>CM041013.1:15377524-16009775 GCA_022984855.1 Dimocarpus longan
ACCACTAGAACCTCCAATTCATGAAAGGATAGTGAATGTCATTAAAGGTGGATTAGAAATTAATGGAGTTCCTTACTCAACCACTAAGCAACATGTCAGAAAAGCCGTCTAGTAAGGCACGAAAGACAAGCGACCCAATCGGTACTTAGAATCATGTGATAAGTTTTTCAAGCGATGAGATGTCAGACCTGCTTAACCCTTACCAATGCTTTGGTAATAAATTTATACATAGCAAACTGCCTCATCAAGAGAGTCCTAATCAACAATGTTAGGTCTTGTAATATTTCATTTTTAGAAACTTTGAATTAGATGGGAATCGAGATTGAAAACCTGAAGAGTAGATCGACAATGCTAGTGGGTTTTAATGGAGAACAAAAGAACACCATTAGAAAGATAGCCCTACCTATGCATGTAGAAAGTGTAAATTTATACACCAAATTCTTAGTCCTTGACAACCCATTAGCCTATAATTTTATATGGGAAGACTGTGGATCCATGAGATGAGAGTTGTTCCACCCATATACCATCAATCAATCAGGTTTCCAACCAAATAAGGAATAAAGGAAATCAAAGGATTCCAAAGAGATTCGAGGGCATATTACCAAAATTCGCTGAAGATGAAACCATTCGAGTTATAGCAATTGATCGCTTGGGAGCATCAAGTTGAGTCTTAAATCGAGCAACTGGATGAAATATTAGTCCATATGGACAAGCCAAGCTATAAAGTTCAAATAGGAACGACTTTAAAGCCCGAACTGAAGGAGGAAATAGTGTAGTTCCTATAGGAAAATTACAACTGCTTTGCCAGGTCGCATGCTGATATAACTGGAATAGATCTCTCAATAGTCCCTCACAAGTTAAATGTGGACCCGTCTCATCCCCCAATGAAGCGAAAAAGAGGGAAGTTCACTCTAGAAAGGAATCGGATCATAAACGAAAAAATGTAGAAACTGATCAACATAGGTTTGGTCTGAGAAGTGAGTTATCCAGACTGGCTTATGAATGTGGTGGTTGTTCAGAAAGAGAATAATAAATGGCACGTTTGTATCAACTTCATTGATCTGAATAATGCTTATCTTAAGGACTCGTTTCCCTAGTCGCCCATCGATCGGCCAGTTGATGCGACCTCACCTCATGAATAAATGAGCATTTTAGATGCATTCTCAGGATAAAATTATATTTTGATGCATCCGGATGGCCAAGACAAGATGACATTTATCACCGATAGGGGAATATATGGCCAGAAGATAATATCATTTGGGTTGAAAAATGCTGCGGCCACATATCAAGGATTAGTCAACAAAATGTTTGCCGAAATGTTGGATGACACTATGGAAGTATACATCGATGACATGCTTGTCAAATCCTTGAGAACAGTCCACCACTTATAACATCTAAGGCAAACTTTTACAGTTCTACGACAATAAGAAGCCCAACCCAGAAAAATACGCTTTTGCATTGTCATCAGGAAAGTTTTTAGAGTATGCAGTAATGCGAAGGGGAATGAAATGAATCCAAATCAGATACGATCGATCTAAAAGATTCACCGCCCAAGTGTAAGAAGGATGTTTAAAAGTTTACCGAATGATTAGTAGCTCTTAATTGATTCATTTGGAAATCATCCGAGAGGTGCAAGCCTTTTTTTAAAGTGTTGAGAAAAAATAAGGGTTTTAAGTGGATGAAGGAACATGAGGAGACATTGTAAGAAATTAAGAAGTACTTTCCTACTCTTTTATTAAAACCCAAAGAAAGTGAAATGTTGTTCTTGTATCTGGCCATCTTGGAAGTAGTTATAAGTGCGGTGTTATCAGAGAAGATGGGAGCAATTAATACCCAATAAATTATCTAATTCGAACACTGGTAAGTGTCGAAACAAGATACACTCAGTTAGAAAAGTTAGCTCTAGTTTTGGTAATAGCAGTGATGAAGCTAAGGCCATATTTCCAATGTCACCCAGTCATAGTCTACTGGACTGTCCTATTAAGAAATATACTCTACAAACTAAAGTTGTCAGGTTGACTAATCAAATAGGCTATCAAGTTAAGCAAGTACAACGTAAGTTACCAACCTCGTACTACCAGTAAATCCCAAGCCCTAGTAGATTTCATAGCTAACTTTACACCAACCGAACACCAGCAAGTAGAAAAGGAACTGATAGCTACCATCATTCATTCAACCAAGTAGAAATGGACCTTAGAGGTTGATGGCGCTAGTGGACAAAAATGAGTGGTCTAAGCATTATCTTAACTTCACCAAAAGGAGATATAGGTGCGATTTCAAAACCATCAACAATGAAACAAAGTATGAAGCTCTCATTGCATGTCTACAGTTGGCGATCAATATGCATATCACTCGACTTAATGTAAAATTTGATTTGAAATTGGTTGTAAGCCAAATCGATAGCTTTTTCCATGCCAAGGATAGTAAGATAGAAGCCTACTTAGAGCTAGCCAAAGAATTAAGGAAGAAGTTCATGGAATTTGACATCCATCATATCTCTAAAAGGGAAAATAATTGAACAGATGCACTAGCCAAATTAGGAGCGTCAATCGACTCAAGCATAAATGGAATCATACCTCTCATCCATTTATAATGGTCAGCTGTTTGGAAAATGGATTAGGTAAATCCTATACTTGAAGGAGAATGTTGGATGGATACCATTACAGGTATTTAGAAGAAGGAATTCTACCTTCTGATCAAGTTAAAGCTAGAAGAGTTAAAATCATATTCTCAAAGTTCTACATGATCCAAGGAAAGTTGTATGAAGATTGATCTACGGGCCTTACCCTAATGATGTGTTATAATGAAACTATGCAAGTTTTAAAAGAACTATGTGAAGGCTAAGGAGGAAACCACTCAGGGGCAAGAAGTTTAGCCTTTCTTGCATTTAGGGCAGGTTATTTTTGGCCAACAATGTGAAGCGATGCCATCGATTGGGTGACCAAATGTGACAAATGCCAAAGATTTGCTCAAGTTTTCAACCAGCCACTAAAGCCACTAACTTTAATAGTTTCCCCCTGACTGTTCAAAAAAAGGGGAATGGATATCGTGGGAAAATTACCAGCCTTGTAAGATAGGAAATGCTATCTTCTAGTTATGACTGATTATTTTACCAAATGGGTAAAAGCCGAAGCTTACAAGAGGGTAAGAGATTACTAGGTGAAAAACTTCGTATGGAAACATATTATTTGTAAGTTTGGAGTACAAGTGATTGTCACAAACAATGGGTTGCAATTCATTTCGTTTTGACTTCCAAGATTTTTGCTAAGGATGGAAGATCAAGCTTAATTTTTTGACTCCAAGGTATCCGAAGTCGAACGATTAGGCCAAGTCAACCAATAAAACAATCACGAAAACTTTGAAGAAAAGATTAATAAAGGCAAAAGGATTCTAGGTTGATGAATTACCATATGTGCTGTGGTACTATCGAATAACTGAAAGGACTCCGACAAGAAAGACACCTTTTGCTCTAGCTTAAGGAATAGAAGCCATCCTACAGACGGACATCACTTTGAACTCAATTAGAACTACCATGAGTGAAGAAGAAAATTCATAAGCCTTAAAATTCAAAATGGGAATAATCAAATAACAAAGAGATCAAGCCCATCTCAGAATAAAAACGTATCAACGGGCAGTTGCTAAAAGCTACAATAAGCATGTATGAATCCAAGTTTTTATGGTCGAAGATTGTGTATTAAGAAGAGTCTTTCAAAAGGTTCTTAAAAAAGGAAAGCTTAGTCCAACATGGGAAAGGCCATATAAGATAATAGCAATCGTAGGACATGGAGTGTATAAGCTAGAAGATCTCAAAAGTCGACAGATCCTAAATAGTTGCAATGTGTTTTACCTTACAAATCTCACTTTTAATGTTCTTTTGAAGTTCATTCTTTTTAATTCATGTAAATATGAACCAATTTCCAATTCAATGAAAAGTCCCCACCAAAGCCATGATCCTCCACAGCTTGTTTGTTTAACAGTAACTAGCTTGATAAGAGGAAAAAAAAAAAAAAGACCAAACGTCACAAACTAATGCTCGACCCGAGCAAAAACAAAGTGATCAAGTGTCACAGATGAACATTCAACACGAGCGAAAATATATATATGAAAAAAAAAGAGCAAGCATCACAAATTAACGCTGGACACAACCAAAAACAAAGTGATCAAGTGTCACAAATAAATGCTCCACATAAGCAAAAGTGTATATATATATATATATATATATATATATATATGTATATATATAAGACCAAGCGTCACAAACTAGTGCTCGACACAAGCGAAAACAAGGTGATCAAGTGTCACAGATAAATGCTAGATATGGGCGAAAATAATAACAAAAAAAAAAAAAAAAAAAAAGACCAAGCATCACAAACTAATTAATCAAATGCTTGATATGAGTGAAAACAAGGTGATCAAGTGTCGGATAAATGCTAGACACGAGTGAAAACAAAAATGAAAAATGACCGTCTTAAATGAGCGTTCGACACGAGTGAAAATGAAAAAAGCTTTCAACAAAAGCAAAACAAACTCAAAAGTAAGCACTCGACATAAACAAAGAACCCAATTAGTCAAATGTTGAGCAAATGTTTGGCAGCGCAAATCAATATTATTAATTGCCATACAACTAGATGCACAAGAATTAAATACCCATTCGATCTAGGAGGGCACGTAATCTAAATGATTATGATTTACCAATGATCAACATAAGATTGCATACATATCAAATGCATCGTTTGACACCCAAATCATTCGAAAGTAAATCTTACAATTAATGATTATTAAAGGGAAGAAGCTAGCAATCCTAGTATAATGTTGTTGCAAGACCAAAATAAATTAAAGAAAAAAAAAGGTTCCTTCTAAAAATATTACAAACATACGCAACAAGAGAGATATTCTCTTCTAAGGAAACACATGGAGTTGTGTGATCGACAAGCTGAACAGTATCTCTCTCTTGTTGAATCTCGATTCCAACAACTATAGCATTATAAGATGTTACTCCCTTTTAAGCAAAGCATCATTGGCCTCTCCCTCCTGAAGTTCCGCCTCAGCCTACTGGAATGCCTCCCATTGAGTAATAACTTGCTTAGGTTTCCATTAAGAGGATTTCCCCTCTAAAAATTGTTTTATTAGTTTGTCCTTGGTCTTCAAAATGGCCCCTACACCAATTGACGGACCTCTTTGGTCTTGCATTCAAGCGCTTCTTTAGTGGATTTCAACTTCGCTTTGAGCGCACGAAGCCCCTCTCCAGATTTCTTCTTCAAACTATCCATTTCTTTTTTGAGTCAATAAAGTTCGACCTCAGCCTTGGCAGCCCAATCCCCAGCTGTAGAAGCACTCAACACTACCATTAAATTTTCGGCTTGTAAATCCTCCATCACCTTTTCTAATTCACGTTTTTGAGCACTTAAACTCTCCACGTTCCTTTGTAGGGAACTAATGGTCACCTTTCCTTCCTTAATTTGTTTTCTTACAAGGTGGTGTTGCTTCCTCAAAAGATATGATGTTGAATAGTCTATAATACATAAGAAATCATTGGATCCATTCTTAAATGCGTATGAAAATAATGACAAAGATAAGATTCCTTACCTTAAAAGAATTAATCAGACCCTCTTCAATGGTGTCAATAAGGGCTGATTATAAAGAGGGTCCCAATCCCCATCGACCATGATATGTTGAGCTTCATCTAGGTAACCTTTAGGGTTGGAGTATAGAGATAGACCAGGAGGAAATTGAATGATGATCTTGTTATTGTTAATTTTAGCTTAATTAGCTATGTTTGAGAATCCCACATCTGAAGAATATAATATGATGGAGTTTTGAGAATCCTACATTTGAAGAATATAATGTGGTGGAAACTTTGAAAATCTCACATCTGAAGAATGTAATGTGATGAAAACTCTAGTGGGTTATAAATAATCCTTTTAGCTAATTAGTTTTATATCATAAACAATAATTACAAAAGATCCATATATTTGTATTATTCTTGTTTTCTCCCTATTTGTTTCTGGATTTGAGATCTTGCCCAGATTTTATAATATTTTGTTTTGGAGTTAGTGAAAGTTTTCAGCAGCACCCGTGGACGTAGATTTTATACTGAACCACGTAAATTCTGGTGTGTTCTTTTCTTTTTTTCGCTTTGTATTTATTTTTCTATTTTATTAGTATTCATTATTTATATTTAATAGCTAGCATTAGTAGTTGTATATTTGTTTAATTTTTGCTGTACACAATAAGTGGTATTAGAGTTCTAGGTTTCGATTGATCTGAAAAATAATCAGAGCGTTAGCTGACTATTAAATATTTGTTTGTCGAGCTTAAGTGTTATTTTGGAATAGTTACAACTTAGGGAAGCTCTATCAAAAAGACTATAATTGTCTAAGGAGATTGGATTTTAAGTGGGACCATTTGTGACCCCTCTAGCCTTTTCTGAGAGTTTACCTTTTGAGTACTATTCATTTGACCACCAAGCTATTAGCATAAAACTTTTGGTGTAGAGCAGAAATGACAGCATTTTCATCTTCGCATGTTAAAATTGAAGTAGAGAAATTTGATGGTCGAAATAATTTTAGACTATAGCAAAGCGAAGTTACGGACATCTTGTATCAACAAGATTTGGATATTGTTCTAAAAGAAACAAGACCAGAAAATATTGAGGAAAGAGATTAGGAGAGACAAAATGCGAATGCATGTAGTTTAATTCGCTAATGTCTCTATAGAGAGCAAAAGTATCCGTTCATGAAGCAAACCTCTGCTAGCAAATTATGGAAGGTGCTAGAGAACAAATATATTAAGAACAGCAATAAGAATCAACTATATTTGTTGAAGAGACTTTATCGTCTTCAGTTAAAACTAGGTTTGAATATTACTGATCATATTGATCATTTCAACCATTTGTTAGTTGATTTGTTGAATTTAGATGAAACCTTTAAAGATGAGTAGAAGACCATGCTGTTGATAGGATCTCTTCCTGATAAGTTAGATTATTTGTGCATTATACTTATTCATGGGAAAGAAAAATTGTCTTTTGAAGAAGTGTGTGCAGCTTTGCTTAATTATGAATTTCGTAAGAAAAGCAAGAAAGAGAATTGAGATGAATCAGCAGAGGCGCTTACAGTTAGGGGAAGAAGTAAGAGTCGAAAACAAGAAAGAAGGGGCAGATCTCAATTAAGGAAAAGACCTGATAAAGATGAATGTACCTTTTGTCATGAGAAATGACATCGGAAGAAAGATTGTCTGAAGTTACAGAAGAAAGATAAAGGCATGGGTAAAGCTATTTCTGATGCATATATAGCCGAACATGAGGAAGAAGATTTTGCGTTGATTAGTCTATCTTCAACATCTGGATCTGGTGAGTGGATTTTAGATTTAGGTTATACTTATCATTTGTGTCCACATAAGGAATGGTTCTTCAACTTCGAATAGCTAGATTGTGGAATTGTGCTCATTGGTAATGATAACTCATGCAAAACTAAGGGGATAGGTTCAATTCGACTAAAGAATCACGATGGATCGACCAGAGTTTTGATAGAAGTTCGGTATGTACCAGATTTAAAAAAGAATCTTATATCATTGGGAGCCTTAGAATCTAAAGGCTACACAGTATCTATCAGAGATAGAGTTATGAGAGTTGTATCTGGTGCTTTGGTCGTAATGAAAGGTACAAGAAAGAACAACTTGTACTACTACGATGGTAGTAAAGTTATTGAATCAACAGCAATAGTGTCAGAGAAAGATGCCAATTTAGATATGATCAGGTTATGGTATATGCGTCTGGGACATGTATGTGAGAAAACTTTAAGCAGTTTTGGTGAATAATGCTTGTTGAAAGGAGTAAAAACCTGCAAGTTAGATTTTTGTGAATATGGTGTTCTGGAAAAGCAGACAAAAGTGAGGTTTGCAACTGCAATTCATGATACTAAAGGGATTTTGGATTATGTTCACTCTGATGTGTGGGGCCTCACTAGGACAGCCTCCTTGGGTGGTAAATACTATTTTGTTACATTTGTTGATGATTTTTCTAGAAAAGTTTGGGTATACACGATGAAGAAAAATGATGATGTACTTGGGATTTTCTTTAATTGCAAAAAGATGGTTGAGACTCATACTGGGAGAAAGATTAAGCACCTCAGAACAGATAATGGAGGTGAATATTATAGTAAATCTTTTAGAGAAGTCTGTCAAAATGCAGGTATTGTACGTAATTTTACAGTTAGACACACACCACAATAGAATGAGGTGGAAGAACGTATGAACCGAATGTTGTTGAAGAAAGTTCGGTGTATATCGTCTAATGCTGGGTTGGGCAAGGAGTTTTAGGCTGAGGCAGTGATTTATGCATGTCGTCTCATTAATCGCTTACTGTCAACAGCGATTGGTGGTAGAATTTCATTGGAGGTATGGTCTGAAAAACCTGTTACTGATTATGATTCTTTACATGTCTTTGGTTGTTCTACTTATTATCATGTAAAAAAATCTAAATTGGATGCGAGGGCAAAGAAAGCTATATTTATGGGGATGTCTTTAGGGGTGAAAGGGTATCGTCTTTTATATCCAAATTTGAAGAAGATAATCTTCAGTAGGGATGTTACTTTTGATGAGTCTTTGATGCTAAAAAAGAGAATAGAATATTGTTGAAGGTAATCCGAAACAGATGGAGTCAATAATTAATCTAGCTAGAATTGTTGATGCAGATGGTGACACTCCTATGACAGAAGAGCAGATGGTGACACTCCTATGACAGAAGAGGGTACTGAATAAGAAGTAAAAGAAGAGGTTCCTACCCAAGAACCAGCACAGCAACAAGAATCAATTGCAACAAATAGGTCAAGATGTGAGATTCGCAATCTACTCGTTTTGTTGATATGGTGGCCTATGCACTTCCAATTATAGATGATGATGTTCCTTCCACTTATAGAGAAGCAGTTCAATGTTCTGAAGTTGATAAGTGGAAGAAAGCTATGGATGAAAATGCAGTCTCTTCGGAGGAATGAAACTTGGGAGCTAGCTCAACTACCGAAGAATAAGAAGATAATTGGGTGCAAATGGGTGTTTACTAAGAAAGAGGGATTTCCTAACAAAGAATATGTCTACTACAAGGTAAGATTGGTGGCGAAAGGCTATGCTCAGAAGGAATGGATTGACTATAATGAGGTATTTTCTCCAGTTGTAAAACACTCTTTCATTAGAATTTTATTGGCCCTTGTAGCTCAATTGGATTTGGAAATAGGTTAAATGGGTGTAAAAATTGCTTTTTTACATGGTGATTTGGAATAGGAAATCTATATGACTTAGCCAGATCGATTTAAGGTTGCTGGTAAGGAAAATTGGGCTTGCAAATTGAAGAAATTGCTTTATGGTTTAAAACAGTCTCCTAGACAATGGTATAAGTGATTTGATCAATTTATGATAGGACAAAAGTACACTAGAAGCAAATTTGATAATTGTGTATATTTTCGGAGGCTACATGATGGTTCTTTCATCTACTTGCTCTTATATGTTGATGATATGCTGATAGCTTCTAAGAGCAAAATAGAGATTAAGAAGCTAAAAACTCAGTTGAGTTTAAAGTTTGAAATGAAGGATTTGGGTGAAACTAAAAAGATTCTCGGTATGGAGATTAGTAGAGATAGAGGAAAAGACAAGGCTTGTTTGACTCAGAAGCAATATTTGATGAAGGTATTACAGCGTTTTGGTGTGTCTGAACAGTCAAAACCTGTAAGTATGCCACTTGCTCTTTATTTTAAGTTGAGTGCATCATTATCTCTGAGTACTGATGAAGAACGAGAGTACATGTCTCGTGTTCCGTATTCCAATGCAATTGGTAGCCTGATGTATGTTATAGTGTGTACAAGACCTGACATTTCGCAAGCAGTTAGAGATGTGAGCAGGTATATGCATGATCTTGGTAAAGGACATTAGCAAGCTATGAAATGGATTCTACGATACTTGTTAAAACCGTAGATTTTGGTTTGGTATTTCAGAAGGAAAATTCATTTGGTCAGGTTACAATCGGATATGTAGATTCAGATTATGCTGGTGATTTGGCTAAATGACGGTTAACTACTGGATATGTATTCACTCTTGCGAGAGCTCCAATAAGTTGAAAGTCTACTTTACAGTCAACAATTGCTTTGTCTACGACAGAAACATAGTATATGACAATGACAGAGGCTATGAAAGAAGCAATTTGGTTACAATGATTACTGGTAGAGTTGGGAATGAGATAAAAAAATATTACTATTCACTTGAATAGTCAAAATGTTATTCATTTAGCAAAGAACCCAGTATTCCATGTTCGCACGAAGCATATTGATGTTCGATATCACTTTGTGTGGAAAATTCTGAGTGAAGGGTCGATTCTCTTACAGAAAATTAGGACTATTAATAATCCTGCAGATATGATGACCAAAGTGGTGACGACAATCAAGTTCAACCATTGTTTGGACTTGATCAATATTTTGAAAGTCTAAAGACATATTTGAAGGCATTACTAAAGGCTAATACGCCAAGGTGGAGATTTGTTGATTTTGGCTTAATTAGCTATGTTTGAGAATCCCACATCTGAAGAATATAATGTGATGGGAGCTTTGAGAATCCCACATCTAAAGAATATAATGTGGTGGGAACTTTGAGAATCCCACATCTGAAGAATGTAATGTGGTGGAAGCTTTAGTGGGTTATAAATAAGCCCTTTAGCTAATTAGTTTTGTATCCTAAATAAGAATTACAAAAGATCAATATATTTGTATTATTCTTGTTTTCTCCCCATTTATTTTTGGGTTTTGAGATCTTACTCAGATTTTGTAATATTTTGCTTTGGAGTTAGTGAAAGTTTTCAACAGCGTCCGTGGACGTAAATTTTATATCGAATCACGTAAATTCTGGTGTATTCTTTCATTTTTTCACTTTGCATTTATTTTTCTGCTTTATTACTAATTCATTATTTATATTTAATAGCTAGCATTAGTAGTTATATATTTGTTTAATTTTCGTTGCGTACAATAGTTATCACCTTCTTCAACGTCTTGACATTTCTTTTTTAACTATTATAAGTCATCAACCTCATCAAAGTAGCCTTTCCTCTTGGAAACCAGTTTAGAAGGGCAATATGCTTCACATGCTTAATTTTTTGGGTTGAGTCTATTTTAGAGGAGATTTCTTCTTAGTAGAAATAGGCTGATCTTTCTATGAGGGAAAGCCAATTGTTATTCTAGCTCGCTTAGCACTCGACCCTGAAGCAGCTTTTTTCTTCTTCTTCTAAGCCAAATACTCAACAGGGTCGAGAAGAGTGGTCTTGTAAGACAACATTCCTTGGTCAGGAGGTTGATGAGTTTCACCTAAAATAATAAAATGAAAAGGTATATATAGTCTTCTTAAAAAATATAAAATAAATAAATAAATAATAAACAATTAAATAAATAGGACAAGTTAGGAAGATGAATGTACTTTGTGGAGTGATGTGTTCCAACCAAAAACTACCAGATAAAATTTGGTAGGTTAACAAGTTCCCCCACTCCCTTTCTTTTTCGGAGATTGACAAAATAGCTATTATCCTCTCTCTACTATATATTCCTACTACTACTTAAATAGCCTCAAGATTTATTGAAAATTAAAAAGAGTCAGTTGAAAACTTAGAATCGAATAAGCTTCTTAGAAAACAAAAAGACTTTGCATAATATGAAAGGGAACTAACTAGCAATCTTCCAAAATCTTGATAGTTTTGTTTTATTAAACTAGCCACTTACCAAATCTCCTTTAGCTAGGAAATATTTATTCTTCCAATAACGGTTGTTCGATGTCAGATCAACTATCAAACATTGTTTACCTGGACACTGTTATGGGTATTTTTAGGATACCCTAACTGAGCTAGTAAAAGCACAGTACTGTTGATAGAGGCCTAAGATAGAAGGAAGCTTAAGGCCTTGCAAAAGTGAAGAGGCTATATATTTGACTAAGGGATAGCCTATCAAATGACCAATTTATCAGACAGTTTATCAGACCCTATAGGTCCAGTGTGACAAACAAACATGCAAGTCACCAAAGAATATAGCTAACCAGTTATACAACTCGACAAATAGGCAACTCATTAGTCAACCAGCTCACAGACTCAGAGCACACAATCAATTAACGAAAAACAATACTCAGTCAGACATCGAACATTCCAACTCATGGAAACGAGCTCGTGGACACCGTAGCTCGCAGGTTACCAGTCCACGAACAGAGCAGTACAGCCAAAGACGTGTCGTACACGCCAACTCCGTCAAAGATTACAGCCAAGATTACAACTTGGATTATAAAGATCTTATCTAGTCCATTTGAGTTAATCACTTGGATTAGTCACCTAAGCAACTTAATTTGACAACTGTCAGGTAGATTTAATACAACACAGATGCATTAAATTCCAATCAGGCACATTAAATGTAACCATAAAGCATTAACTATAATCATCATTATATTTTAACTTATTAGACGTTATTGTATCACCTCTCCTCCTATAAATAATAGAGGATCCTCATTGTTGAAAAGAGAGAGTGCAGTTATCAACATTCTACCCCACATTATATAATAGCAAGAGAATCATGGATGTAGGCAAAATTTGGGTCGAACCACTTTAACAATCTTGATTGTCTTGTGTTCATCATTTACCCTTTTTTTTGTTTACCTACTTATTACACTTTCTCCTTTACTTTTCGTATATTTATTACACCATTTCCAACACCTCCTGCAATTTAGGCTTATACGAATCTCGTCTGCTAATTCCATATGTCGACAGACACAAACATAGAGAATAACGACCCTTGTCTAGATCATTCTCTTTAAGAAAATAAGAGTAAAAAAGATTTGAAAGCTTGAATGTTAGACCATACAACTTGCACAAAAAGTCAAGTCCTAATACAATTCTCCAAGTGTTAGGCATCAACTGACTAGGGGGAAGCTTGTGGTGGTCAAGCAGTTGTCTGGCTAATCCTAGGGTAGGAAAACGAAATTCATGTTCAAAGGGCTTTTGATAGAAAGTGACCTAACTTCCACACAGCCAATCTACTTTCTCTTCTCCTTAAGGGAGACGAAGTTCGACCGACTCAGGAATTTGATAAAGACTCCTAAAATTGATCAAGTCAAGCTCAGTCAGAATATTAGGGGACTAAGCTATCATTTGAAATTGTGTTCGAGTGATCACTCGACATGTTAAATCCTAGCTGTCTGTCAATTGACGAAGTGGATGTTGATGACGTCGAACTCAATGGGATCGAAAAATTCAAATTCTCCTATAAGTTAATAACCTTCACAAGGCTTGAAGTCATAAACAACTATCAAGTGCATGGAAAGTAGGTCAGTAACCTAGTTTTGCTGGCTAGCTTGAAATTAGTAAAATCAATAATTAAAGATTGCCAAAGTCGATTAATAAAACAATGTGATTTTAAAAATTGTAACTCCCGCTGCCAAGTACAACATTATGTATATAACATGCTACATGCAACTAAAT
This sequence comes from Dimocarpus longan, assembly GCA_022984855.1. Lineage (NCBI taxonomy): Eukaryota > Viridiplantae > Streptophyta > Magnoliopsida > Sapindales > Sapindaceae > Dimocarpus > Dimocarpus longan. The sequence goes on from CM041013.1 coordinate 15,391,008, forward strand.
GAGGTATTGACAACTCCAAAGCAGCCGAGATAAAACATTTTGTAAAATCCAAAATCTTATTCGTCATAGAGCGAAGTATTTTTTCGATGGATCGCATTTGATCAGAAAAATATAATTATCGAGTCTGAAAATATTCGGAATAATTATTTTAGAATCATAAAAATAAATTTGAGTTCGTGAAGACGAATTTGAAATTTTAAAATAATTTTGAAGGCGAAAGCGATTAAAAGAGAATTCCCGGACGGACGGATGGACGAAAATGAAATTGAGCTTGGAAGTTAAAGTGAGAATGCATGGAATTTAAATAAAATAAGTGGTGGCTTGCATGGGAATAGTAAGACATATGGCAAGAATCCCATTTGCATGGGTGCCACATGTCAAGTTATACATTAAACAATTTATATTAAATTGAAAAAAACAAGGATTAAAAAGCAAACATCTTATTTCGGTCATCCATTCAAGCAAAAACCGAAATCCATTATGAGAGAGTGAAGTAAGGTAAATCAAAACCAAGGTAAGAGACATTCGGCCTACATATCAAGCAAAACTGAAAGTGTGCAGGGAGAGAGATGCTGCTCGTGAAAGAGAATCGAGAGTGAGAGATTGAGAATAAGAGAGTGATCGAGAGAAGAAAAGCTGCACTCGGTCACCACCCAAAATCGGGAGCTGCCTGGTTGCATGTGACAGATACGACCAGATCTAAGAGCTTATGTGTGTGTGTGCAGTTGTGAGAAGTGTGAGAGAGTGGGCTTAGCAGCTTGATGCTACAAATCTGGACCAAGAAGTCGTGCATGCAAGCAAGAGGAGGACTGTGAGCTGCTATCAGGCCTGGAGGAGCTGTTGCCGTGAACTTAAAAGCTGAAGCCATGAGCTGTAAAGGGACTAGAGTAGTGGCAGCATCTTCAACTAGCAGTTGCATGTGTCATCCAGGCAGCCCAGGAGCGAATCTAATCGTGCATACAACAAGGAGGGGTCAGACCGTGAGCTGAAGTGCTGTCGTTGCTGCCGTGTCCACTGCCGTGAGCTGCTGTCGCCGTTGTATGGGCTACTGCAGAGCAGCTGCTGTCAGGTCAGGCCGAGAACACCATTTCAAACCTGAAGGGAAGCAAAAGCAAGAGAAGACAGCTTGCTAGTGGAAGAAGAAGCTGCTGCCGTGAACTTAAGGAAGTCATCTTGCCGTTACGATTGTTCGAAAGCTGTTTCAAAGCGGAGAACAGCTTATTCTTCGGGTGAACCGGCGAGTGGACGAGATCCGTAATAGAAAGTGGTGATAAATTATTAGAAGCAAGTTGTGAGTGTGGATTTTAAAAGTTTTCATACATTTATTATATAAATGTGAATCATTTAGCAAACAAATTGTTTTGATATTCGAATAAGCTTTTATGATATCATTACATTTTCTACAGATGCATGTATAGTTTTAATTGAGTTGTACTCTATATATATATATATATATATATATACTCTTTGAATAAAATAAACTAGTAAATTGAGATATACATACATAGAGATATTATTTGCGAAAGTTATATTATGATATTTAGTATATTGTTGAGATTTCATTATCTATATGCCTATGGTTTACCCTAGCCCCTAGTTTACACCCGACCGAAGTATTCCATACGTGTACGGTAAGTTGGGGGGAGTTACTAACTATGGGGGAATCGAGTCTGTCAGTCACCCTCTGCACGTATGGGATAGTGTAGATCTGTCTGATGTTAGAAGGAATCACGATCCCAGAGTTGTTTCCACATCTGCGACTACACATGGTGAGAGTTCCCCTAATCCTAGTGGCGTGTCTTCACACCGTCACGAAGGATAAGTTTTTCCCTAGGTTGCCAGATAGGCTAGTATTAAAACGAGAAAAGTATTTAAGAAAAGTTTGATTGTATCTTTCGCATTTTGAAATGAGTTTACAGTTTTCTGCAAAGTAAAGTAAAGTAAGTAATAGTTTTTCAAACATATTTTGGGAGCAATATTATTTTGAGCAAAAGCATAGTTTACGTTAAATTACCCACTCACTGAGCTATTCTCACCATCGTTTTTCCTGTTTTATTAAAATCCTTCCTAGGTATAGGTGTGAGTAGCGCGGCGGAGGCATCTCCATCGGACGTATAGGCCAGCTAGACACGCGACCACACTGCACTATTTTCTAGGCATATTATCATGTATTGTATTTATTATCTTTTCTAGATTCTTTAAGTTTTGTAAATATTATTTTGAGTTAAGGATTTTATGTAAATATCATGCATGATGTTTTAAGAGTTTAAGGAAGTTACTTTCCGTATCATTGCATGATTGTGAAATTGAAAAAGTGTCTGGGGCCTATTAGTTGCGGAAATGTTTGGAAATGAAATTATATAGGTTTCATGAAGTTTTTACAAGGTAGAAATTTTAGAAAAATAGCCGTTGTGCTGTTGGATTTTCGAAAAAATTCTATTTTCATAAAGTTATTTTCAACGAATAAAATTCCTACTCGTTTTCAGGATTAAAAGGTTTTCAAGTAATTTCAGAAAGAAAAAAGGCTTAGTTCCATGGAAACTTTTCAGTTGGAGTAGATCTCGATTGGGAAGCCACCATAGGGTGTCGGGTAGATCGCCTAGCTAGTATAGTTAGAAGGGGGCTCGTCACATTTTGTTGATCGACAAAATGAGGGGCAAATTGTAATGGTTAAAAAATACCAATCTAAAGCCCCAAGAGCCCATTAAAGTTTAAGATGGTTAAAGCCTAAAAAGAATCACACCTAACCCAAGAAATTTAGGTGCCAAGCTTTAACCCAACTATTCAACTTAACCATTCGACTCGACTACTAGACCTGACTATCCGATGCACAAGTAGCAAGCACACCACCTTGACAAGTGGTTCACAAAGTGGAAAAATTGCCACACAAAAAAGGGGGTTGTGTGGAGAAGTAGTTGAGGTTGAGCCGTCTATAAATAATGAACCCTTCCCATCAAAGTAGGGGTGACTGAAGAGAAAATCCGACCATTACTCTGTCAAAACCATTTTACTTAATAATATCATATTTTTATTCCCTTTTTCGTTTCTTCTTTCGTATTTGCTTTTCGGTTCCCTTTGGGTTAGTTGTTAGTGCCTCTTCTTTTGTTTATCAATCACAAATTTTATGCACAACAAAGGTAAATTTGATGGACTATGAAAATTTAAAAATTTTTAATATTAAATTAAATTAATAATATTTTAATACATTTTAAAATATAATAAAGGTATAATAGACTTTTCCTCAGTCAATGTAGTCAATATTTAAAAATGTATATATTATGAATACTTTGAGGATATTTGTAAATAAATGGAAATGTTGTAATTTGTAATTTATTATATATTATTATACTCACCTCTTCCACGTGGTATATAAATACCATGGTATGTAAATACCATGAATGATGGAGAAATTGTCGCTTAAAATTATAAGAAAACTCTAGAGAATGTATTCACCGTGTTTGTGTTAGCCGTTTGGTACATTATTTTATTGACTTTACTTTTCTCGTGGTGTATTTACCTTATTTAATTTATTTGTGCATGGAAGACCTTCAAGAGAGCGCTCATGATCGTGAAACTGATCTCGAATCTTGTGAAGTTAACCCCTTCTTTCCTTTTCACTGTCATCGAAGCCTCCTAATTTTGCACAACGTAGCACATCAAATTTTAAATCTATCTGTGATACATATTATCCTTAATAAAATATTTCATAAGTTTCTTCTTCTTCTTTTTTTATTTCAAAAAAAAAAAAAAAACTAGATATAACATTCAATGAATATAAAGAAAGGTACAGTCGAGGCTGACTGCTTCTCAATACAATTCTTTCCTTGAAGAGAAAGCCAAAGCCGCTAAACAGTATACCACACCTTTTGCTCTCCGAGAGAGAGTTTGACAGTTACAAGACCCAACAGTTTTACATATTACTGTAATATCATCGTGACTAGTACTCGCAATGGTAACTACTATTAGTAAAATTAACTATCTTATTTCAAGTACATTCAGAAATTTATTTTAAAGCTCTAAATTCAGAAGGAAAGCAAGTAAATCCATGCATGCTTGGTCAATTGATGGATGTGGCCTTGTGTAACATCTTTGAAGAAAGCATCAAGATTAGCATCAGATGATCCACCTTTTGAAGCTACTCCCTTTATAATTTTTTGTAATTGTTTGCCATTTTCAACCAACTCCCTACGATCACAGCCATTGATAAACTTTTGTACGGTCTTTGCAATCGCTTCTCTTGTAATCAATTTATTCCTTCCTAGCTCCTCCGCCCTCAACCTCCATCCAACTTTCCAATCTTCAACAACTAGCTTAGAGTTTATGAACTGATCCCCAAATAAAGGAAAAGTAAGCATTGGAACGCCTAAAAAGCCAGTTTCAAAAGTGGAACTCTTCCCACAGTGTGTCAAAAATCCCCCAACAGAAGACTGTCTCAACACCCTCATTTGCTCTCACAAAGACACACCACTATTCCTAGCTCATCATATTCATCTTTAAGCCGAGATGTGTTCTCACGTCCCACCCAAAAATATCGAACACCACTCCTTAGTCCAGCAGCCATTTCATCTATTTGGGCACTTGGAAGTGAATAGGAAGTTCCCATTGTGACATACAAGACCGGGCTTGTTGGTTGAGAATTGGGCCATTCTATACAGTCACGGGTTTAAGTGGCTTTATCATTAGAGAAAATGTATAAAATAACCCATTTTTTAAGGTCAATTTGAAAACTAACCATTTTTTTTTTAAGTTGAAAAAATCTCAACCTTGAAGTTGAGATTGATTTAAATTAACACTATAACTCACAGCCTGAAAGTTGAGATTTCGAACCTAGAGGTTGAGATTCTCTACCTTGAGGTTGGGATTTAAAAAAAAAAGTTATTTTTTAAATGGATTATCAAAAAGAGGTTAGATTTCAATAAAACTCTTATCATTATTGATATGAAAACAAGGTATGAGAGGATCAAAAAGATAGATAGGGAAATTGTATTTTATTCTTAGAGAGTCAAAGACTTGCGATTCTAGTTCATAGATGGAAGCACACACAAGATATTGTATTTTGGATAAGGGCAAATTTAAATTCCAAGCATCTGGGGCCAAACTATGGCTGTTTTCAAGAACGATAAGCGGAAGATCAGACACTCACAGTGGATAAATTCCGGGGATGAAGTCCACAATGTCGTCAGCATGCTCTACGTATGTTCACAATGGAAGACAAATTTAAAATATATATTAACAAAGGTCCTTCTTTAAAAAGGTCTCTCTAACTGTCTTCTATTTTTTTTTTTTTTTTATCAGAAAATTAATTATCACCACTCTTTCTCAGCTGGTCTCATCAGCATCAGTGTGATGAGACTTACTGAAAAATTAATGTGAATTGGCCATCCTCCTCAAATTTTATTTAAGAACCATCTTGATTAAAGAATTATTCATATTAACAAATAAACATATCTTCAGATATACAATATATATATATAATATAAATTTGACACTTATATTTTATGTAACGAAAATGATAAGAACATGAATATTATTTGGAATTTTACCTTTTGTTATGGTTATTTTCCAGATTACTTGAGTGGGTTGGTAAAAGCCCATTGGTCCAATAAATTGACCCAAGAAAGCGGGCCCAATATAAAGGGCCTAGAGTATCCGCTCGTAGTCCGTAAAAGCTCTGATTTGCTAGCCTTTGCGATGTCAAGATCGCACCCTTTGCTCGACGTCAAGATCGCACCCTTTGCTCCACGTCAAGATCGCATGATGAGTCCGTCTGACCATTGAGACCGCTGTTTACTTTCAGTAACTCTAGCTCGCCCAAACTAAAATCAGTCCCCAACTCACCATGCGCGAGGCCAGATACAGCTGATAGCAAGCCTTGCATGTCAAGAAATCTGCTTCAGGTTAATTACAGCGTAATTTGAGGAAATCTCACCTAATAAGTATGGGTTTAACGTATAAATCCATACTTTGATAGAATTGACCTAGCAAATATCAGGAGCATTAAATATAATTCAGATGCATTAAAAGTAAACCATCATGCTATTGTCTTATTATTTTCTGCTGTAGCACCTCCCCATCTATAAATAGGGGAGGATTTTCATTGTAAAACTAAGAGAGAAATATCGAAAGAAAACATTGTTGTTACTCTGCAAAAATATAGAAAGAACAGTGGACATAAATAGTTTGAAAGAGCCGAACCACTTTAAAAACCTGTGTTTTCCTGTTCTTCCTTTGCCTCCTTTTCTACTTCAATCTATTTCTTGCTTGTAATTTGGATACATTACAGCACCGGGCTCAAAAGAATCTCGTTGACTAATTTCTCACGTCAATATTTTGGCGCTAGAAGGAGGCCCAACTGTAGTCTTCTGTTTGTAACTAACATGGTAAAGGGAAGAACTACAAGAAGTTCTGATGCAGTAAATGAAGAGATTGATAAACGACATCGCGTTCAGTTAGCGGGTATGGGTACAGGACCTTCAAATGCATGTTTGAATGAGACTACCCAAGTAATACCCCTTCCCCCTTCACGTCAGCCAGCGCGAAATATTATAGGCAGGGACACCATACAGGCCTTGACTCAGCGCTAGGAGGTGTTGGAAACTACAATGGCGCAGATCGCAGAAACTTTGAGGGTGTTGACTCAGGCCCAAGTCCAGACCGCTCAAAGGACGGCTGAAATCCCGCCTGCGGGACAGAGAATTATGAGGGGAGTGCAGGCTCAGAAGGGGTCCATTCATTCTTCAAATAGATGATCTATGGCTTGGACTCCGCGAGCTCGGGAGAACAAGGATATGGCTCAACCTTCCAGGTTAAGAGTGAGATTAAACCATGATGAGTATAGGCAGGTCGTGGTGAGCCGTGAGTGACCACAGGTTTCACTTCGAAGGAATGAAAACGAGCCACGGCATCAGCATGGTGGCTCGTATAGAGAAGGTGAAGTGAACGAACTGGACCAAAGGTACGGAGTGCAGAATCAGTATTCCCCGAACAGAGGAAGCCAGGGAAGTAGACGATCCCCAACAAGACAATCTGAGACCCAAAACCCAATTATTGAGCAGCTTCTCGAAAGGGTCCAACAGTTAGAGGCGAGACTTGGGGCTAAGGAGCAAGGGAAGCGGAGTGAATAAAGAAGTTTGTTTGCATTGGAAATAAAATTGGAGCCACTCCCCATCAAGTTTAAGATCCCTAATATTCTGTAGTACAATGGGGATTCAGACCCTTATGATCATCTGGATGTCTTCAATGTTTAGATAGACCTACAAACTACCAGTTCGCTGGTCAAATGTCGCACATTTCCTACAACCCTTGGTGACATTCCACGGACATGGCTTAGAAACTTTCAACCTCGTCGCATCGGCAGTTAGGGAGAATGCTAGCAAAAGTTTATTAACCAGTATAAGGCATTAAAAAGGCAGCTCGTGCCGCCCTACCACCTCGCCACAATTTTTCAACATTCTGGTGAGTCATTGAAGGATTATATTGGTAGATTCAGGAGCGAGGTCAATAATGTGATGAGCCCATATAATGAGGGAATCTTGACTGCAATATTAATAAGGCTCAAGAAGGACGACAAACTCTATGAGAGCATCTATAAGTCACCTGTAAAAAACCTAGACGAGTTCTATGAGTAAGCTTCCAAAGAGATCATATGGGAGAAAGCTTTCGGGTCAAAAAAGTCTAATCACCTGAAAAATGAGGCAAGTAGTTCCCACCAAGGGAAGAAGAGGGATCATGGTAAGTGTAAAGATCGGAGGACCCGTTCCAATAATCATGTAGTAAAGCGGGCTAGGGATGAGCCTAGAAGGAGTCGCCCTCCACCTCTGAGCTGTTACCATATATATAGTATCCTATCAGACAGGCAAGATAGGATCTTCCAAATCAAAAAGCATAGAAAAAATTTTGGAAGACCAAGTCCCACCAATCTCCTCAGTAAATTCAGAAATCCGAATAAGTACTGTGCCTATCACAGGGAGACTGAACATTATACCTCAAATTGCAGGGAGCTCAGGGAAGCCATTGAGAATTTAATAAGAAACGGTCGCCTGAAAGAGTATGTAGTGCGGCCTACCATTGATAGATCCCAGAAACAGTGACCTCAGTCGACCCAACAACCTACGCAGCAAAGCCAACAAGCTCGGGAGCAAGAGAACGAGCCTGCGGTAAAAACTATCTTTACCATTCATGGTGGTCCCCATATTGCAAGCTCATCTAACAAGTCACACGAGCATTATGTGCGGGAAGCAAATCACGTCCTGATCACGGGCTAGAATGACAAAGAAGAACCCACGAAGAGGGCGAGAATGACCTCAAAGGACATCATTTTTACCAAAGAGAATGCAAAAGAAGTACATTGACCCCATAATGATGCCCTCGTTATCAAAGCAAGAATAAGTAATGTTGAGGTCCTAAGGATCATGGTCAACACAGGGAGCTTGGTAAATGTAATGTACAAGGAATGCTATGACCAATTAGGCCTAGGAATTGACCAATTGAAGTCGTCCCCAGAACCTCTCTATGGCTTTATTGGAGATGCCATTATTCCAATAGACCAGGTTAGACTGCTGCTCTCGATCGGGGACTCAACTCGCCAAGTAACAATATTAGCAGATTTCCTTATCATTGATGGCCCCTCTGTATACAATGTTGTCCTGGGAAGACCAACCATGAATGATTTAAATATGGTTGTCTCAACCAGGGCTCTCATGATTAAATTCCCCACTCCTAGCGGGATAGGTTCTATGCGAGGCAAGAAGTACATCGTGAGGCGTTGCTATGAGAAGGCAGTGAAAATAGGGGTCACAGGCGAAAAGATCAATATGGTGTCAGGAGGAGAGCCCTATATGATGAGTGAAAAAGGGGTGAGTCATGACCTCGATCCTCGTGAAGTAAATACGAACAGAACGACACGGCCTATTGAAAAGCTTCAGCAGGTGCAAGTCAATGAGAAAGATGCTGAAAGGTATTTGAATATGGGACGGAACCTGGCACCAGATATAAGAACTCAACTCATTGATTTTCTTAGGGTGAACTTAGACATCTTCGCTTGGAATCACGAGGACATGATAGAGATCGACCCAGGGGTTATGTTAGACAAGTTAATTATTAACCCCCGTTATAAACCAGTTAGCCAGAAATAGAGGCCCATGACTCGAGAGCATTTTGACGCCCTCAAGGAGGAAGTAGACAAGTTGTTAGCTAATAACTTCATCAGGATAGTCTATTATCCGGTTTGGCTCGCGAGCCTTGTGCTCGTAAAAAAGAAGAATGGAAAGTGAATGACGTGTATTGATTTCATGGACTTAAACAAGGTATGTCCAAAAGATAGTTTTTCCCTTCCTAAAATTGATCAGCTCGTGGATGCGACTGCAGGTCACCGACTTTTGAACTTTATGAATGCCTACTTGGGCTATAATCAAATACCTATGAGCCAAGAGGATGAAGAGCACACCTCGTTCATTACTGACCGTGGCTTGTATTGTTATAAAGTTATGCCCTTTGGGCTCAAAAACGCAGAGGCAACCTATCAGAGACTAGTTAATATGATGTTTGAGGAGCAGATCAACAAAACAAAAATAAGTATACATGGATGACATGTTGTTGAAATCGAGGCAAGCAGAGTCTCATGTAAACAACCTGGCAAAAATGTTTCAAGTGTTGAGAGACTATCGGATGAAACTGGACTCGCTGAAGTGTGCATTCGGGGTGGCCTTTGGGAAGTTCCTAAGCTTCATAGTGAATGATAGAGGTATTGAAGCCAACCCAGAGAAGATTCAGGCCTTGATCAATATGAGATCTCCTGATAAGATAAAAGAAGTGAAAAGCCTCACTGGTCAGGTCGCAACACTTAGTAGATTCATCTCAAAGGCAACAAACAAGTGTATCCCATTTTTCGATGTGCTAAAAAAAGTGAAGGATTTCGAATGGACAAAGCAGTGTAAACAGGCTTTCCAAAAGCTGAAAGATTACATGAGTCGAGCCCCGCTCTTATCAAAGCCAATGGAAAGGGAGAAGCTCATATTGTACCTGAGGGTATCTCAACACACCTTCAACGCGGGTCTAGTACGAGAAAAAGGCAGGACGCAGCTCCCAATATATTACATGAGCAAGAGATTATCTGACGTGGAAACCAGATACTCACAAATAGAGAAGTTGGCTTATTGCTTGGTGACTACGTCAAGGAAGCTCCATCTGTATTTCCAAGTTCACAAAATCGAGATCCCAACCTGATATCTTTTAAAGCAAATCTTCCAAACATCTAACACCTCAGGTCAACTACTCAAATGGGCGATTGAGCTGGCACAGTTCGAGATTGATTATGTTCCCAGGCTAGCTATTAAAGCCCAAGCTCCGGCAGATTTTATTACGGAGTTCACAAGGCCTATAGATGAAGAGGCCGACTGAAAATCTAATGTGGGAGCTGTATGTTAATGGTTCATTTAGCGAGCTGAGGGCTGGGGCGGGAATACTACTTATCAACCTAAAGGGGCATAAGATTTTCTATTATCTGAAGTTTGGATTTTGGGCAACCAATAACGAGGCTGAGTATGAAGCAGTATTAGCGGGATTGCGATTAGCCAATGTGATGCAAGCTGAACAGATAAGAATCTTCAGCGATTCCAAGCTCATGGTTTGCCAGTTTTGAAGAGAATACCAAACTCAGGGATCGAAAATGGCTGCATACCTTAAGAAGGTCTAGGAGTTGCTCAAAACCTTTCAGAAGTATGAGGTAAATCAAATCCCATGAGCTCAAAACATACATGCTGACTCATTAGCTCACCTGACAACTACTCAAGCAGCAGAAGACCTGGAGTCTGTACCTATAGAGCTCCTGTCAGCCCTAAGTATCGAGGAAGGAGATTCAATAATGGCCTTAGTAGTGGTAGAGGTCTCATGGATGAGTATGCTAATTGAATATCTGTAGAATGGAAGGCTTCCAAAGGATGAGAATGAAGCTCAATAGCTGAAAGCGTGAGCTATGCAATACTGTAAATATGATAATCTACTGTACAATAGAGGATTTTCAGCTCCCCTTTTGAGATGCATAGATAAGGTAGATTGCGTGAAGGTACTAAATGACATGCACTCAAGCCACTATGAGAATCATTCTGAGGGGCTCTCGTTACCCCAGAGAGCATTGAAGCAAGAATTCTATAGGCCTACAATGAAGCAAAATGCCATTTTCCTGGTCAAAAAATGCGATAAATGTCAAAGATTCGCTAAGGTTCCGCGAGATCCACCAACATTTCTTCAACAAATGGTAAGCCCATGGCCTTTTGCGATCTAGGGAATGGACCTCATTGGGCCTCTACCAACTGCTCATGGAAATTGCAAACATGCTGTGATCGTTGTGGGTTACTTTATATATATACAAGTTATAACCCGTGAATAGATGCTGATGAGTTCTAGAAAGAACAATCATAACCTGTGAGCTCGAAAAGCTCTGAAAGGAACGATTGCATCCTGCAAACTCATCAAAGTTCTGGAAGGAAAAATCGTAGCCCGTGAGCTCAAAAAGCTCTTGAAGGAACGATTGTATCCTATGAACTCATCAATGTTCTGGAATGAGCAGTCGTAGCCTGTGAGCTCGAGAAGCTCTTGAAGGAACGATTGTATCCTGTGAACTCATCAATGTTCTGGAAGGAACAATCATAGCTTATGAACTTGTGACGCTCTGGAAGGAACGATTGTAACCTGTGAACTTATCTAAAGGCTCTGAAAGAAACTTATGCAAACTTGCAAGCCCTTAGGCTCTGAAATGATGTTATTTTTACAAGTTTTTTCGAGCTCAAGGTCGCCAACTTGTAATTAACAACATTTAAGCTCTTGTAGATAACACAATTTAAGCACATGATCGTGTAGTTTGATCCAAAAGCTCACTAAGTCCACAAATTACTATCCTGTTTTATCCCAAACCGAGTCAAACAGCATTGCATAATCAGTTTATTGTATCATGCTTTGTGGCGAACTTTTGAATTAAAGCTATTCAGTCTTATCTTTTTAAAATAGCAGGAGCTCGATAAATAAGTATATACGCGTATAATATAATGACATTCATCAAAGTCATGCTAAAAGTAAAGTATTCAAAGTTCGAAATTAATAAAGCCTTAATCAAGGTCAACATTCTAAATGTTACAAAAAAAAAAAAAGAAGAATTTTTTAAAAGACCTCAAGAATGAGGTGAGCAGATACAAAGCATGATAGAAAAAATAAAAGTGGCCTTAGGCACCCTGATCGGTTGGATCTTGAGGATCTTGGGGGTTGAGCTTGAAGGCATCTGGTCACATGCACCTTCCTGAGGAATATTCTCTACGACCACAAGCGAGACCCCTTGAGATTAAGCCTAATCTCTGTCCTGTGCTGCTTGGGCATCTTCGGTGTAAAATTGCACATCCTTGACTGCGTCCTCTCCGAAGATAGAATAGTCCAAGTTAGGATATCTCTACCACATAGTGTACAAGAACCCTGCCTCAGTGAGTCCGCCCTCGCCTCAGCAATGCAAGTTTCTGTCGTAGCAAGCTCCTCAAGCTTTGCGATCTTCTGCTGAGCTTTACCGGCTTGCCTCATCGCCAACTTTTTCTCCTTTATAGTGGCCTCTAGCTCCTTCTCTCGCTCCTTCAAGAAGGCCTTAGTATTGTCAAGCTAAGAGAATAGTCTGGCAGAAATAGACTCATGAAGACTCTTTTCCTATGCCAGGACGGTTTCGACCTCAAACCTAGCTGATTCGATGACGTCTAATTTAGACTGAAAAGCCGCAGTCCTATCCTTGGCTTTATTAAGCTCATCATTCAGGGAAAGAAGCTCATCATCATGTTTCTTTACTGCCTCGTTGAGCTCCTTATTTGCAGCCTTAAGACTTTTCCCCTGCTCCTCCTTTGCGAGCTCCTCATCCAATGCCTTCGCAAGCGCCATGGCAGTCTGTCCAACAACTCGAGAAACAATATGTCAAGGTTAAGTAACAATGAAAGGATGTGAAGAAAAGAAAAGATCTTACCTTGACTGATTGGTGGGTAGCCTAAGAAAGCAAATTTACTCCAATATAGGTCTTCTCATCCAGGCAACTAGCTGTATTACCTAAGAGGCCTGGAACCTGCTTAGATAGAATGTCATAATAAAGCCCTCAGGTATGTCCATGAAAGGTATCTAGATGGCAGCTTCAGACGCCACTTGCTTTCCCTTCTCTTTCGAGGTCTTTTTGGCAGGATGAGGCTTACTGGGGGCATCATGCTCTTTTCTTTTCACCCCTAAGCGGCAACAACCTATTTGCCCTTTGCCATAGTGGCAGCTTCCTTATTCAGATCTTCGGGAGCTTGTGACTGGGATGCTGGTCCTATGACCTGCGGAGTCCTAATTAAAAAAGCAAAGGTGCTGACTTGAGGAACCTCGAGGACTGGTGACTCAGCAGTACTTACGTCCTGAAGACCCTCCCTTGTCGCTTGAGAAGAACCAGGGACGACAGAAGTAGCAGCAGCTGAACCAGTGGGCTGGCGAGTCCTTTTTCTAGGAAGAGCAGATAGCTTTAAGGGTGCCATTTCTGTAGCTTCTTTCGAGATGATTTCAACCACAGTGTCACTGGATGAAGAAGAAGAGGAAAGTTCCAGCGAACTCGAGCTATCAGTGATGTCAGTGGCGTCGAAAGCTGACCTAATAGGTTGGCTGCGTCAAGACCCTATGTGCATGGATTTGATTAGACTATCTTCGGGACCAGGGGCGAGCTGAAAGGATCGAAGGAGCTCGAGTGTCAATTTGACATCGTTCTCTTGAGTTTTTTGAGCGGTGAGGATTTCGAGATCCACTGTCTCGCCCTGAGTAAGCTCAAACCTTTTAGCCTCAACGTCTAAAAAAAAAACATCGTCAGTGTGAAAACGAGTCAATGAGAATAGAGGCAGCAACCCATGGCGCTATCTAAAAAGCTTTACCTGACTTAGCACGAAAGCTTAAGTTCTTAAGATTGACTAAGAAGGGGCAAGAAACGAAGAACCAATGCATTTTGTAATCGCTCACATTGAACTTGCTTTTGGCTTGCCCCTGAGGCAGAATCTCCCTATATTGGGAAAAGCAAGGAGAGGTATAGTAAAACCCATTTCGTGGTTGTGTTGTATTGGTACCCTTAAAAGCAAATAGGTACCTTAAGAGTCTAGGAGAAGGAAAAGGAAGATCGTATTTCCCAAAACAGATGGCTAGTGAACTTATTTGGGCATATGAATTGGGGATCAATTGGAATGGAGTGAGCTTCAGGTCGTTGAAAAGATCGATAAGGTAGGATGGAACTAGAAACCCAAACCCCACTTCTAAGTGTTGGGTGCTAGTGGCCACATAGCTCTTAGGAGGGAGAGCCGCGTGGTCGAGGGAAGACACTTCCATAAGACGACTGCCCCTAGGGAAATGATACTCTAACCCCAATCCGGTGAGCTCCAGCTGTGATACTTTTGTGGGATGACGTTTGAACAAATCGCGAGCCCTCCGAATTTCAAAAGCAGCTTTTTCAGTGTCAATGGACTGGTTACCAATAGGGTTCATCCGAGCTGCGAACCCCTCAGCAGTCTCTCCGCTTTGTGAGGGCACCTTATGGATTTCTCTCACCTATTCCTCGGAGCTAGAGGAATCTCCCTCTCCTATTTTATGTGGTTGACGTCTACGACCTGAAGACTTCTATAAATAAAAAAGAGTAATTAGGTTATAATACACAGACCGTTCCTATAAGATCTACGGCTCTAGTTTCCTAATTACTATTTTCCTAGTCAATAGGTCACAAATGCCACACAATTTGCAAATAGAAGATTTGTTCTATTCCCTAATGACCTACAAAGCTGACAGTCCACCCCTATCTCCGCTAGCGAGCTCAGAACCAAGCATGCCTCAAACAACAAAAGGATGATATGGTAATGATTCACTAGATCAAACCAACGGAATATGAAGAGTCGTAAGCATTCAAACAAGTATTCAAACAAGAGTTAAGCAACACTCAAGTCAGTAAAAACAATAAGCAAACAAATCATATCCAGAGCTCCAGAAAAAGTGAAGAAAATACAAGTGAGAATAATAAAGGCAAATCAATGATCATGAACTTCTGCTAATCGGAGTCCAAAATGGAAGTCTAAGACGCGAGCACAGCGGTACTAAAGCCTAAAACCAGATGAGAAAACGAGAGGGAAAAATGGAAATGTTGATAAAAGTCTGAAAATGACAAATGGAATATGAAATGGCTGGGCCCCTCCACTTTATATAGGGGAGCGGAGTCCCATCCCTAACTGTTAGATCTGATGGCCTACCAACGGCCTCAAATTTAACATTACAACGCGAACCTCGAAAAATCACCATCATGCGCCGTCAGTTGAAGGGACGTGCATTATATACCTTCTGCAGGCGCTGAGTCATCGCCAAAGAAATTGCCACATGTCCGGAGAATAAGGAATTTTGAAAAAAGGATCAAGTATTGAATCCCACCAAAATGGCTTTTCACCATCGTAGCTCAGAGCTCATAGGCCGTAGAACGTCCTAAAAGCTGGGAGGCTTATGTTATAGGTATTTTTCGAATTACCTGAGTGGGCTGCTAAAAGTCTATTGGCCCATTAAATTGACCTAAGCAGGCGGGCCTAACATAAAGGGCTCAAAGTATCCGCTCACAGTCCACAGAAGCTCTGATTTGCTAGCCTTTGCAATGCTAAGATCGCACCCTTTGCTCGACGTCAAGATCGCGTGATGAGTTCGTCTAACCATTGAGATCGCCGTTTACTTTCAGCAACTCTAGCTCGCCTAAACTAAAATCAGTCCCCAACTCACCATGTGCGAGGCCAGATACAGCTGATAGCAAGTCTTGCACGTCAAGAAATTTGCTTCAGGTTAATTGCAGCGTGATTTAAGGAAATCTCACCTAATCAGCATGGGTTTAGCGTCTAAATCCATACTTTGACAGAGTTGACCTGACAAATGTTAGGAGTATTAAATATAATTCAGATGCATTAAAAGTAAACCATCATGCTATTTTGTCTTATTATTTTCTACTGTAGTACCTTCCCCTCTATAAATAGGGAAGAATTTTCATTGTAAAACTAAAAGAGAAACATCGAGAGAAAACATTGTCATTACTCTACAGAAATATAGAGAGAACAGTGGATGTAAGCAGTTTGAAAAGGTCGAACCACTTTAAAAACCTGTGTTTTCCTATTCTTCTTTCACTTCTTCTTCTACTTTTAATCTGTGTCTTGCTTATAATCTGGATACACTGCAGTATTGAAATCATTAGTTAGTAGATACTGATTTTTTTATATTATTGACATTTTTTGTGTATGTATTATTTTTGATAAATAAAAAAGTATTATCCGATGTTTGACTTGTCAATATATAAATTTATATTAAAATACTTAAAAATTATGTAGTTGCTTTCAAAATATTCTATTAAACGATGAGATCTCGTTTATTAACTTTATTAAATAAATAATTAATTACTTAACAATGATATTTTTCAAAAAAAAAAAAAAATACTTAACAAAGATCTTTTCACTTTAGAATAAGAAAGTTTGGTCAAACCCTTCCCTGCTTACTTATCATACTATTTAAACCTCTTTATAAAGAGATTATATTTTGGAAGTTCTAAAATACATGAGGAAAGGAAACCCATGCATGCCTGGTCAATGGGCATGGCCTTGTGTAATGTCTTGGAGGAAAGCGTCGAGATTAGCATAAGATGATCCGCCTTTTTCAATTGCTCCCTTCAGAATTTCTTGGAATTGTTTTTGACAAGACCTGCCCTAGCTCCTATCCCGAGTCTGGAAGGATCTCGCAAAAACTAAGATTTTCTGGATTAAAATCTGGGTTTATCGAAATTCCTTTAACATAATCATTGAAATTCTATGAATGATTTTGATCAAATCGCAAATTGAACAAAATTAAAATCTTTAAACTTTTTGTGTTGTAACTCATAACTAAACGTATGAAATAAATTTTTCAAATATCTGTGAAATGATTATTAATTTATAAAACTATTTTGAAAATACACTTACGAAATTTGGTAAATAAAGAAATAATATATATAAATTCAACGGTTTGTCATCGTGTGACCATTCTCACAATAGGTAAACGTCTGTACAAACCTACGGTAGATATTTGCAAAACAATTTTATAAAGGGTGAGTCTAATGCCTAATGAGTGGATATAAATTTTTAAAAACATTTCTAATTAAAACTTTTTCTTAAGCATAAATACTTCTCAGTGATTCATAAAATTTCATATCCGAAATAGTAAAACTAAATTTAAATATGATCTCATTGATAAAAAGTAATAATTTTAATAATTATATCTGAAAATGAAACGAAATATAAATTTTATATCGTTGCAAAACTATAACTTCTATATAAAACTTTTCTGTAAAGCTTTTCCATAAAACTTTTCTGTAGATCATTTCTGGAAATCTTTTATTTTGTAAATTCTCTTTCTTTACATATAAAATATGAAATTCCATATTCTATAAAACCTTTTTTGAAAATATGATTTTAAATTTTTTACTCTACACCAAATTAGTACTCAGAAAACTCTACCATATATGACGAAGATATTCAGCACACACACAGAAGGCGGGGGATACACTGTCATACATGGTGAAGATACTCAACACACATGCAGAGGTCGAGGGATGAGGGGAACTCTATCATACGTGGTAGAGATACTCAACACATACACAGAGAGCAGGGGATGATCTCTAGGGAGGGGGAAACTCTGTCATACGCGATGGAGATACTCAACGCACATGTAGAGAGCGAGGGATAACCTCTACCATCCATATGCTAGGCGACTTAGTGACTTTGACTCTCTCTCAAGTCCCATTGACTCATCTCTCTATCCTCTACACTAGCATATGTTAGGCTAACCTCTGAGTCTTACTCACGTGTTACCCGACAACTGTTAGAAATGAGGGTACACTTTGATGTTCTAAAAACATTTATGTTTCTCTTTCCTTTCTCAAATCTTTTTTAAAAATCATTTTTGCAAGAAAAATTCTAAATATAATTTTTTAAAATTTCTATACTAAAAATTTAGTTTCCAACAAAAATCTTATTCATACATAATAAAATTTTATTCATGCATAGGTATATATATATATATATATATATATATATATATATATATCAAAAATCATAGTTTTTCATGCAAATTTATAAAACGTGCTATAAATTTCCATAAATCAATAACTTTTTTGTAAACCATAAAACATAACTTACTTTATTAGTTTGAACTCTTTTGGAAACTCAATACAAATGATAAAGTTCACAAATCATCAAATATACATGAAAATTATCAGAAGGCATAGTTTCTAATTTACAAATCATAAGATATACCTTTAAATCACAAAACATGATCTTAAATCCATAAATTTCAAAATATACTTTAAGATTTCAAAATCAAACAATTAATTCATAAACCATATAGCATAGCTTACCTCTTTGAATTGTAAAAACATACTTTGAAAACCATATAATCAAGGCTTACTTTATTAAATTGTAAAACATACTTTGAAAATCTTATAATCAAAGCTCACATTGTTAAATCATAAAACATACTTTGGAAATCAAACATAATATAAGGTTCTCAAATCATCAAACATGTTTAAAATCACCAAAAACATGGTTTCTAATATAAAGTATGCTTTAAGTATCATAAAATATAATCTTAAATACAAAGTATACTTTATGTTTTCAAACAAAATCCATACTTTATAAATCACAAATCATATCATAAAATTTATAAAACATTATCTAAAGTCTATTAAAGGCATAATCTAAAGTTATAAAAACATATTCTAAACATCAATAGGTTCTAGTACACTTTAAAACATTAAAACATACTAAAAAATTCATACTTCCTTCAACATGTATTCTAACCATAATCTATCATTTTCAATTCATAAAACATGCTTCACATTCTCAAAACATTCTTCTAAAAGTATTACAACATACTTCAAAATTCAGAAATCATATCTTAGAATTGAATCTAAATTTTATAAAAATGCATTGTAAAATTCATGAATTCTAAGTATACTTTAAAAATCTCAAATTATATTCTAAAATTCATATCTCATAAAACATATTTACTAAACATAATCCATCTCAAATCATGAAACATAACTTAAATTCTTAAAACCATATTTCAAAACCTTAGAATATACATCAAAATTCATGGATCACAAAACTTAATTAAATCATCAAAATTAATGGAGTTGAAACATAGCAAAAACACTTCCATAAATCAAGTTCGAGAGAAAATATCCACTCACTAGGTTACTTCCAAGCTTTATGGAGATCCTCTTGCACTTATCATCTCATTGAAACCCTTTTTCAACTAAAACAATATCAAAATCTACTTAGAAGTTTAAGAACTAAACTAAAAAATTAATTCTAAATTGAAATTAGTTTCTCACCACCAATTCATCTCCAAACTTCCATGATTTTCTTCACCTTTACTTATTTCTCCTTCCTTCTTTCTTCCCCTTTTCCCTTGAGTTTTCTCTCTTCCTTTGAAGGATGTGTGTTCGGTCAAGGTATGTGAAATGGTGGGGTGTTCGGCCAAGCAAAGAAAATTTGATGGAATGACTTTTTAATTCACAAAAATCACACACGCATATATATAATATTTATATAATCTGATGCATGGCCAACATTTGATCCACATAGCCATTTTTTCCACCAATCATTTTTACATCAAATAAAAATCTAACCAAGTGTTCTTTTCAAATTCTAATCTTGCCATTTCCATAATATTTTATTTTCATATTTATCCTTTCTAGAGAATTCTATCATTTCTAGAAAATTCTTTCATTTGCATTTTCAATTTTGTCATTTTATAACATTTTATTACGATTCTTGTCTTTTCTAAAGAATCCTTTCTTTTCCATCAATTGTCCTTCAAAAATTTTCATAATTCCTTCTCTTTTGTGGTGGACAATTGTTGTGCAAAATCGCAAGTGGACGAGCCGAACAAGTAATAAAGTGATGAGAGAAGTATCGTCCTACGAGGATTGTTGTTAATTAATGCCCAAAATTAAAATAACTCAACTTTTATTTAGTAGATGAAATTTGAGTAAATGAGTTGCAAACTATGACTAACTTTAATTGCAATTGTAAATAAATGAAAATTAATTCAATGAATAAAAACTCTAAGATTATGATTTCACCATAACTAATCTGTTCCTCCCCTTTGTTCTTTTTAACAAAAATTAACTATCCAGTTGCTAGTCGAGATTCCCTGAATTATTCACATAGCCCCTCCCGAGGTCTAAGGAAAATACCCTATAAAGATTAACTGTTATGTTCCCATGCAAGTCAAAACATTAAAGGATTCATTAAGATTTATGGATCTCTTTTATAGACTACACAAACCATGCAGGTATATTCCTATCCTACATGTAATTTATGACATTAAATACAATGAACTAGACACATAAATCAGCTTTCGCTATCATTATGATTAACAATTCAACTAAATAGTGGCCAATTATTTAGAAGCATTAAAAATAATATTAAATGCATCAACTAAGATAGAAAATCATTAATTGAATTAAACAAAGGGTTGGAACATCAAAGTTAGGCTACATCATAACCTTAGAAAACAAATCTACTCCATAATAGAATTTACAAAAACTAGAAGATTAAACATAACAAAAGATAGAAAAACTTAGTGGATTGAAGCTTCACCGTAAAATTTCTTCCTCAGCTTTGCTCCTCCTCTCCAAGCTCTCTCTTTCTTTCTCTAAACTACTTATTGTTTTGGTTTGTGATGGAATGCTTGGAATGGTGATTTTAAGGCCTATTTATAGGTCAAGTTCACCTCCAATTACTTCATAGATTGCATCATCGGTTCCTAAATTTTCACCATTTTACATCATTGCTTGCATCATCATTCACCTACCTCATTCAAAGTCAACTTTTAAATTGCATCATCGCTTGCATCATCGTTCACCTATCCCATTCAAAGTCAACTTCTGTTACATCATTGCTTACATCATAATTTTGATTACATCATTTCTTACATCAGCATGACATAATATTTATTTCTAGAATACTCTATCTTTAAACCGCGATAATTTCTTTATGTGATCTCTGAATCGAGTAATTCTTGAGGCGATGAACTTACTGCGAATGATATTCATTTTGTAGCGATGATCTTGTCTCGAACAATATCACTTGGTGGGGTCCACATATGCTTTTTTAACCAATTTTATTCTGAAAATAAAATAAAAGAAATATGAAATAATTTACTTAATAATAATAAAAATATCAAGAACTAAACAAGAATTCAAGTTTAAAAAGATAAAATAACTCTATAAAAATAAAGTTATCAACAATTCTACCTCTCTTACATACTTCTTTTTTACAATTTTAACCTTCTCATATCCTCTTTTTTACATATTTGTCCTTAGATGGGTGTATTTAGCAAAACAAATGAGATGTGCTTAGAATGTAATTAGGTTATACTAATTCTAATTGGGATCACTTGAATTAATTTTTCTTTGAGCCCTTTAATTTAAGTTTTTAATTGCACCCCTTGTGATTTTTATTTGAACCCCACCTAAGCTTCAATAATAGATAACCTCACGCGAGCATGGAGCAATCGAGGTTAAGATGGTTATTGAATTGGTGTGGTAGGAGGTGATTTCCCTTAACGAAAAACTAGCCCTGGAGCAGAGCCGCACTGAAGCCTTAGTTAGGGAAGCGGAGGAAAGAACGGGAAGTTTATTTTTATACAACTTATGACTTAAAAAGCCAACTGTGGACGTCTCGTTCTTTGGCCCAGAGGCTATTGAAGAAGTCAAAATGTATGCAGAAAAGGCAGCTCAAGAGGCTCAATTAAAAGCTAGTCTTCTAGTTTCTCGATCAGGCCTAGATCATTCTCTTTCTTATCGTTCTCGAGCTCTTCCCAACCGATAGATGAGTGTAGAACTTTGGATACGGGCGAGCAGGATATTTCCCCAAGTGCTTCTTAGCAATTTTTATTTACTTTTGTACTGAACACAAATTTATTTTGTAAACATTCTTACTTACTTTGTGAAGTTTATCATTGTTTGTTTTTATTTCCTTTTCTCATTCTTCCTGGTCGCTTACTCACATAAGCTGAATCAATAATCCATTCTATCTCTAAATCGAGCAGAGTAGGTGTGGGGACAGCTAGTATACTGAAATTACCCTTTTCAAAGCCCCTTACCTCTGCTCGATTGTAACAAAATATCTAGACAGATTGCTTGTATAAAATAAATATTGATTTAGTTGTAACTCTGACGCCCACAAGTTATGTGATAATAATTCGAACTTTCCAAGGTTTATAAAAATTCATAAGTGATGGACATACCTTCCAGAGCTTGCTTTGTAACGCCCTCCGCCCTACTTCCGTCACGGTCGAAAATCCAGAACGGAGAACGTTACTTTCCTTTATAAAACCGTTTTTGTAACTATTTAAAAACTTATTATCAAACTTATTAAACCCGTTATCAAAATAGCGGAATTTTTTTTTTCTTTTTTTTTTTTAAACATAATTTCGGCAGAGTTTCCTCTGTTTTTTTTTTTTTTCTGAAATCCAAAATCCATTCCCTGTAATTAAAACTCTAACATTTCTAAAACATCATTTTCAGAATTACCAATTCGGACCTCCGGTCCGTTTTCCAAACATTACATTACTCAATTATATCATAAACATTTATAAGCATATATATATTCAAAGGTAAACTTTAAGAAATATACATAAACTTTTTACATAAGTGAAATACCATAATTTATATAAATATACATATGTTCCAAAATGCATGATCCTATGTAATATATATATATATATACATATAACTATCAAAAGCGTAGAAAGGATGACGACTATCTGAGCTTCTACGTATCAGCTACTTCCCTGTCTGGGAATGGAATCACAAGGTTCAACCTGCGCGCAGTAAATCAACGCGCTAAGCATATTTGCTTAGTGGTATACACATAATCTAATTTCTCAATTTCAAATATAATTTCATTTGTAACTAAAAGCATTATAACTTTATCATTCATAAACATAGATATATATATGCTGCATAAAAATACTTAAACATATGATTCACAATTTTTCGAGTTCAACATATTTCAAAACATTGAACATTTCATATCATGTAACAATTTCATTTCATCGCTTATCACATTTTTCTCAGTGCCCCTTAGTAAACATATATTCGATACTCATGTATTGGCATATGGGTTTTCGGCATCGGACACGTGGTAGTATCGACCGAAATAACGGTCGACCCCGGCAACGGCCGCTCGGTGATTATCCACCGGGTCGTATATCATAACACATATAATCGTTTAGGATCTGGCATGTAGTGCCTCTCATAATCCATAACGAATCAATGTAAATAAACGGTGCAGTTGCTAAGTTCCCTATTGACATGTCAATTACCAATTTCCATTTATTGATATCTATGTTTACAAGGGCTATTAATATCATAACGTTTGTATCACATATTTTTCCCTTTGATTTTAATAACAAGATTTTCTTAACGAATCAATTTCGTATCTCATTTCAGGTAGTAAAATACGTTTGTAAATGTATCATATTAAAAAGATATAACAATATCATTTAAAAATATTCACATAACAATCTCATTTAAGAAATTCATTTCATAACAAAAACACTTCCAAATAAGCTTTAAAGATAATGTGTATACCGACCTCAAAAATGATTCGATCTTGAATCGAATGCTCCTCCTAAGCTTTACTCTTATTCGTCGGGTTCTCCTTGACCTTTCATTAAAACAAACATAGCAAAAGTTTATTTAATAAGTTTCTAGCGTTACATAATGCGCTATAATTATATACTTTCCTATAATGCGTCCTAATTACTTTCAATGGATATGACTTGAAACAGCTCATAATCTTCTTTTATGATTGTCTTTATCGAATTGAAAATAACCTTAAAACGACACATTGATATAGCTTATGATAGTCCAAAAATCATTATGAAAATGGCATTTAACGAACTCAGAACAGCGCGAATAACGTCCTAAAAACAGCATGCTATTTCTTAAATTGGACATCCCATAACTAGCATGTTTATAGCTTATATAATAATACTTTAACGGCTCATTCGAATAGCACGAGAACAGCCTTTTAACACTTCAAAACAATCCTTAAATCATGCTAAAATCAACACATAATTTCCATGAAAACAGTATATCCAAAACGGCCCATAATTCATCACATCGTCTTTCATTTACGCAAATTAATTCTATCAAACCATTATGAAACCTCTCAATCAATTTCATCATAGATATTCATTTAACTCATATTCAAGTATCGATAGACAACATGGCATCTTTAATCACAACTCATTCGACACTAACTCGCGAGCTAACGCCTTTCGAAATCACGAAAAACTAAATCGAAACAGTTGAAAACATTGTAGCGATATTCAAAAATCTTTCCAATATTCTAATGCATATCATTACGGACCATTTTTCATGCCGATCATTTCAAAACGAAAAGCAAAACATCACAACTCATCCCTCCTAACATAACAGCCCCTATACGGCTTCGTAACGTAAATTTCAACATCGAAAAATCATTCGCAAATACGTCAAATCTTAATCAAACAAACCTCCGTCCTAATGAGGTTCTAAAATCCTATTTCCCAAACATATTATCATTACAATTCATCCATAAACCATCCTAAACATTTTCTATCAAAAATCATCTTAATGACATTCAACGTACCTTCCGAAAATCAAGTCAATCACAACAAAATTGATTTCAAAAGGCTGCCCAATAACTCCTTTTTATCTACGAGCTTCCTTCAATCCAAATGAATATCATTAATGTTCAAATATCATTCGAATTATGATTACAATACTAGCGGGGCAGCGACTTACCTTTGCTTGAGCTGTTTTTCGTTTCGAAACAGCTCGCGAACAATTTCGATGACAATGACAGCAACTCGGCAGCAGTTCGCACAATGACAGCAACTTATTTTCGATGACAGCACACGACGCAACAGCGGCACGGCTTCAGCTTGACAGCTCGCAGCAGCGTCGTCGATTTCAGCCACCAGCAGCTCACGCCAGCAGCAAGGCAGCAAAGACAGCAACGACAGCAGCACGGCAGCACACAGCACAACAGCGCACAGCAAAAACAGCACAACAGCCACCAGCAGCTTCGCGACACCAGCAGCTTCGCGACACCAGCAGCTTCGCAACACCTGCAGCTTCGCAACAGCAGCTTCGCAACACCAGCAGCTTCGCGACAGCACGATATCGACAGCCACGACAGCACAACGATAACAGCAACTTAGTAACAACAGCACAATGACAATCGCAACAATGACAGCACAACCATAACCATGATTTCAGCAACAACGACAGCAATGGTACAAGGCAGCAGTTACCTCAGCTCAAGGCGAGACTTCTTCCAGCGACGACAGCACTTCCACGCCACCAGATTCACGGCGTCAGCACCTTCATCACGTCAGCAGTAGCAATAGACCACGGCAGCAGCAGATTCACGCCAGCAGCAGCGGCTTCAGCTCTTGGCAGCAACACTCCACGGTCTGGCAGCAGCAACAGGTCATGGCAACAGCTTCCCCATGGCCAGACAGCAGTTGATCGCCCTTCCTAGCTTGCATGCAAGATCAGATTCTCCATCTGGATGCTTGGACAGCACATGCATGTGCTGGATCTCCTTCACCAGCTCACGGTAAAGCTTGCATTTACTCCATCACTCTCTAGCTCTCACTTATGTCTCTCTCAACATGCACGAGGATGAGCTTTTGTTTTTGCTTGAACTTGGAGGCCGAATGCCTTTGATGGTGAGTGATGACCGGTTGAAGGCTTTTGTTGAATTACTTCTCTCTCTCTAGAGTTCTCTCACTCGGTTTGCTTGATGAGTAATTAGTGACCGAAAGCTATTTGCCTTTTTAATCATCTCTTTCAATATTTTGTTTTTCCCTTTTTATTTCTAGCTTTTAAATTTTATATATAATTTACCATCGATGCCACTTGTCATGTTTCCTTTCCATATGCTTGACACATGTCAAAGCCATACACCATTTATGCCACACATTGATTCATGCGTTCTCCCATTCCGATTCCATGCTCGAATCCAATTTCGTCCGTCCGTCCGGTTAATCCACTTACGACTTGATTTCGATTCCGTACACTCAGAATTATTTTTACATTTCAAATCCGTCTTCAGGCTTTTGAAATTATTATTATTTTTTTATTATTCTAAAATAAATATTCGAATTCAATCACTCTAAATTATTTTATGAAATTGAATTAAAGAATTATCCCCGAACCCGTTTGAAGAATTTTATAAAATTCAATTACTTATCCGGATCCGAACGGATAATTATTTATATCATCCCTTAATATATAATCAATATTGAATAAATTATATTGACATAATAACAGCATGTTACATGCTTGCTTACAGGTTATGCCAATTCTTCCCAACATCTAAATCCACAGATCAAATGTCTCTTCCAGAGCTTGCTCGCTCATAGGTTACATAGATCTTCCAGGATTATTTCGTGAGTCCACAAGTCATAAGCATCCTTTCCAAAGTCTGCTCGCCCATAGGTAATGCGAAGGCCTTCCAGGACGGTTTTAGCTCACAGATGATGATCGCACCTTCCAGAGCCTGACTACTCACATGTGGTAATCATATCTTCCAGAGCATTTGTTTATAAGTATCAATTGCACCTTTCAAAGTCTACTCGCTCACAGGTAACAATTGAACCTTCCAAAGTATGAGTAAAAATAAAACAATAAACTGTTGAATAAGAAGGGGGCGATCAGACATTGTTCTTCGAAAAGGATCTTTATTGATGTAATAGTTGCATTCATACAAGCCAAACAAAAATAAGCAATCAAAATATAAGATAAATAGTCCAAACATAATACGATCGAAGATTTTCGGCATTCCATGCTCGGGGGACTCTGCTCCATTTAAGTTAGTCAAGTGATAAGTTCCATTTTTTAGACTACCCTTCACAATATAAGGTCTTTCCCAATTTGGGCCAAGAGTTTCATCATTGGCTTTTCGAGCAGCTGGTAAAATGAGGCGCAAGACTAGATCCTCTGACTTAAATTTTCGAACACGAACTTTCCTGTTGTAGAACCTGACGAATCTTTGCTGGTAGACAGCAATCCTCATTTGAGCTTCATCTCTTGCTTCCTTGGGTAGATCCAAATTGGCTGCGAGCAGGTGATCATTATCCTCCTGTCTAAACATTGCTCTACGCTGACTGGCGACCTCATACTCTACTGGAATCATTGCTTCTAAACCATAAACCAATGAGAAATGAGTTTCTCCTGTGGTGTTGCGAGCAGTGGTTCTGTAAGCCTACAACACCTTCTGTAATTCATCCACCCAAGCTTCTTTCCTTACTTCCAGCTTGGTCTTCAAGTTTTGCTTGATAATTTTATTAACAGCTTATACTTGCTTGTTTGCTTGTAGATGGTCTATAGCTGAAAACTCTTCCTGGACCCAAGATCCCTACAAAACTTCTAAACTGGTCGCTGTTGAACTGAGTTCCATTATCTGTCACGATCTGCTAAGGAATCCTAAATCTGCAAAAAATATCTTCCCAGACAAACTTCTCGACTTTGGCAGTAGATATTTCGGTAAGCTCTTTAACTTCTGCCCACTTCGTAAAATAATCCACTATTATAATGGCATGCTTGCATCTTCCTCGAGCTGTCGAAAGTAGTCCGATCAGGTCCATGCCCCAAATAGCGAAAGGCTATAGACTGACCATCTGTTGTAAGAAAGCCGATGGAGCACGAGGTACCTTGGCGAACCTCTAGCACTTATCACACTTCTTGACTACCTCAATTACATCCTGCTTCGTTGTTGGCCAATAAAATCCCTGTCGAAAAGCCTTATGAGCCAATGATAACCCCCCGACATGATTGCCACAATGTCCAGCATGTATGTCATTCAAAATGTTCGGCAATCTAGGCCATCAATGCACCTAAGCAATGGAGCTAAGAATCCTCTTTTGTAGAGTCTGTCGTCATAGATATAGTATCGGGTTGCTCGTGCTTGAAGACAACGAGACTCTAACTTGTCTTCAGGTAATTTTTCATTCTGCAAATATTTCACAAGAGGATTCATCCAGGAATCTTGCACCACCACTATTGTCATCATCTCATCTCGTGACTCTGTACTGAGGGCCGATAAAATCTCCACCGGTACGGCTCCCATGAAGTCTATGTCTTTTGCTATGGCTAAACAGGCTAATGCATACGCGTGAGAGTTCTACGACCGCGGAACATGGTGCACTTCATATCTCTCAAACATTGTCAAGAGCTCCCTGACTTTTTACAGATAAATGGTCACTTTAGACCCTTTAGCTTGATACTCGTCTCGGACCTGACATACGACAAGCTGAGAATCACTGTATATCCTTAATCGTTCTGTCCGTACCTCCTTGGCTAACTTCAATCCTGGTAGCGATGCTTTATACTCGAACTCATTATTGGTGGCTTAAATCCGAACCTCAAAATTCTATGGCCCTCTAGGCTTATCAGCATCATTCCTACCCCAGCCTTCTGCTCACTTGAGGATCCATCTATATACAGCTCCCAGAACGGGCCTTCAGAAGATTCAGGTTCTTCACTCCCCTGTCCCGTGAACTCGACTACAAAATTTGCTAGCACCTACCCCTTGATTGCTATCCGAGGCTTAAATTTTATTTCAAATTAGGCGAGCTCAATAGTCCATTTGAGCAGGCGACCAGAGGTGTCAGGCTTTTGAATGACCTACCTCAAGAGGTACCTGGTCGGAACTTTGATGGTATGGGCTTGAAAATAAATGCGAAGTTTCCTTGATGCCACTACCAGATAGTATGCAAGTTTTTCCATGGGTGTATATCTGGGTTCCGCATCGAGCAATCTTTTGCTAATATATATACAGAAAATTGCGTCTCGCTTTTTTTGCGTACCAAAGCTGCACTAAGGGCGTGTTAGGTAACCTCTAGATAAACAATCAGTTTCTATCCTTCCACTGGCTTAGATAGCAAAGGTGATCGACCCATGTATTCTTTTAATTGTTGGAAAGCCGCTTCACATTCTTCAGTCCACTGAAAGTTTCTTGCCTTTTTCAACACATCAAAGAATGGGATACATCTGTCTGTTGATCTGGATATAAACCTGTTGAGAGTGGTGACTTGGCCGTTTAAACTCTGCACTTCCTTGATCTTGGTAGGTGATTTCATGTCAATCAGAGCTTTAATCTTCTCGACGTTTGCTTTAATTCCCCTACTATTGACCATGAATCCTAGAAACTTGCCTGAGACCACTCCAAATGCACACTTCAAAGGATTCAACTTCATCTAAAACTTCTGCAAGATCTAGAACATCTCTCCCAGGTCGCGCACGTGCTCGCATACTTGTTTGAACTTTACCAGCATATCATCAACATATACCTCCATTGTTCTACCGATAAGATCTTCAAACATCATATTTACCGGCCATTGATAGGTTGCTCCAGCATTCTTCAACCCAAACGGCATCACTTTATAACAATAAAGTCCACGGTCAGTAACGAACGAAGTATGCTCCTCATCATCAAGGTTCATTGGGATCTGGTTATTGATCGGGCTAAAATTATGCACTATTATATATTCTTAACCTATACATTTGTGATGAAAACCAGAGTAAAATAGGGGTGTTCTAATGTTTTCTGAGTGTTTTGTGCAGAAATTGAATGTAGGGACTGAACTGTAAATTTTAGGGTAAAAGTATAGATTTTGAAAGTTTAGGGACAAAAATATAATTTTTGAAACTTGAGGGGCCTTTTCATAATTTTACCTACAGGCCATAGCTGCTGTTGATGATCCAACAACCCAAACCAGCAACTAGCTACTGGAATCATGCACAGGCCTATGGCCTGCATCCATGGGCTGCGTGTTTTGTTTTTGCGAGTAAACGATGTGCAAGCCAGCGTGAAGCGGTCAAAGCATGCGATGCAAAATTTCTTTGTATATTCCACTCATGGAAAATCATCACTAATGTCTCACTTGATTTGTTGAAGATAATTTAGGCAAGGGATCAAGGTTTTGAAGGAAATTCAAGCGGTCTTGCAGAAGATTTTTAAATTAATTTGGTAAGCAGTCAAAGCAAGGATTCAAGCAGTCAGTATATGGTATTGACAGAGAGCTTTAGTAGGCAATTGGCAGAGAATCAAGAAAGAAAAGGGAGGTCAACCGATGCATTCAATAGATTGCTCTTCTCATATAAATTCATATTGTTGAGCAGCAGACTGGAGACTTTCAGCAGAGAGAAAAGTTTAGGGTTTTTCTTTCATTGATCATTTTCTTTTGGACGGCAACCAGCAGGAGAAAGGGTTAGAGGAAAGCGGAGTCTTAGTCCGATCTCGTCATCGTCAAAATTCAAAGCGCTCCAATATACTCAGAGACATCTCAGAGAACAACACAGTGACTATTTCAATTTTTTAGTTGTTACTTCAATGTTGATTATTGTTAATTCAATTTTATACGCTATGTTATTCAACTTTATGTCGAACTAATTTTAATTTCTAAAGCTACAATGTAGCCGATTTATTTCATCACCTATTCAATGAGTTTTTGGGTTAATTAATTATTGTTTTATTTTATATTTATATTTTATTCTATTGGAACTTAATGTTGTCAATCAAATAAAGCCTGCTAATTGACAGATGGTGTGACTATGATGCGCTTGACGAAGGTATCATGTGTTAGACGTCAATAGAATGACATAATTTATATAGGATAGACATATACCTATAGGATTATGTAATCATATGTGGGCAATTAAAACTTAATGAGTTCAGATTAATTTAATCTATATAGACATATAATAGATTAATTATTCTGAATAATATTACTTGACTGATCAAAAGAGGCTGATAATTAATTTAGAGTTTTACCCGATTAAATACAAAATAAAAGTAATTATGTTTGTGAGAATAAAATGAGAATAAGTTGATGAAATAAAAAGGTGAAATTGTGCCTTAGATCTACTAATCTGCTGTTAGTTTCGTCATTTAATTTGGTTGTTTAATTAATTTTTAATTTTTTAATTTTTTTTATTATATTTTTATTCACCTTTGTTTTAGTTTTGATAGTTTGAATAAAATTATCTCAATCAATTTTGGTAATTGATACGTAAAGTTTAGCAATTGTCCCTGTGGGAACGACCTTGATTTGCTATTATTTTACATTGTGATCGTGTATACTTACACGCGACCTATTGTAATTAGTGCATTAAGAAATTACCCATCAAGTTTTTGGCGTAGTTACCGGGGACAACGTGTTGTTTTATAGTATCAATATCAATACTAGTTGAAACAATCTTACTTCAGACAATTTTATTTTGCATTTTTTTTCGGGTGCTGGCAGATGTTTTATGCGAAGGTCTAAAAGCACTGAGTTATTACCATTCGATAGTGAAATTGAGAGAACAGTTCATGGAATAAGAAAAGCTAGGCGTTTAGCAGAACATAAAGTAAAAATGGTGGATAATCAAGCACATCCCGAGGGTTCCAAACCGCTCAGAGATTATTCTATACCAACCGTGGAAGGGATTCATCAAAGCATTCACAGACCAGCCATTCAAGCGAACAATTTTGAGATCAAATAGGCAACCATTCAAATGGTTCAATCAGCAGTGCAATTTTGCAGTTTACTCAATGAAGATCCAAATGAGCATATCGCAAATTTCTTAGAGATTTGCGACACTTTCAAGTACAATGGAGTAACGGACAATGTCATTCGGTTGAGGTTGTTCCCTTTCTCATTAAAGGATAAGGCAAAGGGCTAGCTGAATTATTCCCTCGATCTTCTATCGATCTTCTATCACTACATGGGATGAGTTGGCGTAGAAGTTCCTAACCAAGTACTTCCCTCCAATGAAAATAGCGTAATTGAGGAATGATATTGCTGCATTCACTCAGAGGGAAGGAGAATCATTATACGAGGCTTGGGAGAGGTTTAAGGAGATGCTTAGGAAGTGTCCTCATCATGGAGTTTCAAAATGGATGCAAATACAGACTTTTTATCAAGGATTATCAGAGGTTGGAAGGTCCAATGTGGATACTGCAGTAGGGGGCGCTCTATTAAAAAGAAATGTGAAGGATGCATTTGAGCTTATTGAAGAGATGTCCTGTAATATTTATCAGTAGCCTTCTGAGAGAACGAAATCCAGAAAATCAATGGTAGGTGTACATGAGTTGGATGCGATTACAGTATTAACAGCTCAAGTTTCTGCCTTGACTAAGAGATTGGATGCTTGCAGTATAGGCGTAAATGGCATTAACGCAATCCAAAGCTCATTTGTTAGCTGTGAAGAGTGTGGAGGTGGTCATGCAACATATAGTTGTCCGAGTAATCAAGAGTCGGTACAGTTTGTAGCCAACTATAACAGACAATGCAATGATCCATATTCAAATGCTTACAATCCTGGGTGGAGAAATCACCTTAATTTCTCGTGGAAGCAAAATCAAGATCAAGCATCACAATTGAAGCCTGCATTTCCATCCGGTTTTTAGAGTCAACCACGACAAGTTCAACCTTAACTCAAGAAGCCTTCAATGGAAGAAATGATGTTGCAGTACATGACGAAAACTGATTCTCTTATGCAAAATCAATAGAATATGTTACAAAATCAGCAGAATCAGCAAAATCAATCCCAAGCTCGATTACAGAACCAGAGTGCATCAATTCGAAAATTAGAAGTGCAAATAGGGCAGATTGCTAATTCTATCAGCAGTAGACCGTATGGAAACTTACCAAACCAGACAAAGCAAAACCCTAGGAGGGAAGGCAAAGAGCAATGTAAGGCCATCACGTTGAGGAATGGTAAGGAGCTTAATCAAAACATAAGAAAATCTATTGTGGTGTCTAACCCATCAACAGATGAAGAGGTAGTTGCAGAAGAGGAGGAGCTGAAGAAAGAGCAGAAGGATGACAAAGAGGGACCAGCAAAGCCAATAGGAGAAAAGAAAGTGTCTCAGATACCACCGTTACCATTTCCTTAGAGGTTTCAGAAGAAAAAACTAGACAAGCAGTTCTCGAAGTTTCTGGAGGTATTCAAAAAGCTGCATATCAATATACCTTTTATAGAAGCACTAGAACAGATGCCTAGTTATGTGAAGTTCATGAAAGAGATCCTATCGAAGAAAAGGAAGTTGGAAGAGTTTGAGACTGTAGCACTCATAGAAGAATGCAGTGCAATCTTATAACAGAAGTTACCTTCGAAATTAAGGGATCCAGACAGTTTCACTATTCCATGCAAAATTGGAGACAATTTTGAAGGAAGAGCCTTGTGCAATTTGGGGGTAAGTATCAACTTAATGCCTTTATCCATTTACAAGAGATTAGGTTTGAGGGAAGCTAAGCTAACATCAGTTACTCTTCAACTTGCAGATCGGTCTATGAAGAGACCTAGAGGTATAATTGAGGATGTTTTGGTGAAAGTGGAGAAGCTTATATTCCCAACGGATTTCATTATCCTTGACATGGAAAAAGACCGAGAGATTCCTATCATACTGGGAAGACCCTTTTTAGCCACTGGTAGGATTGTGATTGATATACAGCAGGGCCAGTTAACAATGAGGGTATAAGATGAACAAGTCACTTTTAATGTTTTCAAAGCTTTGAAATTTCCTGGTGACATTGATGAATGCAAAAGAGTGGAAGTGTTATATGATTGTATTCAAGAGGTACACAATGCAGAAACTCCACTAGATGCCTTGGAAGCCGGATTGTTAGATTCAAGTAAAGGAAATCGTGAAGAAGTCCAAGATTATTTGGAAATACTTGAAGCAGCTCCAAAGTATGAGGTGTTAAATATGCATAATGCTCAACCTTTTTTAGCGTCATCGATACTTAAGCCATCAATAGAAAAGCCACCGACTTTAGAGCTTAAGCCACTCCCAAAACATTTACGATATGCTTATCTTGGGGAGGCGTCCACTTTACCAGTGATCATCTCTGCAGCACTGAATGATGTTCAATAAGAGAAATTGTTGCGGGTGTTGAGAGAAAATAAGCTAGCTTTAGGATGGACAATCACTAATATAAGGGGTATTAGTCCATCTTTCTACATGCACAAAATCTTAATGGAAGATAACTACAAGCCAACTATTCAACCTCAATGCTGAATGAATACAATTATGAAGGATGTGGTAAAAAATGAGATAATTAAACTGTTAGACACGGGTATCATATATCTCATCTCTGACAATTCTTGGATCAGTCCAGTTCAATGTGTTCCCAAGAAAAGTGGAATGACGATAGTGACAAATGAAAAGAATGAACTTATTCCAATGAGAGTGGTTAATGGCTGGCGGGTTTGTATGGATTACAAAAAGCTTAATCAAGCTATAAGGTAAGATCATTTTTCACTACCTTTCATTGATCAAATGCTTGATAGGTTAGCTGGACATGAATTCTATTGCTTTTTGGATGGATATTCTGAGTACGACCAAATTACCATAGCTCTGGAGGATCAGGAAAAGACAACATTTACATGTCCTTATGGTACCTTTGTCTACAGGAGAATGTCATTTGGATTATGTAATGCTCCCGCAACGTTTCAACGATGTATGATGTCCATTTTTTCTAAGATGGTGGAGCAATTCTTAGAAGTTTTCATGGATGATTTTTCGATGTTTGGGGATTCGTTCGATTTGTGGTTGCAAAATCTTGCTAAGGTGTTGTAAAGGTGCACGGAGACTAACCTAGTGTTGAACTGGGAAAAATGCCACTTTATAGTTCAGGAGGGTATCATTTTAGGCACAAAATCTCAGCAAGTGGCATTGAAGTAGATAGAGTGAAAATAGAAGTAATTGAAAAACTCCCACCGCCTTCATCAATCAAGGGAGTTAGAAGTTTTCTTGGACATGTAGGATTTTACAGAAGATTCATCAAAGATTTTTTCAAGATATCAAGGTCATTATGTAGTCTCTTTGAGAAAGATGTGTCATTTAAGTTTGATGAAGATTGTTTGCAAGCATTTGAAGCCGTGAAGAAGAAATTAGTAACAGCTCCGATTATTGCTGCTCCAAATTGGAACACACCATTTGAGTTAATGTGTGATGCCAGCGATTTTGCAGTAGGTGCTGTCCTTGGTCAGAGAAGGGGTAAGATTTTCCACACTGTTTACTACACTAATAAAACATTGAATGAAGCCCAAATGAATTACACCACAACAAAAAAAGAATTACTGGCAGTAGTATTTGCATTTAATAAGTTTAGACCGTATTTGATTGGATCTAAAGTGGTAGTCTACACTAACCACTCTGCCATAAGTACCTTGTAACCAAGAAGGATGCCAAGCCACAGCTGATCAGATGGGTACTGCTATTACAAAAGTTCGACTTAGAGATAAGAGATAAGAGATAAGAAGGGTACAAAAAATCAAGTTGCGGATCATTTGTCCAGATTGGAAGGGAATAGTGCAGATGATAAGACAAATATCAATGAGACATTCCCAGATGAGCAACTTTTCTCATGTAGCAATGAAGAGGCACCGTGATACGCAGATTTGTTAATTTCATAGTGTGTAATGTACTTTCCCCTAACTTATTCTTTCAGCAAAAGAAGAAATTTCTCCATGACGTGAAAAGGTATGTATGGGATGACCTATATTTGTTCAAGCAATGTGCCGATCAGATGTTGAGACGATGTGTGCCATACGAAGAGACCGAAGATATTTTACGATATTGTCACTCGTCCAATTATGGGGGTCATTTTGATGGAGAGCGAACTACCATAAAAGTTTTACAAGCAGGATTTTACTGGCCGACGATTTTTAAAGATGTACGGAGTTTTGTGCAAACATGTGATCAATGCCAACGGACAGGAAATATTTCGAAGCGACATAAGATGCTGATGCAGAATATTTTAGAAGTTGAGTTGTTTGATGTATAGGGTAGAAACTTCATGGGACCTTTTCTGTCATCCTTTCAAAATCAGTATATTTTGGTGGTAGTGGACTATGTGTCGAAATGGTAGAAGCTGTTGCTACATCATCAAATGACGCAAAGGTTATGACCAAATTTTTGAAGAAGAATATCTTTACCAGATTTGGAACACCTCGAGCCATTATCAGTGATGGAGGTTCACATTTTTGTAATTGCCAATTTGAGAGTCTCCTCAAGCAATATGGGGTCACTCACAAAATAACAACCCCGTATCACCCTCAAGCTAGTGGACAAGTGGAAAATTCAAACAGGGAACTTAAGGGTATTCTAGAGAAGACTATGAGTAGATTAAGGAAGGATTGGAGTATCAAGCTTGATTATGCACTTTGGGCTTATCGAACTGCCTATAAAATACCAATTGGAATGTCCCCATTTCGATTAGTGTATGGGAAAGCATGTCATCTATCAGTCGAGTTGGAGCATCAAGCTTTTTAGGCAATTAAAGCGTTGAATTTTGATTTGAAGAAAGCTGGTGAAAAACGTCTTCTTCAATTGGATGAGCTCGAAGAAATTAGATTGGATTCATATGAGAATGCTTGCATCTACAAGGAAAAGACAAAGCAATAGCATGTCAAGAAAATCTTAGCTAAGCATTTTGTACCAGGACAGCAAGTATTGTTATTTAATTTAAGGCTTAGATTATTCTCAGGCAAGCTCAAATCCAGATGGTCAGGCCCTTTCATTGTGAAAATGGTATATCCATATGGAGCAGTAGAAGTTGAAGATGAGAAGATGAAGCAGTCGTTCAAGGTTAATGGCCAACGGTTGAAGCACTATTACGGTGGTGAATTGGATCGTCAAAAATCCACTATCACCTTGGTGGATCATAACAATTGAAGACAGATGGAAGTCGAGCTGAAGACTAAAAATCCAGCGCTTTTTGGAAGGTAACTCAAGTTTTCAAGTAACTCATTTTATTTTTGCATTGTTTACTTTTCTTTTATTTGTTTTTATGTTTTTGTTTTGTTTTATCTTTTACCTATTATTTTCTGTTTGTCTACTATTTTGTGATTGCTTATTTGTTTTCTTTTCTTTTATATTTAAGTGTGTTTTATTTTTATTTCATTTTATTTTTGTTCTCATGGCTTTAGTTTTTCAAACATTGAGGACAATGTTTAGACTAGGTTTGGGGGTGGAAACATTCATGTTTCAAACTTGATTAATAAATTGACCATATGCTATCGAGAGGAGAGTTATTGCATTATGTAATTAGTAATTTTGACTAGGGAAGAGCCATGAAAGTTTTAAGCATAGTTTGATGTTATCAAAGACCTTGAGCCTAGTAGGAGAATGTAGAGATATTATGCATGTATAGATATGATCTATTAGTAGAGACTACCCTAGTGAGAACTTTTGAGCCATATTGTTTCATTTCAGAGGGACTATATTCATTTTTACTCTTAAACACTCTTCAAAATTTTTTCATGACTAGTTGGTCTCTTTAGGCTTTGTTTGGACTTTAAGGTCAGAAATTCATTGCAATTCTTTATGATTTCTGAAGTTTTGAGTATTATATGAACTTATTGACATGAGGCAGGCATTTGTGTGATTGACTCTAGAAAAAAGGCTAAGAAACCAAAATTTTCGAACCTAAAATATATGTGCGCCTAAAACCAATTTGAAGTCAAACACATATTGACCTTTATTTTCTTTCATCCTTATAAATTATCCTTGTCCTAGCCAAAATTAAAAAATAATCCTTACCCTAAGAGCTTCGATGTCATTCAATGAAAAAAAAAAAATGGTTGGAAGGATGGCGTGTTGGGTGTAGAAAAACTCAGGGTTGGGGGAGTTATTAAGCAAGGACATCGATCTATTCGATTAAAAAAAAAATTGATGACAAAATAAATGAGGCGTTGTTCAATTAGTAAAATTGAGTTCAGTGTTAATTGCAGTATTTTTAGAGATGTAATGAATAATCTTTGAAGGAGTTCAAGCTCCATTTTGTTGACCTTATTCCAGTTCTTTGTGAGCTAAAGCCCCTAGCCCGGTTACATCCCTTGGTAAGACCTGCTGATTAATAGGGAATCATGATTGCTCAAAGTCAGAATTTTGGGTGTTGCACTGACTTTAGATGTCTGATTCTTTCAAGAGACCTAATTTGTACTTAGCATTTATAATTCATAAATGATTATACAAGCATTATAAAGATTTGAATTTTTCTTGATACAAAACCTCCTAACTGCTTGTATGTTGTGAGAGTGTTGCCGTAGGACTTTGTGAAATAAAATAAAATGAGTAATTTCCAGTGAGGCATAGAGTCGAGGCGAAATAAGGTCATGGTGTGTATGCGTAGTGTTATCTAATTTCGAATGCTGAGTGATAAGTTGGAGAAGACGGACGACTGTGTGAAGATTACTAGTGACTTATTTTTAGTCGAGGTTCAAGATCTCAGGTGGAGTGATTTTTCTTGAAGATAGCACTGGAAGATTTGTTGTTGAATTTGAACTTGACTGTTTTGCGTTTGTAGGTATCCTAGCTGGTAAACCCTCATGAGACACAACTCCTCCTTTAGGGACATTTAGAGGTTTAAAGGCTTATGGCATATGCTAAATGCCATCATGTTTACCTACGAAAATGGATGTGATTTTAATTTTGGTTGTTTTTATTTTGTTTTGTTAGATTTTTGCTCGAGGGCGAGCAAAAGTTAGGTTTGGGGGTATTTGATCGAGCTAACATTATGCACGATTATATATTCTTAACCTATACTTTTGTGATGAAAACCCGAGTAAAATAGGGGTGTTCTAATGTTTTCTGAGTGTTTTGTGCAAAAATTGAATGCAGAGACTGAACTGTAAATTTTGGGGTAAAAGTATAATTTTTAAAAGTTTAGGGGCAAAAATATAATTTTTGAAACTTGAGGGGCCTTTTCATAATTTTACCTACAGGCCATAGCTACTGTTGATGATCCAACAACCCAAACCAACAACTAGCTACTGGAATCATGCACAAGCCTATGGCCTGCATCCATGGGCTGCGTGTTTTGTTTTTGCGAGTAAACGATGTGCAAGCCAGCGTGAAGCGGTCAAAGCATGTGGTGCAAAATTTCCTTGTATATTCCACTCGTACTAATGTCTCACTTGATTTGTCGAAGATAATTTAGGCAAGGGATCAAGGTTTTGAAGGAAATTCAAATGATCTTGCAGAAGATTTTTAAATTAATTTTGTAAGCAGTCAAAGTAGGGATTCGAGCAGTCAGTATGTGGTATTGACAGAGAAAGAAAAGGGAAGTCAACCGATGCATTCAATAGATTGCCCTTCTCATATAAATTCATATTGCTGAGGAACAGACTGGAGACTTTCAGCAGAGAGAAAAGTTTAGGGTTTTTCTTTCATTGATCATTTTCTTTTGGACGGCAACGGGCAGCAGAAAGAGTTAGAGGAAAGCGGAGTCTAAGTACGATCTCATCTTCGTCAAAATTCAAAGCGCTCCAATATACTCAGAGACATCTCAGAGAACAACACAGTGACTATTTCAATTTTTTAGTTGTTGCTTCAATGTTGATTATTGTTGATTCAATTTTATACGCTGTGTTATTCAACTTTATGTCGAACTAATTTTAATTTCTAAAGCTACAATGTAGCCGATTTATTTCATCGCCTATTCAATGAGTTTTTGGGTTAATTGATTATTGTTTTATTTTATATTTATATTCTATTCTATTGGAACTTAATGCTGTCAATCAAATAAGGCCTGCTAATTGACAGATCATGTGACTATGATGCGCTTGACGAAGGTATCACGTGTTAGACGTCAATAGAATAGCATAATCTATATAGGATAGACATATACCTATAGGATTGTGTAATCGTATGTGGGTAATTGAAACTTAATGAGTTCGGATTAATTTAATCTATATAGACATATAATAGATTAATTATTTGGATAATATTACTTGACTGATCGAAAGAGGCTGGTAATTAATTTAGAGTTTTACCCAATTAAATACAAAATAAAAGTAATTATGTTTGTGAGAATAAAATGAGAATAGGTTGATGAAATATAAAGGTGAAATTATACCTTAGATCTACTAGTCTGCTGTTAGTTTCATCATTTAATTTGGTTGTTTAATTAATTTTTAATTTTTTAATTTTTTATTATATTTTTATTCGCCTTTATTTTAGTTTTAGTAATTTGAATAAAATTGTCTCAATCAATTTTAATAATTGATATGTAAAATTTAGCAATTGTCCTTGTGGGAACGACTTTGATTTGTCATTATATTACATTGTGACCGTGTATACTTGCACGCGACCAATTGTAATTAGTGCATTAGGAAATTACTCATCAGTTATACCCTGAGTAAGCATCCATGAAACTAAGGAGCTGATGACCAGCAGTACCATCAATGAGCTGATCAATCCTTGGTAGAGGAAAGCTATCTGTTGGACATGCCTCATTTAGATTTGTGAAGTTAATGCAAGTCCTCCACTTTTCATTCTTCTTCTTTACCAAAACAGGGTTTACTACCTTGACCGAGTAATAGACCTCTCTTATGAATTTATTCACCAGAAGTCTTTCTACTTCTTCCCTAAGCGCCTCATAACGCTCCTCCGTTATCGGTCTCCTCTTTTGACGAATTGTTCAATGGTGAGGATTGATGTTTAACTTGTGTGACATTACGTCCGGGCTTATCCCTACCATGTCTTCGTTATTCCATGTAAAGACATCTAGGTTTTCTTTCAAGAAATCAGTGAGCTGTGCCTTAATATCTGGGAGTAAATCTTTCCCTACCTTCAAGCATCGCTCAACATCCTACTCACTGACTTGCATATCTTCTAGCTCTTCCATAAGGCCATTGCTCAATCTTCATCTATTTCCCTCGGATCTAAGTCCTGGCTCACCCCTGTTGTATTAATTGTTTGTGGTTTTTCCTTGGTCACCATGCTGACCTTCTTCCATTTGATCTTAGCCTTTACCGTGTTTTTATAACATCTCCTTGCCAGTTCCTGCTCTCCTTGAACACATCCTATCCCATTTGACATGGGAAACTTAATTGTGAGACTCCTGGTCAATACTGCTATGTCTAGATCGTTCATGACTGGTCTTCCGAGGATAACATTATATGCTGACGGGCAGTCAATAATAAAAAAATCTGCCACTGTCAACGCTTGTCGATCTAAATCTTTGACAGCAAAAGAGAGTTTGATCTATCCCAACGGCACAATTGCATCTCCAGTAAATCCAAAGAGGGGCTTAGGGGACGGCTCTAACTGCACAGACCTCAAGCCCATCTATTCAAAACAACTCCTATACATTACATTTACTGAGCTGCCTGTGTCCATCATTATCCTCCTTACTTCGGCATTTTCAATCCTTGCTCTGATGATCAACGCGTCATTATGAGGCTAGTGTACACCTTTGGCATCTTCTTCACTGAACACAATGCCACCTAAAGTCACTCTGGCTTTCTTAGTTGGCCCCTCCGCTTCACTGTGCCCTGTCAGTAGGATATGATCGGCCTCTCGCACATAGCGCTCTTGTGATCTGTTTGATGCCCCTGCAATATGTGATCCACCATAAATAGTAAAGATGGTTCTTACTGTGGGCATATGGCCCTGATCAGCTATATACTGAGGTTATTGCTGGGCAGATTGCTGAACTGGATCAGGACGTTTAGACACTGGTTATTGCTGGGGATGCTGATCGTCTGGTCGCATCACATACTCCCTCAAGCGACCTCTTTTGATAAACTCCTCTATTGCATCCTTGAGTTCCTTGCATTGAGAAGTATAGTACCCATTTTCTCTATGATAAACACAATACTTTCTTGAATCCTGAAACCTTTTCGGGATATTCGTGGGACTAGGCTTCCCAAAATTCTCTCGTCTTTTCTCTACTTCAAATATCCTGTCCTGTCTATCTGTCAGAATACTGTAACTCAGGTAGCAATTCAGCGGTGGGGATATCTTTCTCCCGGGCTTAGTCCTCGACTGCTTTGCTACCTAATTACTAGAGCGATTCTTACGGCTATTCTCTTCGCTCTCGCCTTGACCCCTCTTTCTTCCTTGATGAGAACTACTTGATCCGTTTTTCTGATCGTTGGATTTTCTTTGCCCGAAAGTATCTTCCCAGATAATCTCTTTTGCTACTCGATCATAAAATTCACCGAGATTTTTTACAGGGAACTTATAAATGCTTTCACAGAGAAAAGCTTCCCATCTTTCCTAAGCCCCGCTGAAATTGCCATTAGGATACTTTCATCCGAGAGGTTTTTCACATTGTTTACCTCACTCCTGAACCTAGTGATATAATCTTTCAATGTCTCATCCCGCTTCTAAAAGACCATCGCTAGGTGGCAAGTTGGCGCAAGCTGTTTTCTTAATGCCTTGTATTGGTCAGTGAACTTTCTCTAGCATTCATCCTAGCTATTAATATTACGAGCTGGGAGACTCCTCATCCATGCCTTCGGCACATTCCCCAATGTAGCTAGGAACACTCGGCACTTTACCAGAAGGCTGGATGTCTGTAAGTCCATCTGAACATTGAAAGCATCCAAATAATTATATGGGTTACTGTCCCCATTATAAAGTGTGACACTTGGGAGCTTGAATCTCAACAGTAATGGCTCCATCTCAACTTCCCTCGTAAAAGGGGTTCTATCTTCTTGTACCTCTACTTGACCGTGGAGCCTAGGTCTCGCCTCCAGTTGCTGGACCCTTTGTATTAATTCTTCCACCATTGGATTCTGCCGTTCAGATCTAACTATTGGGGACTACCGATTCCTCATAGTCTCCTTATCTCCAGAGAATTGATTTCATGACATCTCTAGGTCAACAGGCATTCTTTCATGTGACATGTTCCTGGATTACCCTTATCCTTAGACTGGAAGGGTGAGATGCTACTTCTTCTTCATGAGCCTGACATCCACCCCCTTTTGAGCATAAATTTGAGGAACGAACAGAACCTGCTGGCTATACTCTTGCCCTACCAGCTTATTATCTTCTAGCAAGCATGACATCCACCGGCTGGCATTGGGGGTCTGTATTCCTAAGGACCTCCTGAGCTTGGGCTTGTGTCAGAGCGCTGATGGCCTCTGCCAATTGCGCCACCGTGTTCTCTAACGCCTCCTGACGCTACTGCCAAATTGGTATAGCCTCTCCGCCAACGACTACCTGATGCTAGGAAAATGGAGGCAAAACCGCACCGAAGGTTCCTACAGCGTGACCTTGGCCCTGGTGGCCCTCCGATTGGTCAGCTTCTGATGCAACAATCCTAGTTGTCTTGACCCTGGTCATATAAGCAAATCACAACTGAACAAAATAAAAGTTTCGAAAATATTATAAAATCGCAGTCTGGGCCCTTCTTCTAGCGCCAAAAAATGTTGACACTTGATTTTGGTCAACCCGATTCTTTAAGCCCTATACCTGCGAAATAACAATCAACATACGAAACAAGTATGACTAAGACCAAAACAAATAGAACACAATGATTTTTACGTGATTCGGCAAAATAATGGCCTATGTCCATGACTGTTACTTCTTTTTTTCAGAGTAGCAGAATGTATTTTTCACTTTGTACTTTACAATGAATTTCATCCCCTATTTATAGTGGAGATGTTACAATTTGAATTGGTTTAAGAATCTTACAGATAAGGCAAAAAATAATTTATATTAATTGAGATAATATCTCTCAAGATTATCTCCATCGTATCTGCAATAATCATCAAGAATATTGTGATTTAATTTGCATAAAAATAGGCAAGTTGACTCCTTTCTTGAATTGAATTGATTTGACCTTCTAGAATGTCAATTGGTCAAATTCAACGATCACCCAGAACAAGCAGACTACTCAAGCGATCAGATGTTGCCTTTAGCGAACAAATTTGACTAAGGGATCAGCCCATTCAGCCCGTGAACAGGTACAAAAATCTCCTGATCGCTCCAATGGCCTCTGAAGAGCTTTTATAGAGCAGTTTTCCGAAAACGACCAAATACAGTCAAACCTTCATGCATCCACTTGATTACTTAGTAGTTAAAACG
This sequence comes from Dimocarpus longan, assembly GCA_022984855.1. Classification (NCBI taxonomy): domain Eukaryota; kingdom Viridiplantae; phylum Streptophyta; class Magnoliopsida; order Sapindales; family Sapindaceae; genus Dimocarpus; species Dimocarpus longan. The sequence continues at coordinate 15,434,969 of CM041013.1, forward strand.
ATCAGTCATAAAATCAGGTGTGCTCAGGTACACAAACTGAGAGACGACCATATATCCCTTCCTTTTACTTTTGACTGGTTTTGACCAGCTTTTTGGACTTTCTCATAAAATAACACATTGGGCCTCACCCTTGGGCTTTTTTCACCCCCTTTCCATAATCGCCAAAACACCCATAACAGGCTCCAACTAGATTTACACAATTAGGGAGAATACAGTGGTTGGATTTTGTTTAGCACTCGCCCTTTGTCTCCTCATCATATTATTCTTGATTAAGGAAATCCTAAATAATTCTTTCTTCTACGTGTGTGTGTGTGTGTGTGTGTGTGTGTAGATTGCAAATCATTTTACTAATACAGTGACCCTTGGTCATCACAGTGACCAATTGTCTATGAGGGGTTTGGCCTTATCCTTGAAGGGGTATGGCGTAGGCTGGATGCTGTCGTGTCCTCTTTAAAAGCCATAGATCTAAGACAGAGTTGAGTACAATGAAGGCGGAGTGTTGCTATGTCCTTCTTGAACCACAAATGAGTAAGATAATGTTCTCAAATTTTGAACCAATAACCTATAAATATTTTGATTATAAATCTAATATCACTAATACAAGTTCTACCACACTTATCTGTATTTTAGATCTATAACGTTCAAAGATGACACAACAGCACCTAGCCTTTGTCATACCTCTTCAAGGGTAAAGCCAAACCTCACGTGGACAAATGGTCAACGTGGCAACTAAGGTTCATTACAACTACTAATAATATACTAAACATTCAACCATTTCTATCTGAACTTCATTTCAACTTATGATGTTCAATCAATAAATCAATATTTTTTAAGTGAAATAAATAATCATTAATAAGTATTTATTCATCAAATAACACATGATGAGTTGGGATTAAATTGGAGATATAAGATAGGATGTATAACATTACTTATTTATTATTATTAAAGAATCATTTATTGTTTAACTGCACAAACTTATTTACGATTTACAAAAGGAAACAAACTTTAAACAAATGCCATAAATTAATTCAAACACCCCTTGCTGTTAATCTCCATCTGTTAATTTCTACTGAAAGAAGGGCATCATAGTCTTTTTGTTTATCAAATAAAACAACATTTCTGTATTGATCCCAAAACAATTTTAAGAATCACATATCTATTTAATTAACAAAATTCTTAGCCAACTTCATTAATTCTAATGCAACATTATCGATTCGAGCTTCATAAACCGACATCTAACATCTTAGTTTGCCACTATAAAGAATATTCAAAGCTTTTATCTAGTGGTTGAGATTTTAGATGAATTATGTTCACGTTGGACACAAAGAATTTGATGTTAATGTACAACTCCGATCAATCGCTAGAATACAAAACTTTAACATTTGTTATAATGTAACAATTTAAAAGGTAAAGTTTGTTCTTGGTGTGCAAGAGATTTTACAGTCGAATCTCACTTATTTTAGAAATTGAGAATATTTTCATTTACATTTGATGTTATGAATTTTCTAAATACAAATTGAAAATGGGCTGTCTACTTAAAAGTATATTTGATGCATTGTCCCTGGTGAGCACATCTTGAAGCGGGTTCTTGGACCAACTTTTCAGTTTTGTACATGACTAATCCAACGTCATTTTTTATTACAGTTCCTGTGTGTTATCCTTTTACAAGCTACAATATATGAACCTTTGTAGAACACGAAGCAGAATAGCACATGCATGTAATTATCAAATGGTGTAAAACTACTTGCTAGTTGTGTTATCAGTGGCACAAAAGAGGCCATTTCTAATTTAATGACAAAATGAACCTATGTAAAAGGATAGGAATGCAATCTAAATTGAATATCGGTCGGACAAAAGTTAACTAGCTAATGGCAAAAGCAGAAACATTGATCATTAACTAGCTAATGGCAAAAGCAGAAACATTGATCACTTGTTTCATCAATTGCATTTTCTGTTTAGGTTTCCAGAGCCTCCATGAAGTTTCTGCTTGAAAGATTGAAGTCCATCCTATGCAAATTTATTGCACAGAAGATCATTAAGTTTTTACAGGAACTGATGTTGTGAGCATGTAACAGATCACAGATGTGTAGTGACAGTAGTTAGAACCTCATGCAACAGGTAGACAATGGACTCAGGCAAAAAGCACTGTTAACTGCAGTAGTTCCAGCATTGCCTCTTGCCCAACTTGAACTTGAAACTGAATTGTTATGAAACTTGAACCACTTCAAAAGTATTTAGGAATTTGATAAATTCAGAAGCTTGAACACTGCCAAAAACATTCCTTTTCTCTTTGCTGCAGACTTGGGCTATTAAGAGAAAAAGACAAACCTTTTTAATAGAACACAAAAAGGGCACGAAACATGTTATCTTCGCAGATTGATTTGATTTAAGCTTTGAGACAGAAAAGTTGAATCACAAACCTGAAGATTATCAATAAGGTAAAGAACATCCCCAATGTAATTCATATTGTTCACTGTGGATGTGCTGGTAGCTGCATCTTTGGAGGAACTTGTGGAAGATTTCCCACTTTTCTCTCCCATTTTTTCTGTATCAGACTTTAAAATTCCCATAATTCCCAATTTAAGCACAGCAGTAGATTATGTCATACTGTAAAATGGAAGAGGAATAAGTGAGCAAATGAAACATAAGCAGAACATAAGCAGTGTTAAAAAAGAGGTGTCTATGCATTTGCAAGAGCAATAGCTTATAATTAGTAAGCCAAGGGACCATTTCTTGCAACAATTCAGGTAATTGTACCTACAAGTTGTAATAGATCAGTAAATTGTCCTTACCAAGTTGTAATACATGCTTATTCAAAACTTGTGTCATATCTTTCAACATTGATTCCTCATGAAATTCATGGCACTGTAAAATTGAATTTACTGCATAATACTGAAATATAGGAATCAAATTCTGTTGACTAGAAAGAAAGAGGCCTTTTTGCTTTCGAAATTGGCAAAAGGAAAGGAGATCAGGAGCTAACCTCAAATGAACTCAGTTTTCCAACATAAGGTTTTAGCAGAGCAAAATTCTGGCAAGAAGCGAAGATCCCAAAGGTTTGATCCAAGTTTGAGCTTAATTTTGAGGTATGTCTGACATTTCAAAGTTGTACGAGTTCATTTCCAAAAGATGCTATGCTACAACTATTTTCTTCAATTGCCTGAAATTCTTTTGCCACCATCAAAGAAAATCACATATTATATTGATGTCAAACTTTTTGTCTAGTATAATAGTTGTAATTTTACATAAAGGGTGGGGTAAATATCAACAAAAGAAGTTACATGTAGTGCCTTTTACCTGTACATTGAAGGAAGACGATAAAACCAGAAGTCAAGACAAGTAACAGAACAGTTGGACAATGTTATTGTAAAATTCTTCTCTCCCTATCACATGTCATGCCACCACACTCTCTTTTCCTATTTGCAAAAGCTAACCACATAAACTGTGACAACAAGAAATTTAGGTGCCTCCAAAATCATGTGTCCACGCCTGAAACATTTATTCTCAATAATTAGCAACTACATAACCACAGAAGATGGATACCGGCAATTACCTATTAGAGAAGGATTAATCAACAAATTCTATCTTCAGTCCAAATGTCACTTCCTCTGGCCAGGCTGGTTTAAGAGCTTCCTCAAAACATAGTGGCGGCTGCAAATCCAACATATAATGAATGATTTCTGAAGATAGGTGATATACTTAATGCAGACAATTCCCAATTGAAGCGAAGAGCTAGAATACGCAAAGCAGAGGCGGAAGAAGTGAGTAAATGAAACTGAATCAGTGCATTAAAAGAGGTGTCCATGTTTTTGTAAGAGCAGTAGCTTGTAATTAGGAAGCCAAAGGACCATTATTTGGCACAATTCAGGTCTCCAATAGGGACTTTCTCAGGGTTTCATATTCTCGAAAGTCAAAAATACTTATTTTTAGGGAATTTGCCTGTAGTCTACACTATCCAAACTTAAGAAGTCATTCTCATTACTGAATTGTACTTACAATTTGTAAATTTATAATTCTTCAAAACTCTTGTCATATCTTTCAACGTTGATTTATAAGGAAATTCATACCATTCGAAAACTGATTCACTGCAGAAAACTAGAATATAGAAATCAAAGTGTTGTTGACTAGAAATATATATATATTTTTTGAGAGCAAACAAACCTCAATGAGTTGAATTTTCTGATATAGAAGGATTTATTAAAAGTGTGATGTAAAATAGCACATGCAAGTAATTATCAAATGGTGTAAAACTACTCGCTGGTTGTGCTATCAATTGCACAAAATAGGCCATTTCTAATTTAATGACAAAATGAACCTAGTAAAAAAAAAAGGAATGCAATATAAATTGGATATAGATCGGACAAAAGATACCTAATTAATGAAAAAACCAGAAACATTAATTGCTTCAACAATTGTATTCTCTCTTTAGGTTGCAAGAGCCATCGTGACGTTTCTACCTTCAAGATTGAAATCCACCTATGCAAATGAGCTGTGTAGAATATCATTAAATTTTTACTGTACCTGGAGTTGCGAGCATGCAACAGATGTGTAGTGACAGCCGCTAGTAGCTTGACTTCAAATTTGATGAGAAGACCACCAAGATGAGAAAGCTTCAAAAGTTGAACCGCTTACTTCGAGAGCATCCTATATTCCCAATTTCTTTACTTTAAGCTCAAATGATGTTTGTCCTCCGACCTAGATATGTGACATGAAAAATAAAGAAATGGTAAAAATAGAAATGAAATTCCATAAATTAACCAATCAAGTAAACATAAATTGCCTAAATCACAATTACACCACCATGGAATTATCCCACTGCTTTCATTAAGCTTTAACTTTTCATGGTCCTATTTTGCTGCTTGTGCCATGCTATGATAAATACTAGAGAGAATCAAGGCAGACAGTACAATAAGGAAAAAGAGAAATAACAGAGGCACCTGGTTCCCGATCTATGAATACCATTTTATTTAGTGCCCTTTGTGCTGCCATCACTAACAACAGTTCTTGTTTCCTTTGAGAGCACAATGTTGGCATCATGTCCTAGAACCTCATTCTCAACTTCTTCTATTGTTAGCTCAACCTTATCGTTTATCAACATGTAACTTCCATCTCGTAGAGATACGAGTAAAAGCAATAAAGAATGTCACTCACAAGTCACACCATTGTGGGATGAATTAAGTCAGTAGCCTTAAGATCCACATATATATCCCAAGTACACTGCTGTTATTCCTGAAATTGTCACGGGGAAGCAAGTTTTCATAATTAAGCTTTCAGACTTATGCGCATACTCACGAAACAATGTATGCTGCTTGAATTGCATATCTTATTAATTACAATACTCTCACTAATGATTTTATTCATGACAATTAATTCCGTAGTGCAGTTGAATGCCCTTTTTAAAAACATTCTACCAAGCGTCACAATTAATAACTGCAGAGAATAAGAATCACGCTAGAATTAAGAAAAATGAATTTTCAGCTAAAGATAAAGCATAGAGTTGTATTTATAAATTTATCACCTTTTGGTCATCATTGTCAAGAATCTCTGTCCATCAGTTTTTGTTGTAAGCTAAAAAATGGTGCAACCATTATTGCTGCATCAACTATGTAAAGGATAGGAATTATATACAAATTGAAAATAGATCTGCGAGAAGCTTACCTAGAAAATGGCAAACCAGAATCATTGATCAATTGTTCCATCAATTTCATTATGCCTCTTGGTTTCAAGATTGCCCATAAAGTCTCAACCTTTAAAAATTTAAGCCCAATGTATGCAGATCAGCTGTGCAGAAGATCATTAATTTTTTACTGGAATTGGAGTTGTGAGCATTTAACAGATGTTTAGAGAGCTTTTAGTACCTCAATCAACAGGCAAACAGAGGACTTGGGCAAATGGCACCATCATCATACATATCTAATTTCCTAGAGATTTTCCTAAAGCCATAAAGAATGTCACTCTCACTTTTCCTTAAGTCATTAGATTCTTACATTTTCCCAAAGCAACATTGTAACCATACTTGAACCAATATAACCCGACAATCAACAGTGCAGTAAGCATTTATCTAAGTGACTCAGCAGTGCAATCAGCTAAGGAGTGTTGGACCGCCTAGTCATCAAGTTGAGGAGTAATACTAGTTCATTTGATTGAAAAAAAAAAAAAAAAAAAAAAAAAACCAAGAAAAATATTAGGAAAGGAATTGGAAAGCAAAATATTGATTGCAGACTTTTCCTCATATTATTTCTCTTCATAACAAAAACAATGCATAGGGATTGAGATGTAACGGAAATAGAGAATTGTCCATCAAAATGAACTACTAATTTAAAACTGAAAATGCCGTCATCATCATAAAGAACATCTTAGATGGCATTAACTTTGCCGGAAGCTGCAAAAGGGTGTATAATATTTGCAATTTTATATGAAGGGTAAATGTCAGCAAAGAAGATGTGTGCAATGCCTTTTACCTGTACCATGAAGGAAGGAAGACAAAACAGAAGTGAAGACAAGTAACAGAACACTTTGGACAATGTTATTGTAAAATTCATCTTCACCTATTACCTGCCACGTCACCATTCTCTCTTTATGTGATTGCACAAATTAACCACAGAAAATGCCTACCCCTGAAACATTTAATCTGCAACTACAAAAGATGGGCATGGGCAATTACCTATTAGACATGAATTAATCAACAAATTGGATGCTATCACATTTCCTCTTTGACAGGGCTTCCTCAAAACATAGAGTAGCCTGCAAAAGTGGTGCAACATAATGCAACATAAACTAGTTAAGTATTGTATCTAATAATCAATGATATATATGTATAACAAAAAGAAGAAGAAGAAGAGCTTACAGGGGTGATTGAGGTCTGGATGGGATAGGATGGTGGTGCAAAGCAAGTTTTGATGCATTGACTTGGCTGCACTTTCGACCTTCAGCTGATGGCAAGGATGTATTTAAGTGAGCACACAATCACAAAGCAATTTTTAAAAGAAACAAAAGGTTCAAGAAGCAACCTAATTCCCCAATTAAAAGAGAAAATAAACGAGCAGAGGCTGATGACATAGCAACTGTATTGGGAACCTCCTCCTTGGATGTTAACAGATATGTGCAAAAAAATCATATCAATTGTATAGCAGCCTGCAACCCCACAAAAGATATTCAATAAAGGAAAAAAAAAAATAGCATATTGAAAATATTTATCAGCTCTTTAAAAATATTGACATTACTCCTATAAACGATACAGCTACCACTGCCACTAAAATATAAATGCAAACAACTAATGCTCAATTGAACACAATAAGTTAGTAAACGAGTGAATATAAGTTTAAAGATACGAGACTTCGACGACCATTTTATACCCTATAATAAATATTAGAAGCCAAATAAAAAATAAATAGATATATTCAAACTGTTGAAAAAGCTTCCTTACAAGAATCGATGACCATCCAATAGGAAAAATCAAAGCCATCCACCCCACATGGCCTCCCTGATGATGCAGACAATTTTCTTCGCCGCATTTTGCTTCCTTTTCTTTTCTGCTTTTGAGATGGCTTCCATAACTCTGACCAACACAAATCACAAACATATAACACCAACCCAAGGCTTAAAGCTAAGCCAAGTCATGTAAACAGGATGCCCTTGGTTTCAACCCAATCCTCTAAAGAGAGCAGCCAGCGATGAGCAATTTCTTGAATGATGTGGAGTGCAAAAAGAAAGGAGATCAGGAGCTAACCTCAATGAGCTCAGTTTTCTGATATAAGGACTTAGTAGAGCAAAATTCTGGCAAGAAGTGAAGCTCCCAAAGTTTTGATCCAAGTTTGAGCAAAATTCTGACGTATATCTGACATTTCAAAGTTGTATGAGTTCATTTCCAAAAGATGCTATGCTACAACTATTTCCTTCAATTGCCTGAAATTCTTTTGCCACAATCAAAGAAAATCACATATTATATTGATGTCAAACCCTTTGATCTAGTATAATAGTGGTAATTTTACATAAAGGGTAGGGTAAATATCAGCAAAAGAAGATGCATGTAATGCCTTTTACCTGTACATTGAAGGAAGGACAATGAAACCAGAAGTCAAGATAAGTAACAGAACAATCGGACTTCTCTCCCTATCGCATGTCATGCCACCATTCTATCTTTTCAGATTTCCAAAAACTAACCACAGAATCTGTGACAACAAGAAATTTAGGTGCCTTCAAGATCATGTGTCTACACCTGAAACATTTATTCTCAATAATTAGCAACTACACAACTACAAAAGTACTGGATTCCATCAGATTTTGTTCACAAATTGATTATTTATAGGAGGTGATTAAAGAGCTCTTCTTTGGTGTGTTTTTTTTTTTTTTTGGGGAAACTGATTGGAGAGCATTTTATGCATAAATATACACATATATCTTAACAGAAGATGGGTATGGGCAATTACCTGTTAGAGAAGGATTAATCAACAAATTCTATCTTCAGTCAGATCGTCATTTCCTTTGGCTAGGCTGATTTAAGAGCTTCCTCAAAACATAATGGTGGCTACAAAAGTGGTGCAACATACAGTGGGACATAAACTAGTTAAGTGTTGTAAGTAACAATCAATGGTAATATATTAAATGCAAAATTTCCTTTAAAATTTGAAACAACATAAAGAAGAAGAAGAGCAAGAGCTTACGGGGTTGATCGAGGTCCAGATGAGATGTGGTTTTGAAGCATTGTTCTGCACTATTAATACCTAACAAACCGAATGCCCTTGGTTTGACACCAATCCTCTAAAAGAGAGCACTCATCCATGCACAATTCCTCGAGCGATGTGGAGTGTAGAAGGTGATCCGGCAATGCTTTCAACTTAGGGCAGTGAAAGATAGTTAATTGAGAAAGAGAGGGCATAATTATAATATCTTTTCTATTCTCATATTCCCATTCTTCCCACTCTCGAATGTAAGAGAACATTATATGATTCAGTTTTGGAAAAGCTATAACAGGTGAAGATGATGATGATGACGTGTCACTGCTATTTTCAACTCCTAAAAATTCATTACCCACCCTTTTCAAACTGTTCATCCGCTGAATTTCGAGTATTTCAAGGAATAGTAGTTTACCTAAAGCAGGCAAATACTCACACTCGAGGGTGTGATATATTACTATCTGCTTGAGCGATGTGGAGTGTGGAAGATGATTCGACAATGATTTTAACTTAGGGGAGAATTTGATAGTTAATTGAGAAAGAGAGGGCATAATTATAATATCTTTTCTATTCTCATATTCCCATTCTTTCCACTCTGGAATTTCATAGAACATTAGATGCTTCAGTTTTGGAAAAGCTATAACAGGTGAAAATGATGATGATGACGTGTCGCTGCTATTTTCAACTCCTAAAAATTCATTACCCACCCTTTTCAAACTGTTCATCCGCTGAATTTCGAGTATTTCAAGCAATGGTAGTTTACCTAAAGCAGGCAAATACTCACACTCGAGGGCGTGATGTATTACTATCCGCTTAAGGTGGGCTAACGACACTACCCAATTTGGGAATGCAATACCTCCATAATAATTTATCTCTAAATCCTTCAAATACGGAGGCGATTCTAAAGCTTCAAGAACTGCTTCATCCTTGTTAGATGATGCTTCACTTGATCCACTGAAGTACAAAACCAAACCAACGATGTTTTCCTTATTCTTGAGTTGTGCATTCTTAGCCTCACCTTCGTCTAAAACATTTTTCAGCCCTGTTAACTCAAGTTGACCTCTAAGGTGGTTCAAGTTTTTAAGACAATCAAGCCTACACACTTCCCTTCCACCACCCACATTTAATTGCCGCAAAGTTCGAAGATTAGTTAGTTTCTCAACTCCTTTTGGCAGGTATTCTAGACTCTCATTTGCCTCAAGTATTAAATGCCTTAAGTTAACTAACTTATCCATCCCTTGAGGTAGATTTTTGAGTTCATCACAGCTACATAAACTCAAAGTTTGAAGATTAAATAAATCACACAATGTGTCTGGTAATTCTTTGATTTTCAAACACCCCAAAAGAAGATATCTCATACGTATTAATTTCCCTATCTCTTTTGGAATATTTTGGATGACGCAATTACATATAACCAGTGACCTTAAGCATGTCAATTGCTTAAACAAGTTCGAATGAAATAGTTCATTTAGCATCGATAAATTGTGGTAACAATCATGAAATTCAACTATGAGGCTCCGTAGCTTTTGGATACCACATTTGTTTAAAGGAAATGAAACCTCATCATTTTTCATGCTCAACATTAAATGATGCACTTTCTCGTAAGAGGGGTTTAGCTTAGCATCTTCAGGACTATCAATTTCCATTGCAAAACAATCCTTCTTAACAAGAAATAGTGCAAACTCATGCACTATGTCATGCATCTTGCAGCTTATTATATTATCATCTTCATCCTTTTCAAACTCTTGGGTAAAAGATCGCATTGCTAAATTGTTAAAATAATCTTCTCCTATTAGCTCTAGATCTTCGTTTTGCTCTACACCAAGATAACCTTGAGCCATCCATAATTTAATTAATAGATCTTTTTCAATGTAAGAGTCTTTTGGAAAAATACTACAATACAAAAAACATCGTTTTATTTTAGATGGTAGGTCATTATAACTTAATAAGAGAGGACGAAATACATATTCTTCCAACTTTTCTAATTTCCACAAATCACTATCTAATATCCTTTTCCATTGCTCGCTAGTTTTTTTAAATTGCAACAAACTCCCAATAGTCTTCACAGCAAGAGGTAAACCCTTGCACTTGCCAACAATTTCTCTTCCATATTTTTCTAATTTTTTGCAATCCTGTACAGACCTGTCACGAAATGCTACTTGTTTAAACAATGACCAACTTTCCTCTTCTGATAATACTCCAACATCGATAACATCAATGGATTTCATCATCCGTGCCACTTTCCTGTTACGTGTGGTAACAACAATTTTACTTCCATGAGCACCATTGTTAAGAGAGCTAAACAATGGTACCCATTTACTTTCGTCTTCTGTCCATACATCATCTAATACAAGAAAAAATTTCTTGTTTGCGATAGAGCCCTTTATACGATCTAAAAGAATTTGTAATTCTAGGCCGGTGGCATCACCTCCAAGAGCTTCAATGATTGCTTTGGCAATCCTGATCTCATCAAATGGGTCTGAGACACAAACCCAAATTTTCTTGTCAAATTTTGTGGTTATTTCGTCATCACTGTAAGCAAGTCGAGCAAGTGTTGTTTTTCCAATGCCTCCCACCCCTACAATTGAGATGAGTTGGAGGCCGCTTCCTTCTTGATGACATTCACTCAACAGCCAACTTAGAAGCTTAGTTTTCTCCTCTTCTCTACCACGTACCTCAGACGAATTATGATAAGCAGTAGTGATACGTGCTTTCAATCTCCGAGGTTCTTCGGGACTCCTATCAAGGGTATTAAGACGATACATATCTTTCTGTCTAGCGATATCATCAAGTTTTTCATTCATTTTTTTTATTTTGCGAGCAATGTCATGACGTAAACCAACTTGTTTGAAACAAAATCGAGGAGAGCACAAGAGGAAACATACCTTCTTAGGACCAGCAGCATCTTCAGCTCCTTCAATTTGCAATTTCAAAATTGCAGTCTTCCACTCATCCAATATGTCTTCCATGTCATAAGATGCCTCTTTGAGCCTGTCCAACCAGACTCCAACAGCTTTGTCCTTCACTTGTTTTTCCTCTGCATCAAGGAGCACAGCATCAATAGCACGGAAGTTGCGGGTAAGCTTTTCGATTTCTTTTCTGACACCGGTCACAAGTCGCACTTCTTGTCGCGTTTCTTCAAAGATCAGTAAAGTCAGTTGCTCCAAAACAACGCTAACAATTGCATCAGCCATTGTCCGAGATGGTAATTGACACAAAATATTTTGAGGTGTTTTCAGTTGTGTTTGTGTGTGATAAGAGAAAATAATGTTGCAATGCTTTGTATTAGTATAGGGCATGGACAAAGTCAGAAGGAACATGTGCAAACCCAGCTGTGGAAGCAGCGGCGGACCCACCACGTGCAAAGGACAGCGGTGGATGCAGGGGTGGACCCACCATGGAACTAGATGAATCTCATCTCGCCCCAGAATTATTGTAAAAAGTTTGGTAAATTGCACAAACCCTCTTTGATGAAATTATATAAATAAAATAATATTTGAATAATCTACATTAAACTTTTCTAAAATCTCGATAAAAACCTTTTGATAGTCAATCCCGATTAAGTACACACGGTCCAACGATGACAAGATTTTTTCAGACTTTCTCTGCAAACGATGAACTATGGAGCTGAATGTTTACTACACTGTCCATACCAGTCTCCATACCACTAAGCTGATATTTAAGTAAAATAAATAATTTTATATTTCAAAATTCCAATAAAAGTATTAAAATAAATAAAAATTAAAAAAAATAACACATATTATATAATTTTTAATTCTATATATTTGAATTTTAATTGACGGTGTTATATAATTTTATAATTTTATATATTTTAATTTTAATTGTTTTTAATGAAATTCTAAATACCACGGTAGTATTATCATAAAAAGTATTTTAATTCAAACGTTGTTGTGGAATAATATATATATAAAACAATGAATTTAGAATACTCACCACGATAATAGAAGAAGAGAGAAACAAGAGAAAATAGTGAATGAAATTCAATTTGATGTGTATTTTCAATGGTTACAAAATATGTTTATTTATAAGCAAATTGGAGAATTATTTCCATAATTGAATATCAACAAATAAGGTAAAGAATATTACCAAAAAGGAAGTGGTGTTAAAACCATATATTTATAACACTCTCCCTTGGGCGTACACCACTTGATAATACTTTTCGAGATTCTTGGACGTACCAAAATACTACCTCATTAAAAACCTTACCAGTAAAACCCAGTGGGACAAAACCTGGTTAAGGGAAAAAGAGTGCAGTGCACATATGTCCAAAGAAGATTCTCCCCCTGAAAATTATACAATTATCACTCTTGTAGTTTGTGAAGTCGACGCATACCAATACCATATACCATCTTCTTGAAAGTTGATGTTGGTAAAGACTTAGTAAATAAATCTGCAAGATTATTTGAAGAACGTATCTGTTTGACATCAATTTGTCGACTTTCTTGGAGTTCATGAGTGTAAAAGAATTTTGGTGATATATGTTTCGTTCTATCTCCTTTGATGCATCCTCCTTTAATTTGTGCAGTGCAAGCAGCATTATCTTCATATATCACTGTTGGTGAATTTGTAACTGGAGGCAATTGACAAGTACTTTGGATGTGTTGAATAACAGACCTCAACCATACACATTCTCTACTTGCTTCATTAAGTGCAAAGATCTCAGAATGATTGGACAATGTAGCAACAAGAGTTTGCTTGGTAGAGCGCCATGAAATTGTTGTGTCATTATATGTGAAAACATATCCAGTTTGTGAATGTGATTTATGATGATCAGAGAGATAACCAGCATCAGCATAACCAATAAGACCAGAACCATTTGTTGTCCTTGAATAGGATAAACCCAAGTCTATAGTTCCTCGAAGATATCGAAAAATATGTTTGATTCCGTTCCAGTGTCTTCGAGTTGGTGCAGAACTAAACCTTACCAAAAGATTTACCGAAAATGCAATATCTGGTCTCGTGCATTGTGCCAAATATAATAAAGCACCGATGGCATTCAGATACGGCACTTCTGGACCAAGTATTTTTTCACCATCATCTTTCGGTCGAAATGGATTTTTCTTTGAGTCCAAAGACTGGACAACCATAGGAGCACTTAAGGGATGAGTCTTATCCATATTGAATCTTTTTAGGGGCTTTTTAACATAAGCTGATTAATGGACTAGCATTCCCTCTAATTTGTGTTCGATCTCTAAGCCGAGACAATATTTTGTTTTCCCCAAATCTTTCATCTCAAATTCTCTTTTCAAATATTCAGCAGTTTTTAGGAGCTCTTCAGAAGTTCCAATGTCATCGACATATACTGCAATAATTACAAATCCAGATTCTGATTTCTTTATGAATACACATGAATATAAAAATCATTAATATATCCTTCTTTTGTGAAGTATTCACTAAGATGATAATATGACATCCATCTGGATTGCTTTAAGTCATATAAAGATCATTGTAACTTTATTAAAAATAAGTTACAAGAATTTGAATTATATGCTTCAGGCATTTTAAATCCTTTAGGGATTATCATGTATATATTGGTATTTAATGACCCATATAAATATGTCATTACCACATCTATAAGATATATTTAAAATCTTTTGGAATCTGCCAAACTGATTAAAAATCGAAACGTAATTGTATCTATCACAGGTGAATACATTTCATCATAACTAATGTCAGATCTTTATGAAAAACCCTGTGTTATGAGTCGTGCTTTATATCGTACGACTTCATTTTTCTCATTACGTTTTCGAACAAATACCCATTTATACCCAACGGGTTTGACATCTTCAGGTGTTTGGACTACTGGTCCAAATATATCATGTTTGGTTAATGAAGTCAATTCTGTTTAAATTGCTTTATTCCACTTAGGTCAATCATACCTTTTTAATACTCATTGATACTATGTGGTTTATGATCATCATTTACAATAATGACTCCACAATTCTCCAAGGAAAATATTTTTCTAAGATTTTGTATCTCTTCAGGAGATTGTACCACTTCTAGGGCACTAGCCTCTTCAAGGGCTATTAATTCTCATCATATGAAATTAACTATGAGATAATTTATTTTCACATTATCAATATTAGGTTTCTGCAGTAAACCTTTGAGATATAATTATATCTCACTGTCTCAATTTTCATATGAATAATTATTTTGATCAAAACATATGATGTCTTTAAGCATCCAATATAACTATATAAATATAGCTCTGCTTTTGTTTTGATTAATAATTTTTATGTCGACATTTATCCACAATATGTTATTCAATATCCTCACCATTTTTCTGTAATATGCAGAGCAATATAAGATCTTAATTTTCACATGCCTCTTCAAGGGCTATTGTAAACTTTCACATATTCTTATAACAAACTATATAGTTTGCGTACATGAACTTTTTCATATGTAATTAAGATCCCTTTTGAGTTTTATAGGGGGAGATTTAAAGAGTTCTATCTCTTCAAAAATATTTAACTCTTCAGGAGTTATATGATGAGGATTATACATAGCTCGAGCGTGATCTTTAAAATGATCATGATCTTTTATTATTCACTTCAGAGAATAATAACTTTACAAAACGAATGATTTATTTGTTGCCATTTACGTAAATTGTTCTTCAGGAACAATCACCCAGGTTAATATATTGGCAATGAGTATCAAATCATTCAGCTATACAATTTTCAAGTAAACGATTATTTGAACTTCAAGTTCATATGGCTTATACAATAATCGTCATAATGAATTATGCATGCCAATTATAATTTCACGTCGTTAAATTTTCTAATTCTTTTTCTCCTCCTAACGACGGAAAAATTTATTTATTGGCATCATAAATTTATTGGCATCATAAATTTATTTGCATCATCATAATGTCCTTCTGGGACTATACTGTCTTACTATCCTTCAGGGATATATTAGACTATCATATTATTCTTCAATGACTAAAATGTCACATAGTGTCCTTTAGGGACCAAACACATAGTGTGATTCAGGGACATTTATTAGGTAAGAATCTTCAGATTCTATAGTGACAGTCATCGTAAAATATGCTTATGGCATATGACGGTATGAATTCCACTTCAGGTGGATAAAATTTATATGATCATTAAGGTTTTACTGACCATAATCATCGTCATGACTATCAGATGATTTAACATTCTCTTCAGGGAATGATATTAATTAATTTAGCCATGCGAGATAAATGATTTTTCACCTCATAATCATTAACATTGCTACTTCAGGAGCAATTTTGAAATACAAATTATTTCAATCATCTGACTTCATTTATTTCACCAAAATATATAAATAGTAATCATAGCGAATTAATGAACAATTTCTCAAAATACAAATAAGACGAATTGTAACGAATATTTAATAACCAAATAAAGTATAAGAAAATATATGTCATGTACCTTATTTCACATCTTACTTAGAGGAGTGAAAATAACACGACCTTAACCATTGCCTCTATCTAGTTTTTACATCTAATAACTCATGCCACTATTAAATCCATGCCGTCACTAGAGAGGTAATGACTTAACCATAATACAAATAGATTTAATTATATAAACAATGCATGAGATCGTTATATATATATCCAATCAAATAATCTGTATTAAATACATAAATATAAAAATACATACCTCGATGTATTGAAATTTATGAACATAAAATATAATACTTTAACGTATTTATGAATCTAAATTTCACGATTTATATCATGAAATCATGAACAAAAGTTAGCATAAAAGATCTTCAACTCTCTACTCAACTTCGATGAGGAGACATATTTTCAAATCTAAATACTTGAATTCGAGACAGGTTCTTTTCGTATCAAATTCGAATTGATTTTTCTCAATTTTTTTTTTCATTCACAATTTTGAAACTTCTGGTTTGAAAATCTAGAATTGAAGTAAGGATCTGAAACTTCAGGTTTTAAGATATAAATAAAACTGAGAATAAATTTGTTTAGAATCTGAAACTTCTGGTTCAGATTTAGAATACAAAAATTCGGATTCAAATCGTTCATCGAGAATCCAATCAATTAAAGCGAATTTGATGGAACCATTATATCTTCGATATGATCCATGGTCCCTTTTTGAGGTAGCATTGGCTTCTGGCAATGCTGAGGAACTAATTGAGCGTAGCTCATGATTTTTCAATAACAGCTCATTATTTTGTTCTGCAACTAAAAACATGATATTAGCTCAGAATATTTTATAAACCGACGCTCTCGATATTATTGCTGCAGGAGCACATTCGAGACATGAAACGTAGAGAAAGTTTTCTCTAATAAATCTGCATCGGTTAATTTTTCACCACATAACTCAAGCTCTGAAGTGATGTAAAAAAGAGCAGTATTATAGTCAGCAACAGACTTATAATCTTGTAGTCTCAAGTGATGCCAATTGTATTGAGCTCTAAGGAGAACAACAGTCTTTAAATGATCATATCGATCTTTCAAATTTTTTTCACAAAGTCAACGGATCTTTCACCGTGACATATTGAGTTTTCAAACTCTCATGCACATGGCGGCGGATAAAAATCATCGCCGTAACCTTATCTTGGGTAATTACTGTATTATTCTCTTTAATAGTATCAACCAAATTCATTGATTGTAACTTCAACTCAATATCAAGAATCATGATTGATAATTTTTTCCAATAATGTCAAGCACATTGAATTCAGATTTAGTGGAGTTCGACATCTCCAAAATGCTAAAGAGATAAAAACAATATATAATTAATATTGATGTGAATAATGAAAGAAATAATATTGATTAATTCCACAATTCATATAAATTTCAACATGATGTTAGAAATATATATATATATATATATATATATATATGGCCATGAATTAAACAAACGAATGTTAAAGAAGAATAGGAAAAATTATTTCGATTGTGTATGGTATGAAGAGACATAAATAACAATTCAAATATTACATATCCCATCATGATAATTTCTGATAAAATAAGAATATTAAATCAATGCATATTTTAATGGTTTGCAATAGTTAATAAATGAGATTAAAATATAAAATATTTCCTCTTTTTCATAGACATATATAAATACATATGCTACAATATATTATTTGAATTTAAAAACTTCTGGTTTTAGATCATTATAGAAAATTTTAAAACTTCTGGTTCTAAAATATCTCGGAAACTTCAGGTTCCAAGAATTATATATATTCACACCATAAGAAATATAATAAAAATAAAATAAAAGCAAGAATGATAATACTACTTCAAATAATACATTATAGGAACAGAATTATTTGAAGAAAATAGTAGAAAGTAGATCATATGAATGAAATCTCTCATACTATATTATTTGAATCAGATAGTAGGAAGTAGATCATATGAATGAAATCTCTCATACTATATTATTTGAATCAGATAGTAGGAAGTAAATCATATGAATAAAATCTCCTATACTATGTTATTTGAATCAGATAGTAGGAAGTAGATCATATGAATGAAATCTCTCATACTAGACTCGTGCTGATAACGTGTTGTGAAATAATATATATATATATATATATAAAACAATGAATTTAGAATACTCACCACAATAATAGAAGAAGAGAGAAACAAGAGAAAATAGTGAATGAAATTCAATTTAATGTGTATTTTCAATGGTTACAAAATATGCCTATTTATAGACAAATTGGAGAATCATTTCCATAATTGAATATCAATAAATAAGGTAAATAATATTATCAAAAAGGAAGTGATGTTAAGACCATATATTTATAGCAAACGTATTTTTATAATAAAATTTTAATTTTTATTACAAAGAAATTTAGGAAATATTTTTTTAATAATGAAATTTTTATTTGGAAAACATATGACCTGATCAAAAGTAGTTAACCATTTATAAATAAATTTTTATGTAAAATTAATAATAGTACGTCAAAAATATTACTAAATAATTATTTTCATGATTGTATTGCGGACCACATTTGTATTTAGAACCATTTGTGATGTATATACATGTAAAATCAATTCATATGAATATAATAATAACAATTAAAAAAATGAAAACACGTGTCAAGTGTCTGTGATTCCCCCGACATAGAGAAATGTGATTTGGACAGAAATGTGGATGTCCGTAACCCCGTGGCGCACGATAGCGAATCCACCCTGACCCACGCGTAAATTTCCAAGTAACAACACGCGCGTTGCATCAATCTTCCGCTGCAGTCTTTCAGTACAGTGCAGAAAAACAGCCGAATTATTTGTCGGCCTTTTGCAGGACAAACCATTACCTTTTTTTTTTTTTCAAAAAATTTCAAGAGGGGCACGGAACCACCTAATCCTACGATGAATCCTCTCTTGCTATACCTAAGATTGTCGATTGAATTAAAGAAAACATAATCATGTTTAAAGGATATTTATAATTTGTCCCCCAGTTTGATCATAACGAAGCTACTCCCCTATTTCCGTAATTAGTAATTTACCTTCCCAAAATTTAATTAAATAAAGAAACACCACGTCGTTACCAATTTCATTTATTACCGTTAAGAGTGGAAGGATAAAATGGTAAATGAAAGTGATAAGTAAATATAAATTAATAAAAACCAAAAAAAAAAAAAGAAAATTTATTTATTTTAAAGAAACCAATTAAAAAATTTGATCTCCACCATTCAAGTCAAATTAAAAATTAATTTAATATGAAAAAATTGAAAAAAAAAAATCTCTCTCTTCATCTACTCTCTCTCTACCAAGTAATCCCTCTCTCTCTCCATCTTTCATTTGGTGATGATCGCTTCATCGGTAATTACTTTTATTCTCCTCTTCTCCTCTCTCGTCCTCGGTCCTCCTCACTCCCCTCTCTCCATTGAGACCGATGAAAAACCCATCATCTGGGTTCGAACCCAAGTAATGATTTTTTATATTTTTGATCATTTTGGTGATTTGATTATTTTCATGTGGGTTTGGTGATTGTTGATGATTTTGATGGGTGTGGTGGGTGGATGTTTTCTAGGTGTTATGGGTGGGTGTGGGTGTTTGATTTTAGTGGTGTTTTGGGTAGGTTGTCATCCATGATTACCATCCATGGGTAGGTGTGACTGGAAACCCATATAGATTTCATCTTCATCTTCTTTTTCTTTTCTTATCTTCTTATTTTTCATCTTTTCGGATCCAAAAATCTAGGTTCATTTAGGTTTTTTGGTGGTGCTGATTAGTGCGATTGCGATGGGGATAAGGTTTGGATCTGTTGAGTGATGACCGATCTATTGAGTGATGATGGTAGTGATAAACAGTTCATCACCGTCCCTTTTCAGATCCCTCTCTATCTCCAGACCATCTCGGTCACTCCTCTCTCTATCTCTCATTCTCTCTGTTGTTTTTTTTTTTTTTCATCATTTGGGTTTGCGTTGACCCAGATGAAGGTCATTTGGGTTCCAATACCCATATGAAAGAGAAATTTTTTTAAATATATATACATATATTTCTTTGTTTGTAATGTTGTTTTATTGATTAGTTTTGTTGAATTGAAGATTGATTGTGATAGATTGGTTGTGTTAAGTCAACGTTGTGTTGATTGGTTGTGAAGGGTTGTGATTAAATGTTGAAATTCTGGATTGTTGATTTGGAGTTGAATTCGGAGTTAATTTTTTTAATCTTTTTTCTTTTTTAGTTTCTCCAGTTTTGTTTGGTTCATTTTTCAAAGATTTTTTCATTAAAAAATTGGATTTCAGATCTTCAATTGCATTTTCTTCTTCTTTTTCATTTTTCAACAATTTGTTTAGATTTAATGTAAATAAAAAAAAAAATCAACATTTTTTTTACATTTGTGTGAAGATCTAGGTTATAAGATCAGTTCTTCAAGTTAAAGATTATTTTCAACTTGAAGATCTTGGTTCATAACACGGACCTTTAATTGATCCTTTTTTTTTTTTTAATTTCCTTTTTTATGCAACAATTTTTTTTTAGATTTTTTTAATTCTTTAATCGTCAACGTTCATAATAACGGAAACCTATTGTCTTTATTTTTAATAAAATTTTAAAAATTATTTTTTAAATAAATATAAATATTAAAATCTATTTTTAAAGTAATTCCACTGTCCATCATATCATGTCCATCATATGATGGATGATGGAGATCTTTTTTTATAATTTTATTTTATAATTTAGATTTTTTAATTTTATTTTAATTAAATTTATTTTGATTTTTTAATTTTATTTTAGTTAAGTTTAAATCCTAGCAAAGAAGTTATTTACTACTCGGAATATATCAGTGTCAACTTTTTAATGGAAAAACTAATGAGAGAATGACTAATTACGCAATTAGGCGAGTATTTTTAGATTATGATCAAACATTGAGGGATAAATTATAATATCCCTTATGTTTAAAATCATAATTAAGCATAATTAGACCAAAGAAGTCAATTGCTCAAGATCAACGAAAACAACTGCAACGACCATTTTTTGCCAGAGATTGTATTGGTTGTATTTGTGATCTCTGATATAATTGATGCTGCAATGCTTTCAATTATTACAGTAACAGTGTATGGAAAAAGGCAACAACAACATTGGAATTTCACATGTAGTAGTACTATACACAAGTTCTCACTATTTTTTTTTTTTTAATCAAAACGAAACTTTATTTATTGTTTATTTTATATTCTATAAATTAATAATTTATATAACTCAAAGGCAACGAAAAAAAGCCGCACGCTTGATTTTATTCAAGAGGGGTGTTCATACTATCATGACTTTTTTTTTGTTTTTTCTATTTTATTAGTATATTTATAACTTCATGACCACCTTGATATGGATATTCCTTGGTATGATCTAAATCTTAATATTTTATTTCTCTCTACTTTCTAATAGGTGAGAGAGAATGACTTATATTAAATGAAAAAATTGTTCTTCATTTGGAGGAATATATTCGAAATTTGTTCATCCATATGTGGATTAGAGTTTAATTGTTCACTTTTGGTGGATAAGGCGCTCAAAAATAGGGATAATCTTAACTTCTCTCCTATAAATTGATGAAATGGCCAAAATTTCCCTTTGCTATAAGAAATCGCTAACATTTGCCCTTTTGATTTATAAAATAGACAAAAAATAAAAACCTGTTGTTTATTAAAATATCTAAAAAAAAAAAATTCCTAGCATCAATTTGGGTGTTAGAAGTCAACTGTTGAGTGTTAATGTGAAAAGATAAAACTATCAAAATAAAATAAAATATGAAAAATATTAATATTTAATAAAATGATAATTTATTATTTTTTTCTAAAAAAAAAAAACTCTCCACCATCCATCTCTAAGATGGTTAGAGATGGACGGTGGTAATCATAACAACAAAAGAAATTAAAAATATTAAAAATATTAATGATTTTTAAAAAATTATGGATAATAAATTATGTCCATTGTCCATAATTTTTTTTTTTATTTTCTTGAATTATGTCCATCCTCCATCAACATGATGGACGGTGGACATAATTCAAAAAAATAAAAACTTAAAACTTATAAAAATTCTCTCCCTCTCACTCTCACTCACTCTCTCTCTCTCTCTCTCTCTTTCTCGACGATGGTCTCCATCAACGGAGTCCCTCACTGGGCTTCTGTCATGGTAACCGAGAGATTCTGGGTTTCAAGGGCGGAAACCTAAGGATTTCTAGGTTTCTAGCTCTGAAACTCGAAAATTTTTAGGTTTTCGATCTGGGTTTCCGATGTCTCTCACCTCGATCATTAATTATGGAGGTTGCATCTCAGTTGGAGTCTATCTCTCGCCTTAAGCATCTTCTCAATCTCTCACCCCATTCTCTAATGGGCTCTTTTTTTAAAAAAAAAAAAAAAAAAAATTCCTTTTGATTTTTTTTTCCTTTTACAATTTGTGGAACAAGAAAATGTGGAAAGCTTTTTGTTTGATTTGAATGATGATTTGCTGATGAGATGAGTTATTGATGATTTGGGTTGATAGCATGTTATGGATTATGGGTTTTCAATAGTCAAGAAACCCATCTCGACATTTGGAAACATAGATGGGTTTCGGATGACTTTTTTTTTTTTTTTTAAATATTTTTAAAATTATTTGGAATTTAATATGATGAGATTTAAAAAAAAAAAATTAATAAATTTTTATTTTATCATTATATTGCATAAAATTTTTTTAATTATTTTTATTTTTAATTGAAGGGTAGTTTGATCTTTTTGTATATTGCATTGTCAAAATTTTTCTTTTACTAATAGGGTTAATAAAAGAGGTAATATAGGATTTTTAAAAATTATAGAGAGTAATTAGTGATTATTTTAAATTATAGGAACAAGTAGTATTATCCCCTCGAAAATATTTGGAGGTGTAATCAGTTGCGTTTGTGATGAGAGGAAATGACGTTGCAATGCTTTAGATTAGTAAAGTGCACGGACACAGCAGACAGAACACGTGCAAAGAACAGCTGTGAATGCAGCGGTGGACCCCATCAGGAACAAGGTGGACCCCATGTCGCCTCAAAATTCTGTCAAAAATTTGAAGTTCGCTTTGGTCCGAAACAGTTGCAATGTAATAAATTTTGCTGTCATGTGGGCCCTCTCAAAAGGTGAAAGCAAGAGGTCACTGAAGCTGGTTTCCGGTTTGTTTTGTCGTTTAGTTTCTTGATGTACTACCAACGTTAACCATCGATTATAATCCACCGATATATTTCAAATTTAATCATTAAAATCAATCTAAAAACTATAATTAATAAATAATATTAATAATTTAATAAAATAATTAATCTGTGTTATATAAATATTTTACGTCATTTATGATATAGTAGTAGTAGACCTTTTATTTATAAATAATCAAGTTTAACGGATCAGAAAATTTATTAAAAAATATATAAATAAAATAATAAAAATATTAAAAATTAAAAATATGTTAAATATATAATATTTTTACATAAAATAAGGAAAATTTATGAATTTTACCTAAATATAAAGAAAAGTTTTGTTTTTACCCCAATTCTTAATAAAATTTGTTTTTGACATCTCAAACAAATTATTCCTATTATATATCCAAGATTACGAAATTACCCTTAAGATTATATTACTCAAATGCCCAATATTGAAATTACCAAATTAACCTTCATTTTCCACTCAAAATTACCAAACTAACCTTCATCTTCCTCCTAAAACCTCCATATTTCTCCTCTACCTACTTTTGCATTGATGATTTCTGAGATTCGATTTTGAGTGTCTATATTTTCTCTTCATCTTCTTCCTCACAATATCCATTGAAGGATTTTGAATATTAGTGGCATCCATTGAAGGATTTGATTGTTGAAGAATTTGGTGATCAAAGGTAATATATATGTTTATTTGTTAGTTTTTGAGTTATTTAGTTCATATTTGCATGGTTTAGGATTGTAAGATTGTATTGGTTTTGATGGATATGAAAATCTGAAAATGCGACGGAAACTTCATAAGCTGCGACGAAATCGGTTTTTCGTGACTGATAATAGGTTTTTCAGTCCTTGGAAAACCGATCGGTTTTCAGTTTCAGTGGCTTGAAAAACCGATCGGTTTTTCAGTCACTGAAAACCGATCTGAAAAACCGATCGGTTTTCAGTGAAAAACCGGTTTTTCAGGGGCGAATAGCGGCTGAAAAACCGATTCGGTTTTTCAGTCACATATTGAAGTTTTGCAGGGATAAAAATCGGTTTCTGTTAAAAATCGATCACAGAAAATAGATAAAAACCGATCGATTTTTGTGTGATCAGTTTTTCAATGGCTAAAAACCGATCAAAAACTGGAAAACCGTTCGGTTTTTCAGTGCCACTGGAAAACCGTTCGGTTTTTCAGTCCACTGGAAAACCGATTCGGTTTTTCAGTGGAACTGAAAAACCGATTACAGTTAATTTAAAATAATAAATTAATTTGATTATAAGATTGTATTTTGTAATGTTGCCCGATTGAAATGAGATTAATTTATTATTTTATTTGAACGTTACAGGAATGACTCAAGAAACAATTGTAATCAATTTTGACGGAGAGTGGAATGGATGTAATTACGTAGGAGGGGAGTCGATTATGTGTGGGGTTCACAGTAATAATAGTTTTTCATCATTAGTGGATATTGTGTACAGAGAGGCTGGTATTGATAGGAGAATATGGGATATCCGTATACATTATTTACTACAAAGTGCGACAAGTGGTAAAATTAAAAAGATACGTATCATATCCGATCTTGGTGTTGTTGGTTTGATAACAATAAAAAATATTGATGTTAAAGAGATTTATGTGGATAAGATTGTGAAAGATTGTGGAGCTGAGATTAGCAGGCGTATCGGTTTTTCGATTGCCACCAACTTAATACCAGGAAGAAGATACAACGAGGCAGATACGTCAAGACCTGTAAATCCTCAAATGATTGAAAGTCATTTTCATCGAACTTCAGGAATTGGGAGCAATAATCCTCTTGATGCTGTTGGCACCCAATTTACATGTACAGAAAGTCCAATTTGCGATGTTAACAAAGACTATATGAATTATGGTACTGATGATGAAGATTGGGACATAAATGATAATGGTGGTGAGATACGGGATAGTGATTCTGAGGAAACTGGAGATAGTGATAACGAGGGAACTCGATTTGATGATGTGTCTGAAGAAGAAGGGTTTTCAGAAATAAGATTTTCAAGTTTACAATTTCAAAACAATCCTTTATAACCATACTGGATTGTTTCTGATGTTGAATTGGGCGACATTGAGCCTGCTTCAAGTGCTATGTCAACCGTCTACCAACTTGGTTCATTGTACAAGGGAGCATTCTTTAGTAGTAAAGAAGAAATGAGTATAGCTATTGGAGAATATGCTCTGAAAGCGAAATTTGAATATCGGGTTAGACGTTCAGACACGGAGCGATTTGAGGCTAGTTGTAAGGACAAAACTTGTAGCTTTATAGTTCGTGCCAGATGCAGAAAGGGTTGCTCGATGTGGTTTGTGTTGAAGTATGAGGCGGAGCACACGTGTCGTCAGACAGCCATGGAATCACATATGAAGAGTGTAAAGACCATTGTCATCGAAAAGTTGTATACGGGAAAGGTGGGGAGAGATATGTATACACCTAATCGATTGATTGGAGAAATGCTAGAGCAGTATGGAGTTCAAATCTTGTATAGCAAAGCTTGGAAGGCTTTACAATATGCAAAGAAACTTGCATATGGACAAGCGGATGAGTCATATCAACAGCTTCCGTCCTACTTTAAGATGTTAAAGTTAGCAAACCCGGGCACAATAACAGCAATTGAGACAGATGAAAACGATCGATTCTTGTATTCTTTCGTTGCACTTGGAGCTTCGATTGAGGGTTTCCGATCTTATATGAGACCGGTTGTTGCTGTTGATGCAACTCATTTGAAAGATGAATATAAAGGGGTGATTTTTTTTGCTGCATGCAAAGATAGAGAAGAGATGATTTATCCCATTGCTTATGGATTTGCTGACGGAGAGTCAAACTGTTCATGGACGTGGTTTTTAAGAAAATTACGATTGGCGATCGGCGTGTTGGACGATTTGCTTATTGTATCCGATCGTCATAAAAGCATATCAAATGGGATGAAAGAAGCTTTTCCAAAAGTTCCACACGTGTTATGTTTTTTTCATTTATGGCAAAACCTAAAGCAGCATTGTAAAAAACGTTCGGATGTGGAAAATGCATTTTACAATGCAGCATACTGTTATGTAACTGAGGAATGCAACAGGATATTGGAAGAAATGCGAGTGTTACATCCAAAGACACATGGAACTTTGATTAAAGCTGGGGTGAGCAGGTGGTCACGATCACATTGTCCTAAAAGAAGATACGAAATGATGACCACCAATATTGCAGAGTCGCTCAACAAATGTGTGATGCAAGCACGCCGTTTGCCAGTGACAACTGCACATGAATATATAAGAAATGTGCTGCAAAGATGGTTTAATAATAGACGTATTGCTGCTGCTCAATTGACAACTTATGTTACCACCGCTGCGTACGATGTTAGCAAAAAATCTAGCAACGGAAGGTTGTGTATATCCCATTACAGAATCGGTAACGTACAGTGTCATGCATCCTAGTAAAGGAGATGCGGTGGTTAATATTGAAGAGCACACATGTACATGTAAGCAGTGGAACTTAGATAAGTTGTCATGTGTTCATGCATATGCTGTGGCCAGGTATGATATTTCAACGTTGTTGCTTTCAGCTTTTCATGTTATGTCTATACACTTCAATTTGGGTTTTCTGATAATTTGACAGGTTCAAGGGCGTCAGTTGTGATACACTTTCCAATCAGTATTACAGCACAGAATGGTTGAAAGCTGCATATACAAGTCCGATCAATCTAGTCCCTAAATTAGCCAGCTGGAATGTTTCTGGGGAAGTTAGAAGTATGGTTGTACTACCACCCATAGGAAAAAAACAACCAGGTAGGCCGAAAGAAGTTCGGATTCCTTTAGCCGGAGAAGATCATCGTAGAAAAAAGTGTGGAAGATGTGGCGAGAGGGGGCACAACCGTCTTCGTTGCCCTAACCCCCCTATTTCTACCAGGGGTGGGATGAGTTCAGGTTCTGCGGATGCGGAAGCTAGCCCAAGCACAACTGTTATTGACAACGGCCCACCGTCCCGCAGATGCCGCTTGTGTCATGAGATTGGACACAACCAACGTCGATGTCCTCTGCGATTTCCTACTACCAATCAAGAAATGGATAATGATGAAAACAATGAGTAGGAATCGCGTATGAACTCTCTAAAGCATATATAAGTTACCTTATTTCGTTAAATTGATGTATTATAATCGCATTGGTCTTTCTTTTAGTTTTGTTAATCGGATTAATAGATTAGTATCTGTTACAGTTGCTTGACTGTGTCAGCACACCACATTCATCTGTTACAATTGCTTTAATCTGTTACAATCAATAGTTTAGCGGAATCGGTTTTCCATGCAAAGAAAAACCGAATCGGTTTTTGGTAACTCTGAAAAACCGGTTCGGTTTTTGGTAACCCTGAAAAACCGGTTCGGTTTTTCAGGGTTACTGAAAAACCGAATCGGTTTTTGGGTGCCCTGAAAAACCGAATCGGTTATCCAGGGCATCTGAATGATGGAATCGGTTTTCCAGATCATCTGAAAACCGAATCGGGTTTCCAGAGCAATCTGAAAACCCGATTCGGTTTTCCATAGATCTGGAAAACCGAATCAAACTTAGCTTTGGTTTCAAAATTACACAATAATATAATATTATTGATGTTATTATTGATGTTAATACACAATAATATTTAAATTACACAATATTACACAATAATATTTAAAACTAAATCATGCAAACCAATTGATTAAATATTAAAACTGATTAACTAAATGCCAATGCTTTCAGTTGAATTGATTTCAATTGATGAAAGCATTAGTGTTGGATGATTCAAAACCAATGATTTCATGATTTCGAAATTTTAAATTAATATATCCTAACCATAATAAAGACTCTAATATTAATTAACTTAAATTGGTTTCAATTGATGAAATATTTAGTGCGACTGATTTCATGATTTCATTAAGTGGAATTATAAAAAACTAAATTATTGTTTTCACTGATTGACATAAATAATTGAAGTCAAAAATTGAATAGGATATGGATAATTAACTGTTTATTGATGTCACTTAAGTACAACTTCCCCGTAAGAATCAATCGTCCATTTTCCAAAGTTATTTACTTTATACAAAGGACGCGAAAATGAATAAATATCTCGTGCAAGCGAAGCCCTCAGTGCGAGGGCGTCTGCAGGTGTATCACGTGGTCTTGATTCCCATGTACTTTCCCTGGACTGCAAAAGGTCCCGTACGTACATGGCGACATATGCTCCACAACTCGTCCTGTTTCATAATTATATGTCAATTAACTAATACTAACTAAATATTAATTAACAACTTCCATGATTAACTAAATATTAATTAATAACTAAATATTAATTAACTAATAATAACTAAATATTAATTAATAACTAAATATTAACTAAATATTAATTAATTAATAATAACTATAAATATTATTAGATAACTAAATATTAACTAAATATTAATTAACTAATAATAACTAAATATTAATTAACAACTCACCCATCGGGTTGCTGTGGCACAGCTGACTCATCAATACGCTCAACCTTCCATCGCTCATCTACAACTGGCATATGTAATTGAGTCCTCTCATAAAACCCAATAAAGCGAAGCATAATGGGCATAAAACACACCAACGGCTCCAGTGCTCGGAGCCGTACCTTTATGTCAGTGGACGCCTGGGAATCATATACATATATTTTCTTCTTTTTGAAGCACACTCGATAGAGGACCCAGTGTTGTTGGTCCAAGCTACACGGCAATAGCATCTACAGTTTCTCTCAATGTAAGTGTTGTAGGACTAGTTCCAATGATCAAATAAAAAATATATATTTTAAAACAACACTTACATTGTCAACACACCACCACGGGACTGATGCATCTATCTTTCCACATCCGAATGGCAGCCATTCTGGGGGTATAGTGGCTGTAGCCGGATCAAATCTTTTTCCTTGCTTGACATATTGATTATTCCACTCCATTGTCATAATGCCCTGCACATGAAAAAAAAATAATAATGTTATTTGATTTCGATGATACATTAAAAAAAATTATCAACCAATCACTTACAAATAAAGAAGTGCCATGAAGGGCGTATCTTCTATCCTCATCCTCATTCCACCATCTGTTTCGTATGCACATCAACTACGCATCGATGTGCTCACTAGTCAACCAACTATTTCCGTCCTCTAAGGTCACCAATGTGGTCGGTATCACGCACCACCCGCAACGGTCAACTGCACGTCTAAAATAAAAATTTTTAAAAAAGTGGTAAAAATTAAAAGTTACGGCAACAACTACGATTGTAGGAAATTATTATTTTGTTTTCCTTACCTAAGGTCTAAATGTGGTGAAGCTTTAAATTCATTATAGACGGCCTCTATGGGATCTACAGGTTGTGCAACCTCTTTCACCTGCTGTTGTACAATTTTTTTTTTCTTTTTCATCGGCCCAGGATCCGTGTATGGAGTCCGTAAAGGTGCTGCTGGCTTGGTCTTTCGTTTGGCCCGTTCGTGGCCGTCTTCTCCCTGCAACTGCACTCAAATTCAAAGACACAAAAGAATATTTATAATTCAATCGTCAACGTTAAACACACTGTTTAAATTATGTCTACCTGGTCATCATCCGGCCTAGCCTCTGTAGCGGCTACACTGCTGATCTCTTGGTCATGCTCCTCCTGCTGATTGGGTGACTGGTGATCCTCCTGTGCCAGAACGACATCCTGAATCTCCTGCTGGATGACTGACTGGCCCGCCTCAATAGGTGACTGCTGGACCCCCTCGTCCTCAGGGAGAGATGTATGATGAACCCCCTCGTTCTGATGCAGCACTGATAGTGCTGGCTGAATTGTAGTCGGGACAGAAATGGGCTCCTCTGGGACAAAGCTCCCACCGCGATGATCGTCGTCGTCACCGTCGTCATCATCTGAATCATCGCTACTGCTGAGATACCTCTTAATGTATAAGAAATACTGTTCCACCCGTCTCAGTCTCTTATCAATGTCCTCAACGATCTTTACAGTTGCCTTTTGCCTCTTCTCCATCCTACTTAACTTCTTATTATTTGTCTTCTGTAAATGTACAATATACTCAAACAACTGCTTCACCTGTAAAAAAATTTCGACACTGTTAACACATTTAAAATAAATTTGACAGAGTCTCCCCAGTATTTTTAAGTATCCAACAAAACACAACCTGCTTATAATCAATTACACTTTGTCTATCATTTTTAGAGACTTCGTCTCTTTGTCAAACACCGTACTACCACACAATAATGTTCATATCTTTTATATTAAATACAATGAATATTCAGTAGATAATCATATAAATAGTTGATTTGTACCTCAGGATGGACGTTTGGCACATCGTGCACCTTTTTGGTTCGAAACTCTGAAAAGGAGTCCTCTAAGTCTGATTGCATGCTTTGAACGTCTTCATTTGGGCCAGAGTCACCCTCCACCACATCATCACCCTCCACCCTGACATCATCAACCTGGTCATCATCAATATCATCATCATCACCATTACCAGTATCATCACCAGTACCATCATCATCACCATCATCACCATCATCACCATCATCCGCATCATCATCATCATCATCGTCATCATCCGCATCATCATCATCATCGCCATCACTCCCTCCCTCCCCCGCCAGATTTATGTACTTCAGCCGTTACCAAATTATTAGGGTTGAAGGATTTCCAATAAGCCGTTTGTCTTTCGGCATCGGTAGGCTCAAGGGTTTGCCCATAGCCGAGTATCTGCATTATATACATGTATATAGGTACATTATAATGCTATACTTCATATAAATAAGGATAATTAAAACAAACAATAAATTTACTAAACCAATTTAGTTTACGTTTGCCACTTACGGGAGGTAAATCATCAAGACTGTTCATAATCGTCGGTGTCCTTTTAAGTAACCTTCTCATGCATCTTGGCAAATCATTTTGCAAATCTTGGACACTATTTGATATTCTCTCTGCCAACACCAGGAACACTTCTACCAACCACCACTATAATGCCAACAAAAATAAAAAATTACATATACTTAATTTAACTACTAAAACAAACAATAAATATTAACGGTATTGGTTATATCTGAAACACATAGACATAGCCATAAATATTGATGTTACGCGGTGGCTTTCTGATCCGCTCTTCAGTCAATGCCATGCGGTGGCAATTGAATAGGACACTATAACATAATGTGTCCTAAGGGAACGAGTTCCACCTCTCTATATCCTCAATTATGATCCACAAAAATAGCGAAATCTTCGCCCTGTCATCCTGCCCCATAAACAGATGAAAAGCGATCCCTATATTCGCTAACTTCAAAAGATCTTCATCATTTAATACATCCTCGCCTTCACGGTCCAAGTCACTTCTTGCCTCAACAAATGTAGTAAAGTCGGATATATTCGGCGATACTCCATTGAACCATCGCTGTAGGAGACTGTTCGGGTCATTTTGGCTTGCATTGAAAATTTCACGGTCTATGCCTCCAAAATGAAGTCCTGTAATCAATAAAAACTCCTGTTTCCCAAACCTATATATTCTCCCACCAATTTCAAACCACATTTCATCTTTACGTCCACTCACCTCCACTTCTCTAGCGAGAACCCATAATAGAACGGAGCCGGCAGCCGTATGTTTGATATTCCTCAACATATATCCAAATGGGCACTCTCTTATGAACCGGTCATACAACTTCCTTCCACTTAGAATATCACGTATTTTCTTCACCATCTTCTGACCAATGTGTGTAATCCCTTTCATTTCCTTTGGAATTGTTTGCAAACTATATTTATAATTGAACTCCATCTATAGGACACAAAAACAGTGACAAAAAGATCAGTATCAGGATTTAAAGCCATTCTGCCACAGGTGTGAAAAACCGAATCGGTTTTCCACAGGTGTGAAAAACCGATGTGGAAAACCGATTCAGTTTTTCATACATGTGGAAAACCGATTCGGTTTTTCACTTCGATTTTTCACCTGAAATGAGCGGATCTCAAAAACCCAACTGACAAAACCGATATGATTCATCACATTCCGAAAAACCGATGTCAAAGTGCATCACCGAATCAGAGTTTCATATGTAACATCGATTTTTCGTATCGGTTTTTCACTATTCAACCAACAAACATTTAAAATCGATTTTCCAAACGCATCGGTTTTCCACTATCGGTTTTCCACAGGTGTGGAAAATCGATGCGTTCCCGACGACGCTCATATGGTCGGAATCGGCCATATCAGCCACAAATCAGGCCAAACCCAGTCAATACCAACCTATTCTAAACCAAATAAGCAATACCCAACATCCATATTACACAAACATGTCCAAATCGCGAATGAAAATAAAAAAACTCAACAACCCAACCGAAAACTAACCTTGGCAAAAGCAATCACGTCCCCCGAGCTCTATCCTCCTCTGGGCAAGTCGGAATCATCGCCGTTGTGGCCGAAAAAGGTGGTTGTGCGTCGCCTCTCGATCGATTTTTCGCTCTCCCTCGGTTTCTCTAAAAAACCGATCGGTTTTCCGCTTGGTCGGTGATGGAACATTGTTTTCCATCGCTTTCTGCCACTTATATACTTAGGGGTATTGTGGGTATTTTGGGTATAGCATGTAATTAGTTTGTTTGAGGGGTTAAAAATAATTTTTATAATTTCAGGGGGTAAAAACAAAATTGAGGTTTTTTAATCGGGTATTTCCTGTAATTTCCACTAAAAATAATATCCAATTATACTGTATAATTTTAATAAAATATAAAGTACATAGTATTTAAATAAAATAATTAGTTTTATATTTAAAAATTTTAATAAAATCATTAAAATAAATAAAAATATAAATTATAAATTATGTAAAATTATAATTTTTTTTTGTTGTGATTTCATATCTTGAAATCATAGATTTTCTATTAATTTTGTCAAAAATGTTTTTTTCATATAAGAAAGAATATATATCTAATTAAAATGAAAATTTGAAAAAATATTAATTAATTAGAAGTAAAAAATATTAAAAAATAAAAATTAGATAAAATGGAAATGATAAGAAAAACAAGAATGTTGATTATATTATAATTAAGAAGAATAAATAACAGTATTATAAAATAATAAACGGAAAAAAAGGGAAGAGGTAGGCCATACACGGGAGCAGCTTTCGAAAAATCATAACGGAGGAGCGGGAGCGGCGTTTAAACAATCAATTAATAGAACAATAACATCAAAAAAAATATTAATTGAGCGGTAGCTTTTTCAACGGTACACTGCGCACAAAACAGAATATCAATCACATGCACGCACGGAAGGCATAATTTTTGCATGCACTGCAGTCCAAAAGCTTCTTATTTTTCAATTTTATTTCCAAATCTGGAGGGACACGTGTCCTACTTCCTCTGATTTTGGAGGAACGAAGTATTGCAAAATCCAAATTTTTTCAAACCTTTCAACGGAGCTTTTCTTATTAATAAACAAATTTATGTTACCCATACTATTAGGAGAGATTGTTATCGTAAGCTTCTTACTCTTATTGCTCCAAACTATATCTATTATTGGAATCTACCCCTCCAAAATGGGTCAAATTAAATATTGATGGTGCATCGAAAAGAGCCACCAGAAAAACAGTGATTGGGGGCTACTTCTTGATGATCAAGATATTTTCATGGGGAAATATATGAGTATATTTACATTGTTCTAAAAGCTAAGTTAAGAGCAATTGAGAGAGATCTCTTTATCTTGTTTGGGTTTTATACGTCCCTATGGTTTTGATGGAATCAGATAATAGGGAAGCCCTTGATTTGATTCTACATCTAGATCATAGTCCAATTTACTTTTAGTCTGTTCTTCTAGATATTTAGAATATCATAAAAAAAGATTAACATATTAAATTATTTTTTATGCATCGAGATGCTAGTCAGGCGATCGATTGACTGGCAAAAATTGCCTTTAATATGACAGTTAAGAATATGACTCTACCTATAGCTTCTTCTGAGTTAAAGATTCTTGTCAGCTTTGATCATCAGAAAGCTTAGACTCTATCTTAGAATTTTTTTTTTCTCTCCTTCTAGGTTTATGCCTCGCTTTGTGTAAAAAAAGAAAAAAAATGGTAAGACTCCTCTTTTTTTTTTTTTTTTTTTTTTTTTTTTTTTTTTATGCTGCTCTCCTTTTTATGCTCCCTTGATTTGTACGTTATTTTTCTTCTTTTTTTATTCCCTTTAATTTTAGTTTGTTTTTTTTTTTCATTTTTTCATTTTACGTTTTTTTTCTTTTTTCAACCTAATGCTAAATTAAATTATTTATTTTAAAAATTAAGCTAATATATTTATTAAATATTTGTAAAATGTAATACTTTTTAAATTAATTATAAAATATATATTATTTTCTCTAAATTGACTTTATATAGTTATATTTTTTTATAAAATATAATCTAATATTTATATTATTTTTGAAATTAATTTAAATATTTTTTGTACATAATATATTTATTTATTTAAAATTAAACTAACATGTTTATAAAAATCGTTTTAGTATTAATTACAATAAATTATTTCATATCAAAATTAATGAAAAATATATTTATTTATTTTTAAAATTAATTTAATTATTTAAAATTAATTTTATTCAATCTTATTGTGTATCAAACACGTCAAAGTCTTAATTTATTCAATCTCATTCTATATCAAATATATTAAAATACTAACTTATATAATTCAATCCAACTTTATTCTAAAAAAATAATCCACTCTATGGGCTGTAGACGAAATTTGCGCGTGGTAAGATTTTTTCATATTTTCG
The DNA here is from genome assembly GCA_022984855.1 of Dimocarpus longan. Classification (NCBI taxonomy): domain Eukaryota; kingdom Viridiplantae; phylum Streptophyta; class Magnoliopsida; order Sapindales; family Sapindaceae; genus Dimocarpus; species Dimocarpus longan. Next base: position 15,470,052 of record CM041013.1, read on the forward strand.
CTGTAAACAGTGAACTATGCGGATATTTTAGTGGTAGGGAATAATACTTTAAAAGCTATAGAGCTTATTGGTGAATGGTTCCTGCTCTCTTTTTTTCTTTGCTTTTTCCTTTCTTTTCTTTTGTTATCAGGTTCTTGATTCTCTGCTTCCTTTTCTTTTGTTATCAGGTTTTTGATTCTCTGCAGGGTAGAAGGTTTGAATTATATAATCAAAAGAAAACTTCGTTTTAGTTATCAAGATTTTAAAATATATCATATTTTTAAATTTTTTTTAAAAATATATTTTTTTTTATTCCTAAATCTTTTAAAAAAATTTGAAAAAATATTCCTAATTGCTTTCCGATTAAATAAAGTTAAAAAAAAAAAAAAATCAATCGCCTATGGGGAAGCAAAGCCAAGACATCGACCATTTTTTTTATTTTTCTTGTTTTGTTTTGCTTTAATGAATAGACAACGACCTTTCTTTATTGGGCGAATTGCACAAATAGACGTCTGACATAATTATGGGAGAGGACACTGGATGATTATTGATGTGATTTTAATGCTTTTGGTAGGCATAAAAATGAAAGAATTAGATTGGGTATCCTTACGTGCAATTTCGATCACTATGACATTTTGGTGTTCATAGTGGAAATTCAATTACTTTTATGTGTTTTCATGAGACTATGCAAGCAATTAAACAAGTTTGTGGAAAGAAAATGAAAAGAAAATAATGCTATGATGTGAGTATAAGTTTATGTTAAGTATATGAATTATGATATACATAGTATTTTTAAATTCAATTTGGATGAATGAGGGTGATTGACATTGATTTCATATAATTAGAATGATGGATTCTAAATTAAAATGTGCCTTGTAGGTGAGAAGAAAGTAGAGAAATCAAGAGAGAATTTTTGAATGTCATTCTAGTCAACTTGAGACAAAGTGAATGTAAAATTATTTTATAAAATACTAAATACATTTTTAGTATGCTTTAAAATGTTTTTATGAATGTTAAAGTATTTTAAAATTGAAATGAGTTGTTATTAAATATGTTAGTTTATAAATATCTCTACATATTCATCTAAAGAAAATGTTTATAGTATAAATTATTGAAGCAATATATATTTTTATGCTTTTGGCAACAATTTGAAGTAATATGCCTTGATGTTTGATTATTTTTAATATAAGAACTAAATTTTTTTAAAGCATAATGGAATAAAATTTTCAAAACCAATGGTTACCCTGATCCTTAGGATATGATTGAGAACTGACTGAAGCACCTTATGCATGCATGACATGTCAAGGGGGGATATGTCACTAACTGTGAGGGAATTGAGTCTGTCGTGTCATCCTTTGCGTGTTTTTAAGGTGCTTTGACTAATACTCTACGCAAAACGAGATAACATTCCGCAACGTATGGTTTATAATTGAGATGGATCGTCCCCCCATCGATGACTTAAGACCGGTCAGTGAAATATGATTTCCTTGAGATCTATTGGATACATGTTAAATGAATGATGCTATTTTTTTATATACCTATGTTCATGTTTTGTATTGATCTTAATAATGTATGTAGTTATGTTCTCAAATAGATTTATATCAATGTACATGCAAAACTATGAGATTTATAATTTGGATAAATCATTATGAATTTTAGATTTCTGAATATTTTGGGAGGTATTTTTTGTAAGAATTATGTTTTTCATAACGTTCATTAAGCTCCATTAGCTCACCATTTTCTATTTATTTTATGAAAACCCCCCTAGATATAGGGACGGGTGTTCAGAGCGAGCGATCTCCGACACAGAGTTAGGTGGGCACTTCCGACGACTGTAACTGTGAAAATATTATATATAATTTGATATCTAGTAAATATGCATAATTTAAATACTTGTGATTATATGCATAATATTACTTTTTAAAAAAAAAAATTGAAATGGTTTTAGTTGAAATATTTTAATTGTGGTTAAACTTCGATAGTGATGATGGACCTGAGGTCCAAATTGGAAATGAAGAAGATTGTATAAATTTTGAAGTGTTTATAAATTGATTTTAGGTGATTTTGAAAAGATCGAAAAACAGTTGTTGGTCTGACAAGCCCGTTTCTACAATCTTATATCCGTACAAACGGCAGCCAGCCGACAATCCTACGATACTAATCAGACTGAAAGGTTCCTGTGAAGTTAAACCGTTTTTCCCTATTGAAAACCTTTTCAAGAGTCTCTCTTTTCTTACAAAAATGGGTACCAAAATTTTTCTTTTATCATACACTATTATAATAAATTTAATAAAATTTGGGCAATATAACGACTGTTTTTCTAAAATAGCCACCTTACACATTTGGTATAAAATTTGAACACTTCTAAAATCAAATACTTTTCTGAAACTTTCGGGCCTCAAGCCCTCAATTTATCAATTCACTAGCAACCACAAACATATCAACCAATTTCAAAATGGTTTAAAACACAATCACAAGTCTAAGTCATGTATATTGATTTATTTACATGTAATTAGGAACAAAGTAAAGTTATACAATTAATTATATACAAATTATTTAAGAACTATTCAAATTTCATGTATACAATCACAACAATACAAAGTACTCCCGACTCGATCTGCCTAATCCTGAGCTGAAGTCCTTGATCTTGATGTACCTGTACCAACATCTGCCCCTGTAGAGGTTTTGTTTGTAAAACATAAAACAATGTGAGCTACACGAACTCAGTGAATGTTGTAAATTTTTATTTCTATTTTTAACTCCATAAAAATTCCTCCCTTAGTTTTAAAACATTTTATAAACCTTTCATCACAGTAATATGAAAAAATTAGTTTTTCTCTGAAAACTATTTTTCAGATAAATGCATGAATAAATTATTTATGTAAATATCATTCGATTTCATTATAAAACTAAATGATAAAATGAAATGTTGTATATTTTTACTTCTTTGCATAAAATGTAAATAGTAATGACATTACTATTTTTGAAAAATCTCTTAATAAAACAGGTCAATTACTAACGGTTTGTACCACATGATATCCTAGGTATGGAGCGAAATTTTACCTCGCTCGTTCCAGCCTTCCCAGAATTTTTTCCTTGTTCAAGCTATCAATCCGGTATTACGTAGCGGAATTCCTCATCGCTATGGAGCGGTATTTTCTCGCTTAAATGGAAGCTTGCTAATAATATACCTTATACGTGCATTAGGCGATATACTGAACTGAACCACAGACTCGACACGATTCTCCCCTTACGGGTTTCCTTCCGTTGTTAGTGACAGACTCCCCTAACACTGTCAATGCACACTTTGGGTACTCAATCTCAACCGAAGATAAATGTAATATCTATCAGGTATACTATAGGTTTACCAGTACATTTTGATTCCATGCAATTCATAATTCATAAACTAAATATTCAAACCATACAAATTATTTTACTTTACTTTCCTTTAATTCAAAATCAATTTCTAGTATATATTCAAACATATATTTAAAAAAAAAATAATCAATAGTTTAAAAGACACTTACCAATTATTGATTCACTAAATCACACGCTTTAGTGTTCTCTCGATTTTCGCATCACCTACATATTTTCACATTCTATATGTAGAAAACATCGCAACTAAATTTGACTTATTTACAAGCACTTCCATTGGTATATAAATATTCTAATAAACATTTAACCTTCCAACAATTTTAAACTCCCATATTTAAACCGTGAATCACCCCTTTCTCTCTTTCAATCAATTTCTTTCAATTTTATGTCATAAATCATCCAAAACAGCCCATACCTTATGTCAAAACCATTAAAAACAACCACCATATACTTCTAAGACAATCCATAATATATTTTCACAAAAAATTAACAAATTTCCACAATCATAGAAATTTAAATAAACTCCAACTTTATATAAAAATTTCTAAAGGATCAAAATTGAACCCTACCTCAATATGGGCTATTAACCACTTCAAAAATTTCGATTCACAATGTAGTTTTTGTCGTTCTAAATCGAATCTACAAAGTAATATAATATAGAAAAATTTTAATACGACTACCCTATAAAGAAAATAAACCTAAAAATGTATTATACACTTAAAAATGAGTCTGTAGACACGTCCGAAGCTAAATTTCAAGTTTGAAAGGTCGAAAATCTTACCTCCATTGTACGTGGTGGCCAATGACGACTTTCCGGCAATAACGGTGGTAGGAGATGTGGCTAGATGAGTTTTATTGTCCTCGACAAGCTTGTCACGAAAATGGGATTGGTTGGAGTCAGAATCGCTTTGTTTCGTCGGAATCTTGAAAAATCAAAGTTGATTAATGACTAAACTTCCTCTACTGAAATGAAGACCTAAACAATGATAAAAATTGATAAAATTGGTATCTATGGAATCTATGTTGCACAAGTTTTTCAAAGGTACCAAATTTGGTCAAAATGGAAGTCGGAACGAGAGGTTAAAGGTTGCTTCGCGAAAATGAATTTGCTGGAAAAAAAAATGGAGAGAGAGAGTGAGAGAAGCGTCGACTGGAGGAAGAAGACGAAGTTATATAATCCGACAGAATTACAATTTGCCCCATCAACTTTTCACAAAATAGGATTTTAACATAAAATTTTAAAAATCTAACTTTTTGGCTCTTGTATTTTTATATAATTTTTATATTATTGTTCAGTTTCACCATATCTTGAATATTTCTTTTAATACAATTTCCATACCTCTAAATACTTTAAATCATTTTTTTATTCCATAAATAAGGTATACGTGTACAATACATTTAAAATACTAAAATGGGGAAGATATATTGCAATTTCTCCTCCCCCCCAAAAGAAATTTCGTCCTCGAAATTTACAACATTCATCGACACCTACTGAAACAATTGGGGATATTTACATCTCATTTTATCCTTATGCTCCCATGTGGCTTACTCTACATCGTGATTCCTCCATAACACCTTCACTAAGGGAATGACTTTACTCCGTAGAACCTATTCTTTATGATCTAAAATCTGAACCAGTTCCTCCTCATAAGTCAGGTTTTCCCTTAGCTCCACAAATTGTTCTTTAAGTATATGGGAGGGATTTAGGATACATTTTCGGAGCATGGACTCATGAAACACGTCATGAAATTTATCCAATTGTGGTGGTAGCTTCAACCTATACGCCACTAATGCCACTCTATCGGTAATCTCATATGACCCAATATAGTGTGGACTCAGCTTACCACGCTTTCTAAATCTAAGCATGCCTTTCCAAAAGGATATCTTGAGGAATACTTTATCTCCAATTTCGAATTCAAGGTCTCTACGATGATTGTCTGCATAACTCTTTTACCAATCGTCTGCTATCTTGAATCTATCCTTTATAACTTTAATTTTATCTATAGTAATCTGGACAAGCTCAGGACCAATCAGTTTTCTCTCATCTACCTCATTTCAGCATACTGGAGTTCTGTACTTCCTTTCATATAGTGCCTCATATGGGGCCATACCTATACTGGCCTGATAGTTATTATTATAAGCGAACTTTATGAGTGGTAGGTGTGTATCCTAACTCTCTTTGAATTCCAAAACACAGGATCTGAGCATATCTTCAAATGTCTAGATCATCCTCTCTGACTGACCATCCGTCTGAGGGTGAAAGGTTGTGCTAAAATTCAGCCGAGTTCCTAATGCTTTCTATAAGCTGGGCCAAAACCTCAATGTGAATCAGGGATCCCGATTTGAAACGATAGAAACCGACGTACAATGGAGTTTGACTATCTCTCCAGGTACAGGAACGAGACAACAGTCGGACGCCGCTCCATCAGACATGTAGGTGGGTTACAAACACGATACTACTGCATCAGTTTACTTTCAAATGTATGTGCATGCATCATATTTCATGTTTCTTTGTAGTTTTGTAAATATTGCTTTTGAATGTTTATAACTCTTTTGAGAAATATGTTTGTAAATTAAATTTCGATGGATATCATGAATTTATATAAATGATTTCATTTTCAAGTTTATTTGAAACTGAAAACATGTTTGAATTTGATTGTGAGAATAAGGGTCTGAGGCCAAGTAGTTAAGAAAAATACATATCATAAACGTATTTTTCTTAAAACTTGTAGGGTGGCATTTTCAAAAATCAGTCGTTATGCTATCGAAATTTTTATAACCTCATTTTACAAGTTACCCTAAAAGAAAAGTTTTATGTATTCCCGTCAGAAAAGAGTTTTAAATTGAGATCGGTGTCTCAACGGGACCCTTTTGAGCCAACGTAAATGTTCTACTGAGTTCCGTCAGAGTGCTCTATAGGGACTCTTGTCGGATTTAGTAGAGGGAATTTGGGATGGGTCCTTACATGCGTGCTAAACCCAAATTAGGTTTGGGACCTTATTTGATGTTCTTAACTAATTAGGACCATCCAGTTCTCTCTCGATGAAACAGTGGATACATATATGATATGCCCAATAGCCAAGCAGGTGAGATAGGTCCATCAAAAAGGGGGTATCTTTCACGTATTCAAAGGCTAAGATTTCTCAATCCTGGTTCTTGTGTAAGGTCATTATCAGTTTGTTTCTTTCACTTTATTATTATTTAGAAATAAATAAATTTTTTCTACGGGGACAAGGATGGTGGCTTAAAAAGAACAGGAAAGGCAAACTATTATACAAAGAAAAAGCAAAGGCTAAGAGCATATCTAATGTAAATATGAATTATCTTTTAAGAAAATGGATATATCATCAATGTTAAGGAGATGTGTATCTTACGTGGCATAAATATGGATTAATAGACACTTAAGTCTAAAAAGACTCTCAAATGCTATTCTATTTATTTCAATGATAAATAGTCAAACAATAATATATCATTAAAGTAAATTATTATAAAATATTATATGATAGAAGTTTTATTCATTTATTGCTGACATGACTATTTAAGAGACTCTCTAGAAATAGACATTGAGATTAACAGCATTTTTTTTTTTGTCATGTCAGCTTGATAGTGGTTATGAAAATTTGTATTGGAGAGGTTAATTTTAATCCTCTATCAATTTATCCTACGTGGTACTCTATTTTTTTATAATTCATATTTGTATTGAAAATGCTCTAACAATAACTATAAGGATGATACTTTTCTAATGCACCAATGAACACTATATCTTAACACTTGCCAGAAGTTGACGTGACCAAGCTGTGATACTACTGGCCCTTTACATAACTTCCCAAAGTGTCAACCGTCTCATACTTTATTATTTTTGCCTTTTGAGGACATTTAACAATTAGTTTTGAAAATACGGATTCTTAAATATTTATGAAAACTAATCAATGATTATGTGGAAGAAATATAAATTATAGTCTTTCTATCAAGTTAAATAATTTATGAATTTTTTCCCCTTCATTTCATTTAAATTTCATTAATTATATTTATTTAGAAAATTTATATATTTATAAATTTTGAGTTTGCTCCAAAGGAAGAATATAACGAGAAAATTATATTTTTCTTCCTAGCAGGATAATATAGAATTATTTAAGTTATATAACATACAGTTGATTGCCATTTCTCAAAACAACACTTATATTTCTTAGTTAAAGTTATATATATATATATATATATATATATATATATATTCTTTTATTGAAATTGTTTTTCATCTCTTCACCGTTATAGGCCAATCGAGCAAGTGTTGATTTTCCCATTCTTTCCATCCCGATAATTTAGATTCTATGGAGGCCTTTTCCTTTTTCATGACTCCTTTAACAATTTGCTTACAACACTAGCTTTTTCCTCACCATTTATCTCAAACACATCAATCAAAGAAGTAATTTTCAATCTTTGAGGTTCTTCGATAGTCCTAATATTAAGATTATACATATCTTTCTCTTTAGCAATTGAATCTAGATTTTCTTTTATTTCTTTTATCTTAAAAGCAATATTACGATGCAAATCAACTTGTTTGAAACAAACACTGGGAGAGGGAAAGAAAGAACACTCCATCTTCTTGAGAACAAAAGCATTTTCAGCTCCCTCAATTTGCAACTTCAGAATGGCAGTGTTCCATTCATCCAACACGTTATCCATGTCATAAGAGACATATTTGAGCTTATCTAACCAAACTCTCAAGACTGCCTCTTTCACTACTTGTCTTTGCTCAACATCAAAGAGTCCAGCTTGAAGGGCTTGAAAGTTGCTGGTAAGCTTTTCTCTGTCTTTTCTGACACCAGTGACTAGCCTCACCTCTTGTCGTATTTCTTTAATGATGATTGAAGTCAATTGCTCAAGAACTATGGAAACAATTGCATTCGCCATTAGAGATGGAGATTGAACCAGAAAGCTAAAGAGAATAAGCATTTTTGTGTTTGTCATGGAAACGAAGTGCTGGCTGCATGGTGCTTTCAACTTATTGTATATATGCTGGTTTGTTATATATCAAGTCACATATTTGATGCCATTTCTGATATAAATTAATAGTACTAAACCTTTTAATTTATTTACAAATAATCTAACTGCAAGCTGCTGCTATTTATGAATTATAAAACGAAGCGGAAACATCACAAAGACTAGTTCTAACACCTAGCCTGCAAGTTGCTTTAAAATTTACTGAGTTACTAAATTTAATGGCACCGTACTCTTAACTTCTTTTTAGTAAGGATTTTATTAAACACTAAATAAATTAAGATATATATATAGAAACTCCTTAAGGATCGGAAAAATGAAAAAAAAAAAAAAAACCAAGAAGCCTCAGGTGCCTTAATTTCTTTATTTTTAGAAGTTTTTGTAATTAATGAAAAGAAAAGAGCTTTTAAAATTGTACTCTAGCAGGATATAATTTAGAGTTTTTTTTTTTTTTTTGAGTTAACATTGTAAATAAGTGTTCTTTATTATGTCTATTGTGACAATGGTTGATATCACTTTTGTGTAAAAAAATAAACTCTTTATGCATAGAAATATACATTTTTGCACAAAATATTATATAAAATAAAAATTCTCATAAATTGATGGTAATCTAACAATGAATCTTCATCTAATGGTGATACAAGAAAATAAATACATTTACATTTTCATACAGCAAAAAGGAAAAGGTTAAAAACATGCTGACTAAAAACAAGCATAAAGATGTTGATCAACAATTCTCATGGGAATGAGATCCATCATCAATTATCAAAATCAATCATCAACACAAATCAAATGGACATATCAATCATCAGTACAAACAAAGACTACTGTCATCTTCAAACAAAAATCACTGCCATCATCATCAAATAGATCCAAGAATATCATCATTAACACCATTTGGAAATCCACAAATTGATGCGAGTCTACGTTTCGATCTGAAAACCTAGACATTGATAAGGGTCTGGATTGGAAACTCAGATCCACAACGAGTGACGGTCTAGTTCTAAAACCAAACTTATATTATCTGAAAGCCCAAATGCCCAGTACTCAAGTGTCTGGGGTTCCAGACGGAAGCCCATCGATCTGGGTTTCCGTCTGGGTTTACTAGGTTTCCATCTAGAAACCTAGATGCCTGAGTTCTAGGAGACGCTGGGTACTCAAGCGTTTAGGTTTCCAAATGAAAGCCCAATAAATCCAGACCCTACTGGTAAAGAAAATGGAGAGGAGAAGAAGGAGAGGAGAAAAAAGAGAGAAAGAGAGAAAAAGAGAGAGAGAGAGAGAGAGAGAGAGAGAGAGAGAGAGAGAGAGAGAGAGATGTTTGGGTTTCCAACACCTGATACCCAGACATATAGGTTTCCATTGATGTCGATCTGAGTCGTGAAAAAAAATAAAGAAAAAGAAGAGAAGAATGAGAAGAAGAAGAAGAAGAAGAGAGAGAGGTAGGAGAGAATCGATGGATGATGGTTGGATTTATAAATGGAGATCTAATCTCTCCAGATTGGATCTCCACCGTTCCTTTGATGAGATGGACGATAGAAATCCAATCTCTCTCCATCCATTTTTTAAAGTTTTTTTTTTTTTTTTTAAATTTTGGTTTTCAAAAATTAATCACCACCGTCTGTCAACATGATGGATGGTGCAGATCTCATTTTTTTTTTTTTAAAAAAAAATGTAATTATTTTTAGTTAAGATATTCTCATCTTTTTGCTCTATTTTATCATTTTTTAGTTATCTCAAACAGTCAACATAATTAAATTGTTAGTACATAGGAGGTCATTATTATAAAAAATAAAAGTGATTTTTGATTGTAATAAATCATATGTTCAGAGACCGCTCAATAAATCTCTCATTATACTACAGTGTGACAACTTATTTTCAATTTACCGCATTATGTCAGAAAACAAATGTAGTGCAAACAATCAATTTATTAATGACGTACCTAATGAGAAAATGAATAAGATCTTAACTCATGCAATATCAACCGTTCACAATGATTTAAAGTGTGCAACAAAATGAACAATCAGTCACACAGTCAGATAATTTTACAATGACATTTCCAATAATGCAACATTTAGTAGAATCACAACAAACCAAAAAAGAAAAGACAACAAGAGAGCAATTTATTAATCTCAAACGCCTATATGATTTCTACTTACATGCTTTCAAAATTAATCAGAAAAATTATCATGATGAAAGAAAATTAAAAGTTCATATAATATTGTTGCTCAAAATTGCGTCGATGTATGAAACTTTGCAGGTGTATAAAATGTTGGTATCGTCACGTTTTACGATATATATATATATAATGGCGAGGAGCAAGTACAGACGTTCCAAGTTGGTTTGAACCATTTTAACCGACCCAGTCCGGTTTAGTGAAATCTGGTATTGGGCCGATGAAAATAAAATGGGTCTAGGGAAAAAGCAAGCCTGTTAAGGTAATTGAGCCTGATGAAGCAAACGTCGTCGTTTTAAAGTAACAAGTGCGCGTTCACCTAGCAGAAAAAGAAACCCGGAAGTTTAGGACATTAATTTGAATTAAATTGAATCGATCAAATTGAGCAGCCCTCAGGTCAGTTGTCTCTAAGATCAACTTCAATATGCAACACCAAATTTGACATCATTTTGGTGTTAATATCAAATTTGTTGACACCAAATTTTTTTATACTCCAATGTACATAACATTAAATTGGTGTAAAAGGTATATTCACATAATATTCCATACATAATTCCTTAATTAATATTAATTAATTTATTTAATATAAAATTTTATTTTCAAATAATTATTCACAATATATTACAAATTATTAAATACTTATTTAAAATGATATTATCTTAATATATTATTTATAATATATATTGAAAACTTAAAAATATATTAAAATATATTCAATATTATACTCATTTTAAATATCTTAATGAAATATTTTTAATAGTATATATTTTTTATAATAATTTAATTTTTATTTATAATTATTAATCAAATTATATGAATATATTAAATATATTAAGAGATATAAAAGAAATTAGATTTATTATATTTATTATATTGAGTGTGATATTGAAATTTTGAAAAAATAAAAAAGTAATGGGCTAATCATTTTTACAAATGATGTTAGCTACAGTAAAACACCACATTTGATATCCTACTGTAGCAGCAACACCAAACGTTGCATTGGCCAGCTGCTGGACACCAAAATGGTGTCCACGTTGCAGCTGGTTTTGGCACCAAAACGGTGTTTTAACACCGTTTTGGTGCTACACTGGAGTGGGTCTAACAATGGCGGACGCAGCTCTAGCTTTGAACCAAGTTCTCCACTCTGTCGAAATGCTCGAAGTCGACGAAGAACCAAAGCAGGAGGACACAAACAGTGACAGTACCAGCAGCAGCAATATGCAAGTCACGTGCTTCACTGACCTCGTCGATGACGTCACTCTCCACTTCCAGATCATCCGTCTCCCCAATCAGGTACTGTAATTCCACGCAACCAACTCATAGTACTTATATATCGTTATTGATGTTGATTTTATATTGATAGATATATGCGTGGATTGGTTGCAACTCTTCCAAATTGGGACGCATGTATGCCCACGCCCTGTTAGTCGTCAAGTCTGTATTTTTTTTTTTATTTCAATTGTGTGTTGATTTTTTTTTTTTTTTTTTATTTCAATTGTGTGTTGATTTTTTTTTTTTTTTTTAATTTCAATTGTGTGTTGTTGTAATTGTTGTTGTTATGATGGTGATGATAAGCAGAGCAACTCAGTTAGTGTAAGCTCAATACTTGGAGGAGTTTCAGATAATACGGGAGCAGGCATTGCTCGAAGATTAGGTATGATGTTGTGGTCAGGTGATTTATAGCTTTGAAGGGTGTTTTTTCTTTTTCTTTAATTTTTTTGGGTTGATATGGATGTTTATTGCAGTATTGAAGACTGGCTTCAATGTGATTGTTGCTTGCAATATTCCGAAGGATAGTCCTATGCTTGAGGTTGAGTTTTCTGTCGAAATGCCCTTTTATTTTTATGTGATTGTTCATTTGTTTCATATTTGGTTATTGACCATGTAATGTGCACTTTCTTCATTCTCTGCATTTGTAGTTTTGAACATGATTTAAAGCTGTAGTTTTATTTTTTATTTGTTGGGTTGCTAGGCAAACACAGAGAAGAAGTTAGTGGAAAAGCTAATTGGTTTGGGGTATACAAGGCCAAAATCTTCATAGTAGAGCGGGACCATAGTTTTTGTTTGTTCAAGTGGCATTGTGATGCATGCTGTAGAATCAAGCATAATTTCAGGGGGATTCTATGATGGTTTACTGATATAATGATGATTGTTTTCATTTTTGACTGATATGCAATGATTTGGTTGTTGTCATGATTGAATCTGCTGTGGCCATAATTTTTTACTTTCATTAAGAGCTCTATGTAATTTTCTACCTCTTATGATCAGAAGTTTACTGAATGAAGAGAGTTCTTTGTATCACTTGTGTATATTGTTTGTGATTTTGCTGTATTCTTTGTTTATGACTTCTGAGAGTTGCAATGAGATTTGTGCAATTAATTCTGTAACCTCTATCTCTTTCTTAAGAAAGATAAAAGCAAAGCTGCACTTTGACTGAATAAGAATAGTTGATGCACCCAGTTTAAATCTCAGCCGGGAATTTTCAACAAGAAATGCAACAGATCATGCCAACTTTTGTATGAAGCTACCAAGCACTTTCCATTTATAATTCTTTGCTCAGCATGTCTGATAAATGTGATTTTAGTTTTATCTTACCAATTTGTTCACATTGATGCTCTGCATGGGAAAGTTGTATGGTATATTTCCGTTGTATTAGTATTTGTAAATTTGTTTATTGCTCAATTCTAAAGATATTAAGTTGTTAACACCAAGAAGAGAATAGATACCTATTCAATGATCAAAATGCAGTCCACTAAAGCAAAGGATAACAGTTTCTTCCATAAAAATTTTTATATTCAGTTGGTAACGCGGAGAACAAGAGAGTGGATACCTATTCTATGATCAAACTGCAGTCCTAGAAAGCAAAGGATAGCAGTTTTATCATTTTAAAGTTTGGCATCATGGCTTCCTTTTGATCCTTATAAATAGCCTACAAAGCTGACTTGGGTTGACCTATATTTAACTTTTCTGTGGAGAAACTTGTTGCCATGGCCAGTTTCATTGATGAACAAGATGGTATGTTTCTGTCACTTTGCACATGATTTATGTGTTCAAACCTTCATTCTTTTGCGTGTGCTAGTGAGGGTATCTTCATTCTTTTGTTTAATATTAACATTGAATATTTTCAGCCTTATCTCATGTTTTTCTTCTTGTTATGGATAAGTCAATGTTAATATGTTGCAGGGGTTGTAAGATTTATCTCAGATGTGCCACCAGCTCCTTACAAACTCAAAATACAGTTGTTCTCTTTACTTGTGAAGAATGCTGTGGAAAAATATGAATCTGCAGAATTTGAAACTGGAGACTACAAATGGTATATTTTCTTTTGGTAAACCATGTCTATAAAGTCCTTGAAATTACCTATATTGCTATCTAATTTTTGAACTTTCTTATTATGACCATGCTCACAGGAAGCTGGTTCTGTACCCAAATGGAAATAAAAGAAAGAATGTGAATGATCACATCTCTTTCTGCTTGACATTGGGAGACACAAGTTCACTCCATCTTGGTTGGGAGGTTTATGCAATTTTTCGATTGTTTTTGCTTAATCAGAAAAAGAACCACTACTTGGTAGTTCAAGGTATTATACAATTTAGTACATTGCATCTTATGATGTATAATTTCATTATATTGTATGTTTCCTTTTTCAAATACTTGGTTCTTTCAATAACCTTTATGATTATGTCTAGTACAAGAAAAGCTTGCAATTTATTAATTATTTGATCACCACTTTGTCATGCCTAGATGCCATTGGAAAGGAAAGTCACTTTCACGAATTGAAGCTTGAATGTGGTTTGGATCACTTTATCTCGCTTAATGCATTTAATGATGCTTCTAATGGATACTTGGTAGAGGACAAGTGTGTGTTTGGAACAGAGGTCTTTGTTACTAAAGAGAGAGGCAAAGTAAAAGCAGAATGCTTTTCAATGATAAAGGATACCTCTAGTGTTAAGTATGTTTGGAAAATTGAGAACTTCTCGAAGTTAGATAAAAGATATTATGAGTCAGAAGTTTTCAGTGTTGGAGGTCACAAATGGTATTGGAGATAAAGATTTTGTTTCTTTTAATTTCATTAAAAACTGCTGGAGACATTAAAATTTTAAATTTCATTTTTACCTCTGTACATTATGTATTGATTTTATTTGCCCATAAAATATTACTTACAAGAAATTTTCGTTTTCTGTTTTGAGTTTCAAACAATACAGACTGATTTCCCTTTTCCATTGTACTAGAACAGAGAATTAGAGTTAACCAAAATTCTTCTTTTTATTGATCGTTTTAGGAATATAGAACTCCATCCTAAGGGATTCAGTGAAGGAACTGGGACTCATCTTTCTTTATACTTGTTTCTGGTGGATCCGACTCCTGATTCCAAAGTATACACAGACTACACATTTCAGATTTTGGATCAATTGCAGGCCAATCACATAACTTTTACAAGTAAAAGGTTGTTATGTATTTAAAAATTCTTGTATATAAAAATCTGATTTGACTTATTAGATAGACGTAATGGATTGAATTATTTCATTTTTTTTCTGTTCAAAATCGAAACAACAAAAAATGAGATGAAATATCATTTAATGTATGCATTCAATAGATGGAGACTTGATAAAATCTAAAGGTTTATACTAATTAATGACTGATGTAGGCTTTTATAAATAGTGGGGAAGTGGAGTTGATCAATTATTATAACCAGATCTGAATAAGCAGAGAATTATCATTTTCTCTTGCAGAGTTAGGGTGTTTCACAGAGAGTACCGGTTATAGTTTGGCTAAATTTGTTTCACTAAATCATTTGAATGATCCAGACAGTGGTTGCTTAGTGAAGGATGTTTGCTTGTTGGAAGCAGAGGTGAACGTTTGGGGTTGCTCGGGCTTTACAAATGATTAAGTATTCGTTATAAGAAAATTGTGATATATATTTCAAAAAGAACATTGCGAATTAAAATTTTTTATATAAATAAATTCTTTATTGGTAGTAAGGCTTCATGGAATCGTGACTATGTGTAAAGAAAACTCCGTTGTACTATGAAAATGTAGTGGGTATGATTTTCATAAATCAAAATGTGGTGTACAATTTACGCTTCACATATTTTTGCTAGTTATAAGTGTGATTTTTGTTGACATTTTTTGTGTATTAATTTGAATTCGCTTTATTACTATTGGTTTTCAAATTTGTTAAAAATCATGTTATTATTAACTGTAAAAACAATTAGGTTTCAAAATTTTAAAAAGTCATATTTATATCAAGATCAACTGTAGAGGATAGGTGTGTGTTTGAAACAGATGTCTTTTTTACAAAAGGAAGAGGCAGAGTAAAAACAAAATGTTTGTCTATGGTAAAAGATATCTCTAGTGTTAAGTATATTTGGAAGATTGAGGATATTTTGAAATTGAATACAGAATCTTACCTTTCAGAAGCATTTAGTGCTAGAGGTCAAAAATGGTAATAGAGATAAGACTTTGTTTATTTCACGTATCTTTAAGGATTGTAGGTGATGTACATTAAAATTTTAGGGGAAAAATCATTTTAGTCCCTAACTTTTAGGAAAGTATCAATTTTTTAACTATGTTTTCTAAAAATACGGAATGAACCTTAACTTTTCAGAAAAGCGTCAAATTAGTCCATTCCATCGGTCAACTAACGGTCAAACTTAACTGATAGCATACTAAATAGAGGTAAATTTGGTATTTCCAATTATAATTAAGGAAGATAAAATAAGGGAAAAAAATCATTTAAAACAAATGAGGAAAAAAATTCAAAAAAAAAAAAATCTCATTCGACAAAATTATTTAAAAAAAAAAATCATATTGTTAAATATGAATATCATCTCAAAGCATATACCAATTATACCATAAATATGTAGATCTCAAATATATAATATTATAGACTGAAAAAAAAATTAATAAATGCAACAAAAATATTAAACAGATGGAGTAAGAGCAGAAACTGTAAAAATATTAAAAGTTAGAGCTGAAATATTGAAAAAAAAAAACAAAAATTACAAGATAAAGTAGAAATTAAAAAAATAAAAATAAAAAAATCACACCCATAAATAAAGATTTAATGAAAATTTTTAATTGTAAGGGTAAAATGATAATTTTACAATTAATAAATATACATAAGATCCTCAAACAAAGCTACGCCCAGTCAAAAATTTTCTAAGGGTAAAACTGTAACTTTATGAAAATTATATGCAACTCATTAAGGGTATTTTGATAATTATATATTATTGTAATATTTTACTTTATTTGAGAGTATAATGATCTTTTTATCTGTTTTAATAGTGTCCAGGGTTAAATTAGTCTTTTCATGCTTTCCATTAGGTTTGACCATTAGTTGATTGATGAGAGGGACTAATTTGATATTTTTTCGAAAAGTTAAGGTTCATTTCGTCCTTTTAGAAAATATAGTTAAAAATTTGACACTTTTCCAAAAGTTAGGGACTAAAATGATTTTTCCCCAAAATTTTATATATGGTGTTACTTTAATATAAATTAAAATGACAAGGGAGAATAAACTTATAATGGTGGATTGTCAATTTATATTGTATTAGAATAGATAATCGAATATTTACAAATTCTTTTTAATGTTGGTTGTTGCAGGAAAGTAAACCTCTATCCTAATGGTTGTACGATCTAGGTAGGGTTCATCTTTATCTCTTCTTGGAGTTAGTGGATTATACTCCTGATGCTAAAGTATATGCAGACTTCACCTTTTGCATGCTGGATCAGTTATAGAACAATCACAAAACTTTAAAAAATCGTTATGTTGTTAAAAATTATTAACACTCTAATTAAAAGATGATTTGTTATTATTATAATTAAATTTGAATATTCCAACTTCAATTCTCAATAAGAAACTTAGTTTTTTTATTTTATTTTTTTAATTTAATACAGAGTAATCAAAGATGAGCGTTTTTTATTGTGTTTCAGAGGTTTTATGAATGGTGAAAATAAAGGTATATATTTAAAGAGTTTTGTGTTTTATTTTATTTTATTTATTTATTTATTTTAGTTGGTTAAAGCTTAACTTGAATGGAAATGACGATTTTTAGTTTTGTTTGATAATTTTACATATAGGATTTTAATGAAATATAAAAATTTTGAGTGAAAGCAGAGAGAATATAAAATGAAGAAGCCATGAACATAAAACAGAGTATCAAAACAAGTTAAAAAAATTCGATTTTTTTTTTAATGTTATAATTTAATTATCTTTATAATTATTTATCTATAATATTTAAAAGATAAATAAATGGATGGATATAATTGATAATACATGGAGTGTACTTATAGAATATGACTTTTAAAATATTTAATGGGGTGTAAAGTCAAAAAGGGGTGCATATAGAGTTTTTAAGGGATGGAAATATCGCAACTGTTAGTGATATGCGTATTGGGTCGGAGAAAACAAATTGGGTTAAGCGAAAAACCCAAGCCTACTAAGGTAATTGAACCCGATCAAGCAAACATCGTCGTTTTAAAGTAACAAGTGTGTTCGCACCTTGCAGAAAAAGAAACCCAAAACTAGGGTTGGGCATTATTGGGTTCGGGTTCGGGTTGGGTTGGGTTGGAAATCCCCTAACCCAACGTGGGTTGGGTTGAAAATTTTTCAACCTAACTCAACCCAATCAATTCTCTAACCCAACCCAACCCAACCCAATAATTGTCGGGTTGGATTTGGTCAAGTCGATCGGGTTAGCATCTCATTGAAATACAAAACATTCATATTAACTCGTTCAAATACAAAACGTTCCCATTGGTCATATAATAGGTTTAATACAAATAAAAGTTTAAGCTGCTATATAATTAAACAAAAAAAAAAAAAAAAAGAAAAAAATCCAATTAACCATGAAAAGGCACAAAAAAATAAAAACTAAGGTAATAATCCTAATAGAATCCGTCAACACGAGTTTGCTGTCATTAAAGTCTTCACAAACATCAAAAATCACTAAATATTACGTCCAATTGATAGCTCCCAAAGCATCAACTGCATGCACCACATCTAAGTCCTAACATGAAGCAAAACATATAAATTAAGTCAACTCAAAGTGTAACTAGCTAACATATTTTCAAATTTCAACTTTTACAAATCATAAAATAACAAATATATGTAAGTAAAATATAAGCTTTTTATTGAAAATAATTACCTTAATAGCATGAAAAATAATTATGGATCCAAATGTATGCTCACTCCAATATCTACATAAATGGAAGAACAAAATATTAGTAATTTATAAAATTTAAAAATTACACATTTAATATTATCATAATAAAACAAATCATTTACCTTTTTCAATTGCTTCATATAACTCCATCTCATCCGTGGAAGGTGTAAGGTCCAAGCA
The DNA here is from genome assembly GCA_022984855.1 of Dimocarpus longan. NCBI lineage: Eukaryota > Viridiplantae > Streptophyta > Magnoliopsida > Sapindales > Sapindaceae > Dimocarpus > Dimocarpus longan. The sequence goes on from CM041013.1 coordinate 15,488,925, forward strand.
AATATTAGTAGATCGCAACCAATTTTGCAAGCAAACCAATATCTCCACCATCTTTGGAGTCAAGCTACTCCCAAATGGGTCAAGAATACGGCCTCCCGTGATAAATGCTGACTCGGAAGCCACTGTTGACACCGGAATGGCAAAGATATCCCTTGCAATACGAGATAGAGTCTTGTACTTAAAAGAATTAATTTTCCACTAACCCAAAAGATCAAAGTCCTTATCATCCAAATGTTCATCGGACTCTATCAAATACTTTTCAACCTCACTCTTTGAAACAACAAAATCATTCTTTTCTTTCATTTCCTTGAACTTTTTGAGTCTTTCCAAACGAAAATCAATACCTTCATTCGCCTTTCCCATATCATCCTCATTAAAGGAAGGATTAGAGCTAGCAACTTGTTGACCACTTAAAATATTATCATCACTTTTGTAAAACTCATAAAGTTTAATCAAAAGATCTTTAATGTCACTAGTTAACTCTAAAACCTTTCTTTCATCAAACATATCACTAAAGCAAAATTTGACATAATCTAACTTGTATCTTGGATCAAGAACAAGTGCAATTATCAACAATTTATTCACTTCCTCAAATTTTCCCCCAATATTTGTCAAACTTCAATTTCATTCCAATTGCCATATCACACAACAAAAAATCATTACTCTAACCCAATCTAATCAACTCATTTCAATAGAGCACAATTCATGAAAGAACATATTGGAAATAATGGATGTAGAAACACTAAACTTTAAAGTAATGTCATAAAAAAATATGCAAAAATTTAACAAACACTCTAGCATTACTCCAATCTTTTTCTTTTGGTGGCTCTACCCTTTTTTTCCCATTTTCATCTTCAAAAAAGTATAACCCATAACGTCCATCATCCTCCAATAATCTATCAAATGTTTTTTCAAATTTTAAAGCACTAGATAACATTAAATAGGTCGAGTTCCATCTAGTAGGCACATCTACTACTACAAGGCTTTTGCTCTCAATTGTTTCATGCTCAATACAAGTTTTAAATGTTTGAAGTCTTGAAGGTGAAGATCTAACATATTGTATTGCATTACGAATGCGAACAATTGAATCATTCAATTCTTTCAAACCATCAGACACAATTAAATTTACAATATGAGCAGAACATCTTACATGCAAAAAATTCCCACCTAACACAAGTTCGGATTCTTCCCAATTTTTCAACTTCTTTTTTAGATAATCTATAGCTACTTTATTAGCGGAGGCATTATCTATAGTAACTGTAAACAATTTTTGAATACCCCAATCCTTCAAACACGACTCTAGAACTTTTCCAATTGTCTCCCCTTTATGGTCAGGAATAATGCCAAAATTCAAAATCCGTTTATGCAACTTCCATTCATTATCAATGAAATGGACGGTGATTACCATATAATTAAAATTTTGAATTGAAGTCCATGTGTCGGTAGTTAGGCAAACTCTTGGTTTTTGTTCAATGAAAAATTTTTTAAGCTTACACTTTTCATCTAAGTAAAGTTGAAAAATATCCCTAGCAAGTGTTCTTCTAGATGGAGGAGAAAACCTTGAATTTAGAACACTACGAAAATGTTTAAACCCTTCTTTCTCAACAAAAGAGAAAGGTAATTCATCCATAATAATCATTTTAGTGCAAGCTTTTCTACACTCTTCTTTATCAAAACCCACGACCATAAGTTTGTTATCACCTATATGCCCAAAAGTTAAGGTTTTTTGTTTTTTATCCTCCCCAACCTTTACAGAATTGTATTGTGCACATTGTTTTTGTAAATGATTCCATAAAATTGTTGTGCCACAATGTTTAGTAGAACATGCATAATCCTTACCGCAATAATTGCACTTACATCTAGACTCGTCACCATACTTAGTGAAACATTTCCACACATCTGACTTTGATTGACCCTTTTTGGGGTTTTCCATGTCATTCCTAACATCATCATCATGCTTGTCCATCTATAAAAGAATTTGAGAATATTGAATAATAAAAATTTTGGATGATTAAATGTTTGAATTATAAAGTACTCTATCAAAAAGTGTTTGAATTTATCATTACCATATTGAATGTAACTTTCCTCTTCTTATCCATAATAGTTTTTTTCCTCCTCGCAAATCTTAATCAACAAATATTTAAATGGTAACTTGACCTATAACAACAAGAAAAAACCAATAAAATAATAATAATAATAATAAAAAAATGAAATTAGCAAATAAATGAAATATTAATTTGTTATATAAATTGCAAGTGAGGTTTTATACACCACTTTTTTGTACAATAGTTAGAATTATAGGCTTGGCTTTTTAAGGTAAAATATTGTTTAAATTAAGGTAAAATTTAACAGTGAGAATACTATTCCGTTCTACCTAAGAGTTATGAGTCGTCTAAATCAAATGAATATACTAATAAATATGATGTATGCAGTCTAAAGTTCACAATTTATAATAATTAACACATTAAAAGACTCAAATTTAATATTAAAACACATATAAAATAGTGAACCACATTAAATTAAAAGGAATCCACTAGGACCACTACATACACAGGGTCACTGCACTGCACATAGAACCAGACTGTTGACAGTACACTACTATACTGAAAAATTGTAAACATGAGTATGTGATTTTATTTGTCCACACATTTTAATCTTCAAACGTTGGTCGTCTGGTCCCCTCACAGGCTCACACAAACACAATAACTCACATACACAGACAATAAACTATTACACAATCACTCACACACATATAAATAATCTATTTCCTCCATTAACTCTGCTCAGCACTCACAGTCCCAGACTCACAGTTCCACACACACACACATACGACACATCTATATATTTCATCCTCCCACAGTCCCACTCACACATACGCTCTTGCCAAGTTCCAAGTCCAACCCACCTCCACTCACACATTCGGCCATTCGGGCACCAGATCACCAGATCACACATTCGGCCACTCGGGCACCAGATCACCAGACCCTCCCTGCACGGCTCCACCCTCTCCTCCCTCTCGACCACCAGATCTGACCCTTTCGGCCGCCAGATCTAACCCTCTCGGCCTCTCCTTCTCGATCTCTCATTCCATCCACTAGCCACACGACCCACACTCGCGCCTCAACTCTCGGCTTCTCACTCAACCACCCGCACCTTGCCTCTCGTCGGTCCAAGGAAGTCAATGATTGAACATTGAAGATTTGAAGGTGAAAAAAATCAGGTTTTAAGGTTATTTTATTTTGAAAAAAATGGAGATTAAAAAGAAAATATACCTATAGAGTGTGGAGGCCGACGAATAGAGTTGGAAGACCGCCGGTTCGCCGTGAAGGATGACAATGCAAGTGTGAAGGTAGCTGTGTGTGGAGCGGGGAGGTGGAGAGAGATGAGAGGAAAACTGAGAGAGAATGAGTGAAAAGGGGTGATGTGGTCGGCACTGGCTGGAAAACTGGAAAAAAAAAGTTTATATAGTTCGGATTCGGGTTGGGTTCTCAATTTGATAATTTGACCCGACCCAACCCGCTCAATACTCGGGTTACTCAAACCCAACCCGATTCGGGTATTTTTATTGTTACAACCCGACCCAACCCGATAAAAAATGAGCGGGTTGGATCGGGTTGGGTTCAACATGCCCACCCCTACCCAAAACCTTTGGTCGTGAGTTTGAATTGAATTGAATTAATCAAACTGATCAGCTCTCAAGTGTCTCTGAAATTGGCGGACGCAGATCTAGCTTTGAACCAAGTCCTCCACTCTGTCGAAACGCTCGAAGTCGACGAAGAACCAAAGCAAGAGAACGCAAACAGTGACAGTAGTGGCAGCAATGTGCAAGTCACGTGCTTCACTGACCTCGTCGACGACGTCACTCCCCACTTCCAGGTCATCCGTCTCCCCAATCAGGTAGTGTAATTCCAAACAACCAACTCATAATGCTTATACACGTTATCGATGTTGATTTTATATTGATAGATATATGTGTGGGTTGGTTGCAACTCTTCGAAATTGGGACGCATGTTTGCAGCTGCACCTACGCGCCCTGCAAGTCGTCAAGTCTGTTTTTTTTTTTTTTTTTTTTTTTTTTTTTTTTTTTTTAAATTTTTTTTATTTATTTTAATTGTGTGTTGCTGTAATTGTTGTGATGATATACAGAGCAATTCAGTTAGTGTAAGCTCAATACTTGGAGGAGTTTCGGATTGTCGAAGATTAGGTATGATGTATTTTGGTCGTTGTTTCGGTTAGCTGGTTTATAGCTTTGAAGGGTGGTTCTTTATTTATTTATTTATTTTTATTTTTTTTAGGTTGATATAGATATTTATTGCGGTGTTGAAGACTGGTCTCAATGTGATTGTTGTTTGCAATATTCCGAAGAATAGTCCTATGCTTGAGGTTTGGTTTTCTGTTGAAATGCCCTTTTATTTTTATGTGATTGTTCATTTGTTTTGCATTTGGTTATTGACTATCTAATGTGCATGTGCACTTCCTTAATTCTCTGCATTTGTGGTTTTTGAACATGATTTAAAGCTGAAGTTTTACTTTTCATTTGTTGGGTTGTTAGGAAAACACAGAGAAGAAGTTAGTGGAGAAGCTAATTGGTTTGGGGTGTACAAGGCCAAAATCTTTGTAGTAGGGCAGGACCATAGTTTTTGGTTGTTCAACTGGCATTGTGATGCATGCTGTAGATTCGTGCATAATTTCGGGAGGATTCTACTCCAGTTGACTGATACAATGATGGTTTTCATTTTTGACTGATATGCGATGATTTGGCTGTTGTCATGATTGAATCTGCTGTGGCTGTAATTCTTTACTTTCATTAAGAGCTCTGTCTTGTGATGTAACTTTCTACCGCTTATGATCAGAAGTTTACTGAATGAAGAGAGTTCTTTGTATGACTTGTGCATATTGTTTTCAGTTTTTCCTTTGAATTTATGTGATATGAGTGATTTTGCTGTATTCTCTGTTTATGACTTATGAGAGTTTAGATGAGATGTGCAATTAATTTTGTAACCTCTATCTTTTTCTTAAGAAAGATAAAGCAAAGCTGCGCATTGACCTAATAAGAATAGTTGATCCACCCATTTTAAATCTGAGCTCGGATTTTTAAACAAGAAATGCAACAGATCATGCCAACTTTGTGTGAAGCTACCAAGCACTTTCTTTTGATCATTCTTTGCTCAGCGGGTCTGATTTGTGATTTTACTTTTATCATACCAATTTGTTCACATTGATGCTTCGCATGGAAAGCATACATGGTATATATCCGTTATATTAATATATGTAAATTTGTTCATTGTTCATTTCAAAAGATATTAAGTTGTTAACACCAAGAAGAAGAGAATAAATACCTTTGCAATGATCAAAATGCTGTCCTCTAAAGCAAAGGATAACCGTTTCTTCCTTGAAAATTTGTTCAATTTAGTTGTTAGCACGAAGAAGAGAATGGACACCTATTCTATGATCAAACTGCAGTCCTAGAAAGCAAAGGGTAGCAGTTTCATCATTTTAAGGTTTGGCATCATTGCTTCCTTTTATTCCTTACAAATGGCCTACAAAGCTGACTTGGGTTGACCTATCTAACTTTTCTGTGGAGAATCTTGTTGCCATGGCCAGTTTCATTGATGAACACAATGGTATGTTTGCCTCACTTTGCGCATGTGTGTATAATTATGTGTTCAAATCTTCATTCTTTTGTGTGTGTTAGTGAGGATATACATTGAATATTTTCAACCCCTTATCTCATGTTTTTCTTCTTGTTATGGATAAGTCAATGTTAATATGTTGCAGGGGTTGTAAGATTAATCTCAGAAGCACCACCAACTCATTACAAACTCAAAATATAGTTGTTCTCTTTACTTGTGAAGAATGCTGTGGAAAAATACGAATCTACCGAATTTGAAGCTGGAGGCTACAAATGGTATATTTTCTTATGGTAAACCTTGTCTATAAAGTCCTTGAATTACCTATATTGCTATCTAATTTTTGAACTTAGCTTATTATACAACCATGCTCACAGGAAGCTGGTTCTGTACCCCAATGGAAATAAAAGCAAGAATGTGAATGATCATATCTCTCTCTACTTGACATTGGTAGACACAAGTTCACTCAGTCTTGGTTGGGAGGTTTATGCAATTTTTCGATTGTTTTTGCTTGATCAGAAAGAGGACAACTACTTGGTAGTTCTAGGTTATTACATATTATACAATTTAGTACATTGCATCTTATAGTGTATACTTTCATTGTACGTTTCTATTTTCAAATACTTGTTCTTTCAATCACCTTTTTGATTATGTCTACAACAAGAAAAGCTTGCAATTTATTAATTATTTGATCACCACTTTGTCATGCCTAGATGCCATTGGAAAGGAAAGTCACTTTCATGAATTGAAGCTTGAATGGGGTTTCGATCACTTTGTCCCGCTTAATGCATTTTATGATGCTTCTAATGGATACCTAGTAGAGAACAAGTGTGTGTTTGGAATAGAGGTCTTTGTTACTAAAGAGAGAGGCAGAGTAAAGGCAGAGTGCTTGTCAATGGTAAAAGATACCTCTAGTGTTACATATATTTGGAAGATTGAGAACTTTTCGAAGTTGAATGCAGAATCTTACTTCTCAGAAGCGTTCAGTGCTGGAGGTCAAAAATGGTATTGGAGATAAGACTTTTAATCTTTTACATATATTTAAAGACTGTAAGAGATGTACATTAAAATTTTATATATGGTTTTACCTTAAATATAGTACGAATCAAAATAACAAGGGAGAATAAACTTATAGTGGTGGATTGTCAATTTATATTGTACTAGAATAGAGAATTCGAATTTTTACAAAGTCTTTTTAATGTTGGTTATTGCAGGTAGGCAAAACTCTATCCTAAGTGATACAGTCTAGCAACTGGGAATCATCTTTCTTTATACTTGTATTTGGTGGATGCAACTCCTGATTCCAAAGTATATGTAGACTACACATTTCAGATTTTGGATCAATTGAAGGTCAATCACATTGCTTTTAAAGGTAAAAGATTGTCATGTATTTGAAAATTCTTGTATATAAAAACCTGATTTTAACTTATTACATAGACCAAATGGATTGAATTATTTTATTTTTTTACTATTGAAAATCGAAACAACAAAAAATGAGATGAAATATCATTTAGTATATGCATGAAACAGTCGGAGACTTGATAAAATCTGAAGGTTTGTACTAATTAATGACTGATGTAGGCTTTTATAAATAGTGGGGAAGTGGAGTTGATCAATTATTAATTTATTATAACCAGATCTGAATAAGCAGAGAATTGTCATTTTCTTTTGCAGTCTCACGGTGTTACACAGCTTCAAGTAGCGGTTGGGGTTGGCATAAATTTGTTGCACTAGATCAGTTGAACGATGTAGGCAATGGTTGCCTTGTGAAGGATGTTAGCTTGGTGGAAGCAGAGGTGAACATTTGGGGTTGCCAGGGCTCTACAAAAGAATAAAAGAAAATTGTGATATATATTTCAAAAAAGAAAATTGTGATGTAAAACTTTCATATAAATAAATTCATTATTGATAATAAGGCTCCATGGAATCATGAGTATGTGTAGAAAAACTTCGTTTGTACTATGAAAATGTAGTGGGTATGGCGTTCATAAATTAAAAAGCGATGTAAAATTTTCACTTCACAAATTATTGCTAATTATAAGAGTGATTTTTGTTGACATTTTTTAAAGCCTGTTTGGCATAGCTTTCGGAAGCTTTAAAAGCTCTTCTTGAGCCCAAAAATAACTTATGGAAGTGTTTGGGTGATTTTCCTAAAATGACTTTTGGGCTCAAGAAGAGCTTCCAAGTGAGACTACAAATTGAAGCTTCCATTTTAAGAGCTTCCAATAAAAAAAGGGGAAACCCAAATTCTTTAATGAAGTTTTTATAATTTCCATTTTATCCTTGTTTTAGTGAATAACAAATAAAATTTTTCCTTCTATTTTCTTTTCTGAGAATAACTTTGTAGAACCTTAACCACCATGAACTCAACAATGACACATGTTCAATAAAAAGGTAGAGAAGAAATTGCTGTCCTCTAGTGTTCTTCATCACCTCTAGTGTTCTTCATCAAGATAAATTATCTTTAAAAGTAATTCATTATTTTTTTGCAGTATTATTTTTTTTTTGGTTGATATGTTTTCGGTGTGTTTTTGTAGTGATATATATTTTTAATTTGTATGAATTTATAGTGTAAACATGTTGTAACTTACTTAAGCATAATAGAAGACCATATATATTTACAGAGTACACGCATAGTTCTATCTAACCAGAGGTGTAAAGCAGTTCTGACATAATAGAAGAATGCATAGTTCTGTCGAACAGGGGTTGTAGCTTGCTTAGGCATAATAGAAGACCATATATATTTGCAGAGTACATGCACAGTTCTGACATATGTTCAACGTGCATACAAGCATGAGAAACAGAAACAATATGACATGTCCATAAAAAGGTCAAAATCATAGCATGGAATGATTAATAAAGTTAAGAGAACAACATAAAAATAAAAATTCATCTATTATAAAGCAAGCATATATTTACAAAGAATTTAAAGTCTTAGAAAAAAATAAAAATAAAAATAAAATCAATGACCTGTTCTCAGAACTGCCATTTTTATATTTTTGATGGATGGTGCTACGATGTCAATGGGCAAAACTATGGCCAGCTTCAAGTTCATTTTTATCATAAGCTAGTGAGCATGAACTGAGAACTTTACATGCACTTATACTTGTTAACTGAACTTGATCACACACAAATGTTGCCTGTGAAGTGAGATTGTGGAGTGTAATGATAAGTGTAAACAATTTCAACTTTTTTTTAAATTAGTAATGGTTCATGCCATTTGATGTCTTTGAATCTTTACTTTCTTGTCAAAGTACGGGTCTGAAACTCCAACAAGTAGTTTAAAATTCCCGACAGGGAGAATGAATTGTTGTGGATGAGAATTCTATATTTTCGTTTTAGAAAATGTGTATATATGTTATTACAACATTTATGTGCATTGAGAGACTAGAATTTGTATATAATTTGAAACCAGAATTGTATATTCTCATTTTCCAATGAATATGAAGAGACATAAACTTACCACACGTTGCAAATGAATCGGTTGAGTGTGCAAATTTCTTATTACTCTTCGTGACAAGGAAAACACAAGTGAGTAGTTCACTATTAGTGCCCAACAAACCTCACCTAAAATGCCATATTTTTCAATAACAAGCACCAAAAATTTATAAACAAAATAGTTACGTGTGACAATAAGTCAGTAATTAATTATATGAACCTTATAGCAAGCACAAAAGTCATAGGATTGAAACTTCAACAAGTAGTCAAATATCAACAGTGGGCCTATATGTTTGTAATTGATAAAAGTTCTGATTTAAATTAACAAAGCAGTAAAGACTATATTGACATATGGATTATAGGTAACTTTAGAAGGAATCTAAGTAGGTGGAGACAGTCCAAAAGAACTACTATGTAATATAAAAGCAATCATACACAGAAGAAAAATAATTCAAATTGATTAAATTTGATTATTAACTTGATTTAATTTTAATTGTTTTATTAGATAGAAAATGATGGAACACAAAGAAAAACAAAAGCAATATGAGATTCAAGAACACATGAGATTTGGGTTGATTTGGCCGTCGAACAAGTTCGTGTAAGTAATAGGAGTGGAACACATTTAAATAAACAAGGATAGAAAAATTTCATTGAAAACTTTAATAGGACAACCGGTAGACAATATGAAAGAAAGCAACTTAAGAATCATTGGGATAATGTTAAGAAAGAATGGCAACTATGGGACTCTTTATTGAGAGGAGAGACTAGAATTGGTTGGAATATGGAAAAGCAAACTGTCGAGGCTTCAGATGAATGGTGGGAAGCTAAGCTACATGTAAGTATTTCTAAATAAATTATATATGAATTGTATTTATGTAGAGTCTAATTATATGTTTATAATTCATATATTAACTTAAAAATTATAATAATAATATCCTGAAACTTCAAAATTTCGCGTGAAAGGATTGGAGCATACATTCAATTTAGATGAATTGTTTCGAAATGTTACAGCAACGGGAGCTAGGGCTTGGGCACCAACTTCTGGTTTGATGCCTTCTTTGTATACACAAACATCTATGATAAATGATAATATTAATGATGTAGCTGCTAGTTTAGATTCTGACGAAAGTAATCATGACGAGGAAATAAAATGTAGCAACCGTAACAAAACATTATTTGAACCAAATAGAAAGAAATTCAAAAAAGTGAAGAAAAAAAATTTCTACTACATCAAAATTATTCAAACACCTTGAGGAACTTTGTGAAAGCATCAAGAATATGAGTTCATATATATATATATACCAATCCACCTGGATGTAGTGTTCAAGAGGTTGTTGATAAATTAGCAACTCTTCCGGAATGTGAATCTATGTCTCCTCTTTTTATGATAGGTATTAGGTTGTTTGCAAAGAAGGCAAATAGGGAGATCTTTGTAGCCTTGAAGGAACCTGAATATCAAGTTAAGTGGTTGAAAGAGCAATAATTTTAATTATAGAAGTAATGGATGGTTAAAAAAAATGTCACATTTTGTATACTTGACATACTTTTGAAAAATGTTACTTTTTGTATATTGACATACTTTTGAAAAGTATCACTTTTTGTATATTGACATACTTTTGAAAAGTATCACTTTTTGTATATTGACATACTTTTTTGTGATACTTGTGATGTTCTTATAATACATTTGTGATGCTCTGTGCATTGTAAGAACATACTTTATATATGTAAGAATCAAGTGCATTGTCACTTTATAAAATATGACACTTTTTATATATGTATGAACATATTATATTAAAATATAATATTATTAATTACATTGTGATGCTTTATGTTGTTGATTAATGGAAAGTATAGGTTTTGGTGGTTTATTTGATTCATAAATTCTAAGATTTTTTACATGTAAAAATAATATTAGTGTGAAACATGTTGTTGATATGGACTTATTGATTTCAAGACATTGTGATATAAGCAAAGCTTATTGGTTGAAGCTTGAACTCATAAATATTATATGGTATTTTTTAAATATTTAATTTATAATGGATACAGATTCGGAGACAGACATGAAAGAAGATGTATGAGATGCAGTTATAAAAGATTATATGAAGTTTGATGAACTTGTTGATGCAGTAACAAAAACAATTGTATATCAACATAATAACTTTTTAATAAAAGAACCATGCAGAAATTCTCCTCATACAGGATAGAGGTTCATAGTGGAAATACTTTAGGGAAATGAACGACGCTATCATAAGCAATTTTGAATGGAGAAATATGTCTTTGGTAAATTATATGATAGATTAAGAAGTTATGGATTAACTTCCACTAAAAGGGTTAGGCTTGAGGAGGCAGTAGGTATGTTTTTGATGACTTTAGGGCATGGAGTTGGAAATAGAATGATTCAAGAATAATTTCAACATTCAAGTGAAATTGTGAGTAGACAATTTGAAAATGTACTCAACAAAATGATCATGCTTGCTTTTGATGAAATTAAACCACCTGAAGATTATAATCAAGTTCCATATTAAATTCGAAGTAATTATAAATATTGGCCATATTTTAAGGTATTGTTATTTATATTTAATTTTTAAAATGCAAATGCACACATAGAATTGTTTATAAGTAAATTAAACTACTTTCTTTTTCTTTTTATTTTTTTTATGGCTATTGATAGGATTGTATTGGAGCTATAGATGGAACACATGTTCGTGCATCGCTTCCTGTGGATGAATAGATTCCTTATATTGGCAGTAAATGATTTCCTACTCAAAATATAATGGCAGTATATGGATTTGATATGCTTTTCACATTTATGTGGCCTGGATGGGAGATATCTGCACATGATACACAAATATTTTTGGAAGCATTGAGAAACAATGATTTAAAATTTCTAAAACCACCTAATGGCATGTTATATTTATTAGTAATACTTTTAACTATAATTATTCTTTTACTTTGAATAATATTGTTTCATTGTTGTCTAATTCTTATTGTAGAAAAATACTACTTAATTGACTCAGGATATCCAAATATATAGGTGTTGACGTTTAGATTTGGATTCTAGTCAACGAGATTCATTTCTGGACCCAAACTGCAATTTTGGATCGTGGATATTGAATATGCGAGATAAAGAAGTAAAGGAGAAGAGTTCAGAGGTAAGGAAAAAAACACAATGAGATTTTAGAGTGGTCTGGCTCAATTAGATGCCTACATCTACTGTTTACTCTCTCACTATTTTGGCAGAGTATCAGCCCTCCAAAAAATTGTACCTATTTCATAATGAAAATCTTCCCCTATTTATAGAGAAAGGGGAGGTGTTATAGCAAAACGGAATAAGACAAAAGTATACAGTAAACTGAAATTACAATGATGAACTACATTTAATGCGCTGAGATTTCATTTAATACGGCTGATAGTGCATTTAATGCAGTCGAAATTACATTAAATGAGACTGAAACTGTCACCTCTGAGCTCTATCCGAGTGTGATTTCAGACGGCTAATCTGTACGGGTTAGGTGAGGCCACCGTAATCTTGGCTGTAGTCTCTGGTAGAGATGGCATGCATGGCATGCTTTGAGCTGCATCTTGCATGGCGTCTTCGGCCTCTACTGACTCATGGTTTGGGAGGCATGGCGGAGATAGACTCTCCAGCGAACAGAATATTCAGTTGAGCTGGCGAACAAATGAGTTTCTGATGGATCGGGCACTTTGAGAGGTAGTGGGATAGATTATGAATCAGTTCTTTCGCGACCAAACATAATATTAGGCAAACAGTTTCACAAACGAGCAGGCATACGAGTATGCTCAGAAATCGCCGAGCAACCAAGCGAACAATTCTAAATGAATAAACTTGAGCTGGATAGATCTGTTGATCAACTTCGGGCAAATAGCTTAAGCGAATAGCTCCTGCAAACAGGCCTATCGAACAAATCAGACGAGCAGATATAGCGATCAGCTCAGACGAGCAGACATAACAATCAGCTCAGACGAGCAGACATAGCGATCAGAATCAAGGACCGGTATTGACCGCAATCATATGCAGGACAATGAACAGATCATTGATCAGGCTACTAATACTATTTACGAGTAGATCGATGATCAGCGGGGGGACTTGGGATACGAATAAAATGGAGAGTTAGTCTAACGAACAGATCTGTTGTCAGGAAAGAGATCAGAAAGAATGATAGAGCAGACATAACAATCAGCTCAGACGAGCAGACATAGCGATCAGAATCAAGGACCGGTATTGATCGCAATCATATGCAGGACAACGAATAGATAATTGATCAGGCTACCAATACTATTTACGAGTAGATCGATGATCAGCGGGGGGACTTGGGATACGAATAAAATTGAGAGTTAGTCTAACTAACAGATCTATTGTCAGGAAAGCGATCAGAAAGAATGACAGATTGCTAAGTCTTTGGACCATTGGGCCTGTACTGTAGATCTTCCCTGGTCCAATCGGCTTGATCGTTAAATTACCTATAACAGAAGGGTTATTTAGCTCCATATAAAGGACAATGATATCATCTTCCAGAATTTCGTAATAGTGGTCAACCAAGAGGCGGTCAAGAAACATTTAATTATTTGCATTCATCATTACGTAGTGTAATTAAACGTAGTTTTGGTGTGTGGAAAGCTTGATGGAGAATTTTGCATAACATGCTTAATTATAAGTTTGACAAGCAAGTAGCCATTGTTACGGCTTCAGTGGCTTTACATAATTTCATAAGAAAAGAGGCTATTGTAGATGTTGAGTTTAAATCATATAATGAAAATCAAGATTATATGCTAGAAGATGAAGAATTCAACATTAATTTAGCGATAGACGAAAGTGAGATGGGTGTTCTTCGTGATAGAATTGCAAGAGAATTAACGTTTAGATATATACATATTTTTATTATCTTTATCATTATAATTTTATGTAAAATTATTGACATAATTTATATATATTATTATGCACAAATGTATGTGTAATTTTAATTTAATTTTTATTATTTTACATATTTGAAATACTTGTTTAGGTAAATATAATTGAAAAATAAGTTACATATATGTCTATATAGTAAATTATTTAAAAATAACATATATATATATATTATGTAAGTGATAATTGGAAGGGAAATTTATGAATTTTACCCAAAGATAAAGAGAATTTTTGTTTTTACCCCAATTCTTAATAAAATTTGTTTTTGACCTCTCAAACAAATTATTCCTATTATATACCCAAGATTACGAAAGTACCCTTAAGATTATATTACCCAAATGTCCAATATTGAAATTACCAAACTAACATTCATCTTCCACTCAAAATTACCAAACTAACCTTCATATTCCTCCTAAAACCTCCATATTTCTCCTCTACCTACTTTTGTATTGATGATTTATGAGATTTGATTTTGAGTGTCTATATTTTCTCTTCATCTTCTTCCTTTGAATATCCATTGAAGGATTTTCAACATTAGTGGCATCCATTGAAAGATTTGAATCTTGAAGAATTTGGTGATCAAAAGTAATGTATATGTTTATTTGTAAGTTTTTGGGTTATTTAGTTCATATTTGCATGGTTTAGAGCTGTAGATTGTATTGGTTTTGATGGATATGAAAATCTGAAAATGCGACAGAAACTGCACAAGCTGCGACGAAATCGATTTTTCGTGACTGATAATCGGTTTTTCAGTCCCTGTAAAACCGATCGGTTTTTCAAATCGATTTTCAGTTTCAGTGACTTGAAAAACTGATCGGTTTTTCAGTCACTGAAAACCGAGCTGAAAAACCGATTGGTTTTTCAGTCACTGAAAACCGATCGGTTTTTCAGGGGCGAATGAGGGCTGAAAACCCGATTTTGGTTTTTCAGTCACATATTGAAGTTTTACAGGGATAAAAATCGATTTCGGTTAAAAACCGATCACAGAAAAATCGATAAAAATCGATCGATTTTTGTGTGATCGGTTTTTCAGTGGCTAAAAACCGATCAAAAACTGAAAAACCGATTACAATTCATTTAAAATAATAAATTAATTTGATTATATAAGATTGTATTTTATAATTTTGCCCGATTAAAATGAGATTAATTTATTATTTTATTTGAACGTTACAGGAATGACTCAAGAAACAATTGTAATCAATTTTGACGGAGAGTGGAATGGATGTAATTACGTAGGAGGGGAGTCGATCATGTGTGGGGTTCACAGTAATAATAGTTTTTCATCATTAGTAGATATTGTGTACAAAGAGGCTGGTATTGATAGGAGAATATAGGATATCCGTATACATTATTTACTACAAAGTACGACAAGTGGTAAAATTAAAAAGATACGTATCATGTCCGATCTTGGTGTTGTTGGTTTGATGACAATAAAAAATATTGATGTTAAAGAGATTTATGTGGATAAGATTGTAAAAGATTGTGGAGCTGAGGTTAGCAGGCGTATCGGTTTTCCGATTGCCACCAACTTAATACCAGGAAGAAGATACAACGAGGTAGATACGTCAAGACCTGTAAATCCTCAAATAGTTGAAAGTCATTTTCATCGAACTTTAAGAATTGAGAGCAATTATCTGTTTGATGCTGCTGGCACCCAATTTACATGTACAGAAAGTCCAATTTGTGATGTTAACAATGACTATATGAATTATGGTACTGATGATAAAGATTGGGACATAAATGATAATGGTGGTAAGATATGAGATAGTGATTCTGAGAAAACTGGAGATAGTGATAACGAGGGAACTCGAGTTGATGATGTGTCTGAAGAAGAAGGGTTTCCAGAAATAAGATTTTTAGGTTTACAATTTCAAAACAATCCTTTACAACCACACTGGATTGTTCCTGGTGTTGAACTGGGTGACATTGAGCCTGCTTTAAGTGCTATGTCAACCGTCTACCAACTTGGTTCATTATACAAGGGAGCATTTTTTAATAGTAAAGAAGAAATAAGTATAGCTATTGGAGAATATGCTCTGAAAGCGAAATTTGAATATCGGGTTAGGCATTCAGACACGGAGCGATTTGAGGCTAGTTGCAAGGACAAAACTTGTAGCTTTATAGTTCGTGCCAAATGCAGAAAGGGTTGCTCGATGTGGTTTGTGTTGAAGTATGAGACGGAGCACACGTGTCGTCAAACAGCCATGGAATCACATATGAAGAGTGTGAAGGCCATTGTCATCGGAAAGTTATATGCGAGAAAGGTGGAGAGAGATATGTATACACCTAATAAATTGATTGGAGAAATGCTAAAGCAGTATGGAGTTCAAATCTTGTATAGCAAAGCTTGGAAGGCTTTACAATATGCAAAGAAACTTGCATATGGACAAGCGAATGAGTCATATCAACAGCTTCCGTCCTACTTTGAGATGTTAAAGTTAGCAAACCCGGACACAATAACAGCAATAGAGAGAGATGAAAACGACCAGTTCTTGTATTCTTTCGTTGCACTTGGAGCTTCGATTGAGGGTTTCCGATCTTATATGAGATCGGTTGTTGCTGTTGATGCAACTCATTTGAAAGATGAATATAAAGGGGTGATTTTTTTTGCTGCATGCAAAGATGGAGAAGAGATGATTTATCCCATCGCTTATGGATTTGCTGACAGAGAGTTAGACTGTTCATGGACGTGGTTTTTACGAAAATTACGATTGGCGATCGGCGTGACGGACGATTTGCTTATTGTATCCAATCGTCATAAAAGCATATCGAATGGGATGAAAGAAGCTTTTCCAGAAGTTCCACATGTGTTGTGTTTTTTTTCACTTATGGCAAAACCTAAAGCAGCATTGTAAAAAGCGTTCGGATGTGGAAAATGCATTTTACAATGCAGCATACTGTTATGTGACTGAGGAATGCAACAGGATATTAGAAGAAATACGAGCGTTACATCCGAGGACACATGGAACTTTGGTTAAAGCTGGGGTGAGCTGGTGGTCACGATCACATTATCCTAAAAGAAGATATGAAATGATGACCACCAATATTGCAGTTTCGCTTAACAAATGCATGATGCAAGCATGTCGTTTGCCAGTAACAACTGCACATGAATATATAAGAAATGTGCTGCAGAGATGGTTTAATAATAGACGTATTGCTGCTGCTCAATTGACAACTTATGTTACCATCCCTGCGTATGATCGCATCATGTTGGCAAAAAATCTAGCAACGGAAGGTTGCGTATATCCCATTACAGAACCGGTAACGTACAGTGTCATGCATCCTAGTAAAGGAGATGCGGTGGTTAATATTGAAGAGCACACATGTACATGTAAGCAGTGGAACTTAGATCAGTTGCCATGTGTTCATGCATGTGCTGTGGCCAGGTATGATATTTCGACGTTGTTGCTTTTGACTTTTCATGTTATATCTATACACTTGAACTTGGGTTTTCTGATAATTTGACAGGTTCAAGGGCGTCAGTTGTGATACACTTTCCAGTCAGTATTACAGCACAGAATGGTTGAAAGCTGCATATGCAAGTCCGATCAATCCAGTCCTTAAATTAGCCAGCTGGAATGTTTCTGGGAAAGTTAGAAGTATGGTTGTACTACCACCCATAGGAAAAAAACAACCAGGTAGGTCGAAAGAAGTTCGGATTCTTTCAGCCGGAGAAGATCGTCGTAGAAAAAAGTGTGGAAGATGTGGTGAGAGGGGGCACAACCGCCTTCGTTGCCCTAACCCCTCTATTTCTACCAGGGGTGGGATGAGCTCAAGTTTTGCGGATGCGGAAGTTGGCCCAAGCACAACTATTATTGACAATGGCCCACCGTCCCGCAGATGCCGCTTGTGTCATGAGACTGGACACAACCAACGTCGATGTCCTCTGCGATTTCCTGGTACCAATCAAGAAATGGATAATGATGAAACAATGAGTAGGAATCGAGTATGTACTCTCTGAAGCATGTATAAGTTACCTTATTTCGTGGAATTGATGTATTATAATCGCATTGGTCTTTCTTTTAGTTTTGTTAAACGGTTTAATAGATTAGTATCTGTTACAATTGCTTGACTGTGTCAGCACACCACATTCATATGTTACAATTGCTTGAATCTGTTACAATCAATAGTTTAGCGGAATCGGTTTTCCATACAAAGAAAAACCGATTCGGTTTTTGGTATCTCTGAAAAACCGACCGATTTTTCAGAGTCACTGAAAAACCGAATCGGTTTTTGGGTGTGCCTAAAAAATCGATTCGGTTATCCAGGGCATCTGAAGGATGGAATCGGTTTTCCAGATCATCTGAAAACCGATTCGGGTTTCCAGAGCAATCTGAAAACCCGATTCGGTTTTCCAGAGATCTGAAAAACCGAATCACACCCGATCTTACACAATAATATTCAATGTTATTATTGATGTTATAACACAATAATATTTAAATTACACAATATTACACAATAATATTTAAAACTAAATCATTCAAACCAATTGATTACATATTTCTTCCGATTAACTAAAGGCCAATGATTTCAGTTGAATTGATTTCAATTGATGAAATCAATAGTGTTGGATGATTCAAAACCAATGATTTCATGATTTCATGATTTCATGATTTCAAAATTTTAATATATCCTAACCATAATAAAAACTCTAATATATTATTTCATGATTTCAGTATTTATATTAGCAAGTTTCAATTAACTTAAATTGATTTCAATTGATGAAATCAATAGTGTTGGATGAATCAAAACCAATGATTTCATGATTTCATGATTTCAAATAATATATCCTAACCATAATAAAAACTCTAATATATTATTTCATGATTTCAGTATTTATTATTCGTGTGTTTCAATTAACTTAAATTGATTTCAATTGATGAAATATTTAGTACGACTGATTTCATTAAGTGGAATTATTCATTAAGTGGAATTACAAAAAACTAAATTATTGTTTTCACTGATTGATATAAATAATTGAAGTCAGAAATTGAATAAGATATGGATAATTAACTGTTTATTGATTTTACTTATATACAACTTCCCCGTAAGAATCAATCGTCCATTTTCCAAAGTTATTTACTTTATACAAAGGACGCGAAAATGAATAAATATCTTGTGCAAGCTCTGCCCTCAGTGTGATGACATCTGCAGGTGTATCACGTGGTCTTGATTCCCATGTACTTTCCCTGGACTGCAAAAGGTCTCGTATGTACATGGCGACATATGCTCCATAACTCGTCCTGTTTCATAGTTATATGTCAATTAACTAATAATAACTAAATATTAATTAACAACTTCCATGATTTCATTAAATATTTTGGTTTAAACTTACTCACCCATCGGGTTGCTGTGACACAACTGACACATCAATACGCTCAATCACCCACCGCTCCTCTACAGCTGGCATATCTAATTGAGTCCTCTCATAAAACCCAATAAAGCGGAGCATAATGGGCATAAAACACACCAACGGCTCCAGTGCGCGGAGCCGTACCTTTATGTCAGTGGACACCTGGGAATCATATACATATATTTTCTTCTCTTTGAAGCACACCCGACAGAGGACCCAGTGTTGTTACTCCAAACTACACAGCAATAGCACCTACAGTTTCTCTCAATGTAAGTGTTGTAGGACTAGTTCCAATGATCAAATAAAAAATATATTTTTCAAACAATACTTACATTGTCAACACACCACCATGGGACCGATGCATCTATCTTTCCACATCCGAATGGCAGCCATTCTGGTGGCATAGTGGCTATAGCCGGATCAAATCTTTTGCCTTGCTTGACGTATTGATTATTATACTCCATTGTCATAATACCCTGTAGAAAAAAAATTAATAATATTATTTGATTTCGATGATACATTGGAAGAAATTATCAACCAATAACTTACAAATAAAGAAGTGCCATGAAGGGCGTATCTTCTATCCTCATCCTCATTCCACCACCCGTTTCGTATGCACATCAAATACGCATCGATGTGCTCACTAGTCAACCAACTATTTTCGTCCTCCAAGGTCACCAATGTGGTCGGTATCACGCACCACCTGCAACGCTCAACCGCACGTCTGAAATAAACAATTTTAAAAAATGTGGTAAAAATTAAAAGTTACGACAACAACTACGATTGTAGGAAATTATTACTTTATTTTCCATACCTAAGGTCCAAATATGGTGAAGCTTTATATTCATTATAGACGGCCTCTATGAGATTTACAGGCTGTGTAACCTCTTTCACCTGTTGTTGGATAATTTTTTTTTCTTTTTCGCCGGCCCAGGATCCGTGTATGGAGTTCGTAGAGGTGTTGCTGGCTTGGTCTTTCGTTTGGCCCGTTCGTGGCCATCTTCTCCCTGCAATTGCACTCAAATTCAAAGACACAAAAATATTTATAATTCAATCTTCAACGTTAAACACACTGTTTAAATTATGTCTACCTAGTCATCATCCCGCCCAGCCTCTGCAGTGGCTACACCGCTTATCTCCTGCTCCTGCTCCTCCCGCTGATTGGGTGACTAGTGATCCCCCTGTGCCAGAACGACATCCTAAATCTCTTACTGGACGACTGACTGGCCCGCCTCAATAGGTGACTGCTGGACCACCTCGTCCTCAAGGAGAGATGTATGATGAACTCCCTCGTCCTGATGTAAAGTTGATGGTGTTGGCTTAATTGTAGTTGGGACAGAAATGGGCTCCTTTAGGACAAAGCTCCCACCGTGATGATCGTCGTCGCCACCGTCGTCATCATCTAAATCATCGCTACTGCTGAGATACCTCTTAATATATAAGAAATACTGTTCCATCCGTCTCAGTCTCTTATCGATGTCCTCAACGATCTTTACAGTTGCCTTCTACCTCTTCTCCATCCTACTTAACTTCTTATTATTTGTCTTCTGTAAATTTACAATAAACTCAAACAACTGCTTCACCTGTAAAAAAATTTCGACACAGTTAACACATTTAAAATAAATTTGACAGAGTCTCCCCTGTATTTTTAAGTATCCAAAAAAACATAACCTGCTTATAATAAATTAGACTTCGTCTATCATGTTTAGAGACTCCGTCTCTTTGTCAAACACCGTACTACCACACAATAATGTTCATATCTTTTACATTAAATACAATGAATATTCAGTAGATAATCATATAAATAGTTGATTTGTACCTCAGGATGGACGTTTGGCACATCGTGCACCTTTTTTGTTCGAAACTCTGAAAGGGAATCCTCTGAGTCTGATTGCATGCTTTGAACGTCTTCATTTGTGACAGAGTCACCCTCCACCACATCATCACCCTCCACCCTGACATCATCAACCTGGTCATCATCATCATCATCATTATCACCATCACCATCACCAGTACCATCATCATCACCATCATCGCCATCATCCGCATCATCATCATCATCGCCATCACTCCCTCCCCCGCCAGATTTATGTACTTCACCCGTTACCAAATTATTAGGGTTGAAGGATTTCCAATAAGCCGTTTGTCTTTCGGCGTCGGTAGGTTCAAGGGTTTGCCCAAAGCCGACTATTTGCATTATATACATGTATATAGTTACATTATAATGTTATACTTCATATAAATAAGGATAATTAAAACAAACAATAAATTTACTAAACCAATTTAGTTTACGTTTGCCACTTACGGGAGGTAAATCATCAAGACTGTTCATAATCGTCGGTGTCCTTTTAAGTGACCTTCTCATGCATCTTGGCAAATCATTTTGCAAATTTCGGACACTGTCTGATATTCTCTCTGCCAACACCGGGAACACTTCTACCAACCACCACTATAATGCCAACAAAAATAAAAAATTACATATACTTAATTTAACTACATTACAAAGGAATAAATATTAACGGTATTGGTTATACCTGAAACGCATAGACATAGCCATAAATATTGATGTTATGCAGTGGCTTTCTGATCCGCTCTTCAGTCAATGCCATGCGGAGGCAGTGGAATAGGACACTATAACATAATGTGGCCCAAGGGAACGAGTTTCATCTCTCCATATCCTCAATTATGATCTACAAAAATAGCGAAATCTTTGCTCTGTCATCATGCCCCATAAACAGATGAAAAGCGATCCCTATATTCGCTAACTTTAAAAGATCTTCATCATTTAATACATCCTCGCCTTCACGGTCCAAGTCACTTCTTGCCTCAACAAATATAGTAAAGTCGAATATATTCGGCAATACTCCATTAAACCATCGCTGTAGGAGACTGTTCAGGTTATTTTGGCTTGTATTGAAAATTTCACGGTCTATGCCTCCAAAATGAAGTCCTGTAATCAATAAAAACTCATATTTCCCAAACCTATATATTCTCCCACCAATTTCAAACCACATTTCATCTTTATGTCCATTCACCTCCACTTCTCTAGCGAGAACCCATAATAGAACAGAGCCGACAGCCGTATGTTTGGTATTCCTCAACATATATCCGAATGGGCACTCTCTTATGAACCGGTCATACAACTTCCTTCTAGTCAGAATATCAAGTATTTTTTTAACCATCCTCTGACCAATGTGTGTAATCCCTTTCGTTTCCTTCGGAATTGTTTGCGAACTATATTTATAATTGAACTCCATCTGTAGGACACAAAAACAATGACAAAAAGATCAGTACTGATGATTAAAAGCCATTCTGCCACTACATTAACAATCGGTTTTCCACAGGTGTGAAAAATCGATGTGGAAAACCGATTCGATTTTTCATACATGTGGAAAACCGATTCGGTTTTTCAATTCGGTTTTTCACCTAAAATGAGCATATCTCAAAAACCAAACTCACAAAACCGATATGATTCATCACATTTAGAAAAACCGATGTCAAAGTGCATCACCGAATCGGTGTTTCATATGTAACATCGGTTTTTCACTATTCAACCTACAAACATTTAAAATCGGTTCTCCAAACGCATCGGTTTTCCACTATCGGTTTTCCACAGGTGTGGAAAACCGAATCGATTTTCCACACTTGTGGAAAATCGAGGAAAACCGATGCGTTGCCTACGACGCTCATATAGTCGGAATCGGCCATATCAGCCACAAATCAGGCCAAACCCAGTCAATACCAACCTATTCTAAACCAAATAATCAATACCCAACATCCATATTACACAAACATGTCCAAATCGCGAATGAAAATAAAAAAACTCAACAACCCAACCGAAAACTAACCTTGGCAAAAACACTCACGTCCCCCGCCCTCGTACCTCCTCTGGGCAAGTCGGAATCGTCGCCGTTGTGGCCGAAAAAAGTGGTTGTGCGTCGCCTCTCTATCGGTTTTTCGGTCTCCCTCGGTTTCTCTCAAAAACCGATCGGTTTTCCGCTTGGTCGGTGATGGAACACTGTTTTCCATCGCTTTCTGGCAGTTATATAGCTAGGGGTATTGTGGGTATTTTGGGTATATCATGTAATTAGTTTGTTTGAGGGGCTAAAAATAATTTTTTTAAATTTAGGGGGTAAAAACAAAATTGAGGTTTTTTAATCGGGTATTTCCTGTAATTTCCACTAATTGAAAATATTTTATCCAAACACATTTAAAAGTTCTTCTAAAAGGGTATAAAAGTCATATTATGTTTAGAAGATATTTCAATAATGTTCCAACCAAACAGTTTCAAAAACTCTCTTAAATCTAAAAGCTTTTCTAAAATATATAATTCAAACAGCATCTGAAAAGCTCAGGCTCCTGCTTCTCTTATTCTACTGCTAAAAGTTAAAAGTAAAAATTATCCCAAACGGTTATGTATTAATTTGAACATGATTTATTACTAGGTTAGGTGGATTATACTCCTGATACAAAAGTATAGCAGACTTCATATTGCCCATGCTGGATCAGTTGCAGTTCAATAACATAAATTTTAAAAGTAAAAGATGTCATGTAGTTAAAAATTTCAGACACATATTTTGATAAAATATATATAAATATATAAATATATATATATATATATATATATAAAATTTAACTTTGCAGGGTCTGGGATAACTTCAATGACAACAAAGAGGTCACCAGGAGCACCTCCTCTTCTTCCAGCATTCCCTTCACCTCGGACCCTTAATCGGCTGCCAGAGTCTACACCAGCCGGAACCTTTAGCCTGATTCGCTTTGTCCTCCTTACACGTCCATGCCCAGAACAAGAGTTGCTAGAAGTAAAGGCCTCCCCAGTCCCACCGCATGAAGAGCAGGTCATTACCTGCTGGAAAACACCTGATGGAGTCCTTGCCGATGAGACAACCTGTCCCTGTCACCGCCACACGTACTACATGTAGATGGCTTTGTCCCTGGTTTTGCACCTGAACCATTGCAAGTCCCACAACTTTCAGACACTTTTTCAACTCCAAAAACTGCTTCCTTAAAATTTAGGACAAGGCTGTAATATTCATCCTGGCCATCAACTGCTCTGTTCCTGGAAGCTCTGCCACCCATGCCCTCAAAAAGTGACTCAAACAAATTGAAAGGATTGCCGAAATCCTGGCATAGTTAAGTAATTGATCCAACCATGAGTCATAGGAGTTGAGAATATCAAAAGAAATAATAAAAGCAATGATTTTCCTTTTTATAACCAGGATTTAACATACCACCATTCCCATGCCAGCACCTTTAAGTTCAGCCTCTTCATACTTGTCATATAAAGATCGTTTCTCATCATCTGATAAAACCTGCAAAAGTGTACAAGTATTTATCATCGAGGATCAAATGCTTCATACTGTTGCTATAAAATTTATGGCAGAGTCATTAATCACAAGCAACAACTGAGCATTTACCTCGTACGCATTGCTAATTTCCTAGAATTTCTGTTCTGCATTAGGTTGTCTGCAGCATCAAATAACTGACCCTTAAGCAACAGTACTAGGATATCAATTAATAAACACAATGCAACAAGCAAACAGACAACGAGACTTTTCTTTTCCTTATTTACTGTCTTTTATTGAAGAAAAAGACTAAGTGGGTCTCAATCACTGCATCAGCCACTTAAATTTATTTAATTTAGAACTTAAGTCTGATTGTAAAACTTAAGTCGAAGAGCTGGATGAAGCCACTGGCCTCCACTATATCATCACGACACCTTTATTAAAAATACTAAACTATAAACAACTAACCTAATTCATGACTTCAATATTAACATACTTTTCTTTTAGTATATTTGCCAATGATATACTGATTGCTTTATGTATTGACAACCATCTCCAATTCTAAGAACATGAAGAAAGGAAGAATATAATAATATGATAAAGATTGAGCATGGATTTGAGAGCAACTCACCAAACAAATTACACTTTCCTTTCTCTTTCAATAGTCTCGATGAAGTTTTTGCCTTGAATAGCTTTAAATCGAACCTCAACTGCACTGCTTGAATAGCACAACACTTCATGTAGTTTATAATATTAGTAAAATTCAACATGGCTAATAAATCATGAATTCTGCATTGACAATTTAATTCTGCATGATACGCCCTGGTGTGTAGATGAAATACGGTAACTGGTTAAAATCATTCAAAACAGAAGAAAATATTAGAGAAAGAGTTAAAGTTTTGATGAGAAAAGAAATGTTATATAAGCGTTCTTCTAGGTTGGTGGTATGCATCACCTTTTGTCATTGATTTTTCAATAAATTCATGTCGTAATAAAAATGTTTCACTGCATCAAGCTGAAAGATAATATATCAAGTCTTCTTCACATGAAAAAGATATTTCAACTTCCTAAAACTTGTTTATTATACTACTACAGCTTTAGATTTTTTATTATGACTATTGAACATAAGTATATTTGAGACAATTCAGCAGTTGGGAACTGTATGCAGCACAGACATGGTTCCAAAGTCTAATGGCCATGCTTGCATAATAAATCAAGGGTCTTGGTTGGCAATGCACTCATTATGAGACAAGTAGCATATCATTTATTTGAAGAATAACCTTGTAACATTGGAAACAGTAGAACTGTTAAATCTAAACTGTGTTGGAGATTTTTTTTGTGGTTTTTATAAATGAGTAGAAGACCATGTGATTCTCTTAACATAATGGCTAATTCTAAGTTCTAACACAAATAAAATTAAATCATTCCAAGCAATAATATAGATCCAGCAAAAAACCAGGCATCACTAGAGATAATCGCACATTAATAACTAGAAACCCGATGCTAAAGACAACTATAGAGACACAGCCATATTTGAACATTTATTACCTTCAGTTCATCAACATCAAAAGCATCTCAGGTAGCATTAGCTTTGCCCCAAACTGCAAGATGGTGTGTCCAGCACCAACTCCAAGATCTTTGTCGATTACAGCTTAAAAGGTTTTATATTTATAATAAGGCCTTGACTTTATATGTTATGACAAAAGAACCAAGATACGATAGCTTCAAAAGTTAAACGTACCTAAGTTGCATTGAAAGCATCCTCTACTCTGTCAATTCATATTTGTCCTACGACCTAGTTATGTGACATGGAAAATAAAGTAATTGTGAAATCGGATATTAAATACCCTAAAACTAACTAATCGTGCCAACAGAAACAGTAAATTACCTACATCACTAGTACACAAACATGCAATCATCCCAATGCTTTCATTAAGCTTCCAACTTTTCACGGTACTGTTTTGCTGCCAGCGTCAGGCTACTTTAATTACCTGAGAGTGGCAAGGCAGACTAGTGGACAACAAAAATAAGGAAATAGAGAATTAATGAAAGGCACCTTGGTTATTGATCTATGCAACCCTTTTCCTTTGAGAGCACACCATTGGCATCATGTCCCAGAATCTCGTTCTCAGCTTATCTTTTATCGCAGTCCTGCATGCATCGTTTATCAACGCATCACTTCCATTTCCTAGTGATACGTTTAAAGCAATAAACAATGTCACTTATGCCATTGTGGGATGAATAAAATCAGTAGCCATAAGATCTGCATATATTTCCTTACAGCATTGTTGCCATACATGAAATTATCACAGCAAAACAAGATAACATAGTTAAACTCTTAGACTTATGCAATTCATATGAAACAACATATATATGCTGTTTGAATTACTTTCCTTTACAATTATAACTCACCAACTAATATTAGCATTCATGACGGTTAACTTTGCTTTTCGGCTTAACAATTATAACTGGAAATAAAGTTAAAAAATCATGTTAGAATTAAGCAAAAAGAAATTCTCACTCAAGATGAATGATAGAGACATAGTCATACTCACAAATTTATCACCTTTTGTTCATTGTCAAGAGTCTCTTGATCAACTACATTGTAGGTTGAAAAGTGGTGCATGCTCCGTTATTGACTCAGAAAATATTTTAAATTTGATAACAACCATAGACGCCTAGATTTTTTGGGTTAAAAACATCGATTCTCTACCATTATTATATTTTTAGTAAGCTCTATTACCTTTTGTGCACAAATCCAAATACGAAACCAAAAACTGAAAACAAGAAAATGGAATAAAATTTCATACAATAATTAAATCAAGAAAGAGTGAATTACCTAAATCAAAGAAAAACATCCTAAAAGTTCTGCAATCTGTTCATTGAACTTCTCTTTTTCATACTCTTATCCTATTCTGCTGCCAATATCGTTCTACATTGATTGCTAGAGAGTAGTAAGGCAACTAGTGAAGACAAAGAAAGGAATTAACTTTCAGTACTCCAAGAAGTTCATAGGCACGCCATCAAATACTATGGCTATGGTTTCCTTGGTCTGCACATCTTTGCAGCAGGTTCTGGGACCTTCTTCTCAGTTTTATACATGACTAATCCAACATCATCTCTTATTATAGTTCCTGTTTGTTTTCCTTTTACGAGCTACAATATAAATTTTTACAAAACACGAAGCAGAATAACACATTCAAGTAATTATCAAATGGTATTATACTACTATCTTCTTGTGCTCTCAAGGTCACAAAGGAGGCCATTATCATTTTAAAGTAAACAAGAACCTATGGTAAAGGATAGGAATCCAATATAAATTGGGTATAAATCTGACAATAGATACCTAGCTAATGGAAAAACCGGAAACATGGATCACTTATTTCATCAACTGCATTCTCTCTTTTGACTTCAAGAGCCTCAAGTTTCTGCCTTTAAGATTGAAATCCACCTATGCAAATGAGCTGTGCAGAATGTCATTAACTTTTTAATGGAACTAGAGTTGCGAACATGTAACATATGTGCTGTGACAGCCATTAGTCCTTGACTTCAAATTTGATAGCAAGAAAGTTTTCATAATTAGGCTTTTAGATTTATGCACATACTCATGAAACGGCGTATGCTGCTTGAATTGCATATATTATTAATTATAATACTCTCACTAATGTTTTTGTTCATGACAGTTAACTTCACTATGCAGTTCAATGCTCTTTTAAAAACATTCCACCTAGCCTCACAATTAATAATTGGAGAGAATATAAAGAATCATGTTAGAATTAAGAAAAATGAATTTTCAGCTAAAGATAAAGCATAGAGACTTAGCTAAAAAATATGGATTTATAAATTATCACCTTTTGGTCATCATTGTCAAGAATTTCTGTCCATCAGTTTTTCTTGCAAACTGCAAAATGGTGCAACCACTACTGCTGCATCAACTATGTAAAGAATAGGAATTCTACATTGAAAATAGATTTGCAAGAAGCTTACCTAGAGAATGGCAAAACCAAAATCATTGATCGCTTGTTTCATCAATCGTGTTATGTCTTCTGGTTTCAAGATTGTCTATGAAGTTTCCTCCTTTAAAGATTTAAGTCCAATATATACCGATCAACTATGTAGAAGATCATTAACTTTTTACTAGAACTAGAGTTGAGAGCATGTAACAGATGTGTAGTGAATAGCATCTGGGACTTCAATCAATAGGCAAATAGAGGACTTGGGCAAAGGTATCATCATCATACATATCCAATTTCTTAGAAATTTTCCTGAAGCCATAGAGACTGTCGCTCTCACTTTTCCCGATTTCATTAGATTCTTATATTCTCCCACAGCAACATTGTAACCATACATAAAACACAATATAACCTGATGACCAACAGTCCAGTAAGCATTTACTTGAGTGACTCAACAGTACAGTCAGCTAAAGAGTGTTGGACCGCCTAGTTATCAAGTTGAGGAGTAATACCAGTACATTTGATTGAAAAAAAAAAAAAAAAAAAGAAAAATATTAGGAAAGGAATTGGAATGCAAAAAATTGATTGTAGACTTTCGTTATATTATTTCTCTTCATAACACAAATGATGCATAGGGATTGAGATGTAACACAAATAGAGACAGGTCTATCAAAATGAACTACTGATTTAAAATAGAAAATGCCATCATCATCATCAAGAGCATCTTAGATGAAATCAACTTTGCCGGAAGCTGCAAGAAGGTATATAATATTTGCAATTTTATATAAAGGGTAAATATTAGCAAAGAAGATGTGTGCAGTGCCTTCTACCTATACCATAAAGGAAGGAAAGCAAAAGCAGAAGTGAGGACAATTAACAAAACATTTTGGACAATGTTATTGTAAAATTCATCTTTCTCTATTACATGCCATGTCACCATTCTCTCTTTGCATGATGCATAAATTAACCACAGAAAATGTCTACCCTTAAAACATTTAATTTGCAACTACAAAAGATGGCCATGGGCAATTACCTGTTAGACATGATTAATCAACAAATTGGCATCTCCTCTTTCACAGGGCTTTTTTAAAACATAGTGCAACCTGCAAATGTGGTGCAACATACAATGCGACATAAGTATTTTATCCAACAATCAATGATAAATATATATATATAACATGTAAAACCCAAAATTTTTATCGTCATTGAGCGAATTATTTTTCTAATTGGATCGTGTTTCGATCGGAAAAATATAATTTTCAAGACCGAAAATATTTGGAATAAGTATTTTCAAGGAATAAAATTAATTTTAGAGTGCAATGACGGATGTGAATTTTAGTAAAAAATAAAAAATAAAAAAATAATAATAACCCGATGACGAAATCAAGTCATAAGCAGTTTCCCAAACGGACGGACGAAATCGGATTCGAGCCTGGAATCGGAATGGGAGAACGCATAAATCAACTTGTGGCTTATTGGTGCATGGCTTTGACAAATGTCATGCATGCATATAGGAAAGGTGACAAGTGGCCAAAAAAAAAAAAAAAAAATAATAATAATAAAAATAAAAAGAAGCTAACAAGCTCGGTCAACAACATTTCTTCATTTCAAAAAACTGAAAGCAAAGTAAGAGTGAGAGGAAGAGACATTCGGCCACCATACTTCTTCAAGCTAAAATCAGAAACCAAAAAGCAAGAAGTGTTGCCGTGAGCTAAAGAGAGAACCGAGAGCCTTTGCATGTCATCTTCTTCTTCTTCATCCTTCTTTCCTCTTGCCCGAGAAGCAAAGAAGATTCAGCCGTGAGCTGGTGATGAAGAAGCTGCTACCAGAAAGTGTGATTAGCGGCTTGATGGTGCAGATCTGATCGGAGGATGTGCATGCAAGGGCTGAGCTGTGAAGGAAGTGCTGTTGGGTGGTGCTGGACGTGATCAGAACTGGAACGTGAAGCCTGAGCAACAGATCTGGTCGTGGAAGAGAAGAAGAAGAAGTGCTGTTCGGTGAGGTTTGAAAGCAACTAGAGCTGATTAGAGCATGCATGCAAGCAAAGAAGGAAGATCTGTTGCTGCCAAGCGTGGTGTTGCTGCCGAGCGAGTGCTGGAGCTATCGTGATGCTGTCCACGCTGCTGTCAGGTGCTGTCACTGCTGTCCGTGGAATTGCTGCTGTCGTGGTGAAGGTGCTGGTGTTGCCGTGACGCTGTCCTTGCTGCTGCCAATTGCTGTCGTCGCAAGCTGAGTTATGCGAGCTGCTGCCACCGTGAGCTTGCTGTCGTTGCTGCCATTTGGTGCCGTGTGCTGTCAACATTGATGTAGCTGCTGCCAACAGCTACTGTCAAGCTGAAATCCACATCCAGTTTGGAAGTGAAACAGCAAGAAGCGAAGATACTTGCTGGTGGAAGAAGGAACTTGCTGCCGCGAGTGATTCGTCATCGTCGCGCTCGTTCGAAAGCTATTTGAAGCGAAGCTAGTGAGTAAGTGCTGCCCCATGTTGCTTTGTTAAGTTGTTTTGGTATTTAGTAAGCAACCATGTGATTAAGTTGAGATAAAGTGGTGATATTATGTTTGGGTTTAGGATTGAGAACCTCGTTAGTGCGGAGGTTCGCTTGAGATTTATTTTGCTTGTGATTTTGGAACGAAATGGTTATCGATTGTTGCGTTGTGTTTCGAGTGCGGGCTGTTATAAGAGACTTTAGGGGCTGTTATGGAGTGAATTTAATTTGAGTTCATTGTCTTGAATTAATGGTTAGTTTTTGAATGTTTTAAAGTATCGGATAATCGTTCAGATATTTAGAATTTGTTTCCAAGCGATTCGGTTGAATTTCTCCGCGAATGCGAGCGTTGTCAGTTTGTGATGTTTGTTGTCAAATATGAAAGTAAATGTGATGTTAGCTCGATGCCCCGAGATTTTTATTAAGCCATTATAATGTTAAGTTGATGTTGGGATAGTTTAAGATACGTTTAAGTTAATTGGATAGTTTAGTTTCGCGCGAAATCGTTAAATTGTTGGTTTTGGAGATGAATCGGAAAAATGTATAATTGTTAAGTTGTTGCCATATTTTTCACGGTTATGTTTTATCATGTTTGAATCTTTGTTTGCCTTGATTTAAGTTAAGTCACGAGTAATATGGAGGATAAGTTTATTCGAAATTAAAGGAATCGCGCGAAACGTTAAAGGCGATTAGTCGCGATAGTTAGTTAAACTCGCGTAAATTTTATGTTGTTCGTTTAGGTTCGCTTATTCTCTTCGTTGAATTCTTTAGATTGTGGTTTCGATGATGTTGCTTTAGATTCGATTGGTGTAGTTCCGGCATGCTTATATTAGATTGTTAACTTATTTAGGCAGCGATAAGGCGAAGGAAAGCGAAGTTGAAAAAGTAGCGCAAAGTAGAAAGTTTGATCGTTTCCGTGAGTTAGAAATCGGTGAGTGTAACTTGTTTTATAAATGATAATTGCAATATGATTTCTATATGATTTTTATGCTTTCATGCAAAATTTAAATGTTTTAATACTTAAATGAATTTATATGAATGATATACGCTTTACAGGAATGTTATACGCTTCGAATTGTTTATATTTGTATTTAAAGTAATATTGATCGTAAACTTGTTATTGAAATGTACTTTTATGTTTTGTTTTATAAGCGAAGGAACATGCTTTACAAATACTATTTTAGCATGATAATGTATTTCAAAACCAATGGCTACCCATCCCCATTATGACTGAAATATGACTGTTATGCGGCCGAAGTGCCTTATATCGCGTATGGCATGTCTGTCGGGGGAAAGTCCACTAACTATAGGGGGGGGGGATCGAGTCTGTCATGTCGCCCTCTACGCATATATAAGGTACTATCATGAATGATGCCCTATGTGCAGCGAGGTAACATACCGCGGCATAGTGGTTATGAATGAGATTGCACGTCCCCACCACCGGTGACTCAAGACCGGGCGGTGATCATGATTTTCCCGGGTCCCATTGGATATATGTTTTATGACTGAGGATTGATTTATGATTTTTATGAGTTTATTTATGAACTTATGATTATGTTATGAATAAATTTTATGATGCTTATAATCTTGTATATTGTTTTCAAGCAATTGTTTATAAAAAATGATTATGTAATATCATGAAATTCACGTTTACATAAATTGTTTCGGAACTTGAATTCTTTCAAAAGATTTTGAAAAGGGTATTAAAGGAAACTTATTTAGAACTGCATAACACTCACTGAGCCTTTTTAGCTCATTATTTTTCTTGTTTATTTTGTTTTAAAAACCCCCCAGGCGCAGGATCGAGTCCTTCAGGCGGCAGGTCTCCAGCTCAAGAGTAGGCGAGTTTAACAGGCGACCGAAACTGTGAAAATAAAGTAAATTTTTGTTGTATAACGGATTTTAATGTGATGTAAATATTTAAGTTTTAATAACTTTAATTACGTTATCATGCATGTGAAATGTTTTCTTTTAAGTTGAAATGGTTTTAGTTTTTAAAGACTCGAATTGCATTGAAATGTGGGTTTTGCAATGGACCTGAGGTCCTATTTGGAAGTGGAAATGAATATATGCATTTTGAAATATTATTAATTGTTTTACAGGTGTTTTGAAAAAGTTGAAAATGTCGGAAAAACAGCCGTTGTGCTGCCGAAAATTTTTCACCCTCAATTTTTAATGATTAAGAAATGAAACTGTTTTACGGCTTAGCTTCACGGAATCCTTTTAAGTCACCTGCTTAAAGACTGTAAGGATTCTGTGGGGTGCCGGGAGGGCTCCGCTCGGATCTCTTCAAGGGATATCCGGACCGGGTCCTTTCATAACATCCCTTTTTTATTTCAAACAACAAAAAAACAAGAAATAGAAGAAGAAGAGCTTACGGGGGTGATTAAGGTCTGGATGGGATGGGATGGTGGTGCAAAGCAGGTTTTGACACATTGACTCGGCTGAACTTTCGACCTTCAGCTCATGGCAAGGATGCATTTAAGTGAGCACACAATCACAAAGAAATTTTAAAAAGAAACAAAGGGTTCAAGCAGCAACCTAATTCCTTTATTAAAAGAGAAAATAAATAAGCATAGGCCAATAACATAGCAACTGTATTAGGAACCTCCTCCTTGGATGTTAATAGATATGTGCACAACAATCCTATCAATTGTATATCAACCTCCAACCCATAAAAAATATTTAATAAAGGAAAAAAAAAAATAGCATATTGAAAATATTTATCAGCTCTTTAGAAACATTCACATTACTCCTATAAACAAAACAGTTACCATTGCCACTAAAATATGAATGCAAACTAATGTTGAATTGGACACAACAAGTGGGTAACTGAGTGAATATAAGTTTAGAGAGATGAAACTTCCCTTTAATGACCTTTGTATACCCTATAAAAAATATATGAAACCAAATAAAAAATAAATACATATATTCAAACTGTTGAAAAAGCTTACTTACAAGAATTGATGACTATCCGATGGAAAAAATCAAAGTCGTCCATCCCAGATGGGCTCCCTGATGATGCAGAGAATTTTCTTTGCTGCATTTTGCTTCCTTTTCTTTTCTGCTTTTGAGATGGCTTCCACAACTCTGACCAACACAAATCGAAAACATATAAAGTCAACCCAAGCCTTAAAGTTGAGCCGAGTCGTAAATAGGATGCCCTTGGTTTCACACCAATCCTCTAAAAGAGAGCAGCCAGCGATGTGGAGTGTAAAATGAAAGGAGATCAAGAGCTAACCTCAATGAGCTCAGTTTTGCAATATAAGGACTTAGCGAGCAAAATTCTGGCAAGAAGCGAAGATCCCAAGGTTTGATCCACGTTTGAGCAAAATTCTGATGTATTTGTGACATTTCAAAGTAGTATGAGTTCATTTCCAAAAGATGCTTTGCTACAACTACTTTCTTCAATGGCCTGAAATTCTTTTGCCACCATCAAACAAAATCACATATTATATTGATGTCAAACCTTTTGATCTTGTATAATAGTTGTAATTTTACATAAAAAGGGATATATCAGCAAAAGAACATGCGTGTAGTGCCTTTTACCTATACATTAAAGGAAGGACGAGGAAACCAGAAGTCAAGACAAGTAACAGAACAGTTGGGCAATGTTATTGTAAAATTCTTCTCTCCCTATCACATGCCATGCCACAATTCTTTCTTTTCATATTTGCAAAATCTAATCACAGAAACTATGACAACAAGAAATTTAGGTGCCTCTAAAATCATGTCTATGTTTGAAACATTTATTCTTAATAATTAGCAACTACACAACTACGGAAGATGGGTACGGCAATTACTTATTAGAGAAGGATTAGTCAACAGATTCTATCTTTAGTCCGAACGTCATTTCCTCTGGCTAGGCTGGTTTAAGAGCTTCTTCAAAACATAGTGGCTGCTGCAAATCCAACATATAATGAATGATTTCTGAAGATAGGTGATATACTGTAAAATGGAGGAAGAAGTGAGTAAATGAAATTGAATCAGTGTATAAAAAGAGGTGTCCATGTTTTTGTAAGAGCAGTAGCTCATAATTAGGAAGCCAAGGGACCATTATGTGCTACAATTCAGGTCTCCAATAAATAGAGACCATCTCAAGGTTCCATATTCTCAAAATAGGGAATTTGCCTTTAGTCCATAGTATCCAAGCATAAGAAGTCATTCCCATCACTTAATTGTACCTGCAAGTTGTAAATTTATAATTCTTCAAAACTTTTGTCATATCTTTCAACATCGATTTATCAGAAAATTCTTACTATTTTAAAACTAATTCATTATAGAAAACTAGAATATAGGAATCCAAGTGTTGTTGACTAGAAAAAAAATAATAATAAAATGAAAATTGAGAACAAACAAACTTCAAAGAGCTGCATTTTTTGATATAGAAGGATTTTTCAAAGCAAATTTATGGCAAGCGAAGAAGCTCCTCCAAGGTTTGATCCAAGATGGGTGAAAGCCATTCCACAAATTAATTTCCAAAAGTTCCTATACTCCAAATTGTGACAAGACCCTCCCAGATCCGTATTTTGAATCCGAAAAGATCGTTTAATAGTAGAAAATTTTACAAACTCTAAACTTTTTCAATCAAAAATCCTTTAGAAAACTTGATAAAGAATAGGGTATTTAGTAAAATTTCAGCAGCATAATAACTATTTATTAAACTTTTCCACTCTGTAATAGAGAAAATATACACTTTTAAAATTCATTTTCATTCTTAACTATTTAGGACCTCCGATCCCACTTCCAATTCTCATTCCAACATAATGTTATACTCTCATATATTTATAATATTCACTGTATCCAAAATAACATTTTTACACAAACTAACAAAAGTTTTCAATACTTTATAATACTAATACATAGATGTATATGCAAAACACAATGATCAATATGTGTTATGGAATGATCAAAATGTACATGGACTGACACAACCCAATCCAGTTCTCCTCTAGGCTAATATCTTGTAGGCCTCGCCTGACACTTCAACGGACCTCTCTTACACCCTATCGAATGGTTAAAGGAAATCCGCAGAGCGAACCCTTAAACTTGCACATTTTAACTTTGCTTTGAAGCCACTTTTATCGTATTGTTTTGGAATTTAGTTGGGTTAATTTTATTTAGAACTCAAACTTACATGGGAGGTTTTGAAATGTTAAACCCATAAAAGTGATCATTTTGTTTTCAAAATCTAAAATCATTTTAATAGAATTTTGGCAGCATAACAGCTGCATTTATAAAGTTTTCAAATTTTTCCTATAAAGAAAATATACTCCCAATATTTCAACTACCACCCAACTTCTTATCCATAACATATTTCTCAACAATCATTCCATCATTTTCACAAAACCCCAATTGACAACCAAAACTTCCATAACATTAAAATAGTTACAAGCGATTTATATTACAAAACATATTAAATACTAGGTTCCATGTGAGTATTTCAAGATGTAAAATGGTGTATGCATTTGGTTTTTCATATAACAAAATACATGCCAACTATGCACCACTACCATCGAGTGTATGCCTACCTATATCAACGAAAAGGTTTTTCATCTCGATTAACCACAGAAAGTACCTACAGAGGGTTTATACGATATAACACGGAAACATGTAACTTATAATGATTACAACAATTTAACAATGATTGACTAAATAATCATAAACTTATTTAAATATAAGTAAATCACCAAAACTTTCATTTCTTTCTAAAAACACCATTCGTACCCCTAACTAATATGTCACGTGATGATTTTCAACTAACACCAACCGTGACACTATTGATACTCCTCAGCAACCGCGTGTAGAATTCTATGCCTCGCCAATCGCGGTGCGAGCTATTATATAAGTTTGGCGACTATGTGTGGAATTTGCTACATTACAATCGTAGTGCAAGACACTATATAGAAATTTGAGCAACTGCATTGTGAAATTTTCTACATTATAATTTGTAGCGCTGTGCTAAACTGTAAGTTTGAGCAACTATGGGCGGAATTTTCTGTATCGCTAACTGTAGCACTAGATAATACACAACTTTGTGGGGGTACGAAAGGTCTTTGTAAACTCTTTTCTACTAAATACGATAAGCACTAACTAGCTTTTCTTTCAAAACTTTAAGCTAGAGCTCGTAAGCTCAATTTACACGAAAACTGTTTTACTTCAAACTTCCTTTGAACCACATTTAATAACCTTCTCGACCAAATAAGAACTTATATGAAACCATTCATTCATAAAATTTTTAACCATCAATTAAATTACAATATACTACACAAATATATATAGTGTGAGGTAGTGATACTCACCTCAAGTCCAATCTTGCCAAAGGGCTTTAATGGATCTGTCTTGCTCTGCTTGCTTGTGCTTTATCTACACATCACATTCTCATTTAAAATATGCTTAATTAAGTTACTCAAAGCTACAAACAGAGTTTCTAACATCCTTGACTCTATTGAAACCCTTTAGATTACAACATTCCCATCTAAGTTCTAACTTAACCGAAGCTTTAATTTTTCAATTTCTTTTCATGAACCTCATTTATTATCACTTAGGAACACCCTTATATGCTTACTATAATTTTCTGAAGCTCGAAACGAAAAATCTTGATTTTAGACTCTCTTACGCCGAATGCATTGTAGGGAGCAATCCTTACGTTTTCTTCCTTCCGTTTTCTCTCCAATCATCTCTTTATCTCTCATTTAGATCAGCCATAAAGTGAATTCGAAAAGAAACAGTCGTCGATTGGATGTTCTTAGTAAAAAACCCTTATTTTTCTCTACTTTTTCATGTCAAATTTTACCACATTTTCATTCTAAACTCAATTCTCTTTTCATTAGTGGTCTTAGACTCATATACGTTCACTTAAGGTCATACATGATATAAAAATGCAAAGAGAAAATGGCATTTTATGATAATCATCAATACCCTTTATCTAGTCTAAAGTCACACTTTGTACTAACTTTCATCCTTTTTCTATTTTAACTTTTCCATGTGATTTTCTAACATTCAACATACATGAATTCAAGTTAATATGTATCAAAACTCAATAGAATCACACCATCATTCTTATGGCTGAATTCACATATGCACACACATCACTTATTTCTTTCATTTTTCAAAGTGTTTAGTTGATCATTCTCTTAGGCATTTCATCAAACATATTGTTTACAACTTAATTGTAAGCCCTCACCTAGATTTATTATTTTATGGTATTAGAAATTTTCGAATTGAATTACGGTCGAATCGTAGGCCTTCAGTAGTGTTATTTGAGATTTATTATATTTTTATATCGCAATTCGGATGTCGTTTGGTTGACCCTAGGATGAATACAAAGTGATTAGAAGTGATTTATGTGTTAATCAAGTAAGATGAGCTCACGAAATAAAGTAAAAGATATTTAATTTCAACCAATAAGAAATGAGATTAGTGACTTTGAAAAGGAGAGGCTATGATTGTGCCACGTGTCATCTATTGATTGGTTGAAGAAATAAGTGGATTAAAGTGTGCCAAGTGGCTAATAGAATTTATAATTATTTATTTTTGAGCACTAGTACAATTATTAAAAGTTTGAGGTGATAAAATGAGATTTTATTGAGGGACTTTTTAGTAATTGAGTATTAGTATATATATAAGTTAATTTTTGTCTCATTTGGGTGATTTTGAATGGAAAAAGCAAAAGAAAAAGTGAGAGAGTCGGGTGAGAGGGAGAGAAAAGCCGAGAGTGGCCGAGATAGAGAGACGCCGAGCGTGACCGAGAGAGAGGGAGAAAGAGAAGGTGATCTGGTCTATATCTTGCCATAGTTTCTTCACCAAAGTCTCTCCTTATCATCTCCTCTAGCTAGCTAAACAAATTTGAAGTAAAGATATTGCCTATTGGGTGAGTTATTTCAGTTCAAAGTTTGGTACTTTTTATGAAACTCATTTCTTTTTTCATTTCTTTTTTGAATCTGAGTTTAAAAGTGATGAGAGGGAGATGTGAGGATGATTTTGGTGTGGTTTGTGAGTGATTTAATTAAAGAAAAATAGAACAAAAAAGAGAGAGAGAAAAATTCGGCCATAAAATGGGTTTTTTCTAGAATCCTATTTCGTTTTTGAGTTTAAGGCATTAGATGGATATTTTAGAGGTTAGAAAATAATCTTATGAAATTAGATTTCGAAAATGAAAAGTTTAGGATTGATTTCGGAGCTAAACGAACGAGTTGAAGGGCATTTTTTGAAACCCTTCGAAACGCATTCGTTTAATATTCGAAACCACTTATTTAATCATAATTGGGTGTTAGAACACTAGAGGATTGATTTTTGAAGTTAACAGATGTTCGAAGCGAAAAATGATTTTCATTAGTAAGTGAAATCATACAATTTTTGTTCCGAGCTTTTGACGATGAAATTAAGTATACTGAAGTGTTCCTAGGAAGGAATAAGTATGATTTATGTAAAGAAAATAGATTTTGAAAACTCCGATTGAATAGAAATTGAGATATGAAAGTTTAGATGTTAAAGGGTATTAATAGAGATAATTAGATTTTTAATGATTTTGAATGTTATATGAATGAATTAAGTAACCCTAAATGAGTATTTGATGTTTTAGGGTGAAAGCGGAAGGTTTCGAAGAATTTCGAAGAAGGTTCGTTGTCGATCGGAGAGGATTTCGTGAGTAGAAATCTCACATTTCAAGTGCATTTTAATTTAATTTTTATTTAATAGATATTTGTATTATTTCATTATATAATTGAATTATATATTATGAGTCTACTGAAATTACATATTGTAAGTTTAATTTAATTTTGTGTTGATATTAAGAATCTATGCAAAAGAAAGATTTTAAACAGTTTGCCTTGAGAATGAATTATTTTAAAAGATTTAGCAAAGGTATTTCAGTACGCCGATGATTTACCTTAGTCTTAGTTGAGTACTCTATGCGTGCATGGTAGATGTGAGAGAGTTACTAACTGAGAGTGGGGTTTGGATGACTCCTGAGAGAGAGAGAGTCAGTTGAGTCACCCTCTGTACATATAGAGTAGTGTAGTTTAGACCGATTGTGTAGGGGTAACGTGTGCTCAGAATCGCACATCGGTGACTATACAGGGTAGATTCCCTAATTCCTAGTGGCTAGCTAGAGATTTAAGCGGTCACAACAGGAGTAGTTTCCCTGAGTTACTATCAAGGTGAGAAATGTGAAAGTTTTAGAAAGAAATTCGAAATGAGTTTCAAAAACAGTTTTATTTGAAATGTTAAAAAGTATTTCAGAAAAATACTTTAGTTTATAAAACGGTTTAATATTTATCTCACTGAGTTATACTCATAGTTTGTTTTCCATGTGTTTCTTAAAATATTCCTTAGGTGCAGGAGTGAGTCATGCAGCAGACGAGACTCAGATCGATGCGTGGATTGACTGACAGATGACTATACCCCATTATATAGCTCATTATTTTGTCATGCATGTGTTGTATATAAAACATGTTCTAAATAATGTAAATTTGTAAACGTAAATATCAGTTGGATGCACATTTTATGAAAATGTTTCGAAAAGAGAAACCCAGATTTCGATCGATTTCATAAATGTGATTAATTACGTTGTGATTGATTTTGGATGAGGGTCAGAGGCTCCTGGTAGTAGAGATTTGTTTGCCATAGAAGTGTTTTTAAATTACTTTTGAATTTGTAGGATGACATAGTTCAATAAACAGTCGGCATGTTACCGGATTTTCATTAGAGAAACGAAAAATTTTTACCCTTGCCATCTAACAAATAGATTTAAAATAAGTTTAAATGGAGTTCGGTGCTTCGACGGGATTTCTTTGGACTAAAGTTAGAGTTCGTTGAAGTTCTGTCGGGGTGCTACAGGATCTTTCACGGGTCCCGAGGAGGGATTTAGGAAGGGTTCCGTTATTAATTTACTTTAAACATGTTTCAATCAATACTTAGGATTTCATCTACATAAACCCTAATTCTCATATCTTGGATAATTTCTCTCAATCAAGCTTCTCCTTTTATTTATTTAGGGCTCTAAACTTAATTTAGGTGAAACCCCCATCATTTACACATTAACAACTCATTCAATCATCAACACATACATACAACTCAAACTAACTTCATGCTTGAATAATTACCATAAAACTAACCTCAATCTTATTCAAAGCTTGATATTCTCGCTTAGATTGCCTGAAAAGCTTGTTTTAGAGCCTTGGAATGGCTTAGAAATGGCTTAGCTTGCTTTTTTCCTTCTTCCTCTCTTTGGCCGACCACTCTCTCTCACTCTCTCAATATTTTTGCTTCAATTTTTCTCTAAGTGTCATGACTAACACACTTATATATATAGGCCTCACTTATATAATTGCCCTTAGAGTTTGTCACTTATTATATGTCATGTCACTACTTGAATTTAACCAAAATGTCCTCCAACTTTACATAAATTTCATGGTATCCTATTAACTTTTATAAATTTTCATAATTTCCCACAACTATTTTACTCTAACCACTTCTATATATACATATATAAGACTTTTTATTTGACAAAATGACCCTTTTGCCTTTCTTTTAATTTTTGCCTTAATCTTAAGTTAAATTAACTTCTAAACTTTCACTTATCTATATTCTCACTTCTAATGAAGTTATTTATGGAACTTAGCCTTTCACCGCCTAGTTTATTTACGAATACTAGGTAGTCTAAAATTATGAAAAAGAGGCTTACATGGACAATGTCAAAGTATAGTTTTCATGCATCACTTGCTCGAGTGGCCCACCTTTGCTCGTTCGGATGCTTCCTTGAAAACCTAATGGATCCCTGAAAAATGGTTTTGAAATTTAAAAGGGTAAGCACTAATGCCTAGTGAGTGGATAAAATTTTCAAAAACCAATGAGTCCTTTACAACAAAATTTAATGTAATATAAA
Source organism: Dimocarpus longan (assembly GCA_022984855.1). NCBI lineage: Eukaryota > Viridiplantae > Streptophyta > Magnoliopsida > Sapindales > Sapindaceae > Dimocarpus > Dimocarpus longan. The sequence continues at coordinate 15,530,903 of CM041013.1, forward strand.
ACATATAGAAAGGTGAAATCTAATTAATTCATATTCTAGAATAATTAATTTATTAATAAAACATCATATATAAGTTTCAGACAATAATAACAAAAATATATTTGCATGGATTTCTCTGGATAAGATTTAGATTTGAATTCCACACCAAATTAGTACCCGAGAAACTCTGTCATACATGGTGATGAAACATATTACAAACTTTCATAAATCCAGAAATAATTTCACAAAACATAGGTCTAGTTTACTTTCTTAAATCATATAACCCATTTCTAGAATCAACATAAAATATATTTCATAAATTAACCAACATAATTTAGAATAATTAAAATGACATGATTTCTAGTTTCATCAACTATTTAAAATCATAAAACACAATCTTAAATTCATAATTTAAAAAATACACTTTATGATTTCAAAACGAAATCCATACTTCATAACCCACAAATTATATCTTAGGATTTAGGGAATAAAATCTAAGATTTGTAGATACTAAACACACCTTACACTTTCCAAAACAATATTCTAAAATTTATTTCTCATACAACATCCATTCTATTTATGATTCATTTTTCTTAATTCATAAAACATATATCAAAATCTTCAAACTTGCTTAAAAATGCTAAGATATACTTCAAATTTCTTAGATCATAACATATATTTAAATCTCAAAAATTAAGAAAAGTTGAAGCATAATAAAAATGCTTCCATAAATCAATTTAGAGGAAAACATATACTCACTAGTTTACTTCTAAGCCTTATGAAATCCACTTGTGTTTGCCTTCTCCTTGTGTTCTTTTTTACCTAAAATAATACCAAAACTTATTTAGGGTTTATGAGAACTAAACCGAGAAAATTAAATCTAAATTGAAATTAATTTTACACCAAAATTCCTTATCCCAACTTCCTTGATCTCCTTCTCTTCTTCTTTCTCCTTCTTTCTTTCTTCTTAGTTCCTTTTGGTTTTTCTTTCTTATTTGGAAAAGAAGTGTTCGGCCAAGGTTCGTAAATGGATGGAAAATGGCTTTTTATTTCACATTTAATCATATATATATATATGTATATACTTTAACCCCTTTCTCCACCACACATTTCATAAAAATCGTACCCAATTCCCTTTGCATTTCTAACTTTACCCTTTCCATGATATTTTCTTTCCATTTTTATCCTTTCTATAGAATTCTTTCTTTTCCATTAATTACCCTTCGAAAATCCTAAAATTCGTCCTCTTTTGTGAATAGACAATTCTACCCTTCTAACTTTCTTATTTTCCCATGTTTGCCTTAGGTGGATGCATTTATAAAACCATTGGGGTGTGTTTAGAAAACTAATTGAGTCTTACTAGTCTAATTGGGCTCACACTAATTTATTTTCTTTTTGGGATTTTTATTAAAAGTTTCTAATTACAGTCTTTGAAACTTTTATTTAAACGCCAACTAATCTTCAATAAAATATATATATATCTATATATATCCTATTAAACCAGTTCGGATTCAGGGTGTTACAAAATGTTTTCTCCAATACTTGTTTTATCTTCCAAATTGGAGCAATAGGAGTTAAGTTTTGTATATAACAATTAATGATAATACGTTAAATGTTTAAAATTTGAAATAACATAAAGAAGAAGAAGAGCAAGAGCTTACTTACGGGGTTGATTGAGCTCCAGATGGGATATGTGGCTTTGAAGCATTGTTCTGCACTATTACCACCTAGTAAACCAAATGCCCTTGGTTTGACACTAATTTTACAAAAGAGAGTAGTTATCGATGCGCAATGTCTTAAGCGATGTGGAGTGTAGAAGGTGATCCGGCAATGCTTTTAACTTAGGGCAGTCAAAGATAATTAATTCAGAAAGAGAGGGCATAATTATAATATCTTTTCTATTCTCATATTCCCATTCTTCCCACTCTTCCATCCAAAAAAACTCTAGATGCTTCAATTTTGGAAAAGCTATAACAGGTGAAGATGATGAAGATGATACATCGCTGCTATTTTCAACTCCTAAAAATTCATTACCCACCCTTTTCAACCCCCTCATACCCCAAATATCGAGTGTTTCAAGCAATGGTAGTTTACCCAAAGCAGACAAATACTCACACTCGAGGGATTCAAATATTACTATTCGCTTGAGCGATGTAGAGTGTAGAAGGTGATCCGACAAAGCTTTTAACTTAAGGCAGTATTCAATAGTTAATTCAGAAAGAGAGGGCATAATTATAATATCTTTTCTATTATCATATTCCCATTCTTCCCACTCTAGCATGTCACGCAATTGTAGATGCTTCAATTTTGGAAAAGCTATAATAGGTGAAGAAGATGATGATGATGCACTGCTGCTATTTTCAATTCCTAAAAATTCATTACCCACCCTTTTCAACCTCTTCATATACCAAATTTTGACTGTTTCAAGCAATGGTAGTTTACCCAAAGCAGGCAAATACTTACACTCTAAGGCTAGAAATATTTCTATTTGCTTGAGGTGGGTTAACGATGCTACCCAATTTGGGAATGCAATGCCTCCATAATAATTTATCTTTAATTCCTTTAAATATGGAGGTGATTCTAAAGCTTCAAGAATTGCTTCATCCTTGTTAGATGATGCTTCACTTGATTCAGCAAAGCACAAAATCAAACCAACGATGTTTTCCTTATTCTTGAGCTGTGCATTCTTAGCTTCACTTTCGTCTAAAACATTGCTCAGCCCTTGTAATGTAAGTTGACCTCTAAGGTGGTTAAAATTTTTAAGACAATCAAGCCTACACACTTCCTTACCATCACCCACTTTTAATGTACTCAGAGTTCGAAGATTAGTTAGACTCTCAACTCCTTTTGGCAAGTATTCTAGAATATCATTATGCTCAAGTATTAAATGCCTTAAGTTGATTAACTTACCCATCCCTTGAGGTAGATTTATGAGTCGATGACAGTTAATTATATACAAGGTTTGGAGATTAAATAAATCACACAATGTGTTAGGTAATTCTTCAATTTTTAAAGACCCCAAATAAAGATATCTCAAATATATTAATTTCCCTACCTCTTTTGGAATATTTTGTGAAATATTTTGGAGAAAATCGGTATTATTTATCTCTAATGACCTTAAACATGTCAATTGCTTAAACAAGTAAGAGTGAAATAGTTCACTTTGCATCGATCCAAATCGAACTAAGAGGGTCCGCAGCTTTTGGATACTGCATTTATTTAAAGGAAATGAAGCCTTACTATAATCCATGATCAACATTAAATGATGCACGTTCTCGGAAGAGGGGTTTAGCTTAGCTACTTCGCGACTATCAATTTCCATTGCAAAACAATCATTCTTAACAAGAAACAGTGCAAAATCATGCACTATATCATGCATCTTGCATCCTATTATATTACCATCTTTGTCATTTTCAAACTCTTGAAAGAAAGATCGCATTGCTAAATTATCAAAATAATCTTCTCCAATTAGCTCTAGATCTTCGTTTTGCTGTAGACCAAGATAACCTTGAGCCATCCATAATTTAATTAATTCATCTTTTTTAATGTTGTAATCTTTTGGATAGATGGCACAATATGAAAAGCATCGTTTCATTTTAAAAGGTAAATCATTATAACTTAATAAGAGTGGGCGAAAAACATCTTCTAACTCTTCCAGTTTCCACATCTCGCTATCTAATATTCTTTTCCATTGCTCTCTAGTATTTTTAAAGCGTAATAAACTGCCTACAGTCTTTATGGCAAGAGGCAAGCCCTTACTGTCACAGCTCGTCCCTTCTACGCCGTAGCGATCTATCTGGGCTTGGGCTGGACTCACTAGGATCTAACCCTCCCTCAAAGGGTTTTCTTTCGCCTCCCCAGAGTCTCGAACCTGGTGCCTGAGGGCTTAACACCAAATTCCTTGCTACTCTGGTACCAATTGAGCTAGTATCAATTGGTACCAGAGTAGCAAGGAATTTGGTGTTAAGCCCTCAGGCACCAGGTTCGAGACTCTGGGGAGGCGAAAGAAAACCCTTTGAGGGAGGGTTAGATCCTAGTGAGTCCAGCCCAAGCCCAGATAGATCGCTACGGCGTAGAAGGGACGGGCTGTGACAATAAAAACCCTTTGAGGGAGGGTTAGATCCTAGTGAGTCCAGCCCAAGCCCAGATAGATCGCTACGGCGTAGAAGGGACGGGCTGTGACACTTACACTTGTCAACAATTTCTCTACCGATTTCAACTAATGTTTCACACTCTTGTTGAGACCTATCGAAAAATGCTAATTGATTAAACAATGACCAACTTCCATCTTTTGACAATGCTTCAATATTGATAATATCAGTTGATTTCATCATATGTGCAACTGTTGTTTTACGTGTGGTAACCAAAATCTTACTTCTATAGACACCACTATTAAGAGTGTTGTACAATGGTTTCCATTTATTGTTGTCGTCATTCCACACATCATCGAGGATAAGAAGAAATTTGGTTTCTGACACAGATTTTTGAATACATTTTAAAAGAGATTCCAATTTTACAAACTTAGCAACATCATTTGTAAGACCTTCAATGATTGCTTTGGCAATCCTAATCTCATCAAAAGGGTCCGAGACACAAACCCATATTTTTTTTTCAAAATTGCTTTTCACTTTTTCATCATTGTAGGCAAATTGCGCTAATGTTGTTTTTCCTATTCCTCCCATCCCTACTATTGAGATGATAGGAACATTTTTTCCTTGTTCACGACTCTCACTCAACAATTTGCTTACTAGATTATCTTTCTGAATATCTCGATCAAATATTTCAGAAACATCAACAAAAGAAGTAGTTTTCAATCGTTCAAGTTCTTCAGTACTTCTAATTGTTTTTAAACTATAAGTATCTTTCTCCTTGGCAATTGAATCAAGGCTTTCATTTATTTGTTTTATCTTGAAAGCAATACCACAACGTAAAACAACTTGTTTGAAACAACTAGTGAAGGGGAAGCAAAAGCATACCTTCTTCTCAGGAATAAATACATTTTCAACTCTCTCAATTTGCAACTTCAACATTGTAGTATTCCACTCATCTAACACGTCATCCATGTCATAGGATACATTTTTGAGCTTATCCAACCAAGCAGCCACAACTTTTTCTTTGACTTGTCTTTGCTCGGCATTAATAAGCACAGCTTGAATGGCTTGAAAGTTGCTGATGAGCTTCTTGATTTCCTTCGTGACATCCACCACAGGCCTAATCTCTTGGTGCAGTTTTTGAGCAATGACTGAAATCAACTGCTCCAAGACAACGGAAACAATGGCCTCAGTAGCCATAGTTTGAGATGGAAAATGAATGACTAAAAAAAGAGAAATTGTATGTTTGTGATGTGAAACTAATATTGCCTTTGCTTTTCATTTTTATAGTGCATGCATGGAAAGAAAATAATACTTGAGTCAGTGAATAAAGTGAAACCTTGCTTTGGCATGTGTTAATTCTTTCTCCAAGTCCAAACTATTCTCAAAATCTTTTCTTCAAGAACACGTTATAGAAAAGAATGACTAAAAAAAGAGAAATTGTATGTTTGTGATGTGAAACTAATATTGCCCTTGCTTTCCATTTTTATAGTGCATGCATGGAAAGAAAAGAATACTTGAGTTAGTGAATAAAGTGAAACCTTGCTTTGGCATATGTTAATTCTTTCTCCAAGTCCAAGCTATTCTCAAAATCTTTTCTTCAAGAACACGTTATAGAAAAGAATGATTAAAAAAAGAGAAATTGTATGTTTGTGATGTGAAACTAATATTGCCATTGCTTTTCATTTTTATAGTGCATGCATGGAAAGAAAAGAATACTTGAGTCAGTGAATAAAGTGAAACCTTGCTTTGGCATATGTTAATTCTTTCTCCAAGTCCAAGCTATTCTCAAAATCTTTTCTTCAAGAACACGTTATAGAAAAGAATAAACTTTTTTTTTTTTTATTTTAAAAAAAAAGAAATCTGCTTTGATTGCTATTACAACAACAATGTATCTGCTTTTCTGTTTATGTGCAACTCAGCAACTTTTGGACACTATATGTCTCATGTTTATAATCTTTCATGTCTCACTATTGGATAAGTTCATGATTTTGAATACTGCAGCTTCACTAGAGTGCGAAACATGTGTTTCTACTAGGTTCTTGGTTAAGAATTTGGAAATGTTTATTCTGTAAACAATTATCTTGTAGGGTAATCTAAAGATAATGAGAATTGGTGTGCTCTATTTTCAAACATTGCTTGACTAATGCATTCATTTTATAACCTTTGTTTTGACCATTTGGTTTCAGATTATCTCAAGAAGATCATACTGCAAGGAAGATCAAGTTGACCAAGGTTGGAGACATCATGACTGAAGAGGCACTTACTGAAACTTGTTTTAGATTGCTCTTTGTGTAGAAAACATTTGTGTGCATACCTGCTTACATATGTATTGAATGATTCATTTAATTCATATCATGTGGTCGCAGAATAAGCTAATGATTCAATAGCACAAATCTAAAAATATAATTCACTCTCATGATCCTGTGAGCAGCCCAGTATGAGGATACATGTTAGTCTTTTTTTTTGTCTCTTTTCTTTAGTTCTCTGACATTAATGTGTGTGTATACAGACATTCATAGAGGTCAACACCATGAAAATGACATAATAATCAGGAAGAAAGAATTGCTTCACAGGTTGGAAATGCCACATTCAGACTATAAAAGGCAACACTGGAATGAAGGGATAAAACTATTTGTTCCCCTATAGTTTAACATAATGTCAAAATCTCCCAGTGTTTTTGTAAACCACTAAGATCCCCTTGTCAATTTATAAAATAAATCAAATATCTTCTATAGTGTATGAAAATATTTAAAAAACCTCTTACCATTAAAGTTGATATTAAAAATCAAAATTTAACTGTTAATGTAGAAGAAAAAAACTATAAGAGCACTTTAATTATCTCAATTATTTCAATAGTAATGATAGGGAGTAAAAATGAGATTTCCTGAAACTACAAGAAGTAATTAGTGATTACATCAAATTATAAGGGCGAAGTAGGATTATCTTCTTGAATGAATATGTAACTTAAAAAGCACCGTCACTTCCTTGCATAGATACTTTATATTAACTAAACTAGTCACAACCTGATACCAAAGTTTTGCACGCAATGCAACTGACGATAGGTAAGCTCATTCATGAAACATTTGCAACTACTTGTGCTTTGATATTTTCTGATCAAGTCGACATAAGGTTGAAAATGTGATTTGTAGTCAACCGCATTAGGCACATTCCGGTGATTGATGACGGGAATGATAGGCATGGTGTCCATTGGAGATGTTTGTGCTGTGGTGACCGAGCATCAGCAGGAGTTAGACCGCCTGAATGCCTATATCTAAGAAGGTTACTATTTGATGACGAAAACAACTTGCTGTTGTTATGATACTCTGCTCTTTTAGGAATAATCCAGGATGGAGCTTGTAAATATGGTGTGTTGTGTCTCCTCTTATGTGGTTTTTTTGGCTTTTACTAAATGTCAAATATGCTGTTAAGACAAATTAATAATATCATGTGGACTAACAAGTTAATAATCAGAAGACAAATTTTCCATGATAATCCTTCAAATACTTCCCCTGCTGTGATTGTTAGGGTTTCAGGAAAAAAAAAATGATGCTAAAATTGAATTATTTTCATTAAATTCATCTTTTTAATTTAATGGTTGTCAGTTGCTTTCTTGAAGTGCAATTTATATGAACTGTTTTGGACAATATCAATGGGCCCATATATTATTTACTGACCCATCTCATATGAACTAGAAATGACTATGATGATTTTCAGATTGGACTCAACTCGATAAATATAATTTTTATATCCATTTGTTTCTAAGTGGAAAAATAAATAAAAGATCGGTTTTGATTATATTGAATACTATTTGAGATTTAAAGATAAACATAATAATGCTCAACCCCATTTTTTTAGATACTATGGCACAATTTCATCATATTTATAGTGTAGTTACAAAAACCAACTCTTTTTTATATATAATTTACTAAATTTTAAACCTTTAAATTTTATAAACGGTTGGTTTATAGTTCAAACTAAGTTAGGAAAAAAGCCCTTTATAAATTAATAGTTTTAGCAACTCTTTCAATTACTTGGGTGAAACCCAGTTTATATAGACTGTTTTAAACAACATTAATAGGCTAACAAAAAAATTTACAACCCAATCCACAAGATCCACATCTTTAATTATATACAAGAGAATATAACATTGTACAATGTTTCTTACATGACGATTTAGAAACTAAATAACGAAGCAATATTCAATATATCTACTAATATTTTCTTATTTTGAGGGGATGATTGATATTTAAAATGTTCTTGAATATTCTGAATATTTTAATAACATTCCTAATATTTCCACCGACATTTTCATAATTTAAAACCTCGATATTTTTATTGAAATCAATATTTAATTCTTTGCTTTTACCTGTATTTTTATTTTTGAGGGAAAAAAAATGAAGACCGGCAACAACACAACGTTTTAATTACAACAAAATAAATTAAGAATGAGGCAGATTTTAATTATGGGAGAGATTTCCTTCATTTCATTGCAAATTATGATTTTATCAATTCTTTGTTGTGTCTCCATACAAATGATCAAGTCCAAAAACAAGATATTTCATTCATATTTTTCTCACATTTTATATCCATAAAAAAACAATGCACTCGGTAATTGATGAACATGAAAGGTAATTAAAAGTGGTCAAATAACAAAAAATGGCTTGATGGACTACTATTTTAGATCTGAATATGCAATATTTACAAGAAAATATACAAGACTTCTATTGGCAATGAGATTGGATTTTCTATTCATTTGCTCTCAAATTTTTAACAGAAACTGGAATGGTGATAATGTAAAAAATGTAAATTGACATTGATTGCTAGCCCAAATGTGCAACAGCAGGTAGCCTTGGGAAAAAGCACCATTATCTGCACTGCTTGAGGCATTTGCCTCCTTTGGGAACTGAATTTTGTTGTTAACCTGTTTGGTCAAGGAATTGGGTGACTTCTAGAGTGCGATCTTCTCTATTCATTTTCAATAACATTCCTCGTATCTTTGCTTTGGTATGCTAGAGAAAAAATAGGAAATCAAATCACATTAGCATTGGTTTTGGTTTGATTTAAGCTTTGAGATGAAAGACATTGACAGTCATGAATTCCCATTAATTCCCATGGTTCCAATCTTGGCGGTAGAAATGTTAGAGTTAATAAGGGCTTGTTGCTTGTTTCTTCTTGACAAGCACAGCCACTAATGTGAGGGGGCATGTAATTTAGGATCATTAGATTGTTAGCGAAATTATCCATTGTGCCTTCCAAGATAACAGAATGACTAAACTTTAAACATGCAGTTCATTGTCATATATTTTCTCAACAAAAACTAATTTAACATAGAACAAATGTATATGCACTTTATTTAAATTACTTCCTAGAGATAGAATGAACCAATAGAGAATCCTACATGCACCTGTGTTGGATCAATAGTACCAGCAGCCTTTTGATATTTTGCTGTAGCAGCTCGGAACTATACTTAATTCTCGACAGAAACTGAATGTGAGTATAGAAATAAGAAAAAAAATCATTGAACTATTAGATTTATGCACACTTCTTTAAGTTAACATGTCACAGTACAACAACATGCCTTTTCAAATTTGACTTCAAATGTGATGACAAAACAAAAGCATCAACATGACTTCAAATGTGATGACGAAAAAAAGCACAAATACGTAATAGAAAGCTTCAAAAGTTGAAATACCTGCATTGAGGGCATCCTCTACTCCCAATTCCTTCACTTTCAGCTCAGTTTATCTTTGTCCTCTAACCTACCTAGGACAAACATAAATTAAGCAATTAATTTCCATAAATTAATTAATCAAGCAAACAAAAAATTTCCTAAATGATAATTACACCATCTTGGATGTAATGTTGGCATCATGTACCAAAACCACATTCTCATTAATAGCCTATATTATAAGTAAAGATAGTGGCAAAAAAGCAACCAAAATGTTTTTTTTTTTTTTTTTTTTTGTTTTATAAGAGTCATTCATTCTCCTAGAGGTGGGCGTTTTTGGGTTCAGATTGAGTTATGTTGAAAATATCTCAACCAAATGTAGGTTGGATTGAAAATTTTTCAACTCAACCAAACCCTATAAATTCTTCAACCCAATCCCCCTTACCCAACCTAATACTAGTCGAGTTGGGTTGGGTTAAGTTGGGTTGATCGAGTTGGATTTAATTCATTACAAATGCATAAAATATTTAGTTAGGAACTCTCATAACCTTAGCAATTTGTTTATAAATAAAACGAGTACAAATTAAGATTCAATAATTCAAAATAAAATATTCAATCCACCACAAAAACTGTCATTGATCATTATCCTAACAAATATTCTTATAAAAGAATGAAAAAATCTTGGATTTAGAACTAAGGATGAATGTTTGTCGGATTAGATTGAGTTGGGTTGAAAATTTTCAACCTAACCTAACCCAATAAAAAGTGATTGATTTAAGTTGGGTTTGTCAGGTTGGGTTAGAGATGCCTATCCCTACATTCCTTAATAATAGCTTATATTATGAATTATGATATATGAATACCCTATTAGATTATTGTCCATGCACCTATGCCTTAATGTAGTAAATTTATACAATTTTTATTAAAGAATTCAAAAGAATAATCAACGTTAATTTTGAGATTTCTTGGTGACTGCCTAAGGATGGGCTAGAACATAATGATCTATTCTTTGGACAAGTAAAGAATCATTGAAGTTAGTCACACTTTTTTTTTCCTCCTTTTAAATGATATTTGCTTTTGACAAGCAATAGGTTAAAGAATCAAATTCTTGCTCTCTAAAATCATAATGAATATTGAAGCATACGTTCTCTAAAATCATCATGAATATTAAAGTGTCTGGACAATCACCCCAAAACAATCGCAGCAAAAAATAATAATAAAATTAATTATTTCATCAAAATTTGACATCATAAGAGAGAAGAATGTAATAATCTTTTAGAGAAAAATCACAAGTTCCTAGCCAACCATGCGCTTTGATACCACGTGTTAGAGTTTCTTTAATTTATGCAGAACAATTATGCATAACCTTAATTCCCACAAATCTTAGAACTTTGTGATTTTCAATCAAGAAAACATACCTTGATCGATGAGATTGAAATTGAAGAGAAATTCTTGGTAGGAAATAACAAATTAGAGAAACTTAGTTTCTCTCTCTTGACCCCTGTACGATTCTTGATGGAGGAAAAACTATATGATACTATGTAGAGAGAGGACCAAATCTAAAATAGGGTCTCTTTATTTTCACATTCCATCAATGTGAACGGTTAATTGGAGAATGTCTCCTTCACTAACTAATAGGATTTTAGCACTTAATATTATTAACCATAATTAACTTTTAAATTAAAAAAAAAAAAGAAAACTCTGAAAAATAAAGGCACGTGGACCACTACAAATATCTATATCAAATTATCCCAAACATAATTGACATTTGACTATTACATACGGAAACAATGTGGGGTTTCAACTTTGACAGTTAACAAAAAAAAGAAAAAGACTGTCAGAAACTAGTAAAAACGTGAAGTGCCCTCAATACATTCACTATATAATTAAAAAAAAATCTAAAATGCTTAAAAAAATGGTAGAGACACTACAACATGTTAGCTCAACCATACCAGACAATGCCCGATATGGTTGGGTATCCATACCGGACAGCAAGCTCAGTGTACTTGCTGCCAGTATGGATATTTATGTATCCATACCGAACGGATACCTGGTACAGATTATCCATATTCGTACCGGACATAACTCGGTATGGATTATAAAATCTGGGTGGACTCATTGTCCTACCCAGATTATTCATACCAAGCTACCTGGTACGGATACTATTATCCATACCGGGCCGCCCGGTATGGATAATTAAATTTGCAAGCCGGGCTGACCCTATGTTATTGGATTGACTTTCCACACCGGGTCAGCCCAGATCGGATAATGAATATCCGTATCGGGCTAGCCCGGTGTTGATATTCATGAATCCATACCGGGTCAGTCTGGTATGGATATTCATTTATTCATACCGGGCTTGGATAATTTTGACAAAAAAAAAAAAATTGAATTTTTATTTTTTTTAATACAATAACACTACCACCATCCTTAAATTATATATTATAAATTATAAATATATGTTCTTTAATACATTCAGAACATTTAAATTACATTATATAAAATTAAACGTACATTATAAACTGTATTAATATACCCTTAGTACATAATATACTCTTACCAAAATACTAAGATAAAATATATTTCGCTGGCAAAGCAATCAGTGAATTTAATGCATATTCCAAAGTTTGTAGCTCGTTGGTAAGTCGAGGTAACGAAACACTAACCATTACTTTCTTGACGACAACGCGCCAAAAATCTGGACCAAGCTCGAGGTGATGCACTTTAGCATATGGGTCCGTTGAGTCAATTGTCGCTTCCGCCACCACGATTCCTCGTCCCATCCAATCTAATAATTTGCATTGGTTGTTGTTTGATCCAATAACTTGACTTGAAGAACCCCGAGATATGGGCTGTACACATAAGAACTACAATATTTATGCCTATACAAAAATTTTAATACTTACATCTATATATCTATGACATTATATTGAAACAATAAATTATATATATACAGCATATATTTTACCTTAGCAGAAGGCTCAGCAAAATGAACAGATTTACTAGATCCCATAGAATTTGAACCATTTGAATATTGTATCTATGGAAATAATAAATAGTATTGTTGTTAGGAAACATGAATATCAGGAGAAAAATAATTATATATAAGTATCCCTATTTGATAACATATAAGCAACAATCGCAATATATTAAAGAATACATATAAACTAGATCAATTTTAAATAAATTTTGACAGAGTTACGCCTATTTTTTGAAATTATCATAAATTAAATTTCCCTGCAATTTACTAAACTTGTGCTTTTTCTTGATAATCGATTCAATCACAACTGTATATTTCTCAATAAAATTTCACGGACACAATATACATATATATATTGTAACATATACATAGAAAAAAAATGAAATAATGATTACATCCATTTGTGACAAAACATGGAAAAGAAAAATTATATATATATATACTAAGTACGAAAAAGTATAAGTAAACATATAAAAAAAGTTTTATGTCATTTACCGGCTGCGTGGGAGGCATACATGCCAATACTTGGGCTTGATCTATGTTGGACAAATGAGTCATGAGTAAATTTGTCAAATTAGCAATTGTCTGCTTCATAGTTGTCATCTCACCATCGACATGTTGTTGATATTGTGCAAAACTTTGTTTACCAACTACAGATGAATGTACAACAGATGGTGTTACACCATAACCCATTCCTCGAACTTTACCTTGATGTTCCTTACCGAAAACTTGTGAGACAACATCATCTCTAATTGAATGTTGAGTTTCTTGATGTAATGCCTCCGTTTGTGCCTATAAAATGATGTCACATGATATTATCATAAAAAAAAACTATACATAATAGTTAAAATAATAACCACAATAATATATGATAATAACTTAACATACAATTTTTTCAACAGTATCTTTATTCACTGCGCTTCCATCTTTGTGCTTGTGACTAGCTATCCAAATGTTAACTCTATCGACTTCGAGATCTTCATTCGCAGCCACTTTTTTTGCTCTCTAACATTGATATTAATATATACAAAAATATATACAAGTTCGAAGAACAAAAACTATACACATGTAAGACAATTATCATAAGTTTTTAAACTCTTACCAAATCTTCTCGTAATTCTGTCATTCCTTTATGACTGATGTATGTACGGTACGATTTTTTTTTGACAACTCTCTATAATGCTTACTAATATCCTGAAATATTGTATAATTTATAAAAACCCATTAAACGTTAGTATTCATGCCAGCTTGAGAATATGAATTATAAGATTACCGCAAATTTTGGAGACAATCGCTGATTGACAAATTTAATCCAATCCTGATCACTAATGTTAACTGATTTTAGCATTTCGTATCTTCTGTGTGCATCAAGACCAGGGGAACGTCTCTAATTTGTTTTATTATCCTAGCTTTATAGTGTCTCCAACACTCATTCATTGTTTTCAACGTATGGCCTTTCATTGAATCTTCAACACCAAGTTGTAACTGCAGTTATATATTGTTTAAAAATAATTAAATATATTGTAAAAAGAGATATGTAACATTGATATTATAAATCCATGAAACTAGTACATACCTTTATATTCTCCCACATTGTATCTTTTAAAGATTGTGGTACCTTATCCCAGCTACTGTAGGTTATTGGCATCATTTAAGTTGTAATGGCTCCACAACCTGAACTGTAGATCACCGAATTTTCTCCAATTGGTTGTTCAACTTCATTTATTTGTGTCCTTATTGCTTTTACCTTTGCCATTTTCTCATAATCCAAGCGGTTGTGACCTCTTTCTCTTATTTTCTTCTCTCCACTAGAGCTACCTAAAGACTGACCAGTCGATGTTCCTTCTATCGACATCTGAAAATATAATGAAAATAACATATATTAGAAGCCAACACGAAATTTAATTATCAATATATACAAATATTGATATAAAAAACAATCCATTTTACGAAAATTTTGACAGTCTCCCCTGTTTTTCGACCTTACAAAAAATGAAGTTCACCTGCAATGTATATAACAAAGTAATTTGACAACATATTTGATCACATCAGAGACTCTGTCTCTTCACGAACATGAACACAAATTAAATCCATTTTATGAAAAAATATATATACACACATATAACAAAAAAAATATACAAATAAAATTATATTCATTAATATTACATGTTGACAACCAATTCTTCACAATCTATTCTAGCATAATCCTCACTATCATCCATATTAGTGTCAAAATCAGTCACATGTAATGGTATAGATTTCATATAAGCATGCTCATCAAACTTTTCTAAATTGTGAAAACCTTTCGGAGGTGCTCTTAGAACAATATACCAATTCGAGTTATCATTTTCCCTAGAATAAAATACTTATGTTGCTTATGAGGCTAAAATAAAAGGATCTCTATCCCATTTATTTCCACGTGGACTAAAATTAACTAGTGTGAATCCATCTTCTTCTCTAACATCACTCGCACTGCCCATCCCATCACATCTAAACAATGGAACTTGAAATGCTAAGAAATCCAACAAAAGTATTTCTCTTAAAACAAAATATTAAATAACACACTTTCGCTATGCAAGTTTGATATTCAATAAAACAAAATGTAATAATACTATGATAATCATTAAGTAAACCACAAAACAATTACTTAACTTTACAACTAACTCAACAATAATATTAAACTCAATTCAATACTCAAAAATTTCAATAATCTCAAAACTATAATTCCTAAAATTTCAAAAACATCATATATAGTTCAAATCCTCATCCAATATTCTAAATTCTATTCAATGCGCAAAAATTTCAATAATCTTAAAACTCTAAGTCATAAAATTTCAAAAATATCATATATAGTTTAAATTATCATACAATATTCAAAATCATAAATTTCTTTAAATACCAAATTCAAATGCAACATATCAAAAATAATACAATAATAATTAAAGTCTATACTTCTTTGCGACAGATAAATTTAAACACCGAGGACGAAATTGATGAATATAATGTTCCCAAAAGAGCACGGAGCGAGAACAACATGCAAAAAAAAAAAAAAGTTAAAAATTGAAAAAAATAAACAAAAGCTAAAAACTAAAAAAAATAAATATATATATATTTGGACGGTCGGACTGCCGCTCCGGCGGTTGGACGACAGTCCGACCATCCCTTCACCTAAGCAAGAAGAATATGGAGACATCAAGAAGAAGAAGAACGACAGAATGAGAAGAGGAGACCAAAGAGGAAGAAGAAGAAACGAGCGGGTCGGGCATGAGGAGGAGAAGAAGAAGAAAAGAAGAAATATCAACGACTTGGTGACGGAGGACGACGACGACGACGAAATCAGACCAGATCGACGACCAGGTGGGGACAGTGGCAGCTAGGGCTTGTAGAGAGAGAAAGTGTGAAAAAGAGATAGAGAGAGAAACAAAAAGACAGAAGGGGAGGGGGAAGCGGACAGATTGTAATATACCCAGATTATCCATACCGGACGGGTAGGTCATCCAGTATGGATAATCCTTTTTATGTATTTTATTAATATCCATACTGGGCGCCTGACCTGACCGGTATGGATAATCCGTAATATCTATACCGGTCGGGTCGAGTGATCGGTATGGATATTAATTAAAATTTTTGTTATATAAACCATACCAGTCACCTGACTTGACCGGTATGGTTTATATAAATATTTATACCGGGCGAGTCGGGCGCCTGATATAAATAATATATTTATTTCAAAAAAAAAATCAAATATCCATACCGGTCACTCGACCCGACCGGTATGGATATTTTAAGTATCCATACTGGTCAGTATCTATACCGGTCAGGTCGGCTGCCCGGCATAGAAAAACATTGAAAACTTTTTATCCATTATCCATACTGGTCACCGTGCGACCTGGTATGCATAAACGATTATCCATACCGGGCGCCTTATGACCAGTATGGTTAATTGCCATTTTAATTTTTTTTTTTGTTTTTTTATTATCCATACCGGGCTTTTAGTGTCCAGTATGGATAACCCGGTGTTAAAACGCATTTTTCTTGTAGTGAGATAAAACCAAATATATACATGTACACATATAGAAAAAAGGCAAAAACCATCCAGAGATGGATCTCTATTTCTAGGCTCAAGTCCTCCATCACCGACTTTAATGATGGCAGTGATAAAGGTATGGATCTTCATCATCGAAGTTAGTGATAAAGGTAGGGATATCTATTGCCGATCGTGGACATCAACGATGGAGACCCACCTCCATTATCTCTATCAAGTCTCCTCCTTATTTCCCCAATCAATTCAATCATTAAAATTATTGATCAAAATCATACCGCTCATTAGAGTGTAGCAAATCAAGCTTGTAAGGCTCGAATCCAAGTGAACCCAAGAGATTATTTGAGTTCAAATAAGAATTAATAAATGAGTTCAAATTGAGTGTCAGTCCAAGTTGTATAATAATGCTAAAACAACTGGACAAAAACCCAATTGGGTGAATTTGGTGGCTATGCAAAGAAAAGAAAGAAAAAGAAAAAAAAAAAAGGGCAAATATATATTTATTTATGCATTTTCCTTAATTACTATTAGGGTTTGAAGGCTTATATATTCTCAACATCCACTTCTCTCCCTTGAAAACTTTCATGTATCATTCAAAAGTTCTCTTCTCCATTAATAAAGTTAAAACTTCAACTATAGCAAGTTTGGAGTTCAAAATTGATTATGAAGGTTGATTACAAATCAAGTAGGTATATTCTTTTTCTTTCATATTTTTATTTATTAATATTAGGATTTTATGGTGTGATAGACTTATAATATTATATTGTTATGTTTGGATTTATTTTAAAATAAGATTAAAATTTTATAGATTTCTTATGGAGAAAATAGGGGCTATTGGAAATTTGCTTCCTAGTAGGCCAATTAGATTTCTTTAATTGTTTCAATTGTAAAATGAAGATATAAAATTATGAAATTTTATATGAATGATCCTTAGGATGTTAAGTTATATTCTATCCAATATCATAGTCATATGGTAAGTGTGCAATTAATTATGAATTTTTGATTACCTCTGACTCAATAAAATTAAAATCTAGATAGTACTGAACTAGGTTGAATCTTGAAATTTTTGGGCATGCAATTGATGTTATTTTGTTGTCATTAAATTTATATATGAAACAATATGAGTCTTTTGTAAGTATTAAATTTTGAAAAATTTTATGAAGTAGTTTATTTTTAAAAATTCGGATATCAAGGGCTATTCAGTTTCAAGCTGATGTCAATACAGGCTTAGTTTGGATTCGGAGGTTTAAGTTGATAGGTTGATAGGTTAACATAGGTATTTAATGCTGGAACTTTTTAGGGTATTTATTCTGAGTCTTCAAAACATATATATATATATATATATGGAACGATTGGTTTTCTATACAATTTATTAAAAATGGAGAAAGTAGTCCACATAAGTAGAGACAATGTTAATAGTATAGAATTTTAATAGTATTTGAACTTAGATTAATTTAGTAAGTTTGTGATTTCCCATAAATTTATGAGTTTTGTAATGTGATTTTAAGTTGATAAGAGAGATTAAATTCGTAAAATTATTTTCTCTATTGGGATAAGTGAAAGAGGCAAGTAAATTTTTCATGTCATGTTTTATGTTTATTTTGTAGTAATAAATTATAATTGAATATTTTCTATTTTATTTACTATCATTTTATCTTAAGAAAAGCATATTTTATGCTATAATTATTGTTTTTTAAAAATGTTTTCAACAAATAAATTTTGAACATTCTTTTACCAAATACATGTAAAGTTATATTTTTCCTAAATTTGAGTTTTTCAATATTATTTTTCATTATATTCTATTTAAATGATTTTGCATTCTCAAATATATATATTTTTTAAAATGCTCAATTGTATTAAAAGTATTTCTCTATATTTGAAAAGTATGATATGTTCAATCAAAAGTATTTCTCCATATTTGAAAAACATTATATGTACCGTAATTATAATTATAATGAAAACGTTTTGCTTATTGTCTTTAGTACCGTTACTGTTATTATTGTACTAGCTGGGTTATTGTGTGCACACCTATCATTATCGAGTTACACAGGTAAATATGACCTACCGTTATTGAGTCATATGGGTAAATATGACCTACCGTTGCCGAGTCAAATGAATAATATGACATACTGTTACCATAGACATTACGTGACATGAACTACTGATTTTTGTTCAATAAATGTTAGTGTCAAATGTTTACATTTATAATTGTATTTTATTTTATATGATTTATTTACTGAAAATGTTACAAGTGTTACAATTTTTAAATATCATGTGGAACTTACCGATTCACCCCTCGTCTCTACTATTTTTAACAAATTAGTAGGCTTTATTTATCTTAAGAGATAACTTCGAGTTATTGGTGTAACTTGTGGGAGGATTTCAATTCTATTATTGTGGCTATATCCTTTCATATTATTAAAGAACAATTTAAGTTTTACGGAGTATCATTCTAGATTCTTTGCATCGGGATTTGGGGTGTTACAAAGTTGTTGATGACAAGACCTAAACCAGATTATCTCTAAACTCTTATCTAGAGGGTCTCGTTGGACACTTCAATGGAATTCCTGAACCCGACTCGTTGAATTTGAGAAATCCGAGAAGCGAACTCCTAAATCACTTAGCTCGTTTATTTGTTTTAACTTACAATTTTTGTTTCCTTTTTAAAATAATTGGATTGGTATAAATTTTTCGCATTCGGTTGAAAACAAATTTTAATAAAAATTTCGACAGCATAACAACTGTATTTTTAACATTTCCAAAATTTAACCTATAAAGAAAATACACTTTGTACTATTTCAAATCACCACTCAACTTCTTGGAATCTCAAACATGCATTTCCATAGCATATATTTCTACAATCATATATTTTCATAACATTTCGAATGTTGATCATATGTATCAAAATATATGTATATGTTATATGAAGTTTAAGAATTTATTCATAATGCACAGCATATACGATGCAAACTCAATATTTTCCAAAGTATATCAATATATTATACATTTTTTGAGTGCTAAATTTCACAAAGTAAATATGTTCATTTGTTTGGTGAAATCTTCAAATTTCCCACCTAGAATTTCAGCGACGGTTTCCTTGATATGCAAAATCACTTGCAAAGGCACTTCGTGGTACATGCAAGCTTCACAAAAATTAAAAATGTTAATTCGACATGAATAAGCATTACAATCATATAATTACATAGCGATTCATAAACTTCTTAGATATCAAAAATTTTGATTTTGAAAACCTTTCTTTTTAAATTCACCATGTGTATCCCTAAAGTACTCTAACTATAACGTGGCGATTTTCAACTAACACCAACCGTGATGCTACTAAAATATCTCAATCACTACGTGTGAAATTCACTATATTATGACGTAGGATGAAGCAATCACAACTCTAAGCAACTATAATACGAAATTTCCTACATCGCAATTATAGTGCTAATAACCTGTAACTTTTTGCAACTACATGCAGAATTTTCTACATCACATATTATAGTGCAGTTGCTCAACAGCCCTTGCAACTATGTACGAAATTTTTTACATCGCAGCATATTGCAAGTAGCTATAAATGTGGGTTGACTACAAGCGGAATTTTCTACATCGCAACATAGCGCCAATAACTCTAAATCTAGACAGCTACGTGCGAAATTCTCTACGTCGCAACGTAGTGCTAGATACTCTGAACTCTGAGGGATTACACATGGCTTTTGAAACGCTTTTTCATTCTAAATGCATTAAGCACAAAATCGCTTAGCTTAAAGCATTTTTAATTCAAACTTACATCAAACTTTATAAAAACAACTTTTACTTTTAAATTCTCATTTCTTGATCCCATAGAGGATCTTTTACTCGATTTGAACTCATATTTTATAAATCATTTTATAAAACTTGAAATCAACAATAAGTTATAATTTAAATTAAAATTTAGATAATATAAGCGATATAATACTTACCTCGATCCGAATATGCTCAAATGCCTTAACGAGCTTCTCGTGCCTCGCTTACTTGCTCGTCACCTACATATCAACGTCTTATTATAACATACTCAAATACATAACTCAAAACTTAAAAAATAGAGTTTCCAATACAAGTTCCTCGATTGAAAACCCTTTACACTATAACTTTTTCAACTCGATTTTTACTCAATTGAGACACTGTAAATCCAATTTCTTTGCACAAGCCTTATTTATTATCACTTATGGATACTCTGAAATGTTTAAAATGGTTGCGGGAAGCCCAGAACAAAAAATCACTGTTTTTGGACCCTTTAAAACCGAGGCTATGCTAGGGCCCATCCTAGCAATTTTCTTCGCTACATTTTCACTCTAATCATCTCTCTATCTCACACTTAGGTCACCCATAAAACAGTTTCGAAAATTTCTAAGTACCGAGGGTTGAAACCTATGAAAAACGTATATTTTTCATTATTTTTTTATGCACATTTGTGGCATCCTTCATACAACGAATACAATTTTTTCGTATCTAAAGTTCTTTTACCTAATTATGATCAAATACATTCATTTCATGCATCAAGGAATACATTTACATTTACAATTCACTTTACGACTACATAGGTACACTATTTGAGTCATAACTTGCTCAATTTTTATTCAAACCTTTCCCTTCCAATTTCTATACTTTTCTATGACACTTAGACATGTTTTAAGGTCTAAAACAACACCAAATAAGTCTAACTAGTGCAGGTCTCTATAGCCTTTTACCTAACTTAACTCTATACTTCTCTTTTGACAATTCTATCACTTCTATATGTTTTTCTAACTTTTATTATGTATGAATCTAAGCTTATTTGGATAAAAATACAATGATATTACACATTCCACATATGGCCGTGACACCCACACATTCTCATCCAACACTTCGTTTCATTTTATTTTCAATATTTTCACTAAGTTACTCTCTTAGACATTTCAATAAACATAATTACTACCATAAATTTACTCATTTCATGCATGTTTTCTCATCTAGGGTTTCTTCTATATACATATCTAATTCCTATTTCTTGCATGGTTTCACTCCAATCATTTCTCTTCTTAGTTATTTATGATTAAAAGCTTGATGGGAATCAAAATCCCATCAACAACTCAACAAAACAACAACCCAACCATCAAACTTTTCCATACATCTAACTATCATCAAAGTTGAGAAAGAGGATGATACCTTACCTTAGTTCTTGGGGTTGTTGGTTTAGCTTGAAAACAACCTAGAGTTGTGAGTTGAAGCTTGAAAAATTAATTGGAAAGCTCTCTTCTTCTCCTATTGTTTTGCCGTCCAACACACCCTCACACTCTCTCAACTCTCACGACTTTTGCTTCTTTGTTTCATAAAAATTTTCTAAGTGTCACACACACACACACACACACACACACACACACACATATATATATATATATATATATATATATATATAAGTGACTTTTCATAAAATGACCATCACATCCCTCTTTGACTTACTTTGACTATCATTTAAATTTTAGTTTCAATCAAGTGGTAGATGACTAATATTTATGGATAATTATACATATAGTTCTTATTTTGGACATGGCCATATTGCCACTTATTCAATTATCTCTTATTTCTAAAAAGATGATTTTACCATTCTTCGACTTTTTCTTACTTAAACAAAAATCGTATGTTTCTACAATTGTTATTAACTCTTCGATGTCCCTGATTAGATTAATGTTGGCAAAATTTATCATTTTCATTTCATAATCTAACTTCTAACACTAGGAAGTTCAGAATCAAGACTAAGTGCTTACAGTTGACGTGTGACATTGAGTTCTTATTATTGAACTTAAACAACAACTACAAGGCAAATAATGTGTTGTGTGAGGAGGAGTATGACTTCGTGACTTAACTGGATTTTGTTCACTACTCGAGCGATGAAAACCCAACTAGGTTTCTATTGTTAAGGGAGGGTCCCAGCTTTTATAGCAATGTCTTCGACTGGTAGTCTCCCCTTTACCACTTTATTAGTCTTTATCAATGTTGGAATGGGTATTGCCTAGGCCGTTCTCTAACAACAATGGCTTCTGCTTAGGTTTGTTAGGGTTGGGACCATTATTGGTGTTATTGTTGTTGTGAGCATCGAAGATGATGAGATCCAACCCGACTCCTATTTTGAGTCCAAGAGTGAAGAAACCCAATCTGACTCCTATCTCAAGTTCGAGAGGATCCCATGAAAATTGGGATCTTTCTGATTAAAATCTGGATTTACTGAAAATTCTTTAAAAAAAATCATCGTAAATCCATTAGAAAGTTTTTGATTTACTGAAAATCTTTTAAAATAATTTTCATAATTCTGATAATCGCTTTGGTCAAAATATAACTTGAATAAATCAACAATCTTTAAAATTTCTCGTGTTGGACCCATAAACTGAATATATGAAATATTTATAAAGTATCTGTAAAATGATAATTCTTTTGTAAAACTATTTTAGAAATACATTTATGAAATCTGGTAAATAAAGAATTAATATACATAAATTCAATTGTTTATCATCATGTAGCCCTTCTTGTGATATGCAATACTCTACATAAACCTACGGTGAATATTTAAAAAAAATAGATTTATAAAAGAGTGAGCGCTAACACCAAGTGAGTGGATATAACTTTTCTAAAAATATTTCTAAATAAAACATAATATATTTATGATAATAACTAATTGTTATCATTTAAAAATAAAACTACAATTATGTATAAATCATCATTATATCTTTGATAAAAATGTTTTTTGAAACTATTATTTATATAAAATTCCTCTGAAAACTAAGAAATCATTCTAAATCTGTAAATCTTTCTTGAAATCTCTTTCTATAAATCTGGTATTCTGTAAATTTCGTTTTTTACTAATCAAACTCAGCATATAACATTTGAAATATGGAAATCTACACCAACTAATGCCCGGGGAAACCTGTTATACGTGGTGGAGATATTCAACACATACGCAGAGCGAGGGATAACATCTACTATACACGTGTTGGCCGACTCAATAACTCTAGACAACTGCCATACACGTGTTAGGTGACTCTCTCGAACTTACTCACCTAAAATCAACTTGATCGTTAGAGGGGAGGGTACAACCTTAGTGTTCTGAAAACATTTTTATTTTTCTTTCGAAAATTTTTCTGAATATACATAATATAAAATAATATTTTTCTTAAACAAAAATCAATATTCTTTCTTGAAACACAAAATTATATTGTTTAAAATATTCTAAAAACTCTCTAATAATAAGTCAAATTGAAAACATAAAATTCTTACTGGAATTCCGATAAGTATATATATATATGAATTTGTAATAAAATTTTATGATCAATCATAAAATATAATATATAATCTATAAAATCAATTAACTCAATAAATTATTTACTTAAAATAAACAATAAAATCTAAAATATAATAAACATAACTCAATCAATTTAAGTAAAAATAAAATTATCCACTTACATAACTCCTTTGCTTAGATTTAGATCTAAAATAAGCTCTCCTTTAATTTCTCATAATCCTGGATCAATTCTAAAATCACATAAAACTCAATTTATAACTTATAGGAAAATAAACTAATTTTTTGGAATCCAAATCATATTAAAATAAACTTACTCATCTGGATAATTAGATACCAAATTTTTTTTTTCTTCCCTTTCTTCTTCTCGGCTTAAACCATTTTTTTTCTTCGTTTTTTTTTTTCTTCCTACTACTATTGCCAAACTCTGCTCTTATCTCTTCACCACCGCCTCTTCTTTCTTTTATTTTATTATTTTATTATTTTTTTTCACCATTTCGCAGTTACTTCTTCATTTCTTTCTCATGCCAACCTTATTTCTCTCTTTTTTTTTTAATTATTTTCTATTATTTTTTTATTTTTTTCTTTCTCAACACTATCTACTAACATATATATATTTTTAAATAGGTATGGCCCACCATTATTAACTAATATATATATTTTTATTTCAATGGACCCCACCACCTTATATTACTAGTATTATTATATTTATTATTATTAACAAAAAATCACCAACCATCGTATGAATTTTTTGCCACATATGTAAATTTTCATTTTGTATCTTATGACCTTTTTTCTTTTAGCCCAACTTTTTTAATTTTTTTTTTTAAAATATCGTGTAATTAGATATTTATCCACAAACATCTGTACTTCTAAAACTGAAACTAGACCAAATTAATATTAATATATTGAATTTTAATTAATCTCTTGACTCCAATTAGATTGGAGCCTTACAATTCATTCCCTCTTATAAAATTTCATCCTCGAAATTTACGAATTGTCTCAACTCGAGATACATCATTCTAAAGCTATTACTTTTATTTAATTATCAATGACTATAATAATTCTATTCTCAATTGATCTCTAATTTCTCCATATACAAAAGATCGTATATTCTATACTATAACTGTTGCGGATATATTTGGGGCAACATAAGTGAGCTCATAAAAGCCCAAAGAATTGATCCAATGGATAAATCCAATAGACAAAGGCTTAGTTCGCTAACGTCCAGCTCAGAGGAATGAGCTCCTAGTTTGCTGTTACAATTCTCAGGTCGTCCAACTCGTAGAAATGAGTTTTAAGTTTGTTGTTCTTAGGTCACTGATCAACTATGGTCAAGATTGCCTAACACCTAGCTCCAGGTCGCCCAATGAGGTCTAACTAGCAACTTGCAGTGCGCACCAAAGAAATTTTTCTAGAAAAACATCTGTCTAAGTTGAGAAAAAGTCAACTACCAGAATTGGAAGTAAAATCAAATACCTATTTCGATGGAATCAATCCCTGAATTGATGGATACTAGTCTTGAAAGTGTAATTAATATAGGATTCTTTCCTATTTTTATTCTACTAAAATTGTAACACTCCACACTATAAATAGGGGTTGAAAACTCATTGTAAACATACACAATTAATAGTATACTGTGACTCTGCCAAAATAATCAGAGAAACAGTCGTGGATGTATGCATATTTTTGGGCCTAACCACCTAAAAAATCCCTTTTCATTCTTATTCTTCCTTTTTTTTTCTTTTTTTTTTGGTTTTGTTTTGCTTTGTTTGCAGTATTGGGTCAAAGACTTGGGTCGACTGGATTTAGACATTGACATTTTTGTACCAGAAGAAGGGCCCAGACTGCAATCTTTTCAGTTTTCAATTGTCATGGCAAGAGGAAGAACCACTATAAGTTCCGACGTAATGGTTGATTAACCAGAAAGGCAGATGGATTTGCAACGACGTGACATCTAACTAATGAAGGATATCACTATAACCATGGCAGATGCATCTCATGTCCCCACAGACGGTGCTACCGTGAGTATGCCTCCATTAGCCCTTTGCCAACCAACACCAATGGTCTCTATAGTCGAGGGGCTACAAACGTGGCACCAGTGACAGGAGGTGTTAGAAAATACAGTGCGACAACTTACGGATGCAATCAGGGCTTTGGCATAGGACAAAGCACAAAACGAGTCCAGACCCGAGACTACTATTCCCAGAGAAATTTACCAGTAGCAATGAGAGGGAGTGCTAGCTCTTGAAAGACCCATAAGAGAGTAGCTGCTACCTACCAACTCAACTCATTTCTCTAACTCACATTCGAGAGCTAAAGGTTACCAAGCTCATGTAAAGAAGAAAGTTCCCCATCCTACGAGCTTAAGACTGAGGGTGAGCTAGGATGGGAGCCGCCATATGGAGGGTGGCCATGACAGAGTTCGGGCAGCATCTTGGTATGAAAAGGATGAAGTAGACCATTAGCGACATATAGAGTAGCACCGAGTTGGCGACCTGCAAAGGGTTGGCTAGGGATATGTACCAGACCGCGGTTCTTCAAGTCGTAAACATAGCAGAAAGCATGGACCTTAGGACCTAAGGATAGAGAAGCCTCCTTATAACATGCCATCCCGGTCTCTAGGTAATTAATTAAATATTGATTTTGATTAAGGAATAAGGGAATTAATAATCCGTTCAGATATGGAAGCGTAATAGAATTTTTATAAAATTCTCGGATGGGTCCGGGGATAAGTAATAAATTCAAAATTATAAAATAAATTAGAGCGACCGGATTCGAATAGTTATTCGAAGTCTAATGAAGTTTTCGTTTGTGAAATTGGATTTTAATAAAATTTTCAGGCGGATCCGAAGCAAAAAGCGAAAACCGTAAAACGTGAAATGAATGCATGAAAGTTGGTGCATGGGAGATCATGCTTAGTAGGACAAGTCATGAAATGAGAGAGAGTGAGAGGTTGCATGGGAGACATGTGTCATTCATGCATGCATTCAAGTGACATGTGCCAAGAGATCATGGGCCATATATAAATTAAATTGAAAAAGTGAAATAGAGGAAACAAAAGTGAAAGGAAGACATCATTCTCGGTCACCATTTCAATTGCTAACCAAGAGAGTTGTAAAGTTCTTTTCTTCTAAAATCCAAAGTTGAGAGCCCACCTTGAAAGGTAAACCAAAACCGAGAGACGCTCGGTTAAAAACATCACCAAAACAGCCACTCAATCTTTCCATTCCCATTTCACCATGAGAGAATGGGGAAGTGCAGCTCATGAGAACTTGAGGAGCTGCTTGGGTGTGCAAACTAGCTCATGTAAAAGCCAGAAGAAGTCGAGCAAGAGAAAAGCTACTGTTCGGTCAAGGAAAATGCAACAGACCAGAAGAAATGTGAGCTGAAACCATGAAGAGAAGGTGAGTGAGTGCAACGACCAAAACCGAGTGCATGCAAGGAAGAAGTGCAAATCAGATCAGACCTTGACTGAGAGCTACCTTGCTGTATGTGGGATGAGCAACCAAAATCTATAAGCCTGTGTATGTGTGCAATTGTGAGAAGGGCAAGAGAGAGTGTTGGCAGCTCAATACTTCAGATTTGAACCAAGAATTTGTGCATGCAATGAGAGAGTTTAAACCGAGAGCTTGCATCCAAGCTTGAGGGAGAGTAGCTTGTGAGAAGGGGCTGTTCTTAAGGTCTGCAAGTTCTTGGTGGTGTGAGAGCATGTATAGCTATTAGAAGAAGCTCAAGCTATAGTATAGAAGCTTGAGAATTGATCAAGGAGCAATCGGTTGAGGGAAGATGGTTACGGCAGCAGTTTTCAGGTACGGTGATCCAAAATTTGTTTTGGGCATGTAATCTGACAGTTTGTGAGTGTTTGTATGCTATCTTAAGTAATTTTGGTGTAAATATAATATTTGGTTTAGTGGGGAGGATGACAGCTTGTGCTTGTAGATAAAAAGAAAGGAGAGCGGCTAGTTGCCGTGAGTTTGTGAGCATCGTCTCATCGTCATGGTTGTTCAAAAGATATTTCGAAGCAAAAAATAGCCAGTGTTGAGGTGTGTTGCAGCCCCATTGGTCTTGTTATCATGTTTCGATTAATTTTTAAGAGTTAATCGTGTTCGTTTAGATTTAAGGAAGCTCGCAGATAGGAGAATCGATATAGCCAACCCATTCGCGTGAGTCCCTTAAAGTTTCAAAGCTTTCAAATTGATTTCGTAAAGGTAAGTTCGAATTTATGGATTTTGTTTGCAATGGAAATATTTATGAATTAGTTGTGGATTAAATTGACGATGAGATGATTGGGATATGGGATTTAGAATCTAGTTAGTGCGGAGATTCGTTCGATATTGATTTGATATGTTTGCGAATGAATTTTGATATTGAAAGTGCATTGCGAAATCAGTATAGGGGCTATTATGTTTGGATAGTATCAGCTGTTATGTTTTTCTTTTAGTTTCGAAATTGTCGACATGAAAAATGATTCGCAACGATATACTTTAGAGTATTGAAAAGTTATTTGAATATTGATGATCGTTACCTAGTGTTTTGAGCAAGTTGTCCGTGAATTCGAATGTGTTAGTTGCGGTTCTAGAGCCCAATAAATTCTGATTAGTATGCCGGATGTTGAGTGCTTATAGACGTAATTCAAGTGAATAAATATGATAAGAATGATTATGAGATTGCATGATGGAATGGTTAGAAAAGAATATTGCGAATTGAATGAAATTCGATTGTTTTGCTACGTGTAATGTTTCGAATAGTTTGGATAAACTATTTTTGCTTCGCGAAAGAGTTGTTTTGTTGTGCATTTAATTCAAGTTATGCAAAAAAAATTTGTGCATAAAAATATGTAAATTTGGTGAATCATTAGAGTTAAAAACAAGCAAGCAATAGCCGACGTAATTGAGTCTCATGGACTGTTTTTATATGCAGATTTTGTGGAACTTAAATGCTGTTTTGTGTGCAGTTTTTATGCACGATTAAGGGCTGTTATTGAGTGCTTTAAGAGCTATTTTCATGCAATAAAATGAGCTATTATAGGGCTGTATTAGTGAACTGTAAATATGCTAGTCATTGGCTGTCAAAACGCGGTGTTATATGCTGTTTTCGGAACCATTATGCATGCTGTTTTTGGGCTGTGTGAATGCTGTATTTGCACCGATTATTGAGCTATTACAAGCCATTTTGATGGACTATTATATAGTGTTTTTGATGAGCCGTATTGAATTGTTTTTGGTGCGGTAAAAGCAATCGTGACATGCTATCATGAGTTGTTTTAGCGTCAACATTGCATTGAATATTATGTAAATTATTTTGTGATCGAAATCGCTTGTGATGTTACCTAAAAACATTAACATTAAATGTATAGGTAACGCGATGGCAATATCGAATAAGTTGTGAACCTTGCATTAAGATGCCATGTGAGTGTAAAAATTATTTTGCCATTGATAAAAGGCAATCAAGTATGTTTTCACGAAATATTATTAAATGTTTTACGATGTCCTCCCTTATGGAACTTCACGTTTAAGCATGAGATGTGAACTATATTTCATATGCAGCTAACTTTATAAATGATTTATACCACCTATGGTATTCCTAGGGTGATTTCATGATATTGTCGGTAATGGTAGAGTACTTGAAAAAGCGATGTAGGATTCCATCTCTCCCTAGGGTATATTATTATGCTAGTATACTACTTGTGCAATGCCAGATTCCGCACGTAGCGATGTAGGATTCCGCTACTTGGTTACTAATCATATGGTCCAACGATGTAGGATTCCGCTCTACCATATGCCTAAGGTGCCATTAGGTAAATAAATGAATGGTAGTTGATTTATTTTATGAATACAAAATGGATCTTAATTAACATGTTTACCACCATTTTTGTTTTACAAATTTTATGTTAAACTGAAATGATATGAGCTGTTAAAATTTTTATTGAAATTTACAAACTGTTATGTTTATAAATGAAATATTGGTTTTTCATAAAGTACAGCTTATCTATAAACTTGAAGCTTTCGGTTTTGGAAATGGATGATCAAATGCTCTCTCTCGATCAAGGATGGGTCTTGCTTCTCTATTCTCACAAGATGGCTTTCGGTTTTGCACTTAATGGGAGATTGAGATTGCTTTTCTTTTTATCTTCTCTCGCGATCAAGAATAATGGAGACCAAATAAATAACACTTTTATTTCATTCAATGCACAATTATATATATTATAATTACTCTCCAATAAGACACTTGTAATGCATGCCTTAAATGTTAATCCACTTGTCTTGATTCCATTCCACATGCTTGACACATGTCCCTTATGCCCACTATTACCATGCCACTTGATATTTCATGCGTTCTCCCATTTCGATTTCAAGCTCGAATCTGCTTCCGTCTGCCCGTCCGGGAATCCGCTTACTACTTGATTTTGTCTTTGGAATTATTTTTACAATTCGAATCCATCTTCACGCTCTCGTAATAATTTTTATTATTCTAAAATAATTATTCGGATGCGATCGCTCTAAATTATTTTATGATTTCGAAATTAAAAACTATCCCCGATCCTATCCGAAAATTTCATAAAAAATTCAATTATGCATTCGAATCCAAACGAATAATTAATTCTATTATTCCTTGATCAAGAACAAAACTTATACATCCGAGGCTATCTGAAAATCTTATTAAACCCTTCCTGGACAATCCTGGAATTTTATCAAGACTTATAACCGTTCGAGCTCTTTGAGAATCTCAATAAATCCTTTATGAATGCTCTAAAAATTTTACTAATCATTCCCAAACGATCCAAAAATTTTCTTAATCATCTCTAGACACTTTAATTTATTTTATTACCTCAATAATAAGGGCATATACCATTATTCCGCACATCTGTCAAACCAAAATCAGAAGGGTATGTTACATCCGACCTACTGGACATAACTTGATGTGGAGTAATATTATTTGCAAATTCGGTGTCCCTAAACAGATCGTAATAGATAATGGGATTCAGTTCAACTCTTCGGTAGAAATTTTATTAATCTAGCTATGTTAGTTGAGGTTCCGACTTATCAAACATAGCTAGACAAAATTATGCTATATTAGTTGAGGTTCTGATCTACTAGATATAGTTAAGGTTCTAACCTCAAAATTTTGCTATGTTAGCTGAGGTTCCGACATACTGAACATAGCTCAACAAAATTATACTATATTAGTTGATAGTTGAGGTTTCAACCTACTGAATATAACTGAGGTTTTGGCCTCAAAATTTTACTGTTAACTTAGTTTCGACCTCAAAGTTATGCTATGTTAGCTGGGGTTCCAACCTACTGGACATAGCTTGCCAATATTTAAAGTTATGTTATGTTAGTTAAGGTTCTCACCTACTAGACATAACTCATCAATATTTGAAGTTATACTATTTTAGCTGGGATTCCGACTTATTAGATAGCTTGACTAGTTATGCTATATTAGATGAGGTTCTGACCTACAGAATAAAGCTCACCAATCTTTAAAGTTACGCTATATTAGTTGGGGTTCCGACCTACTGGACATAATTCGATAAAATTTTAGTAAGTTATGTTATATTAGCTAAGGTTTCGACTTAGTGGATATAACTTGACTTAAACTTTTTGAATTGAGCTATAATTTGCGAGCTACACCACATCAAGATCAGTGACCTCTTGAGCTCTTACCAGGTTTCATTATAACTTAGCTTGTCCATTAGTTTGCGAATGGTAAGCAATTGTAACTTTGTGAAGAACACCATACCTGCACATCAAAGCCTCAAAAGACTGATCACAGAAATGTGTTCCTTGGTCACTGATGATGACATGTGGTGTACGATACCTAGATAACACATTTTCTATTAAAAATTTGACCATAATAGTGTTAACGTTAGTATGACAAGGTATGGCCTCGATCCATTTGGACACATAATCAATAATAAGGAGAATATAAAGATAACTAAAGGAAGATGGAAAGGGACCCTTAAAATCAATACCCCAACAATCAAATATCTCAATAACAAGTATATGATTAAGAGGCATCATATGTGGATGGGTTAATGCACCCAGCTTTTGGCATATTTCACAAGAATGTCAAAAATTGTTAGTGTCTTTAAACAAAGTGGGCCAATAAAGACCACACTATAAAATCTTTGCAACGGTCTTTTTTATGGAAAAATGACCTCTACAAGCCTCAGAATGATAAAAGTTCAAAACATTATTTACCTCAGTTTTTGGAATGCATCTTCTCATGATTTGATCAGGGCAATACTTATACAAATAAGAGTCATCCCAATAGAAATTTCTCACCTCAACTAAAAACTTGCATTTGTCTTGTGCAATCTAAAGTGTCGGAACCTTACCAGTAACCAAGTAATTGACAATATGTGCATACTAAGGCACCTGGTGTACGGTGAACAATTGTTCATCAAGGAAGTCATCTCAAATGGGTAGAGCATCGATAGCATCATTGAGCTCCAAACAAGACAAATGATCAACCACAACATTTTCAACACCTTTTTTATCCTTGATTATCAGATCTGCAAAAGAAGAATCCACATAATCAAACATGCTTTAGCATCCTTCTTAGAAAGAAGATACTTAAGGGCTGCATGGTCAGTAAAAATAGTAATAAGTGAACCAATCAAATAAATATGAAATTTGTCTAATGCAAAACCCACAGCTAGTAGTTCTTTTTCAGGTGTAGAATAATTCCTTTGGGCACTGTTTAAGGTCATACTAGCATAGTAAACAACAAATGGCTTCCCCTTCCTTCGCTGACCCAAAACAACTCCTACAATGTAATCACTAGTATCACACATAATTTCAAATGACAGGTTCTAATTAGGTGGCTTTATGATAGTAGCAGTAATGAGCTTGGTAACGAGTGTTTTGAATGCTTCATCACACTTTAGAGCCCAGTTGAACTCATTTTCTTTGATCAAAAGATTACACAATGGTCGAGATCTGACAGAAAAGTTCTATATAAACCTCTTGTAAAATCCAGCATGTCCAAGAAAGGATCGAACCTCTTTTACCATTTTAGGGGTAGGTAATTTAGAGGTCACCTTTATTTTGGACTTCTCAACCTCTATCCCTCTTTCAGACACAATGCGCCCTAAAACGATCCTAGAAGATACCATGAAATGACATTTCTCCCAGTTGAGCACAAGGCCTTATTCTTCACACCTACTCAAAATAGCTTCCAAGTTAAGTAGTCATGAATCAAAAGAATTACCAAAAACAATCAAATCATCCATAAAAACTTCTATACAATTTTCAACCATATCAGAAAATATGCTCATCATGCAACGCTGAAAAGTAGCCGGTGCATTGCATAAACCAAAAGGCATTTGATGAAAAGCAAAAGTGCCAAAAGGACATGAATGTTGTTTTATCTCGATCTTCTATAGGTATCTCTATTTGATAATATCCAGAAGAACCATCAAGAAAGTAATAGAAAGAATGACCAGCTACACATTTTAAAATTTGGTCGATAAATGGAAGTGGAAAATGGTCTTTTCGAGTGGCGGAATTCAATTTTCTATATTTTATGCACATACGCCACCCAGTTACTACCTTTATGGGGACAAGAACTCTCTTATCATTTTGCATTATTGTAACCCCAAATTTTTTTGGCATATCTGTATAGGACTAACCCATTTACTGTCAGATATAGGATATGTAATTCCTGTATCTAACAATTTTAAAACCTCATTTTTAACAATTTCTTTCATTATAGGGTTCAATCTTCTTTGGAGGTCTCTACGTGGGTTACTATTTTCCTCTAAATGGATCCTATGAGAACAAATAAGTGGGCTAATACCTTTTATATCAACTATGGTCTAATCGAGTCCAGATAAGTTTTCTCAATAAATCGATCAATTTTTCTTCTTGTTCAACACTAAGTTTGGAAGAAAGAATAATAGGAAAGGTATCATTTAGACCCAAGAATGCATGTTTCTATCCTTCAAGTAGTGGGGACAACTTAACTTTTGGTGTCTCTAAAGAAAATGGCTTCGATTTTTCTCTCTTACTTGGTAGTTCCTCGAAGCATGGCTGCTAAAATCTCTTTTGCTTATCCTGTGTGTCATCAAAATTAACAGAAACATTACAAACCTTATCAAGATATTGCAAAGATTCAAAATCAGAGTAATTGAAGAGTTATTCTAAAGAATCAGAGTCTTCCCTTTTGTATACTTCTTTCAGTATTAGTGAGTCTATCATATAGGTATGATATCATTCGTCATCATCTCATGGTTATTTTCCAACATGGTTATCTTCTATCATTCCCCTTAGCTTTTGCACAGATCAATCAACTAGCTGTAGTACAATAGATGTGGGCTTCATCTCCCCCAACCCCAAATGCAAGTAGATGGAATATGGCATTAAATTGACACTAGCTTCCAAGTCAAGTAAAGCCTGGCCGAATTCATATGTCCCAATTTGACAAGTGATTGTAGAACATTCAGGATCTTTATGTTTGGGCGGTATCTTTTGATCAATCATCGCACTTACCTATTCTGTCAAGAATGCAGTTTTCTTAACATGGTGCTTCTTTTTCATGGTACATAGATCTTTGATCACTTTAGCATAAGTTGGTACCTGCTTGATCACATGTAACAAAGGCAGGTTAACTTAACTTGTTTAAGGTGTTCAAGAATCTCACCTTAATTTTCTGGTATTTTTCCCGTTCGAAGAGCTTGGGGAAATGGCACTTGCATTGAAATTTTCTTTTCAGGCTCTTATGGAGAGGTATCTTCAAAACTAATTGGAGTGGTGGTAGGACTTTTATCGTTCGGTGGACTTGGCATAGTTTGTTCACCTAGTATCTTACCACTGCGAGTGACAATAACATTCACTTTTTTGATGTTTTATGTATTTGAAGATTGTGCCATATGTTGTCCCTTTGGATTGGACTGAGGTTGAGATGGAAGCTTTCCTTGCTCATGTTTCGTTAGAGAACTGGTGAGTTTTGTGATTTGACTTTTAATGTCCTTGTTTTCTTCTACCACTTGTGTAAGAACAACTTCAAACTTCTGGTTTGTCTTATTTTGTGCCTCCATAAATGCTTGCAAGATTTCTTCCAAAGAGGATCTTTATGGTATAACATTGTATTGAGGTAGATAAGACCTTTGGGGGTGTGGGTTCTGGTTTCCATTGGTTAGTAGATGTGGGCCGGTTGCTTTTAGATTTCCAACTAAAATTTGGGTGGTTTAGTCAACCAGGATTGTATGTATTGGAGTAAGGTGAGTACGACTTTTGAAACATCCCTAGAGCATTGCACTATTCCTCATATACCCCTCGCATTTCTCCATAGGTAGAACAATTCTGTGCAAAATGGTCCACTCTTCCACAGACAAAACAAGCATTTTGAGAATCTACCTTAGCAATTGTTAGAGCATCAAGTTTTTTAGTGACAATTTCTAATTAAGCCTTAAGGTTGTCCTTTTCTCTCAAATGGTAAATTCCACTAGCGTTTGACCTATTAGTACTATCAGTAGCGTTAGGTCCGGTCCGGGTGTGAGATTTCTTAGCAAGCTCATCTAAAAACTAGATTACTTCATCGGGTTCTTTGAGAAGAAAATCCCTATTACACATTGTCTCAACAAATTTGTGCTCTCTACTAGTAAGTCCATCATAAAAGTAGCTAACTATGTACCAACTCTTATACCCATGGTGTGGGTATAAGTTCTGTAATTCTTTAAACCTCTCCCAAGCTTGATATAGAGTTTTACTACCTTTTCGAGAAAAGGTGGAGATCTATTGCCTAAGGTTATTTGTCTTATGGTTCGGAAAATATTTGTTAAAGAAGGCTTGGGTCATTTCCGCCCATATACCTATGGATCTTAGTCTCAAAGGGTATAACCAACTCTTTGCTTTGTCTTTTAGGGAGAAAAGGAAAATTTTCAACTTAACCGATTCTATTGCATTAGGTTAGTAATGGAAAGTGGCCACTACTGATAGGCCCTGTCCGCTTTATCTTAAAACGTCCGGTGACCCGTCCGGCGACCCTATGGTGGGCCTCCAGAGGATACCTGATCCAACTAAAAGGTTCCCGTGAAGCTAAACCTTTTTCCTGAGAACTTGAAATATAACTATACAAATAGTTTTGGTAACCCAATATTTATATAAAAGCGGAAGTTTAAATATATTTTCATACATTCAAAACTTCAAAGTAAGATTCAAATCGAGTAGTTAAAACAAAAGGCATTGAAGTGGAATTTACAACATCATTTTAAGTAGGTTAAAGTTCATATTTAGATAAGTTTACAACTTCTTGAAAATATAGTCAACATAATTCAAGTGTTAATATTTACAACCCAAAATATTTATGACAAAAGTCATGGATAAGCACGCACATCAAGTACAATGCAACCAAGTGCTGCTATTCGTGGGTCGGAGTTTCAGCGGCTGAAGTTGTAGCACCTAAAGTTGCACCTTGACCTGAGGAGTTTGGTTTTATAAACAAATAATACAGTGAGATAATATCATCAGTGAGTGTTATATTATTCTAAATAAAATCGAATTCAAAATGATCACCTCCCTATCATTTACGAATTTATTCATAAAACCTGATTTATTCATTTCCTTTGACTTTAAACACATTCCTAAAACATGATTTATAAATCTGAAATAAAATTCAGCAGCTTACATCATTTCAATATCACATAAACGTGTAAATTAAAATGGTGGTAAATAAATTAATAAGGATTCATTTCATAATAATACAGTAAATCAACCACTAATGCTTTATTAGCCAAATGGTATACTCAGGCATATGGCAAAGCGGAATCTTACATCGCAAGGCCACATGATTGATAACTAAGTAGCGAAATCTTATATCACTCAGATAGTAAGCTAGCTCATAATATACCCTAAGGAGAAGCGGAATCCTACATCGCTTAGGTAGTAAGCTAGCTCATAATATACCTTAGGGAGAAGCGAAATCCTACATCGCAACTCCCAAACAGAATCCTACATCACTTTAGGGTATCTACCATTACCGACGACATCATAAAATCATCCTAAAGAATACCATAGGCTTGATAAAAGAATTATAAATAAGTTGCATTTCATATAAAACCCACATTTCATTCTTGAATATAAAAATTCGTAAAGGAGGATATCACAATTAGTAAAATTCAAATTATGACATATTTAATCATAGAATATAACGTCACGTAAAACTTCATAACTATAAAATCTTATAATGTTATTCAACTTAATAAGCTTGTATGAAATCATAAGACTTAATATAAATTCATCCATGACAAAACGTTTATAGAATTCAAGGGATTTAGAGTTAACAATAGTTTCGAAATAATTTAATAACACTCACCGGATGCCCTATTACGAAGCTCACAACCTATTCGATTTTGCCTCCGCATTACCTATACATTTAACATTAATGCTTTAGGTAACGCCGCATGCGAATCCAATTGCTTAATCAATAACATAACTACTACATAACAGCATCGAAATACTTCTAAATGTACTTAAAGTAGCCCGCGCGTTAAAAGAGCGTGTAACATTCATTCGAAACCATGATTATCATCAAAACAACACGCAACAATCAAACCAATAGTTTCGGTGCAAAAATAGCACTTAACATCACGTCAAAACAGCTTATATTCGTCGAACTAGCGTACGTGATTAATCGAGGCAGCTTTGATGTCAAAGTAGCTTATAATTCTAAACCAAAACAACATGCTACAACATCACAATAGCCCATAAATTACTTCTAAAACAACATGCAAAACAGTCCTCCAAAACAGCTTATAATGTAATGTTTCAACGGCTCGTTTCGCGATGTTTTTAGATAGCTCAACTAAGTGCATTTTAACAGCCCATCAAGTGACCAATTAACAGCCCATAATCAATCAAAAACAGCCCCTAAAAACGGATTTTACACAAACATCCCAACAATGAGATCATCCGCAATCGCATTAAAATTGCAACGAAACATAATCTAATGAACCTCCGCACTAACGAGGTTCTAAATCCTAAAACCCAATCATAACATCAACGAATCTCATCCATAACTCAATCTAAACATTTCCTATCAAAATGCAGTCCATAAAAACTCAACATACCTCTCGAAAATCACTTCGAAAGCTTCGATAATCACTCACGAAATGCTGTCCTTATAATCTCTCTTGACCAAACCTATACAAGCCTCCAAGCATCAAATTTTTTATCAACTCAAGCATCAAAAATACACAAAACCTCCACAATAGTAGCTGCTTACCTCATGGCTGTCCAAAACTCAAAAACAGCCAGTAAACCAACATGCATGCAAACTGATTTTAATTATTCTTCACAACCGAGCTTCCTTCAATCTAAAATCAACATGCACGGTTTAGAACTACTCAAATTCAACCTAAACACTCTCAAAAGATAGCAACCTCACCTTTGATGCGCCGTTTTCACTTCAAAGTAGCTTCAGATCTCTTTCACGAGTTAATGCACGACTTGACACTTTCAAAACTGCTATCAAACCATCACAAGTTGTTGCATAAGCTGAAAACACTTTAAAACAAGTCTCCAATTCATACCCAAGCAGCTGGAATTAGAAAACTCACTCTCAAAACTACTGAAAACCGAATGGAGAGGAGAAGTGAGGGTGATTCATGCTCGAGTCTGCACTTGGAGGCTTACACGAGCTGTCCTCTTCAAAACAACTGCTGCACTTGTATCTCACGCCGTTCCCCTGCTTGCATGCGATGTACTCTTCCTCCAATGGCTGTTGTAGCTGCTGCATTTAAAGGTTCCCTTCCAGATCTAGCTGAAAATCGAATGGGAGAGGAAGTGATAGCTGATCCTTGCTCAGTTCTGCTTGGAGCATGATCTCGGTCTGCACTGGTTCTGGGTTTAGCTCTCAAGCTCTTCCTCTCTCACTCTAAGCTCACGGGTTTTGAAATGGATGGTGACCGAACTGCGTGCTCTCGGCAAAATAGGTCACTCCTCTTTCCTTGCTTTAATTTAATTGATTTTCACTTCTAATCTCTCTCCAATGACCAAGAGGATGCTTGAGATTGAGAAAGGAAATGTTTACTTTGATGTGGACCGAATAAGCTGCACTTATGTACTTAATTTTCTTATCTTCAATTTGATTTATATAAGCTTCTTCAAATCTTGACACTTGGCGCTTAAGCACAAATCCATTGTGCCACACGCTTTGCTTTCTCATTGCATGCTTGCATTCACTCGAATTCCGACTTCGAGTTCGCTTTTACCCGATAATTTTCGAATCACTCGGAATCTTTCCAAATAGATTTATTTTCAATCCGATTTACTTTTATTTAACTTGATATAATTTTTCAAGACTTTCCAATTACTCAATTCACTTTTCGAAAAAAAAAAAAAAAAAATTGATTCCTGCGGATTCTTTCCATTTGAAACCGCCATCCAGCAAAAATAACTCGTTTTCCGACGAATGAGGTTTTGGGTTCTACAACTACCTCTTCAAATTCCCTAATATCCACATATGGATTTTCACTCTCTAAACCATGAAAGGTAAGCAATAGTTGAATCATTCTAGGTTTGAAATCTATTCGTGGCATAGTTGGGGGGAACATTATGCATGATGCTGTGTCAATGCAAGTAGGGTGCAAGTAGTCTTTTTAAGAACCTAATAGGGACGTCCTCGTTTTGACTCATATTTGTGAGACTAGAAGAAGAACTAAAGGATGTATCAAATTTAGAAGCAGTTTCACTAGCTAAATCAGATGGAAGTTCCAATTTAATTCTTCTAAAAAATCTTTCTTGTTCCTCTCTAGTTCGATTCATTCACCTTATGCAACTTTTGTTTTTTTTAATGTCTTCAAAGAAAAAGACAAAGAAAAAGAAAAAAAAAAAAAAAGAAAATACAATCCCAAAAAGAAATTGTAAGAAAAAAGGAAATAAATAGAAATACTAATGACAATAAAAAATAAAATAAATATTCACAAAATTAAAATAAACAAAAATAAAAACGTATCGTTTTTGAACCCTTTTGTTGATTTACCTTCCCCAGCAACGACACCATGACAGGACCCTTTCTAACTATTAGCTAGGCGACCTGCCCGGCAACCCCACGGTGGCTCCCTAGTCGAGATCTGCTTCCCAAATGGAAAGTTCCCGTGGAGCTAAGCCTCTTTTCTTTTCTAAAATACTTGAAAATCTTTTTAGTTTTGAAAATGAGTGGAAATTTTGTTCGTTGAAAATAACTTTATGAAAATAGGATTTTAACGAAAATCCGGCAGCACAACGGCTGTTTTTCTAAAATTCCATCATGTAAAATGCTTCACAAAACCTGTATAATTTTATTCATAAATATTTCAATAATCAATAGGCCTCCGGCCCATTTTAAACTCATAATCATACAATAAGGCGGAAAGTAACTGAATAAAATCTTAAAATAACATGCATGATGTTTACGTAAATTACTTAATCCAAAACAATATTTACAAAACTTGAGAACTTTGAAAAACGATAATAAATGCAATACATGATAACGTGTTTAAAACTAGTGTAGTGTGGTCGCGTCTGCAGCTCGTCTGTACGTCCGATGGAGATACCTCCGCCGCGATGCTCACTCTTATACCTGGGAAGGAATTTAAATAAAACAGAAAATTATGGTGAGAATAACTCAGTGAGTGCACATAATAATAAATTATGCTTTCATTAGTATCTTGAAAGATACGGCTTATATAAGCAAAAGATTCTTTTTATTCTAAACTAACGTCTATTGACGTATTTCAACTTAGAAGGGTAACTCTAGAACAACTTATTCTCTTTAGCCTTTAAACTAAATATTTATATGACCTGAAATACTAGAACCTTTCTGTTTGCGTGTACTCAGATGCGGGAACTTGGGATTACGATTCCCCCCAACATCTGGAAATATGCGGGAACTTAGGATTACGATTCCCCCCGAATGTTAAGCCGTACGGGAACTTGGGATTACGATTCCCCCCGTCTATTAGGCGTACGGGAACTTGGGATTACGATTCCCCCCGAATGTTAAGCCGTACGAGAATTTGGGATTACGATTCCCCCCGTCTATTAGGCGTACGGGAACTCGGGATTACGATTCCCCCCGTCTATTATTATACACGCATAAGGCAACTCGGATGGGTTCTGCCAAGAGATACTAATTACCTTTAAAATTATATTATAAGTGTTTCGTTTTCTACCTATGGTTTAAAACCGACAAACTTGATTTCTAGAGTGAAAACTCAATTATTGAGATAATGTTCTCAAATCTCTTTACGACTAAACACACATATATATAACTATGTATGCATTGTAAGGAAAGCGATAATATTAAAAAATGTTACTTGAATAACATAAATTATAAACTATTTCGCATTAATAATGTTATATAATAGAATACGCGAAAGCTTAATAAAAATGCACACTCACAACTTGCTTCCAATAACCGACCAACCACTCCTGATATAGCTCTTGTCCGGTTTTCGATTCACCTACATTTGATTTCGATCGGGATGCCATTAAAACATAACTTGCGCGCAACTAAACTTTAAGCCATACGAGGATTTATAAACACAATAATTCAAGTGACTATCCTCACACGATAACAAAACGGATAACTCATATTCGCACGCGAAAACTATTTCAAACCGATTCGCTATCGCGACTTAAAATACTCGAAACTCTACGGTTACAAAACCGACAACTATGCCTTTCGAATCTAATGTAACATCATCAAAATCAGATTCTAATGAATTCACTAAATAGAAGATTCAAAACCAAACAACGAACTTAAAGCTTTCGCGATTTCAACTAATATCGCGATTTATCGATCTTAGCGTTTCGCGCGATTCCTTTGCTTCCGCTTAAACTTATTGTAAATTTTAACTCGTGACCTTACTTAAAACACGACAAACGAATATTCAAATATGATTAAGCATAAAGAAGAAAAATATGGCAGCAAGCTTAATGCATATTTATTTCCATTTTCAACTTCCAAAATTTCGACAATTAACAATTTCGCATGAAACAAAAACTATGCAATTAACTCTATTGTCACTCTAACTATCTTAACTTCAACTTTAACACTTTAACGGGCTTAATAACAAACTCAGGGCAGCGAGCTAACAACACATTTACTTTTATATTCAACAACGAAAATCACAAACTAACAATGCTCGCATTCACGGAAAATTCAACCGAAACGCTCGGAAACGATTTCTAAATATCCGAACGGCTATCCGATACTTTAAAACACAATAATTACTAACTATTTTCCACGACAACGAACGCGAAACTAAAAGCATACTCTAACAACCCCTATACATCTCAAAACAGCCCGTAAACAAAACACAATGAACACCATTGATGATAAAAACATAATCACAACATCAACGAGCAAACCTCCACACTAACGAGGTTCTCAATCCTAAACCCAAACATAGCAATTATCAATTATCTCAACTCTATTCACATGGTCACTTTACTAAATTACTCAAAACATTTTCATAAGAGAAATGGGGCAGCACTTACCTTAACAGTTTCGCTTCGAAACAACTTTCGAGCAAGTGCGACGACGACGAATTTCTCACGACAGCAAGTTGTCTTCCCCACCAGCAACTGGCGTCTTTCCTTGCTGTTCCACTTCAAGACTGGATGTTGATTCCAGCTTGACAGCAGCTCGAACAACTCACGCCAGCAACTCCTCAAGATAGAAGCAGCTCACGGCAGTGGATGGCAGCGACAGTAGCTTCTCTTGCCAACAGCCCCTCACACCAGCAGCTTCACAAGATGGAAGCAGCTCACAACTTCAGTTCTTCAGCTCATGGCAGCAAGGCAGCACCTGAGGATGACGACAGCAGCTGCTCGACCTCCTCACGCCAGCAGCTTCTCTCACGCTGGCAGCAGTAGCTACACGGCAACAGGACGCGATAGCAACTCCTCAGGCCTGACAGCAGCTCATGGTCCTCCTCTTGATTGCATGTACGGGCTGACATTTTTGGATGAAGGTGCATGCAGTTTCTGGCATCAGATCTGACCCTTACCTCGCTGAAATCGTGAGCTGAGACCGTCCAAGGAGAGTGATTGCAGCTGCTGGAACACTTCTTCACGAACAGGCTACAGCTTCACTTCTCCTTGCATGCACAGACAGATGTTCCCAGATCTGGTCTTCTTCTTCAGATGTGCTTCACCTCGGGTCTGCTCTCTCAACTTCTCTCTTCTCTCGATCTCTATCTCTCTAGGTTCTCCCTTACACTCTCGGCTCTTAAATGATGAATGATTTTCACCCGATCTCAAGCCTATTTGCTTCCCTCTCTCAATTAACTCTCGGTCACTTTTTCCAAAACCAAGAAGACCGAATGCAAGAGCTTTTCTTTTTAAGCTTTTATTTCCTTTTCCAACTTTATTTTATATATAAATATATATCTTGACTAGTGTCAATCATGCACACTTAATTATGCCACTTGTCCTTGATCATTCTTGCATGCCACCACTTAATTTGTTTATCTCCTTCCGAGCCACTTGAGTTCATTCCGCTTTCGAAATCCAACTCACTTCCGTCCGTCCGTTCGGGAATCCGCTTTAATTTAATCTCGGCTTCGCACACTCGAAATTATTTCATTATTTCGAATCCATCTCGATGAACTCAAATTTATTTTATTATTATTATTTTTTGATCGAACGCGATCCATCGGAAAAATATTTCGCTCTCCAACTAACGCGGATTTGGGTTTTACACACCAAATTTTGGTTATGTCCAAAATATCACATTTGACTAAACAGTTGTTACATCATAACTTTAAGGAATCGATACCACATAGAAGTGAATAACAAGAGGAATTCAAAATAGTAAAAAATAAATAAAATTAAATAATGAACAATAAATAATAGAGACCAATAAAAAGGAGAATTATTTGAGAGTGTTCAATTCGAGAATGAAAGAAACAAACTAAAAAGAAAACTAATTAATAATAACCGACAGAGAAAATACTAAGGCTTTGAGAGTTACTTAATTGTTTAATTTTCTATTATCAAGTTTGATTTCAAACTACTCAATTACATGTTTCACATCCCAAATAGACAATTGGAAAATAAGGATTTGAAGATCAAATAAAAACACCAATAAAATGTTGCAAAACTCTTTCAATTTAATAACAATTTCGGATATAACTTATAAGTTATCTAAGAACGACAATATATCAAATTGACAATACTATAGTCGAAAATTAACTTATAAATTTATCAATTCAGAAACTATATTTTTAATATGAACCACATAAAAAAAGCTTGACTGAATTTATATGAAACTACAAAATATAATTTCTGAATCAAAACTTCAAAAAGGAGTTTAACATAGACATTGAAGAACTTGAATAGAAACAAACTTGAATAACAGTAATCTTACAATGAAGATCACCTCTCAGCCTCATTCCAATTTTAGCCTAACTTGCTCATTATTTCACAAATTCTACAGAGAAAATGTGAAAATAAAATAGTAAGATATTTTCTCTCAAATACTTTAATATTTTTTTCTCTAAACTGGTTGTCATTGTTGTGCTGCCAAATGCCCTATTTATAGAAGCAAAAAATCTTTCCATAAAATCTTCCCATTTTGTTCACAAATTTGTCTTAATCCATCACCATAAATCGCTACTACTTCCAAAATTTGAGAAACAAATCAAATTCCA
Source organism: Dimocarpus longan (assembly GCA_022984855.1). NCBI lineage: Eukaryota > Viridiplantae > Streptophyta > Magnoliopsida > Sapindales > Sapindaceae > Dimocarpus > Dimocarpus longan. The sequence goes on from CM041013.1 coordinate 15,575,625, forward strand.
AATCATCTCCACAAATCACTCCAATCATATTTCATCCAACTTTTCTTTCAAATTTTGAAAGTCAAATTTTATCCCCCATCATCTCCACAAATTGCTTGATCATTTTTTAAATTTGAAAATCAAATCTGGTGAGAGTGTATGGGCCGTGAAGCTTAGGACTGGAGAAATTTAGGATCTGATTATGTTTATGTTTAACTGCTTAACTTTGGTAACATTTAGGTCTTGTGCACTTGAGTTGAAATTCTTTAAATTAGGTTTCTTGATTTTATTTCTTAAAAACATCACAAACACAAAATAAGTACCCATAAATTATATCAAAATTATTAATTTTATGAGCATAAAAATACATTAAATCAAATGATCAAACCAAATGCATTCATAAAAATAATCAAATAAAAATGTTCAATTAAATAACATATTTTGACAAATGCAATCAAATTTCTAATATTAAAATTTTATTTTTATGCTCTAATCAAAAACACTAAATGGTTGTTTGTTTTTTACACTTAACATTTAATGATGCTGAATTATGTCAATTAAGAGATTTTTTTTTTTTTTAAGTGGTCAAATCACTTAAAATCATCCAAAAACCACGAAAACGGAATAAAAAAGTAGTATTTTCTAATTTTTCACTTAATACAAAATTACTGAATGATTTTATAAATATATTATTTCAAGTTTATCCTTCTTAAAATAATATGATTCCAAGTTTTTTTAATTTTATTTTATACAAATTTCTTTTTATATTTTAACAAACAACATTAAAAAATAAAAACCCTAAACATCTCAACATCAAATTTTTTTATAACTGGATTACTATATTTATCTGATCAAATTCCGATAAAAATATTTGTTGATCAAGTATTTATGCAACAACTCAAATACCAAATTGCAAATCAATTTGTTTAAGTATTTAATTATTCTTATTTAATTATAGTAGACAACATATCTTACTTTACAATTTCAACTTTTATTGTAATAGTAATTTAATTTAAAATCATTTTATTTATTTTTATTTGAATATATAAATTTAATTGACTCTACTATTTTAATTATGAATAAAAGTACTATATATATAAGTTACAATTTCAACTTTTGTTATAATAGTAATTCAATTTAAGATTATTTTGTTTATTTTTATTTGAACATATAAACTTAATTGATTCTACTATAATAATTAATCTTATTTTAATTATGAATAAAAATATTATATATAAGTATTTTAATATTTGTTAAATAATTTATTATAATTGTTTGTATCATATTAAATAAAAGTACACAACAATTAATAGTAAAAGAATACAAATGTCAAATTACTAGTAATCAGACACTTTTAACTTTAAAAAACCAACAAAATTATTATATATTCAGAGGTAAGAAAAGAAAAAACAAACATGTCTATCATATTTCAGATTTCAGTAACTATTTAACTTTTAGTCTTCAACAATACTGTTCAGTTTTTAAATAAAAAAATAAACGACCCCTAAGACTCACTAGTCCCACACATTTTTCTTTTCTTTTAATCGACTTTTATTTCAACACGTTTTTCTTTTAATCAACTTTTGTTTCAGAAGTATTAGGACCCACTGGTCCCACATCAATTATGTTTTTGTAAAAAGTTTGACCTCATAAAATTGAATTTTGATGGTTTGCATAGAGTTTCAAATATGAATTGTAAAGAGCTTATTATGATTTTTATGTATGCAATTTACTCAAAAGAGTCTCAGTATTTAAACTATTAGCTTGTAAAACTATGAAAAGGCTCTTTTAAATTTATTTTCTTTGAAATATACGAATCCTTTTAGCCTCCACCACATCAATAGACAGAGAAACACCAATGGATTATTATGGTACACTCCATAAAAAACTTGGTAGTAGATGGATGCAATATAATTTTTGGATTTTTGTTCTTCTATTCTTTTACGCGTTAGTTACTACTACTCTTCAATTTGACTATATAGAGCACTTGAGAGTATATATTCTCCATTAGGAACTATACGTTAGAATACTTTATGTCAAATTGACTTCTTTGATTAATTTTGACTTTTGAGATTAAATAAAAAATTGTCGTATAGATGCAATACTTTTCAGTTTAAATCTTGTATATGTAGGGTCAGCAACATGAATTAAAAAAAAAAAAAAAAAGGCTTCTCCCCCTTTATGTTGTGTGTATTTTTTCTTGCATATTGGCTTGTTAAGGTAAGAAATGACTTCTTTTAATTTATTTTATTTGATATATATTCTCCTTGAATGGTTTGCAATCCGCTAACTAAATCTAAAATCTATTTTATAACATAGGTTTTAGGTCCAACAATGACTCTCAGCAAGGCATGTTCTTTATATAAAATATGAATTAGAATCTCAGCAATCATAATGGATGTTTGGTTTCTTTTCATGTATAAGGACAAAGAATTTATCATATAAAAAGAAGTCTCAATGTTATGCTCTGAATATCTTGTAGTATCTTCTAATGGTTTCATATTTTTCAAATATAAGTATATTTGCAACAATTTTTCACTGTCTTCTTAACCAGGACATTCTTCCTGTGGATGCACTAACAAACTGACCATAAGAATTGTGTTTTCATTAAATTGAAGTCTATCAATGGAAGATGTTAATACTATTAAACACACTTGGCCTTTTTTTTTATTTTTTTATTTTGGCTGTTTGATTTCTCATTCCGTCGCTTACGTAACTTAATTCATGATTTGGTCGCCTTCCTGACTCGTAAGGGCATGAGGGATGATTTAGGATATTATAGAGCTTGGACCAAACAAGAAAGTGGTCAGTTCTCCTGAATATGTCAATTTTGACTAACATTATAACAGTACTTACTACTTTAAAAAATAGGGTGATGCAGAGCTGGTGCTCGAAAGATTGCTCCAAAACATTTTACATGGCGGGTGCAAGGTTGACTTTTTTCAATACCTAACTATTACATATCTATTCGCTTTTACTGCAAAATATTACTCAAGACTTTGGTGTTTCGTGCTTAGCATGGGAAGAATAGCATAACATGACCAGCCAATGACGAGGAGATGATTTCACAATGTTGTTTTCAGAATTAATTTTTCAGGTGTGATGAATAGCATATGAATCCTTATACACACACACACACATACATGCACACACACTACCTTTAAAAAAATGCTAGCCGGTTTTTTAAGTATAGTATAATAAAATTGTCTTATGTCCCAGAAGATCAAATTGACTAGTTGTATTCTCTGCCCAATCCTTGATTGCTTAAGCGCACAAACTATGTTTGATTGATTTTTTTTTATTTTCAAATTTTGAACTGATTGAATTCCAAGTATGTTAACAATTTGTAGTTGGTCACATAGCAAATCAATTACAGAAGAATAAACTTATCACATTAGTTTCTTTCTTTATGGCTCAAGCTATACAGGACATATCTGCTCTGGTGCAGCCAAGGGAGACTGTAGTTTCTCTATTCTGACATCTTAACCTGTTTGAAGTAGGTGCATATTCATATATGGCTATATCAATTTAACTGTAAAGCCTGAAAGCTCCTATGATATTGATGTTTCACCTTTTCTTTGGTTTTAGGCTCTGGTCCTATAAAGCTTAATCTGGTCCCCAACATAAATCGCAATACTAGAAGCATCAAATTTGATTAGGTAATTCGGCAACTGGAATGATGTGTACTTTCGTTTTCTGCAGAAAAGTTCTAGTAGGCTTATTATAATTGAGAAAACTTTTCAGTGCTATGGATAGGAAACAGGGCATGCACCTTGGAGCATGTATGTGATTGAGCAAGACAGCCAAAGTCTCCTTTCCAGAAAAAAAATGGTAAGAGAAGTGATTTAGTGGCAGATAACATTAAGAATGTATAGTTTGTGACAAAGCAAAGCAACTATAGAAGCACATGAACTAACTAACAAACATATGACTTTGTTATTTTCTTTATGTCTTTAGCTATATTGGACAAATCTGCTTTGATGCAGCCAAGGGATATTGTAGTTCCTGTATTCTGACATCCCAATTCTCAAGTTGTTTGAAGCAGGTACATATTCCCATGTCGATTAAACTTTAAAGCTTTAAAGCTCCTATGGTATGGATATTTCACATTGTCTTTTTGTCTTCTCTCTTTCAGGCTTATGTTCAGTAAAGATTTCATTGGGTTCTAGCCTAAATTGCAGTTTTATAAGCAGCAATTTTTATAAGGTAACTAACTAACTGGAATGCTGTATATTTTTGTTTTCATATTGAAACAAGAGATCTAGCAAAGTCCAACAGATTTCATAAAACATTTCAATACCATGCATAATAACCTAGGCATGCAGTTTAGAGTGTGATATGTGAACCTTAACTCATAGTTCCTAAAAGTTTAAACATTTTCTTCCTATAAAAATAATTATCTAGCAAGCGCCTTAACCTTTTTTTATGTTGCATGTTTCTTGTCACAATATTCACAAAAATATATATATATATAATAGTAATAATATACACATAATAAAACGAAGTAATGAAACATTGTGAAAAGAGAGGTGCAATAACCCAAACTACATAGATAAAGTATGAAAGATGGCCAGAGTACTTTTCTTAATTGAGAAGCAAGATTAATTTGGTTAGTTATATACTATAATACCATTTTAATATTATTAAAAGTACTCTTGAAGGTTGCTCAGTTACAAAGTATAACTGAAACTGCAGGTCATAAGGTTATCTGACTCACAATGTTTAATTTCAGGTGTGCTTAAAACATAAGACAACATATTATGGCTTCAAGAAAAGCAAAGAACAAAAAACAACTCAGTTAAATAAAAAAGGAACAATAGTGCGTATTGCTAGGTGAGCTCTCATCATAATTGTTCTGAGTTGTGTGTGGCTTTAGTATTATTTTTTAGTTAATCAATTATCATTTCCCAATCTCAAGTCTGCCTAATTGTGGAACCATGAAGCATCATGAAGGCTTAAGCATGGGATTATGCAACTTCCATTACATTATTGTTAACCATGATTGTATTTTAGCACTCAAAATTGTTGGGGAGGAAGTTAGTACTTATTACATTACATTGTTGTCAATTTAGAAGATTATTAATAACTTTCACTTCATACGATGATGAAAAGTATTAAATCATTTCTTAAACGATAACTATATGGATTGAGAACCTTGATAATACCATTTATTTCGACAAAAGCATAAATCAATTTTTGAATCTTTATTTTTATGGCAAATTCAGTATTTAATTTTCTCCAAAAAAAAAAAAAATTATTGTAACAATTAGTATACAATTAGAGCAACAATTAGTATCCGATGGGGCGAAAGTTAAAATCCAAATCCAGTTACTACTGGAAATGCCATGGCATGGACCTATACTAAATTGTAAGCTTGGACTGATTCTTATTCTTTTAAGGCTGGGCCAAACATCCATGACTCATAGAACAAAATTGAGTCCAAAGTTGGATTTTAGTTCGATGGATTCTACTTTGATCAAGTCCAAAGAAAGCTTAAATGTCTTTTTTTTTTTTCTTCTTTTTTTAAATTCATTACACATATTATTACACGAATAGACATGTTATCGAGCACTCTAGATAGACCTAAGAAGGCTCTTTAGAGCGAGAGAATGGATCTCAAGAGAGAGAGAGAAAAACCTCTACACATACAAGGAAAAATTGTCACTAACATTAAGTGAGAGTGAGTCAAACCGGGCATGTCTACATGCCAAAGTCAGCCCAACTTTACTGAGGCAATGGGCTTTCCTCAAAATTTAAATGCTTAAAAACAGCTCAATGTATAAATTGAAAGAAAGGAATTAAAAAGAGCATATACACGAGAGCCAAGTGTGCATTCAATTGACAACAACGCATGAAAGCAAAACGGGTGTCAAAGAAGAGAAAAATGAAAAAAGAAAATAAAATAAAAAAGAAGAAGAAGAAGAAAAGAGAGCAAACTTCTTTAGTATTTTATATTTTCAATTGAAGATTTTTTGTGTAATTTTGTGGATTATTTCTCTGCAAAGTTCCCAACCTCCATACATATATTTGTTGAATCGAAATTAGGGGGTAAAGTGATAAGCATTTATCAAATAAAAAATTATTTACATAAAAAATAAAAGATGTTTATTAAATAAGAAAAGTATTAGTGAGAGTGAAGTACACTTAGAGTCTGTTTGTTTGACAGGAATTGGTGGGAAGGAAAATGATTAAAAATCCTGACCCAGTGTTTGGCACAGAAAAAATAAGGGAAGGTCAACGAAGAGTCTCATCCGGGCCCCCATCAAATCCTGGTCAGGATTTCTTTGACGTTGGGGTTTTGAAAGCCTGTCCGATTCGGGATTTCAACCTTTTTATTTTAATTTTAATTTTTTAATTACTAAATAATATATATTATTATTATAAAATAATTAGAAGTTTATTAAAAATATTGTTATAAAATAATAATTAATTGAAAGTAACATTTATTTTTAATATGATTAATTATTTTTATTTACTTTAATTGCTCTTTATATTAAATAATTTAAAAATTAATTTATTATAAAAATAAATTTAACTCAATATTAAATTTATTTAATAAAATCTAATCTAATCCTAATTGCACTAAACACGTTACAGTGATTATTAAATCTTATCTAATTTTATTTAATTTAATTACATTCAATCTAATCTCATCTGATACACCAAATGATACCTTAATTGATAAAATATTCCTACCTTTTATAGGTTTTGGGCTTCTACTAGGCCCATATAATAAAATAGGGCACTCCATAGGAGGCTTACAAAATAGAGAAACTACATAGAATGCCTAATTGGAAAAGGCCAACCTCAAAAATAACCTTTCATTTTTTATTCTTGCAAAAAAAAAAAAAAAAAAAAAAAAAAAAAAAAAAAACGAATGAATCAAAATGCCCTTAATGAAATGGGAACCATCAGCTGAAATGCATCCTCCCATCCTCTTCGTCCAGAAATCTCCCAACTTCTTCGTCTAGAAACTTTTTCGTCCTCAAACTTCTTCCTAGCTTCTTCCTATCACAGTCTCCTTAAATCTTCCCAGCTTTATCTCGCCGCAATCTCCTCAAACATTTTCGTCGACAACACAACCATCTAGAAACCCTCATCTCTCTCCACTTCTCCACTTCCAACCTTCTAGCTGCAAACCCTACCTCCTTGTTGGACTCCCAAGCGAAACCCTTCTTGCTCTTCGGTCGCATGAGCTTCATATTCAAGTAAATCGATAAAATGGAGAAGTAAGGAGGAGAACCCAGATGGAGGAGGGTGGTGGTTTCGAAAACAAAGGAGAACCCGGATAGGAATTTCAGTGTAGAAGAAAACCAAGAAAGGGTTTCGAATAGAACGGAGGCAATAGAGAGGAAAAAAGAGGTGGAGGTGGCCTATTCATGGCCATGGCTGATTGAGTTGATGGAGAGGCTAATGAAGCAAAATACTTTGATCATAGGAGGAAAGATGAGGACAAAATGGCGATAGAATTGGGGTTTGATGGTGGTGATGATATTTTTGATTAAGAGAATGGTGGTGATGATATTGATTTTAATGATTTGAAGCTTATCTAGACTACCTGCTTGAATTTTGGTGTACTGTTGTGTGTAGGTTTATGGATATGATGAGAATGTGACAATCAGATTGTTGGTATTTGTAATAGGAATCTATAATTTGAGAGTGGGATTTGCATCGGAATGTGGGATAAGTTTTGAGGTGATGTTTTTATATTAAGGGTGGGAAATTTTTAGATTGTGAATCTCAACTTTCAAGTTGGGAATCTTAATTTTCACGTTGAGATTCCAAACCTTGAGGTTAAGAATCCTAGACCTTTGAGTTGAGAATTCCAATCAGAAAGTTAAGATTCCCATTTTTAACTTGCGTATCTGAACCATTAAGTTGAGAATCCTAATCTTTATGTTGAGAATCTCAACATAAAAATTCAACCAAGGTTAACTCCTAACTTTAGGTTGTAATTCCCAATCTTCAGGTTGAGAATCATAACGCTTAGGTTGAGATTCTAAACGTGGATTTCAATCAAGGTAGGGATTCCTAACTTTAAGGTTGGGAATCCCAACCTTAAGATTAAAATTTCAAATGTGGATTTGAATCTTCATGTTGGGAGTTTTAACCTTTAGGTTGAGATTTTCAATCTTGATTGTTATTCAGGTTGGGAATCACAACCCTAAGGTTAAGATTCCAAATGTGAATATGAATCAAAGTTAGGATTCCAAACCTTAAAATTGAGAATATAAATTTGGATTTTCTATCAAGGTTAGGACCAACCCTAAGGTTGAGATTTCCAATCTAAATGTTATGATTCTCAACTTCTTAACCTCAATAGGATCTAGAGTGAGATTCCTAACCAGAGGTTGAGACGGGTTAGAATCCCAACCTAAAGATTGGGAATCCAAACGTAATGGTTAGAAATCCCAATCTGAGTTCAGGATCTCGAGTTTGATTCCCAACCTTTGGATTGGGAATCCCAATTCTCGAGTTGAGATTCCTAATCTAAATCAAGATCTAAGGTGTGATTCCTAACTCGTGGATTGGGAATCCCAACTTAAAAGTTTGAAATCCCAACTTGAGGTCAGGATCTAGAGTGTGATTCCCAACCCTAGATCCTTAACGTGTCCAACAAAGACTCTTAGCAAAGCATGTTCTTTATATAAAATATGAATTAGAATCTCAGCAATCATAATGTGATGTTTGGTTTCTTTTCATGTATAAGTACAAAGAATTTAGCATATAAAAAGAAATCTCAATGTTATGCTCTGAATATCTTGTAGTATCTTCTAATAATTTCAAAATTTTCAAAGATAAGTATATTTGCAACAATTTTTAACTGTTTTCTCAACCAGGACATTCTTCCCGTAGATGCACTTACAAACTGACCATAAAAATTGTGTTTTCATTGAATTGAAATCTATCAATAGAAGATGTTAAAATTATTGAACACACTTGGTTTTTTTTTTTGGCTGTTTGATTGCTCACTCCTTGGCTTACGTAACTAAATTCATGATTTGGTTGCTTTCCTGAGTCATAAGGGCATGAGGGATGACTTAGGATATTATATAGCTTGGACCGAACAAAAAAATTGTCAGTCCTCCCTAATATGTCAATTTTGATTAACATTATGACAGTGCTTACTACTTTGAAAAATAGGGTGATGCAGAGCTGGTGCTCGAAAGATTGCTCCAAAACATTTTACATGGCGGGTGCAAGGGTGACTTTTTTCGATACCTGACTATAAGCTAAAACTTTTCCATATCTATTCGCTTTTACTGCAACATATTACTCAAGACTTTGGTGTTTCGTGCTTAGCATGGTAAGAATAGCATAACATGACCAGCCAATAACGAGGAAATGATTTCACAATGTTGTTTTCAGAATTAATTTTTCAGGTGTGATGAATAGCATATGAATCCTTATATATATATATATATATATATACACACACACACACTCATGCACGCACACACATATACATGCACACACACTACCTTGTCAAAAAATGCAAGCCATTTTGTTATGTGTCGTAGAATCAAATTGTCTTATGTCCCAGAAGATCAAATTGGCTAGTTGAATTCTCTGCCCAATCCTTGATTGCTTAAGTGCACAAACTATGTTTGATTGATTTATTTGATTTTCAAATTTTGAACTGATTAAATTCCAAGTATGTTAACAATTTGTAGTTGGTCACATAGCAAATCAATTACAGAAGAATAAACATATGACATTAGTTTCTTTCTTTATGGCTCGAGCTATACAGGTCATATCTACTCTGGTGCAGCCAAGGGAGACTGTAAACCTCTATTCTGACATCTTAACCTCTTTGAAGCAGGTGCATATTCATCTATGGCTAATCAAATTAACTGTAAAGCCTGAAAGCTCCTCTGATATTGATGTTTCACCTTTTCTTTGGTTTTAGCTCTGGTCCTATAAAGCTTAATCTGGTCCCCAACATAAATCGCAATACTAGAAGCATCAAATTTGATTAGGTAATTCAGCAACTGGAATGATGGGTACTTTTGTTTTCTGTAGAAAAGTTCTGGTAGTCTTAATATAATTGAAAAAACAATTGCAGTCCTATGCATAGGAAACAGGGCATGCACCTTGGAGTATGTATGTGATAGAGCAAGACAGCTCAAGTCTTCTTTCCAGAAAAAAAAAAAGGGTAAGAGAAGTGATTTAGTGCCGGATAACATGAAGAATGCATAGTTTGTGACAAAGCAAAGCAACTTTAGAAGCACATGAACTAACAAACATATGACTTCGTTATTTTCTTTATGTCTTTAGCTATATTGGACAAATCTGCTTTGATGCAGCCAAGGGATATTGTAGTTCCTGTATTCTGACATCCCAATTCTCAATTTTGATAAGGTAACTTACTAACTGGAATGCTCTATATTTTTGTTTTCATATTGAAGCAAGAGATCTAGCAAAGTCCAACAGATTTCATAAAACATTTTAATACTATGCATAATAACCTAGGCATGCAGTTTAGAGTGTGTTATCTGAACCCTGACTCATAGTTCCTAAAAGTTAAAACGTTTTCTTCCTATAAAAATAAGTATCCGGCAAGCGCCTTAACCTTTTTTTATATTTCATGCTTCTTGTCACAATATTCACAAAATATATATATAATAAAATGAAATAATGGAACATTGTGAAAAGAGAGATGCAATAACCCAAAGTACATAGATAAAGCATGAAAGATGGCTAGAGTACTTTTCTTAATTAAGAAGCAAGATTAATTTGGTTAGTTATATACTATAATACCATTTTAATATTGTTAAAAGTACTCTTAAAGGTTGCTCGGTTACAAAGCATAACTGAAACTACAAGCCATAAGGTTACCTGACTCACAGTGTTCAATTTCAGGGTGCTTAAAACATAAGACAACATATTATGTTTTAAAATATTCCTACCTTAATTGATAAAATATTCCTACCTTTTGATAGGTTTTGGGCTCCCACTAGACCCATATAGTAAAATGGGGCATTCCATGGGAGGCTTACAAAATATTATTCAGCTCGTGGACTCATTTGCTAGACTCTAAAGTTTAATTACGAGTTAGGTGGTATTACTATTATCATTTTTAAAAAAAATATATCATCTATTTCTGAATGTAAAATAAAATTATTTCGTTAGAAAATGTGTATACATATATTTTTTGGATCATTAGGCTGGCTTGGAGATTAAGCGGAATTAGACACTTGTAGGACGATCCGAAAAACAACTTTCATACTAGAGGGATCGATCTATACAAAGGTGAGAGGATAATCCATACGAAGTGGGAGAAGATAGCCACATAATGTTTGCATATATGGGTGTCAAACCAAGTTCTCACAACGGCAAAGCACCAATGACGTTAGAAAATATATTATGACTTCCAATTTGAGGAATAAATATAAGTAGGTAGTAGGATTTACTGAATTTGCTCATAAGATCATTTTGATTTCTAAATTACATTGTGTTATATATATTTTTAGGACTGTGCAAATAGGTTGATAAAAGCCCAACGTAATGATCCAAAGGACTGGCCTAGCAGACAAGGGCCTAGTTTGCCAAGTCTTAACTCGTAGAAGCAAGCTCCTGGAACACCTAAGCTCACATGGACATGCCTCTAATTCACTAACCTAAGGATGTCTAGCTCGCAAATAAGAGCTCACAATCCTCTGAATTATCAGCTTGCATACACATGTACATGACATCCAGCTCACAACAACGAGCTCTCACATGAAGCAGCTCATTGAATGAAGCTTTCAGCACAAACACGACCTTAGTTTGCATAATCAAGCTCTCAGGTCGTTGGTTAGCATCAGAGCTACCTAGCACGAGCTCTAGGTCGCTCAAAGCAGAACTAGCTTATGGAATGACGTACTATGCATGTTGAACTTTTTTTAGAATGGTAGCAGCGCAAATTACTCACAATTATCAAATTAGGACCCGGATTTCACAAGATTTAACCCTACAATTAATGGGTGTCAGTTTTAGGAAAACATAATAAATAATTTTGTTATGGATATTTTTAGGTTACCAGAGTGGGCTGGTAAAAACCTAGTACTGTTGATAGAAATCCAAGACAAATGGGAGTCCAAGACCTTTCAAGAAGAATAGACTGAACATTTGGCTAAGGCACAACCCACTTAGGGGTCCAATTTATTAGACGTATAAATCACCTAAGAATCCAGTTCATTAGATATCCAGCTCGCAGACTCAGACAACATTATTAGTTCACAGAGGTGAACCTTAGTTAGACTTCGAATATTCTAACTCGTTGAGACGAGCTCTAAGCTTTTACAGCTCGTAGGACGCGAATAAAACACTATTAGAATCATCAGAGCAAAAGTCAGCAAGGCGTATCATACACGCCTAATCTCGTTAGAGATTACAGCGTAGATTATGGAGATTTCACCTAACCAGCATGGGTTTAGTGTTTAAGTCCATACTTTAACATAGTTGACCTAACAGATGTCAGACGCATTTAAATGTAATTCAGGTACATTAAATGTAATCATCATTTCATTTTGACTTATTGCATTACTATTGCTCCTCACATTCTCTATAAATAGGGGGGATTTTCATTGTAAAAAATGACAAGATCTTTGAGTGCCATTACTCTACAAAAATAGTGGACATAGGCAAAAACTTTAGGCCAAACCATTGTAAAAATCTATTGTCTCATGTTTTTCCTCTGTTTCCTTCCTTACCTTTTACTATTTCTTGCACCGTTTCCAACATCAACTACAGTTTGGGCCAGAACGAACCTTGTCGGCTAAATCTAGACATCGACAAATTTCCTATTGTATTACAACTGTAGCATCTCTCATTCTTTATAAATAAGGGCATAAATCACTTGTAAAATAGAGACCAACAATAACAATGAAATGTTGTCTCATTGCCAAAATAAGGAGAGAACAGTCGTGGACATAAGCTCAATTCTTAGCCGAATCATGTAAAAACCTTGTGTTTATTGTTCTTCCTCTCTACCTTGCTTCTTTTAGTTCCTGCCTTGTTTCCCTTTGATCGTAGTTCTGGGCATCAAGCAACTGAGTTGACCAGATTTTAACATCAACATATTACCAAGAAAATGGTGAAGAAAGCTCAGAAACAAAATCCATTTATTCTCTTAAATGCCACATATCACACGAGGTGAACCACTTGCATGAAGGACTAAAGCATGTAAGTAATGTCAGCTACTGATTATTGAGATTCCCTTCATCTTTTGTTTATAAATATACATGATTATTTGGTTTATGTAGGATTTGAAATCAGAGTAGGAAATGGTTTCTCCTTCTTTAAGCCGTAGTGTAATTTACTTGAAAGAGTCTCGCATTAATGGCTTGCCTAGGTAAGTAATGGTTCTATTAATTTATTTTCTTTGGATATGTGCTCTTGATAGCTTCCAATCTCCAAAGTGTTCTTGATCTTCAAATGTAATAATACTAACTCTGAAAGTTGGTTTTTGATTTACATTAAGATGTTGGACCTTTGTTTTACTTGCCCTTTTCATATTCTGACCGTTACTTTGAGATAGATCACAGTTCTTAGTACATTTAATTTTCATTTTAAAGTTACTTAACTATTCAGTTTGTCCGTTTTTTCTGGAAGAGAGAGTCAGATCAGATAGCCAAGATTTTGCAGCTAATGAACTATTTCTTTATCTTTTCTACATTATTAACCTTAGATTGAAAAAGGTTTATTTCCAATATAATTTAATTTGGAAATAATAAACTTTATGTGGGTTAATCAATTAATTGGAATCAAAATGCTATCATGATTAATCCATTTTTGTTTAATAGATAGCAAAACTTGTATTTTTGTATCAAATATTGTTTAATGAAATTATTTGATGTGTTTGAGAATCTCAAGAAGTGGATTATCCTCTAGAGTTGGATATTTATGATCCATGTTCAAACGATCTTTGCAAAAAATTGGAAGCCCTCGCCAGGTATTTGCTTGGCTTTTGCTTTGATTTTGATGTTTTTCTGTCTAAGTGCAATTAATTATTGTTGCTGAAATTTCAGAAACTAAGGGATCGAGAAGGCCAAAAGCTTGGTCTAAAAGCTAGTGAGAAGAGCTCTAGTTCAAATGATAATGATATCAAATGACGGATGTAGAGGTGATAGGATGATTGAACAACATATTATTTGATTGTATCATGTGGACAAGTTTCTTATGTATAATTCTTTTTCTTGTTGCAGGGATCAACATCAAATGGAAGTGGAGAATCTTCTGTAGCTACATCTCAACATGGTAAAACCTTGTATGATCCTCTTAATATTTATTTTATTACGCTGGTTTTATTGACTTTGGGTGAACTTAATAGTTTGCATTTCCTAACATCTGAGGCTTGTTGTTGTTTCCGCTGAATCCAAAAATGAAAGTGCTTACTGGTTACTACTACATTCCTTTTTCTTTCACTTGTTGAGTGCTTACTCTATGTCGATGTCTCAGGTGTTACATCTGATGCTGATAAGAAAACTCATTTAACTGGAGTTTATGATTTGGTTGCTGTGCTGGCACGTAAGGGTAGAAGTGCTGATTCAGGACATTATGTAGCAATGGTGAATACTTTGTATAGGTTGTTACTACTTCCGTAGGTGTTATTCAGCTTGAGTCCGATGTATATATCAACCACTGCTGTATTTTGCTGGGAAATGGATTGAATATGATGACGATAATCCTATTCCATAATGGGAGGAAGATATCACCAAATTGTCCAGAGGTAAGATTAACCTCAGTTGAATACTTTTATTGTAATTACCTATTCCCAAATATGAAATTGTTTACTGGCTTATTCTCAAGTTCCTACCCAAAAAGGACTTATAATGGTTTGAGGAGAAGGTTTATATCTAAGGTCCAAAAACTAGATCTAACATGGATGTATGAGACACTGCATTATGACTGCATTTTATCCATTTTAGCTTTATGCTTCAGAAGTCTTGTATTTTTAATTTGGATCATTATGGGCATGATAGTGGAATATGAGCTTACTTTTAGCCCTATAAGTTGTAAATAGGATGGTCTACAAGAGATTGTCTCAATTTTTCTATTGCCATATTGATATTGTTACCAAGCAAACTTCTTGTGCATCGTTCTATTTTCTCTCATTTTTTTCTTACAACTGTTTCTTTCCAATCTTGTTTCGAGTGATTGACACATGGCATACATTTGTATGTATAAGGGTCGTGGAGTATTGATGTAATTCTACTGTAGTTTTTCAAGTCAATTTGGTTAACCCTTTGATTTTAAATCCCTACAAGAACCTTGGTAGTTTGAGTTTGAGAATTGAATTGGTAATGATCAATAGAATTTTACAGAATTATGTTGTACTTGTTAATTATATATGTCATATTGTCTTTTCATATATCTTTGTTGAATCTTTATTACTACAATGTTTCTTTTATTAATTTATATTAAAACAATATGACGTTTTTAAAATTTGTTACTTTCTGAGTTCAAATTTTAATGTTGTCATGTAATCCGAGCTGAAAGCTTAATAATTTTAGGTTGTTATTATTATTATTATTTATAATTGATTTATTTTCATATGATATTTCTTAATATTCATTATATGCATTATTTTCTAAGTTCAAACTTCGTACTATTATTATTATTAATTTAACTAGAAATTTCAATACTATATACAATAGGTAGAAGCAAATCCAGGATATTTTCAATCAACGGAGTCATATTTTAGTCAGAGTATATTTTTGGCTTTATGCAAGTACTAATGTTGATATACTAGAAATCAATTAAAAGGGTTAAATGTGTTTAGTGAAAGTTAATATTAATGCAACCTAGGATGATTTCTTGTTGAAACTTGAGTTTACAATACAAACAACTTCATGATTTGATAATTTTGCCTTTTGCTTTCCTAAAGAATTTATTTACAAGTTATGATTTGTGCAAGGTTATAATTAGAATTAATTGTGTGTTTATTTCATGAATTAGGAAATGAGAATAAAAAATGTGATTGCTTGATAATGTTTACTTGCTTAAAATCATTCCGTAATGGGAATGAAAGTGAAATTAGTTTGAGATTGTGGAATGGGAATCGTATTCTCCTCACCCCATTTGAGAATCTTATTCTCATTTCAAAATTCAATGTAAAAAATCTCTTATTCCATTATTTAAGAAAAGAAAAAAACCCTATTTTGATAATATTATATATATAAATTATGACTTGATAAACAATATATTCATTAAAAAAAAAAAAATTATGCAACATGTTTATAATAATATTGTTAAAAAGTTCATTTTTTTTAGTCTATTATGACGAGTTATATAACAAAAATATGCAATTACATCTTAAATATTATTTTGCATATTGTAATTGATCTATAATTTTAATCAAGAAAATTTTTGGAATTTATAATTAATCAATTTCGATTCCAAAGTAAAATAAACAATTCAATGGGAATATTGCTGATACGAATTCTATTTCCTACAGTTGAAGTAAATAACTTATCTGATTATGATACATCATTCTGATTCTAAGCTATTTCGATTCTAGATCATTCTGATTCTTATTCCAATTCCTTCAAGTGAAGTAAACACGTATATAGAATGAATTTTCATTTTAAAATATGTACAAAAGGAACAATAAACTAAACCATAAATATAGTATGGAGTAAATGTTATCAATGGATTATGTCCTTTTTCTGTATACTTCATCTAAGATATGTCACTATATTATACCGTTTTGTTACTAGTGTTTGTCACTTGCAGCTTGTTTTAGATTCTTGCTTGGCTAGTCCTGCAAAAATGTGCTTAAATTTCACAAACTCAATAATTCATATTTGAAGAATGTTGGTGTAATTGGAATTTTGTTTTTGGGATGATATTTTGTAAAATTCATCAAATATTTGTATTATCTTCAATCTGAAAAAGAAGCAGATAAATACAATTTTAGTTGAAGTTTAGTGCAAATACATGCTCCAATTATATGGAAAATTTTGTATAGTAATTTTTTTTTGCCTTCTGACAGAAAATTATATCAATGGATTTATTATGATTGAACGATTCTTCACCATTTCATTAGGATTATCATACAGTTGAGTTAAAATAAAAATATTATGGATTGAAGACAGGAAAGGAAAAGAATGATAAGAAAAGAATATGAGAATTGCTTGGATAGCAGTTTATACTTGAACAAGAAGCAAAGCAAATTAAAGTTTGCTTGGCTCCATTATAAAGCCAACCATTCCTTGATTCTGTAAAGATAACACTATTGTTGATGATTGAAGGACAAAACTTATCTATTGTATTAACTGTTGGAGTATGTATATACAAACATATATTTGAAGTGAACAGTACAATTATGCTAATTGTAAGGAGTGATTTATGTGATACTAAAACAATCAGCTGATATGGAAAGCAAATTATTTTGGTTAAATGACTAGTTGACAATTGCTAAGACTGTGTTTGAATAGTGGAAATGATTTGATCATGCTTGCTAAGATTATGTGCTTGAATGGTGAAATTGATTTGATCATGTTTGCTGAGATTGTGCTTTGATTCAAGAAAATCCTTAACAGATTCCTTCCATGAATTATAAATATTAGTTGAATAGAAGGTAGCATTATCACAACATATAACTTTACCTAATATCTCAATTCCTTATCTCTCTGTAATCACATAGCTTGTCTCAATATGGCTGAAGCTGTTGTTTCAACAATCTTGGGGCAATTGGCATTGGTCCTTTATGAACAAATCCATGCAAAAGCAAGACTGGTTATGGGGGTTGATGAAGAAGTAAAAAGGCTCACCAGAAATTTTCAAGCCATTGAATCTGTGCTTGATGATGCAGAGTGCAAACAGGTAAAGAACAATGATCTAGGAGATTGGTTAGACAAGCTCAAAGAGCCATCCTGGGACATGGAGGGTGTGTTGGATGAATGGAACACGACCATTCAGAAACAACAAATCATGGAAGCTAATGAAAATACTTCCAAGCTTGTGAGAAATGTAACATCCCAATTTGCCATAAAAATCGATATAATGCAATATTCAATGAATTATTTAAATCTCAAAAACTAAAACTCAATTAATGAAAATTTCGATAAAATATTTAATTCAATAACATAATTGTCTCAACATCTTAATAAAAATCTTAAACAACTCAAATCCATAAATATTCAAAGTTCACCCTTCCATTTAAGTCCTAGTCAATGAAAAAAACTTAAATGATTCTTTAATAATAGGAAAAGATATAACCATAATAACAAAACTGAAATTCTTCTCCAAAAGATACCAATTACTCGAAGTCATTTCTCAAGACAAATAATGCCTACTAATATGTAAAAATAGTATAGACGAGAGATGAGTCGTTAACTCAATAGATAAACATTATACATTATGATGTAGTACATAATCAAAATGATATATTGTAAATTTTATAAAGTAGTTTACAATAAGAATAAAACCATAATTTCATAATAATTGAAAAACAATGAATATAGCAATACCAATAAAACATTTAACGATACGATATAGAAAATATTCAATTTTCAAAATCAAAGTTAATAAAACAATAAAACATTTAACAATACAATTAAGAAAACATTCATTATTTAAATCAAAGTAGCATTAATGGAAAACATTTTATGTATGAATTTAAACAAACATGGAAGTACCACCTGTCATATAATATTATTCACCTGTAATCCCGGTGTAGGATCAATACAATTTACACCTATAATCTCGGTGTGGGAATTAGCACATATAATCTCAGTGTAGTACCAATATAATTTACATCTATAATCTCGGTGGGGGGCCAATACAATTAATATTGCGTAACAATAAATGTTCCAATTGGATCAATACAATACTATTATGACACCTATAATTCCAGTGTTTAGGCCATTACAATTAAATGAATTACAAACAGATGAGCCAAAATATTTTTGTTTCAATCACAATTACAATACATATCATTCTCTTCAAATTCAGAAGGATACTTTTAATAAAACATATCATATTTTTTAAATAGAAAGGAATTACTTTTAATACAATCAAACAATATACATAAAAAAATATATTTGAGGATGCACAATCATTTAAATAAAATATAATAAAATAACATTGAAAAACTTAAGGTTTCATTCGATTATTTTAAAGAACCAATTAAAGTAATTTTTAAATTAAACACATAATTTATTAAAACAATGTATAAGATTTACTTATCTCTTCCACTTATCCCAATAAGAAAAATAACTTTATGAATTTAATCCCTCTTATCAACCTAAAATCACATTACGAAACTCATAAATTCATAGGAAATCATAACTTATTAAATTAATCTAAGTCCATATACCATTAATATCCACTACTGTCAACACTGACTCATTGATGCAGTCCATTTTCTCTATTTTTAATAACGTCAATCGCATGTCCAAAATATTCAAGATTCAACCTTGTTCAGTGCTATCCAGGTTTGTTATTTCATTGAGTTAGAGGTGAACAAAAATTTCTAATTAATTATATACTTATCATATGACCACGAAATTTTTCAGAATATAACCTAACATCCTAAAGAACATTCATACCCAATTTCATAATTTTATACCTTCATTTGCATATTCAAACAATTACACAAAATTGATAGGTCTACTAGGAAACGGAATAAACCAACAGTTTCTATTTATTCTAAAAATTCTATAAAATTTTATTCTTATTTTGAAATAACTCCAAACATAACAATATGACACCACAAGTCCAAAATACCAAAAGATTTCTAATATTAATTAAAAAAAAAATGAAGAAAGATAGAAAATCTACTTGATTCACAATCAGCTTTCATCTTTAATCTTGCTATGGTGGAGAGTTTTACTTTGTTAATGGAGAAAAGAATTTTTTGAAAGATATATGTATATATATGTTTGTAAGGGAGAGAAATGGTTGCTGAAAATAGAAAGAAAAAAAAAAGATTTTATATATATGAGGCACCCTAATAGTGATTAGGAGAAAAATATATGTTATATATAAAACTTGAATTTGCTATAAAAATCAATATAATACAATGTTCAATCAATCACTTAAATCTTCAAAACTAAAACTCAATTAATGAAAAATTGCATAAAATATTTAACTCAATAACATAATTTGTCTCAACACCTCAATAAAAATCTTAAACAATTCAAATCTATGAACATTCAAAATTCATCCTTACATTTGAGTTCTAACTAATAAACAAACTTAAATGGTTTTTTAATAATAGAAAGAGATATAATCACAATAGCAAAACTAAAATCCTTCATCAAGAGACACCAATTACTCGAAGTCATTCCTCAAGACAAATAATGCTTACTAATCTGTAAAAATAGTGAAGACGAGGGGTGAGCCGTCAACTCAATATGTAAATATTATATATTACGATGTAATATATAATCAAAAGGATATATTGTAATTTTATAAAGTAGCTTTATAGTTAGAATAGGGTTATAATTTCATAGTAATTGAAAAACAATGATATAGCAATACCAATAAAACATCTAATGAATTTTCAAAAACAAAATCAATAAAACAATAAAACATTTTACAATACAATACATAAAACATCCAGTATTTAAATCGAAGTCAAAATAACGGAAAACATTTCATATACAAATTTAAATAAACATAGAAGCGTCTCCAGTCATGTAATATCATTCACACCTGTAATCTCGGTACGAGGCCAATACAATTTACACTTGTAATCCCGTGCGGTGCCTATCAATTAACACCTATAATCTCAGTGCGGGGTCAATATAATTTACACCTATAATCCCAGTGTGAGGCCAATATAATTTACACCAATAATCTCAATGCAAGGTCAATACAATTAATGTTGCGCAACAATAAATATTCCAATTGAACCAATACGATACAAGTATGATACCTGTAATCCCAATGCTTAAGCCATTACAATTAGATGAACTACGGACAGATGAGCCAAAACTTTTTCATTATAATTTCAATTATAATACTTATCATGTTTTCAAGTATAGAGGAATACTTTCATACTTTTCACATAAGAAAGATACTACTATTCATATAATTCGATCAATATACAAAATACATATATTTGATGATGCAAAATTATTTAAATAAAATATAATGAAAAGTAACATTGAAAAACTCAAGATTTCATTTGATTGTTTAAAAGAATCAATCAAAATATTTTTGAAGTTGAACACATATATATTAAGGTAATATATAATATTTACTTATCTCTTTAGTTTATCTCAATATAGAAAATAACATTGCGAATTTACTCCCTCTTATCAACCTAAATCATATCATGAAATTCATAAATTTATAGAAAATTGTAACTTACTATATTAATCAAAGTCTAAATATCATTAAAATCCCCTACTGTTAACACTGTCTCACTAATGCAATCCATTTTCTTCATTTTTAATAAATTGTATATAAGAGCAATTATCTCGAAAATGCATATATATGTTCTAAAGACTTAGAACAAATAGCATAAAAATTTTCACCTTTAAATAATACTATTAACCTATCAACTTAAACATCTAAATCCAAATTAAGGTTGTATTGACATTAGTTTCGAAACTGAACAGCGATTGATATCTAAACTTATAAAAATAAATCGCTTAATAAAAATCTTTCAAACTTTAATGGCTTATAGAGGACTTATATTGGTTCATATAGAAATTTAATGACACCAAAATAACATCATTCACATGCCCAAAATGTTCAAGATTCAGCTTAGTTCAGTACTGTCCAGGTTTATTATTTCACTAAGTTAGGCGTAAACAAAAATTTCTAATTAATTACACATTTATCATATGACACGAAACTTTCCAAGATATAAGCTATCATCCTAAGGATCATTCATACTGAATTTCATAATTTTATGGGCAGTAACTGACCTAACTAAATTCTCTAATTTATGTGATTGTTTCAAAATAAAATATTATAGTAACTGTTGATTGTTCTAAAATAATTCATACAATTTTAATCTAACATCAAAATATTCCAAAACCTAAATAATATGATCCCACAAACCAATGTTGCCATAAAGTTTAAAAAAATGAAAGAAAAAGAGAAATACCTACTTGATTCACAATCAACCTTCACAATAATTTTGATCTTCAATACTCTAGTGGTTGAAGGTATAATTCCGTTAATGGAGAAGGGGGTTTGAATAATATGAGAGTTGGCTACTGTGAAAACAATATGGCTTCAAATCCTAATAGCATTTAGGGAAGATATATAAATATATATATATTTTTTGCCTTTTTTTTATTTTTATTTTTCTATTCTTGGCATAGCCACCAAATTCACCCAATTAGACTTTTGTCCAGTTGTTTTAACTTTATTATGTAACTTGGGCTTATATTCAATTTGAGCCCATTTATTAATTCTTATTTTGGCTCAGTTAATCTCTTGGATCTACTTGAATTCGAGCCTTATATTATATATATATATCTATATATACTTATCATTTTTTTTTCCTTCAATCCTTCCTTTAAATTGATAGCAAAAATATATATTTTTCCGTTAATTACTCCCTAATTAGCAGTGTAAGGCTCAAATCCAAGTGAACTTAAGAGATTAATTGAAACTCATGTTATTGTAATAGGTTTAGAAATAAATGAATATATAAGTACATATTCACTTGTTAGATATTTTAAAAGAAATTAAGAAAGTTGAGTGTAATAGGGAAAAGACCAAAGAAAAAGGTGGGTGGTAAAGTGTAAAATAGCAAGTCAAAATGTAGAGACAAATTGTGACCTTGTAAAATTGAGGTAACTTGCCATTCTTTTTTTCATATTTTAAAAAGAAAAGTGACAAGTGTCACTCATCCAAGTAAAGAAATAATTGGTGGCAAATCTTTTAATAAAATATAATGACATATGTCAAACAAGATATGAGTGTTAAAATAAAAGAAAAAAAATATATATGAGCATGAATCGAAGAAAAGAGATAGTGGTTTTTTTTTTTTTAATAGAAATGAGACAAGCGTCTCACGTGAAAAAGGAGGCCAAATTGAAGGCAATGAAAAAAAAAATAAAAATAATAATAAAAAGGTTTCAGAAAGAGACAAGTATGAAAGGAAGAAAAGTGGTGGAAGAATATTATATATTTATGTATAAGGTGGTGGAGTGTGTTTTTAGTGTATGTGTATGTGTGTGTGTGTGTATTTTTATGTAAGCTTTTTATATAGAGAAAGAAGCCTAGAACCAGACAATACACCAAATAAAAATAGAAGAAAGAAAACTGTGAGAGGAGAAAAGAAAAGAGAAGAAGAAGAGAGAAAAAAAAAATAGGGGAGGTTTCGTATGGGTAATCCAGATATTTGGATGTCTAATTTATCCAGATAAGTGATTTTTATTTTAATAAAATTTGAAATCCAGAAAATTAGTTAATTTTTCTATAAGTTCTAAATTCATAAATTTTATGTGATTTTAGAGTGGATCTAAGATTATGAGAAATCAAAGGGGAACTCATTTTAAATTCAATTTTGAGCAAAAGAGTTATGTAAGTGGATAGTTTTATTTTAATTAAATTGATTTAATTATGTTTATTTATATTTTAGTTTTATTATGTATTTAAAATAAATTATTTATTTAGTTAATTGATTTTATGGATTATAAATTATATTTAATGATTGAAATGGGAAATTATTGCATATTCGTAGTTATATTATGTTGTGAGAAATAATATTTGTTTATGTTTTGAGAAAAATATTATTTAATATTATGTATGATGGGACCCTTCCTGAATCCCTACTTTGGATTTGTGAAGTACCCCGTAGCACTCCGACAGAGCTTCAACGAAACCTAACTTGGCCCGCAAAAATTCTACTAGAGCACCGGAACTCATTGTAGACTTCTTTTTACAAAACATTTATTAGGGGATAAGGGTAAAAATTTTTCATTTTTCTAATGAAAATCCGATAGCATGTCAACTGTTTATTGAGATATGTCACCTTGCAAGTTCAAAGCAATTTAAAAACATTTCTATGACAAACAATTCTCAACTACCAGTGGCCTCTGGCTCTCATTCACAATCAACCACAACATGAATATATATAAAATTTCAAAATTTTATGGAAACTCAATTTTCTGAATTAAAATATTTTCATAAAACGTGCATCCAACAACTAATATGTAAACTTATTTTAAATGTACATCATTTACACCATACTCATATACAACACATGCATGATTAGAAATGTGAGCTATACAATAAGAAATAGTCGTCCATCACTCAATTCGCGCGTCGGTCTGAGTCTCGTCTGCTGGACGATTCACTCCTACACCTGAAGAAACATTTTAAGAAATACATAGCAAATAAACGGTGAGTATAACTCAGTGAGATAAATAATAAACAACTTTATAAACTAAAGTCTTTTTCTGAAATACTTTTTATTTCTTTCAATTAAAACTATTTTTTAAATTCGTTTTGAATTTTTTTCTAAAACTTTCTCATTTCTTGCTTTAATGGTAACTCAGGGAAACTACTCCTGTCCTGACCTCATAAATCTCTAGCTAGCCACTAGGAATTAGGGAATCTACCCTATGTAGTTACCGATGTGCGACTTTGGGCACGTGTTACCCCTACACAATCGATCTAAACTATACTACCCTATACATGCAGAGGTCGCTCAACTGACTCTCCCTCTCTCAATTAGTAACTCTCTAACATTTACCATGCACATATTGAGCATTCTACTGGGTATTCAACTGGGGCTAGGGTAAACTATCGGCGTATTAAAATTCTTTTTCTTGGTATTCTCCAGTAAACTCGTTTTTAAGGTAAAAGGCTTAAAACGTTAATTCTCAATAGTTTTTTTTTTTTTTATATAAGCATATACTCAATTTAAAGCTCATGTAATAGAATCTAGATATAATAATAACACACAATTCAATTACAACAATATAAGAAATGCAATTAACCATTAAATGAACTTTGAATTACACCACACTTGATAAGGTGAGATTTCTACTCACAAAGCGCTTCTCAATCAAAAGCGAACCTCCTTCAAACTCCTGTGATACACTCCGCTTTCACCCTAAAACATTCACTACTCATTTAGAATTACTTGAATCATTAACACAAAACTAGAAATTACTAAAACGCAAATAACTCTATTAACTCGATTTTATGCCTAAACCTTCGCAACTAAGTTTTAACTTATCAGAGGCTTTCAAATTCCGATTTCTTTGCAAAAGTCTTACTTTTAGACCTTTAAGATTATCCCTATATGGTTTGTTTGGTTTCCAAAGGCTTAAAACAAAAAGTTAACTTTTTAATTAACTCGTTGACCCAAAAAAAAAAAACAGTTTAAACACCAGTCATCATTTCGTGTTCGTTCTTTTTTTTAGCATCTTTATGTCATTCGTAAAGTTTCATCGAAAAATTCTATCGTTTACTATGTCAAATCTAGGAAAAATGCCTTGTTTTGGGTACTTTTTCGTATCGAACGAGCGACGATGGTTTTTCTTTCGTATCTAAGCTCCTTTTACCCAATTATGATCAACTAAATTCATTCCATGCAATAAAAATTGCATTTACATAGTTATTTCACTTATCGACTCTCTAACAATACTATTTTGAGCATAACTTATGCAATTTTTATTGAAATCGATCTGTTCCAAAACCTATGGTTTTCTATGACTCCTAGACATCATTTGAGGTGTAGAACAATCCTAAATAAGTTAGAACAAGTCAGGTTTTACCAGACCCTTCATCCCACTCGAGATTTTTCAACTTCACTTTATGCTTCTCTTTTTCCAACTCTATGAATTCTACAAGGTTTCTTAGCATCTAAATGGCATGATTTAAGCCTCAAATTGATGAAAACATAATGGATTACACAACCCCCATCAATTGCCGAACTCATCATCATCACAAATTCATCATCATACTTTGAATTTTAACATAAAAAGCACACCTCATACCTCACTAATCTACCTACCTCACTAATCTACCTAGATCCAACCCCTAACCTCAAATGTAACCTTTGAAGTAAAATAAAAATGGGTTCCAATTAATCTAAAGTAATTTAACACAAGAATACTCACCTGATTATGCCTTGCTTTTTGCTTCAAAGTGCTCTAATGAAGATAATTGATGATTAGAGTAAGATGGAGGATGATTGCTTGAAAAAAAATTACATAAAATCACTTGTTTCCTTCCTTAATGGTGGCCGGTACCTCTCTCCCCTTTTTCTCTAGGTTTGGACGACAACAAAAGTGAAGAAATTGATTTGTTTTCAACTTTATATAATGGTGCCATAATTGCCAAAAAGTCCCTCTCGAAAATCACAAAAGTAGCCCTCAAACTTTACTAATTTGTGTTATGACCCCAAACTAGATAAACTCCAATCTAATTAGTCCACTTGGCACACTTTAATCCACTTATTTCTTCAAATAATCAATAAATGACAAGCGGTACAACCTTAGCCACTACTTTTTAAAAGTCACTAATCTCATTTCTTATTGATTGAATTAAAATATCTTTTACTTTGTTCCATGAGCTCACCTTATTTGATTAACACATAAATTACTCCTAATCACCTTGTATTCGTATCGGGGTCAGCTAAACGACATTTGACTTACGATACGAAAATTTAATCAACTTTAAATAATACTATTAGAGGTCTACGATTCGACCGTAGCTCAATTCGAAGATTTCTAATACATTTTGACTTTAGAATTCTAAACTTATTTTATTCAAAAATTTTCCATCTTAATTCCTAATTCTCCTGGGTCCGCTAGTCGACACCCTATTCTTAATGTGAAATTAAATTCAACTTTAAAAACTATTATTGAAATATTACTATTCAACTGTAGCTCGAATCGAGGGTTTACAATGTATATTCAAAAAAGATTTGAGAAAAGAAAATAAAAAAATGTTTTCAGAACATCAACGTTGTACCCTGCCTTTTAACGGTCAGATAGATTACACATGTGTGAGCCTAGATTCGCCCAGCATATGTATAACAGATGTCTAGAGTCATTGAATCTCCCAACACATATATGACAGATGTTATCCCTTACTCTGCATGTGTGTTAAATGTTTTCACCATGTATGACAGATTTCTCTGAGTATTAGTTGATGTAGATTTTCATATTACAGATATTATATACTAAGTTTGATCAGTATAGAACGAGATTTATAGAAAGAGATTTTCAGAAAAGTATTATAAATTATAGATTTTCATATTTTATATTATTAAAGTTATAAAAATAATTTATATAAAGTTTATAATTTTACCATGTGATCATATTTAAATTAAGTTTTATTATTTCAGATGTGAAATTATATGAATCATTGAAAAATATTTATTGTTATTAGAAATATTTTATATTTTATTTAAAAATGTTTTAAAAAAGTTATATCTACTCACTGAGCGTTAGTGCTCACTTTTTCATAAATCCATTTTTCAGGTATCCGCTACAGGTTTGTGCAGATTATTTCATATCGTAAGGGGAGTCAAATGATGATAAACAATTTTGCATTAGTATATATTATTTTTAATTAATCCGATTTTATAAATATGTTTTCAGAATAGTTTTACATATGAAATATCTTCTTCAAATAATTTATGATTATTTTATATACTTAGTAAATGAGTTCAACACGATAAATGTATAAATTTAATGGTTTGTTCATACTGAATTTATGAGGCAAACCATGTGATTTATGAGAATTTTTCTAAAAGGTCTTTGGAAACTTCATATGCCAATTAGAAATACCTTAGTTTTCACAGAATCCTTATAAACTCGAGATAAGAGTTGAGATGGGTCTTGTCAAGCAGTCCATAAATTTGATTAATTATTTGCTGAAAAGTTTTAAAAACTTTCCATTATATGAAGTGTCACCAAATTATAAAAAGTGTAGGGATAAAAAAAAATAGAAAAGGATCCTAATTTATATATATATATGTGTATAACTTGTACCATATATAAAAGGTAACAATACATGAAAAAGGAAAATAAAGAAAATATAGTTTCATTGATTAGAAAAGATCAAATGAGCATTTATAAGATTAAATATAGCCAATTTACAACTAAAGATTTACAAGTTATTTGTTGGACATGGCGACTAGTGCTATTTGATAGGCCCCAGTCCTTATACACTATTTTCATCACTCAACAGCCTTATGATAGCTCTCCAATCGATATCTGATCCGACTAAATGGTTCTCATGAAGTTAAGCCGATTGCTTCTACTGAAAATCCTTTTTATAACCTTTTTGAAATCTCTTTTATAATGGAATTGGGTGGAAAATTTTTCTTTTAAATATATATTTTCAAAACAGAGTTATATAAAAATTTCAACAACATAACGACTATTTTTTTTTTTTAAATTTCCACCCTGAAAAGATGTATAGAAAACCTGTACACTTTTATAACAACTAAATTCTCAACTTCTGGGTTTCAGACACTTTTTTATTTATCCACAATTAATCACAACTATACTTTCAGTTTAAAAGACAACGTGAAAATCATTTACATGTCATGCACAATTATATTTGCACGTTTTCCAAAAACTGCATATAATTACATATAGAAGTTATTATATAAGTTTTCAAAAACATATATAACAAACATGCATAAATACAACTGTACATGACTAAATTTATCTACTCTTGGGTTAGAGTCCCTGTAACTAATGCACTTGTACTTGCACCTGCCCTTGAGGAAGTTTTATTTATAAATCATAAAAATAATAGATGAGCCAGTTAGTGTCATACATTCTATTCAAACTCTACTTTCGAAATTAAACCTCCCTAAAGTTTAAAAACATTTTGTAAATACTTTAATGCTGAAAACTACATCTGATCTAACTGTATGAATAAACATTTATAATAATTATAAATCATGCATCACAAAACTAAATCTCAATAATATATTGAAAAGTGAGTTTTTCTGATTTCAAAAAACTATTTTGAAACGTTTTTCAAATCTAAATTATCAAAATTAGCATTTGCATGATTTTATTTTTCTACTGTAAAATATAAACAATGGTGGCAATAAAACTTTCAAAAATCCTCTGAGTAAAATAAGTTAACCACTGATAGTCTGTGCCACATGGTACCTTAATCATGAAGTGGAATTTACCATCGCTTAGGCCTCCACAGAATTTACCATCGCTTCGGCCACCTGTCAGTTCTATGTGATAGAATTTACCATTGCTCACATAGGAGCTTGCTAGTATATGCCCAGTTCGTACATGGTTTACACACTAGACTATACTAATAAACACAATCCCTCCCTCTGTTAGTGATAATAACCCTTGATACTACCATACACATATTAAAGTACTCTAACTGGAAATATCTGAAGTACCTATAAGTTGTATCATAGGCTTACAAAACATGTTATTTTTTATCATATAATCCATTTCTCATATAAAATTTTCAAATCCATGCAGAAGGTTTCATATATAAATCATTTACTATAAAAATCAGCTTTTAATCTTGCAAAGCATGAATTTTAGTATAACATATAATTTTATTATGAATATAGAAAATAATCATATCAAAATACTTTGAAAAGACATTCACCGTTTTCCTAACTCACTGTAACGCACAATTTTAGGATTTCCTCGTTTCCACTTCCTACATATGATCACATTTTACTTTTAGGTGATGTCATAACTAAACTTATTCGTATATACTCCCTATTCAAAATTCCTAATATTTAAGCATGTAAAACACTTCACTGGAAGTCTAAATTCACATCAACGCATTAAACAAAAATTTGAATCATTCTAACTTATGTTGGCCGAACCTGGACCACACATTAACACTATCAATCTCATTCAATTTTCTCATCATAATCATACTCAAACACATGCATAATGATGTCAAATCAATTCAAATTTATAAAACTCACACTTAAGCAATATAGCATGGTCTTGGCCATGAGATGCATCATTAAACATCTAATGGACTTCTTTTCAATTTCATGTTAATTTCATCATCAACATAGTTCATAAAATCACCCAAAACAACCAAAAAAAATTATCCATGACTTGAAGGCACCTATGGCTGAAACATAGCAATTTTATACATCATACTTTTGCTTCTCATTTCAACATGTAAACTTAACATTTTAGTACATCTACATGCATAAAATTACTTAAATAATTAAACACAGCTTGAACCATGTAATCCTATCCTTGGCTGTGAATCATGCCTAAACACAACATCATGATTTCTTCAAGTTTCCAATAGAAATCACATTAAAATCATATCAAATCTTATGGTAAGAAAACTAGTATCTTAAACAATATCAACTTAAATTTCAACCAAAAAGTCATCTTTACTAGTAAGTTTACCAATTTCTCTTGGATCATTAGCCTTGCTTTCTCACAAGTTTGAAGTCTCAAAGCTCTAAATTTATACATAAAAATCATTAGAATCACATATAACTCATTAGGAACCATCAATCTAAGTATTCATATATACAAGTCATGGAAACTTGAACCTTACCACTTGAAAACAATTTAATCTTGTTGGATATCACTCTTAGGCTTGTACACACTCTTTTTATGGCTTGAAAACTACTCAAAAATGGTCTAAGCATTACAAAGTGCAGCTGTTGTCATTGCTCTCTTCTTCCAACCGAAAACCCCTCCAAAACTTTCTAATTTCTTCTTTTCTATTTAATTTCAACTTTATATAGTCTTCAATTGCCCTAACAATTGCCCCAAACTAAGTTTATATTTATAAGTTTGCTATTGGTTTGGTTTGAAGGCTTTTGATTGGTTGAAACCTAAAAACCATTTCAATTCTAACCAATTCCATTTCAATGCAATCAAATGCTAGTTAGTTAGTTTTTTTGTCTCCAAAAGTACCATATGTCATTCTTATCTCTACACTCACATGCCAGTCACATACACTCTCTCATATTCTAAAATGCCCTTGTGCATATCTTAACCTAATTTATTTAATTATGCCCCTTTTTAGTAATTCCTTTGACATCAATTTAATGTTAAACCTTAATCAATCACCATACCACTTCTCGTATTAGAATTTATCTCCGGTCTACCAAAAATTCTACTAGAATTTAGTTACACATATGGGCACTTTAAATTACTTCATTATTTCATAAATAATAGCAAACTTTATATTGTACATATACAGTACTAAAATCGAAAGGGCATATTACACTGTTACACTTGATTCATGTATATGTGCAAAGAAAAACCCATGTATATGTGCAAAGAAAAACCTCATTCTCAATTTTTTCTTGTGTTAGCTCCACATTATCTTTTATTACAGTCCTGCATGACCCTTTACCAAGACTTGACTTTCATTTCCTAGAGATATGATTAAAGAAATAAAGAATGTCACTCACACCATTGCAAGATTAATAGAGCCAGTAGTTATAGATCCATATGTATTTCCCAGCACATTGTTGATATGCCTGAAATTGTCATTGGAAAAGCAGGATAACACAATTAAGCCTATAGACTTATGCACATACTCATATAAAACAATGTATTTCGCTTGCCTTATTAAATACAACACTCATGTCTAAGGTTTTTATTCATAATAGTTAACTTCACTATACAGCTCAATGCCTTTTTAACAAGTTATAATAATGATAGTATTAGATAGTCTCATATTATTTGAAAAAGTAAATTTATATTAGTTTATAAGGTGAGGGTAAATCTTTACTTATGAGCTAGCTTTTGTGATGTAGTTAAACCTAAAACCCTTTTATGACATAATCCTCTCATTATATTCCTTATTTCATACATTTGATGATAGCATAGGCCCTTCAAAGACTAAAAGCAAAAAAGTTTAGACGCCATATTTTTTGGTAAAATTATTTGTTATGAGTCGTGCAACAAAAAATAAATAAATAAATAAACGAAAAAAAGAAAGAAAGATTGTCAACCTAAAATCTTAATAATATTAAAATTTAATTAAAAGAGTTGGCATCAATTTTAATTTGTGGCACTCCAAAAAAATAATAAATAACATTAATTTGTTGAAGAGACAGTGAGAATAGAAAAATAAGGAGCAATTTATAAGGTCAAAATGGGAATATAAAGAGAATCGATATCTTGGTTAGCAAGTGCTTTCATTAGACTTCATTTGGTATGTGGGATTCGATTCGATTAGATTAGATTATTTTCATGAGATTGGATTAGATAAATTAGTGTTGTAATATGTTTGATGCAGTATGAAATTGGATAAATTAGTGCTGTGATATATTTAATGTAGTATGAGATTAGATAAATTAGTGCTATAATGTGTTTAGAGCAATATGAGATTGGATAAAATCATTTTTAAATAATTAAATTATTTTTAAAAATAAATAAATCTATTTTCAATTAATTTTAATATAAAATAAAAAATTTTGATTAATATTAAAAGGATTTTTTTTTTATAAACATATTAAATTAATTTTAATTAAAATAAATATATCATATACAAAAAGTGTTTAAATCAATTTGAAAAATAATATAAAATATAAAATTATATTTTATAAATAAATATAACTACAAAAAATCAATTTCAGAGAAAATAATATTTATTTTATAACTAATTTAAAAGAATATTATATTTTATAAATATTTCATAAATATATTAAGTTAATTTTTAAAATAAATAATTTAATTTAACAATAGGTTAGAAAAAGGAAAAGAAATGTAAAATGAAAAATAAAAAAGGAAAAAAAGAAAAAAGAAAAAGAGAACAACATGATTTATCCCACCATAGCAACATAAAACAAAACAGCATGAGATTAGTTTTTCAATCTCATGTTTTTACCAAACATTGGTTTAGACTGGAAGTCAATCAAACTCAGACCAAACCCATATAACAAATAAGGCTTTAGTTTTATTGTAGTCTAATTTATACGGGCAATTATGGAAAGATAAATGGTCTGACAAATTGATTATAACCCATATGATTCCTCGAAATTAGTCAGGTCAAATCAAGACCAATTGAGGCATGCTTTAAGAGGAATTGAGTTATGAAAAGCTAAGGCAGCCAACCTTACCTCTTATATACAAGACTACCTTCGAAATTGGATGTCTAGTATGTTAAATTTATAGTTTGGATAAACAATTCCTAGTTTCTGAAATATTCTTTAGCATCCTGTGTGTAAAATATTAATAAATAAGTACTGAGAGTAGCAAGAAAGCATCGAAAATGATTTTTTTTTTTTTTTTTTTTTTTGTAATAAGAGTTATTCATTCCTCATTAATAGCTTATATTATGAATTATGATATATGAATACCTTGTAGATTATAGTCCATGCACCTATGCCCCAATGTAGTGAATTTATACAATTTTCATTAGAGAAATTTAAAAGAATAATCAAATTTTGAGAATTCTTGGTGACTACCTGAGGATGGGCTAGAAATGAATAATCTGTTTGTTTGGACAAGAAAAGAATCACTGGAATTACTCTTTTTTTTTTAATGTTAAAGTGGCATTTGCTTTTGAAAAGCAATAGGTTAGAGAACAATTTCTTGCTCTCTAAAATTTATTTAAAGCAATAAATAGTAAAATTTTGATAAAATAATAATGCTACTGAAAGATAAAATATCTTTTAGTTCCATCTTGAATCAGTATATTATTTTTATAACGATATAAGGCCCAATGAGCAAGTAAATTCGCATTACATGTGGCATTTGTCTTTTTTTTTAAAAAAAAAAAAATCAATATCCTTGTATACAAACAAATGATTTATCAAATGAATAATATTATACTACCTAAAAATTTATCCAAATTTATTGTTCAAATGATACCACACACTTATTATAATTATCACATAATCAATACATCATCTCAAAATTAATGTGGTAGTTACAAATTACCTTGTCACATCATTTGAACAATAAATTTGGGTAAATTTTTTATAAGTGTAACATTATTCTTATCAAATAATACAAATTAGTTGTATATGAGTACTACTTGAGAACAATTAGAGAAGTAATTATTTTTACTTAAAAGAGACTGAATTAAACTTTTGAAATATAAAGTAAAATGGGTTTGTCTTTCAACTTTTAATTGAGATAAGATGTTGATACTTTACCTCATCCCTAAGTTATGCTTGCCTTTTGATAGCAACTTTAATTTCGTGTGTGTGTATATATATATTCAATTATAGTATATAAAAATAAAACTCTACCAATTATTAATTGAAGATTCTTAGCATAATATATTTGTACACGGAATATATTATGGTTATTGAATTGCATTCGATAGTTGAGATTTAATATCTAAATAAAATTAAAGTTAACATGTCTAACCGAATAAGAAATATACATATAACTAAAACAATGTTTTACTAGCCAGTTTAGAATCATTTTAATCTAACAGATGTTATGTTACAAAACTTACTTTAAAATTAATAATAAGGACTATGTAAATACTATGTTTATTGACAAATTAAGTTAGCTATCAGCTGCATAAATTTGATGTGCAACTCAAATATTTATTTAAAACTTTAAAGTAGCGTGAAATCTTTGTAATTTTAATGTGAGTTATGTGAATACTAACACAAAATCCTATACCATACTCTATATCTTATTTGGAATGGATATGTTGGCACACACATATGATTATATACATAACTTATTTTAATTTCATCCAAACTTAAATCTATATGTTACGTTTAGGTGGCATGCACAGGTTTTAGATTGGGAATTGAAAAAATAAAATAAAATAAATCATCAAGATGATTTTGATCCAAAAATCTAATTATCTGTGTTTATATATTGAATTGGGTCTATCTCTTAGCCTTATTTTTTACATTGACTTTTTATAGAAAAAATTAAAGTTTGAGCAATGCATAAGGACAAAAAAAAAAAAATTATAACAATTGTAATTATCTATTATCTTTTATATTGAAATGTTACTGGATTATAAAAAATCTAGAAAAAAAAAATAGGAGAGGATCGTATTTACATATATTTGTGTATAACTTGTACTAGAAAAAGTAACGGTACATGAAAAAAGGAAAATAAAGAAAATATAGTCACATTGATTAGAAAAGATCCAATGAGCATTTAAAAGATTGAATATAGCCGATTTACAATTAAAGATTTATAATTTGTTTGTTGGAGATGACGACTGGCGCTGTTGCAATTGATTCATGTAGATGTGCCAAGAAAAATATTAGCGAAGTATCTTAAATTAATCAGCTGATTAGTAGAAGATCTCCCAACTGTTAATAGAAACTGGAATGGAATATAAGATATGCAAGAGGATAAAACAACAGGCAGACTTGCGAATAATGATCAATTTGCAGTGGTTCTAGCATTGGTCTGCTTGGGAACATGAACTGCTTCATCAACTTGTTTGTTCAAGGAATTTTGTTAAATTCTAAAGCTTTAGCATCTCTCATTGACTTGTTCATGTCCAATAACATTCCTATTCATTTTGCTCCAGCCTCGGGCTAGAAAGATAGAGACCAACAGGAAAATTCGTAAGCAAATATGTTCTCCTTATAAATTGATTTGATCAAAATCTGAACAAGAAAGAAGCAAACCTGGACATTATCAAGAAGAGACTAGCGAACATCCCCAGTGTCATTCTTGTTGTTTGGAGGGGATGTTGCTCATTTGGAGGAACGTTTTGGCAGATTCCTGCGTCTTGATTCATGTATTAGCCCTTTAAGATTGCCCCGGCAGTTCCCAATATAAATAGAGTTGTAAAATACGCCATGGACTAAATAAACGGAGAAAGGTGGAAGTGAACAGATTAAAGTTGAAGTTCAAGAAAGGCTCAAAAAGCCTATCATTCATTACATGTCCTAAAAGATGATAAGGATTACTAAGAGCTGTACTAGTTATTATAAGAATGGTGACCTGAGTTAATTGATCAACTTTAGGGGGGAGCCACGGGTGCAGGTTCCTTGATGTGTCAGTGTCTGCAATGCTGATTGAGTAAATTTCAAAGCAACAGATTCAGTAGCTCCATGAAACAAGCAACATCTTACAATCTGCAAGTCAAGAACAATATTATACATGCAGTTAATTATCATTTATCAACGTAGGGCTTCCATTTCCTGGATGAATGTTTGAAGCGATTAAGAATCTTACTTCTTTGTTGTTGGATCAATAGAACCAGCAGCTAAAGATCCTCAATATTCCCCCAGCAGAATTGTTTCTATACCTGAAATTGTCACTTGAAAGCAGGATAACATAATTAAACTATTTGAGTTGCGCAATGTACACACTTAGATGATGTTATTTGATATGCATGCCTTTTTAATTACAACACTTCAGCTTGTGCTTTGATATGATGTTAAGAATCAAGTTCTAGTATATACCATCCATTGATCCTAGCAGTTATCACTGAAAATAAAATAAAAATCATGTAAGAAGTAAGAAACAGAATATTCCACTGAAAATAAATGATATATAGATCACTTTGCAAAAGTTTATCATCTTTTGCTCTTGGTCATCATGATCAAGAATCTTTTTTCATCAAGCTGTAATGCAAGCCGAAAAAGATCCAAACCTACTACAAGAGAAAAATATTAAACGTGCATCTTTTTTGATGTTAACGCTACAATTAATATATTTTCTGGGTTCATTTTCTGTTCAAACCTATTTATTCCACCCTTAAATTAAAACCAATGAGAAAATAGGGAATGAAATTCCGTATACAAATTAAAATCAAGTAAACAAAGGATCAACTAAACCAAAATAAAACCACTTGAAAGTTTTGCAATCCATTCATTGAACCACTAATTTTTCTATTCCCTGTTCTGTTCCTCTGCCTGCATTGTGCCCACTGATTACTAGAGAGTACCAGGCCAAACAGTGAAGCAACGAAAGAGAATTTACTGAAAGCACCTCTAAAAGGTTCTTGACCCTTACAACTTCTTTAAATGTTCACAGTTTCCTGTGTGCTGCCATCAACAAAAATGGTCAATGTCTTGGTAGGCACATCTTCGGAAGCATGTTTTGGGACCTCTTTTTCAGCTTTATGCCATGAAATCCAACATAATCTCTTATTAGTTATTACAGTTCCTGAATGCACCAAGTTAATATCACATAAAGTATTTCCTCTGACAAGCTACATTGTAAAATCTTTTACAGAACAGAAATAGTATATGCAAGAAAACCATTTCCATTTTTAAGACAAACAGGAAGAAAATTTAACATAAACATAGTATTCCAAGAGAAGCTCACATAGCAAAGGGCAAAACCAGAGACACTGCATGTTCCGTCTTTACATTGCAACAGCCTCCATGAAGTTTCAGCCATAGAAGATTCAATGCCGACCTATTCATAGATTAGTCGTTGACTAATCTCTCCGCTCTATAACAAAAACTTTAATTCTCAGCATTAGCAGGCATGTCTAGTCAATCCAACTCACATCTTACATTTTACATGTAATTTTTCATCACATAAATTCTGATTATGTCTCTGGCAAGAACATCTACACAATTGGTAGAAAGAACACAATAATGATAATCAGCATGATGTTCCTAATCACAATATAGGTAGGTTACAAGTAATAAAACTCAACATAGATTTTGGTGCAAGAGCTTATTATGATTGTTTGGAACTTAAATTATAAGCTTAGATTGAGACATCGAGTGATAACTAGCTTAATTTCAGAGCATATTTATATATTTATATTTGTGCTTGTTATGCAAATGAATCTAACATGTACTAAGCTGGTGTGATAGCCTGATAGGTACTCAGCTCCACAGCAGCTTTTCAAGGAACTAAAATCATCAAGTCTTTCATATTCAATTGTGACAATTTCATTGGAAAAACAACAACGAATCAGCCAAATCTAATTGAGAGTACTGCAAATCAAGTTTCAATATTACAGCCTGAATAGGCAAGGACTTGGAATTCTCATCCTTTGCTCCATGTCTGAGAAGATGATATGGACTATTTAGAGCAGTACCAATTGTTTGAATCAATGTTAATAATGACAGTCGCCTCAATGTGTTTAGTATCCGTAACCTGGTCACATGCACAAGGGAAGAAGGTTAATCAGTCAACTTCATGGAACATTAATCTTTGGGGTCTAAACAGTGAAGTTGATGAGGGTGATAACAAAAACCTGAATCAACTATGTGATTTCCAGCAGCCACGATTTCAGGTTCCTTGATGTTGATAATTACAGCATCTAATGTGAGAAAGATCTTTGCAACAGAAGGTACATGTTCCAGACAACATCTTACCACCTG
Source organism: Dimocarpus longan (assembly GCA_022984855.1). NCBI lineage: Eukaryota > Viridiplantae > Streptophyta > Magnoliopsida > Sapindales > Sapindaceae > Dimocarpus > Dimocarpus longan. Next base: position 15,613,744 of record CM041013.1, read on the forward strand.
TAATGTACAACCAAAAATTTTCTCGATAAGCATATGCATTTCCTAGCGGTGCAATAGAAATACTAACTATAAACAACTAACATAATTCATGACTTCAATATTGAGCGGCTTAATAGGTTAAATCTAGAAATTGTTGTTATCCATATATGGTTTCTAATAACTACTGAGTACAAATAACTGTTTTTTAGTACAATATCTTTCAATTTAACCTATGCATAGGATGAGATTATGAGAGCAAAAGCTACGAGAAACATTACAGTTGAATGTGGACTACATTGAGACAGCCTATGCATTTCGAGTATATATGTAAAGAACCAGCGACAGCATTGAACTAAAGCATATTTGAAATGGTATTACATGCACATTGTGCCTGCTATAACTATTTTTATAGTTAGAAATTTAGCGTCCAGGACCGTATAATACAGCAAGGCAATATATATGAAATTAGTTACTGGTTGATATCACACAATAAGAATCTAGGCAGTATATTCCTTGAGAAATTCAAGTTTGTTTATGTTGGAAAGTGTTGACCAAATCTGTCTAATTTAGTTAATGAGAGTTTATAGGAATCAATCTCTATTTTTTAGCTTGTATATTCTTAGAATATAAATAGCTTGATTGTAGGAAGTATTTATGTAAATATTTGTAATTACTCCTAGAGATTAGTTAGGAATTAGACAGTATTTAAACCCTACTGTTGTAATGTTTCAAGCACTGGAATACATACAACTTTTTCCTCAATACTTTAGTTTAAGATTGTATTGACAATCATTTTGCAAATTTTGTGGAAAATTGAATTACCAAAACCACAGCAACACCAACGGAATGTGTCCCCAAGTCTTTCACTAAGCTTCTCCTTTTCAGAGTGGTTTACTACCACCTGCATCATGCTACGCTGATCACTATATAGTACCATAGCAAATAGTGAAGACACAGGAAATGAAGGAGAAAAAAAGCAGAAAGGACACCAACAAGGATCAAACTCTTTTATTTACTGCACCTGTGTGTTGCCATCACCAACAATAGTCATCATATCCCGTAAGCACAATGTTGAAATTATGTGTGTTATAGTGCATCCTTGTTTACATTTCCTAAGACACCAAAGGGGTTGTCTAACATGTCAGAATCAGGATTAGCAACCTTACTTTTCTTTTAGTATATTTTCCAAAGATGATATTGATGGCTTTATAACCATTTCCAGTTCTATAAACATGAAGAAAGGGAGAATATAATAATATGATAGAGATTGAACATGGATTTAAGAGCAACTCACCAAACAAATTACACTTTCCTTTCTCTTTCAAGAGTCTTGATGAAGTTTTTGTCTTGAATAGATTTAAATCAATCCTCGATTGCACTGCTTGATAGCAGAACTGTAAAATTCAACATGTCTAGTAAATCATGAGTTCTACATTGACAATTTACTTCTGCATGATAAACCTTGATGTGTAGATAGAATGTGGTACCTGGTTAAAATCATCCAAATCAGAAGAAAATATTAGAGAAAGAGTTAAAATTTTGATGAGAAAATAAATGTTATATAAACGTTCTTCCAAGGTGGTGGCATGCAATATGCATCACTTTTTGTCATTGACTCTTCAACAAATGCATGTCATAATAAACTTGCTTCACTGCATCAAGCCGGAAGATAAAATATCAAGTTTTCTTCACACAAAAAAGATTTTTCGACTTCCTAAAACTTGTATAGTTTTTGCAAATGTAGCTATCAGCTAAAGGTTCTTAATCTGAGTTACACCTTAATATCTACCTACAAATAACCTAATAACATGCACAATTGAAAGGTTATTATAACTACTTGATTGAAGCTTAGCGTCCAGCATCAAAATAGCAAAGAAGGTGTTGGTGGTGATAACAAAAACCTGACATATCCTTATATATCCGGATGACACATGTTCAGGTCTCCTGATGTCAAACCACAACATCTGATGTAAGTAAGGTCTTTACGATAGAAGATGCGTGCTCCAAGCAACATCTTACAGCCTGTAATCAAAGACAGTAAGTTTGTATGCTGAGTATTGAATAACCATCTGTTGCCTAGCAGGACACGGAAAAGATCAATAAGAAGTTGTTAAAATGCAATGTAAGAATTCGACATGATGTAATTTAACACAATAAGTCTATAGCAGGACATAGGATCTCTAATGACAGCAAAAGTGAATCACCGCTTTAGAGTACAACAACATGATGAACCAAAGCAAAGGATGAATCTATGAGAGCAAAATCAAGAGCAGGAAGTTACATATAGTAGCACTTAAAAGTAATACAGAGCATGTTTTGCAGGTTGAGAAGCTGAGCGAAAATTTGCTGCAATTCAGGTTTCACCGTATAATTCCTGAGGGAGAGAAGCAAGACAGCCATAAAACTCTATATTCTTAGAATCTAAATTGAACATAGCTATTAGAGAAGTATTTTTACTCAGTCTAAACCATCCACAAGAAAGTTGCAGTCTGTCACCATACTACTACACCTTTATTTTCTACATTATGAGTATGACTATTAAACACAAGTATATTTGAGACAAATTCAGCAGTTAAGAAGTGTATACGTCTTGGCAATACACTTGCAAGGAGACAAGTGTGAGTGTTTTCCTAGACGTCATTAATATGAATCCAGCAAAAATCAGACATCCTTAAAGATAAGCGCATATTAATAAACTAGAAACGCGATGCTAAAGACACCTATAGAGACACAACCATATTTGAACATTTATTACCTTCTACTCATCATCATCAAAAGCATCTTAAATGGCACCAACTTTGCCCCAAGCTGCAAGAGGGTGTATCCAGCACCAACTACAATATCTTCCTCGATTACAGCTTAAAAAGTTTTATATTTAGAATAAGACCTTGACTTTAAATGTGATGACAATAGAACCAAAATAAGATAGCTTCAAAAGTTATAAGTACCTAGGTTGCATTGAAAGCATCCTCTACTCTTTCATTGTATGTTTGTCCTCCAATCTAGATATGTGACATGGAAAATAAAGTAATGGTAAAAAGGGAAATGAAATTCCATAAAACTAACTAATCAAGTTTACAGAGAATGACCTACATCACGATTACACCAACATGGAAGTGTCCCAATGCTTTCATTAAGCGCCCAATTTTTCATGATCCTGTTTTGCTGCCTGAGTCATGCTTTCATTAATTACCCGAAAGTATCAAGGCAGACAGCCAAATAAGGAAAAAGAGAATTAACGAAAGGCACCTGATTACTGATCTAGGCAACCTTTCCCTTGGAGAGCATAACATTGGCATCATGTCCCAAAATCTCGTTATCAACTTATTCAAGCGTTGACCCAGCCTCATTTTTTATCGCAGTCCTGCATGCACCATGTATCAACACATCACTTCCATTTCCTAGAGATATGTTTAACGCAATAAACAATGTCACTCACGACATCGTGGGATGAATAAAACCAATAGCCATAAGATCTGCATATACTCCCGAGGAGCATTGTCGCTGAACTTGAAATTGTCACACCAAAGCTGGGTAACATAATTAAAAGTTAGACTTATGCACATACTCATATGAAACAACATATATATGCTGCTTGGATTGCTTGCCTTTAACAATTACAACACCCCAACTAATATTTGCATTCATGACACTTAACTTTACCATGTAGTTCAATAATCTTTTTACAATATCTTTATCTGGCTTAACATTTATAACTAGAAATAAATTAAAAATTTATGTTAGAAATAAGACAAAACAAATTCTCACTCAATATAAAGGATAGGGACTTAGTCGGACTCACAAATTTATAACCTTTTGCTCATTGACAAGAGTCTCTGTATGAACTACATTGCAAGCCAAAAAAGAGTGCATCCACTAGTATTGACTGAGAAAATATTTTAAATTTAATGACAACAGTAGAAACCTATATTTTTTGGGTTAAAAACATTGATTCTCCACCATTAATATGTTTTTAGTAAGCTCTGTTACTTTTTGTGTACAAATCTAAATGTGAAATCTAAAACTGAAAACAAGAAATGGAATGAAATTTCATACACTAATTAAATCAAGAAACAGCTAATTACCTAAATCAAAAGAGAACATCTTGAAGAGTCTGCAGTCTGTTCATTAAGCTTCTCTTTTTCATGTCCTATTCTGCTGCTAGTGTCATGCTACATTGATTACTAGAGAGTAGTGAGGCAAACATTGAAGACAAAGGAAAGGAATTAACTTTCGACACCTCAAGAAGTTCATCATCTAGGCAACTCTTTTATTCACTGTATTTGTGTGCTGCCATCAACCATAATGGCTGTGGTTTCCCTAGTGAGCACATCTGTGCAGTAGGTTCTAAGACCATCTATTCAGTTTTGTACATGACTAATCCAAGATCATCTCTTATTACAATTCTTGTATGTTATCCTCGTACAAGCTACAATATATGAACCTTCGCAGAACACAAAGCAAAATAGCACTCGCTAGTTGTGTTATCAATAGCACAAAATGAACCTACATAGAAGGATAGGAATGCAACATTAATTGAATATAGAACAGACAAAAGTTACCTAGCTAATGGCAAAAGCAGAAACATTGATCTTATATTACATCCGGTTCCCTACTCCCTAGTGAGCACATCTTTGCAACAGTTTCTGGGACCATCTTGTCAGTTTTGTACATGACTAATCCAACATCAATTCTTATTACAGTCCCTGTATATTATCCTTTTACAAGCTACAATATATGAACCTTTGCAGAACACGAAGTAGAATAGCACAGGCAAGTAATTATCAAGTGGTGTAAGACAACTCGCTAGTTGTGTTATCAATGGCACAAAAGAGGCCATTTCTAATTTAATGACAAAATGAACCTATGTAAAATGATAATAATACAATATAAATTGATTATATCGGACAAAAGTTATCTAGCTAATGGCAAAAGCAGAAACACTGATCACTTGTTCCATCAATTGCATTTTCTGTTTAGGTTTCAAGAGCCTCCACAAAGTTTTTGTTTACACTTCCAAAAACATTCCTCTTATCTTTGCTGCAGGCTTGGGCTATTAAGAGAAAAAGACAAACTTTTTTAAAAGAACAAGCCTATACTCAACACAAAAACAAAAAGACCACGAAACATGTTTTCTTCGCAAATTGATTTGATTTAAGCTTTGAGACACACAATTTTAATCACAAACCTGAAGATTATTAATAAGGTAAAGAACATCCCCAATGTAATTCTTATTGTTCACCGTGGATGTACTGGTAGCTGCATCTTTGGAGGAACTTGTGGATGATTTACCACTTTTCTCTTCCATTTTTCCTATATCAGACTTCAAAATTCCTCGTAATTCCCAATATAAGTAGAGAGGTAGATTATGTCATACTGTAAAATGAAGGACAAAGAAGTCAGCAAATGAAACATAAGCTAAAAATAAGCAGTGTTAAAAAAGAGGTGTTCATGCGTTTGTAAGAGCAGTAGCTTATAATTAGGAAGCCAAGGGACCATTTCTTGCCATAATTCTAGTAATTGTACCTAAAAGTTGTAGAAGATCAGTAAATTGTACTTATCAAGTTGTCATAAACTTGTGTCATATCTTTCAACATTGATTCCTAATGAAATTCATGTCACTGTAAAGTTGAATTCACTGCATAATACTGAAATATAGGAATCAAATTCTATCCACTAAAAAGAAAGAGGCTTTGTTGCTTTTGAAATTGGCAAAAGGAAAGGAGATCAGGCGCTAACCTCAATGAACTCAATTTTCCAACATAAGGTTTTAGCAGAGCAAAATTCTGGCAAGAAGCAAAGATCCCAAAGGTTTGATCCAAGTTTGAGAAAAATTCTAAGGTATGTCTAACATTTCAAAGTTGTATGAGTTCATTTCCAAAAGATGCTATGCTACAACTATTTTCTTCAATTGCCTGAAATTTTTTTGTCACCATCAAAGAAAATCACATATTATAAAGAAGTCGAACTTTTTGATCCAGTATAATAGTTGTAATTTTACATAAATGGGGGTAAATATCAGCAAAAGAACTTGCATGCAGTGCCTTTTACCTGTACATTGAAGGAAGGATGATAAAACCAGAAGTCAAGACATGTAAACAGAACAGTTGGACAATGTTATTGTAAAATTCTTCTCTCCCTATCACAAGCCATGTCACCATTCTCTCTTTTCCTATTTGCTAAAACTAACCATAGAAACTGTGACAACAAGAAATTTAGGTGCCTCCAAAATCATGTGTCTACGCCTAAAACATTTATCCTCAATAATTAGCAACTACAGAGGATGGATACGGGCAATAACCTATTACAGAAGGATTAATCAACAAATTTTATCTTCAGTCCAAATGTCATTTCCTCGGGCTAGGCTGGTTTAAGAGCTTCCTCAAAACATAGTGGCGGTTGCAAATCCAACATATAATGAATGATTGTTGAAGATAGGTGATATACTTAAAGCAAACAATTCCCAATTTAAGCGAATCGCTAGAACACGTAAAATGGAGAAGGAAGAAGTGAGTAAATGAAACTGAACCAGTGTATTAAAAGAGATATCCATGTTTTTGTAAGAGCAGTAGCTTGCAATTAGGAAGCCAAGGGACCATTATTTGCCACAATTCAGGTCTCCAATAAGGACTTTCTCAGGGTTTCATATTCTTAAAATTCTAAAATACTTATATTTTGGGAATTTGCCAATAGTCTACAGTATCCGAACATAAGAAGTCATTCCCATTACTGAATTGAACTTACAAATTGTAAACATATAATTATTCAAAACTTTTGTCGTATCTTTCAACATTGATTTATTAGGAAAATCATACCATTCTAAAATCGATTCATTGCAGAAAATTGGAATATAGAAATTAAAGTGTTGTTGACTAGGGAAAAAAAAAAAAAAAGAATATTGAGAGCAAACAAACCTCAACGAGCTCAATTTTCTGATATAGAAAGATTTATTAAAAGTGTGATGTAGAATAACGCATGCTAGTAATTATCAAATAGTGTAAAACTGCTCACTGGTTATGCTATCAATTGCACAAAATAGGCCATTTCTAATTTAATGACAAAACAAACCTATGTAAAAGGATAGGAATGCAATATAAATTGGATATAGATCAGACAAAAGATACCTAGTTAATGGAAAAACCAGAAACATCAATTTTTTCATCATCTCTGTAGGTTTCAAGAGCCTTCATGAAGTTTTTGCCTTCAAGATTGAAATCCACCTATGCAAATGAGCTATGCGGAATATCATTAAAGTTTAACCGGAACTAGAGTTGCAAGCATGTAACAGATGTGGAGCGACAGCCGCTAGTAGCTTGACTTCAAAATTGATGACAAGAGCACCAAGATGAGAAAGCTTCAAAAGTTGAACTGCCTACTTTGAGAGCATCCTATATTCCCAGTTTCTTTACTTTAAGTTCAAATAATGTTTGTCCTCCAGCCTAGATATGTGACATGAAAAATAAAGAAATTGTAAAAACAGAAAAGAAATTCCACAAATTAACAAATCAAATAAATAGAAATTACCTAAATCACAATTACACCACCACGGAAGTATCCCGCTGCTTTCGTTAAGCTTCAACTTTTCATGGTCCTATTTTGCTGCCTGTGCCATGCTACGATAAATACAAGAGAGTAGCAAGGCAGACAATAAAGATAAGGAAAAAGAGAAATAACAGAGGTACCTGGTTCCCAATCTATGAAATGCTTTTATTTAGTGCCCTCTGCGCTACCATTACCAACAACAGATTTTGTTTCCTTCAAGAGCACAATGTTGGCAACATGTCCTAGAACCTCATTCTCAGCTTCTTCTATCGTCAACTCTACCTTATCCTTTATCAACATTTAACTTTCATCTCCTACAGATGAGTAAAACAACAAAGAATGTCTCTCACACCATTGTGGGATGAATAAAACCAGTAGCCTTAAGATCCACAAATCCCAAGCACACTGTTGCTATTCCTGAAATTGTCATTGGGAAACAAGTTTTCATAATTAAGCTTTAGAATCATGCACATACTCATGAAACTATGCATGCTGATCGAATTGCATACCTTATTAATTACAATACTCTCACTAATGTTTTTATCCATGACAGCTAATTTTGCTGTGCAGTTCAATGCCCTTTTGAAAACATTCTACCCAGCCTAACAATTAATAACTGGACAGAATAAAGAATCATGTTAGAATTAAGAAAAATGAATTTTCAGCTTGAGATAAAGCATAAATACTTAGCTATATTTATAAATTTATTACCTTTTTGGTCATCATAGTCAAGAATCTCTGTCCATCTGTTAAGCTCCCGGGAATAGGATCTCGTCACAGGTCTATTAACTGGGAAATCCTGATAGTTTCCCTTGTTCACGTTTCTACCTTTCTTTGAAGAACCTATTTTGAAATAAAATTGCGGGTGTTTGTTCTTAAGAGATCACCCAACTCTCCTCACTTTTCTTATTGAAAAACCTCCATGAAAACCTCTTTATTTCATAACATTCTCTTTTATAATAAGAGAATGGTTCTAACAAGGTTACAATTTATTTGTGGCCATTTTAAACATTTCTAACATAAATGACTACCAAAACAAGACTCTACCTAATAAGGAAATAAAATATTATAAACTAAAGGAAACTACATTTTAATTAAAAAGATCTGACAGCTATGTTTTCCTATTTCTGCGCATATAATACTTTCCTATGAAGGCATCCCTAACATTACTCCCCTCCTCGACAACGAGCTTGTCCCCAAGCTCGAACTCCGGATACGATTCTTGAAAGTGTATGGCATCTTCCCAGGTAGCATCAGCAGGAGAAAGACCAGCCCATTGGACTAGGAGTTCACGAACACAAAAAGCCAGTTTAGTACCACTGAGGCGAAATAATTCACGCCAAAACGAACTAGTGAAAATGGTGTCGCGATCGCTGACAATCGATTCCGGCAGCCCGTGTAAACGAAATATGTAAGCAAAGAAGAGCTGGGCAACTGATACAGCAGTGTATGGATGAGACAGGGGTATGAAATGGGCATACTTGGAGAAGCGATCCACAACCACAAACAATACCGATTTACCCTTAACCTTTGGTAAGCCATCAATGAAATCCATAGAAATATCAGCCCAAATTTGAGAGGGAATGGACAGAGGCTGCAGGAGTCCTGCTGGATGAAGATTTTCCCACTTATTCCGTTGACATATCAAGCAGCTGCTAACAAACTCACGAATGGCAGCTTTCATGCCTTTCCAATAAAAATCAGCCTTAACGCGGTGAATTGTCTTGCGAACTCCTTCATGTGTGGCATCATGAATACCCGAGAGGATGGAAGGGATGAGAGGGGAATCGGGAAGTAAAAAAATACGACCTTTATAATAGAGGAGACCTTCTCGTGTCGACCACTGTGGCGCAGCCTTCCCCTGGTCCAGTTTTGCAACCATCTCCTGCAGTTCCGATGATCCCTGAGTTTCTTGACGCAGTTCATCCAGTAAGGAGACCCGTGGGTGAGAAATTGCACCTAAATAGCCACTGTCATCATCCCTTCGAGACAAGGCATCCGCAGCTCGGTTCAAGGCACCTGCCCTGTACTCTACTCGGAAATCAAACCCAAGCAGTTTACTGATCCAATGCTGCTGAGGAGATGTCGTGAGTTTCTGTTCCAATAGATATTTCAGACTATAATGGTCAGTTTTGACGACGAATTGCTGTCCCCATAAATACGGTCGCCAGTGTCTGACTGCCATTGCTAACCCAATTAATTCCCGATCATAGGCTGGAAGCTTGGAATGGCGATCAGCCAATTTACGGCTGAAAAATGCAATTGGTTGCCCTTCTTGCTGCAGTACTGCCCCAATCCCTATCCCCGAAGCATCACACTCGACAACAAACTCGGAATTGAAGTCTGGTAAGCGCAGAACTGGAGCAGTGGATAACACCCTCTTCAATGTCACAAAGGCTTGTTCGGCTATACTGGACCACCCGAAAGAATGTTTCTTCAACAAATTTGTGAGTGGCACTGCTATCAGTCCATAATCTTTGATGAATTTTCGATAGTAGCCGGCGAGGCCAAGGAAGCCACGTAAAGCGGTCACGGATTGTGGCCTAGGCCAGTCTTTAATGGCTGAAATTTTTGAAGCATCTGCTGAAACCCCCTCACTGCTGATAACATGGCCCAGATAAGACACACTAGTGGACCCAAAAGAACACTTGGATTGTTTTAGAAACAGCTGATGACGGCGCAGTAGCTCGAACACCAGGCGGATGTGATGTATATGTTCAATCCAAGTTTTGCTATAAATAAGGATATCGTCAAAGAAAACCAAAACAAATTTGCGCAAATAGGGTTGAAATACCTCATTCATCAATGATTGGAAAGTCGAAGGGGCATTGGTTAGGCCGAATGGCATGACCAAAAACTCAAAGTGGCCATGATGTGTGCGGAAGGCTGTTTTACCCACATCCGCGACAGCCATCCTCACTTGGTGGTAACCTGAGCGTAAATCCAACTTCGTAAAATATGTTGCCCCATGCAGCTCATCTAACAGTTCATCTACCACTGGAATTGGGAACTTGTCCTTAATCGTCCTAGCATTGAGCTCCCGGTAATCGACACAAAACCGCCAAGAACCATCCTGTTTACGCACCAGCAACACAGGTGAGGAAAAAGGAGACTTACTCGGCTGAATGATACCCTGTTGTAGCATTGCGGCACATTGTTTCTCAATTTCATCTTTTTGAAGATGGGGATATCGATAAGGCCGGACAACTACTGGTTCAGCATCTGACAGCAAAGTAATGTTGTGGTCACATGCACGGGCAGGAGGCAAGCTTGTGGGCTCTTGAAAAATACTATGGAAGTCCGACAACAATCTGTCCAGTTCAGCCAGCCTTGCAGATTCTGCCTGAAGCAACTGTAGCCGAGGTTCCAGCTGTGCACGTCTGCCTCGCCAGGTCACAGGTCGCCCATTCAAAGTGAAACTCATGGTCAAGGAAGCAAAGTTCCACAAGATAGGACCCAGCGTTCTTAGCCAGTGCACTCCAAGCACCACGTCATACCCTTCCAAGGGAATCACGTACAAGTCTGCGCAAAAGATTTCGTCCTCAACCTGAAACTGAACATCTTTACACATACCAGAACTGGGAACTTGCTCTCCATTGGCAACAGAAACACGGAGACCTGGTCTGCCTTCCCTCGGTAAGCCCAATCGAAACACTGCCCTGTCGCTGATAAAATTATGTGTGCTACCCGAATCTACAAGGACGGAAATCTGTTCGCCTGCCACCAGAACCTGTAACTGCATTGTTTGTGAGTTTCGAATACCGGTTATGGCATGAAGTGATATTTCAGGATCCTCGACCACTAGCTGTTCAGATAGTTCTTCTGTGTCGTCCACCATGAGACAAAAAAGCTTTGTACATTTGTGTCCGGCTGAGTAATACTCATCACAATTGTAACATAACCCTTTTGCCCTGCGTTCCGCCATTTCGGCACGAGTTAGGCGCTTAATAAAAGGGGCTGGTGTGCTGCCACTACTGGAAGTTACAGAGACAGTGCTGGCCGTTCCCTTCTGTTCCCTGCTAGGACCACTGGATTGGGTAGAGGCGGTTGACTTAGCTGTTGTTCCCACAGAGAAACGACGTCCACCTGTACCACCACTAAGCTGCATTTTACGCTCAAAGGCCCTGGCCATGTTCATTGCAGTCACCAAATTTGGAGGGTCCTGCATCTCCACATCCACACGAAGCACCTCATTCAAACCTGCAGTAAACATGTCTACCTGTTGGTCAGCACGGACGGTTGTCGCTCTCGCCAGACAGGTCTGGAATTGACGCTGATACTCCTCCACCGTTCCTGTTTGCTTGAGATTAATTAATTCTCCCAGAGGGTTGCTGCTCAAGGGTGGACCAAATCGCAGCAGACAATAGTCCTTAAAGGATTCCCATGTGAGGCTTGGTTCCTCTTGTTCCAGTCGATAGAACCATAACTGTGCTTCCCCTAACATGTGAAAGGCAGCCAGCCCCACCTTGTCACCCTCGCACGTCTTTTGATTTAGGAAGAATTGTTCGCAGCGATACAACCAGCCTAAAGGATCCTCCGTGCCATTGTAGGTAGGGAATTCAAGTTTGGAGTACCTGGGAATAACAGCGTTGCCCAGACGGCCCCCCTGTAATGCCACTTGCTGCTCCCTCGCTGGTTCCTCCCTGTTGTGGTTGTTACTGCCGGATCCATCCTCGAAATCACTTGTTTTCTCCTTACCTGCAGATTGGCGTTCCAACAGGCGCTGGATGGCCGAGACAGCTTCACGTAAATCCCGCATCTCATGCTCCATCTTCTGGTTTGACTCCATCACCTTCTGCTCTAAGTCTTGTACCCTGAGCGTCAATGCGTTAGTATCACCCATGACGATCGGCTCTGATACCAATTTGTTAAGCTCCCGGGAATAGGATCTCGTCACAGGTCTATTAACTGGGAAATCCTGATAGTTTCCCTTGTTCACGTTTCTACCTTTCTTTGAAGAACCTATTTTGAAATAAAATTGCGGGTGTTTGTTCTTAAGAGATCACCCAACTCTCCTCACTTTTCTTATTGAAAAACCTCCATGAAAACCTCTTTATTTCATAACATTCTCTTTTATAATAAGAGAATGGTTCTAACAAGGTTACAATTTATTTGTGGCCATTTTAAACATTTCTAACATAAATGACTACCAAAACAAGACTCTACCTAATAAGGAAATAAAATATTATAAACTAAAGGAAACTACATTTTAATTAAAAAGATCTGACAGCTATGTTTTCCTATTTCTGCGCATATAATACTTTCCTATGAAGGCATCCCTAACACCATCAGTTTTTGTTGCAAGCTGAAAAATGGTGCAACCACTACTGCTGTATCAACTATGTAAAAGATATGAATTCTATATAAATTGAAAATAGATCTGCAAGGAGCTTACCTAGAGAATGGCAAAACCAGAATCATTGATCACTTGGTTCATCAATTGCATTATCTCTTTTGGTTTCAAGATTGTCCATAAAGGTTCTACTTTTAAAGATTCAAGTCCAATATATACAGATCAGTTGTGCAGAAGATCATTAATTTTTTACTGGAACTGGAGTTGTGAGCATGTAACAAATGTGTAGGGACAACATTTAATACCTCAATCAGCAGACAAACAGAGGACTTGGGCATCAACTTTGTCGGAAGCTGCAAGAAGGTGTATAATATTGTAAATATCAACAAAGAAGATGCGTGCAGTGCCTTTGTACCTGTACCATGAAGGAAGACAAAAGCAGAAGTGAAGACAAGTAACAGAACACTTTGGACAAATTTACTGTAAAATTCATCTTTCCTTATTACATGCCATGTCACCATTCTCTGTTTTCGTGATTGCACAAATTAACCACAGAAAATGTCTACCCCTAAAACAATTAATATGCAACTACCAAAAATGGGCAGGGGCAATTACCTGTTAGACATGAATTAATCAATTAATTGGATGCTATCACAGTTCCTCTTTGACAGGGTTCCTCAAACCAAAGTGCAGCCTGCAAAAGTGGTGCAACATACGATGGGAGTTAAGTGTTGCATGTAACAATCAATGATAATACATTGAATGTTTAAAATTTGAAACAACATAAAGAAGAAAAAGAGCAAGAGCTTACTTACGGGGGTTGATTGAGCTCCGGATGGGATATGTGGTTTTGAAGCATTGTTCTACACTATTACCACCTAATAAACTGGATGCCCTTGGCTTTACACCAATCCTCCACCTCTAAAAGAGAGCTGCCATAAATCATTAATGTCTTGAGCGATGTGGAGTGTAAAAGGTGATCCGGCAATGCTTTTAACTTAGGACACCATTTGATAGTTAATTCAGAAAGAGAGGGCATAATTATAATATCTTTTCTATTCTCATATTCCCATTCTTCCCACTGTTCCGCCTGAAAAAACTCTAGATTCTTCAATTTTGGAAAAGCTATAACAGGTGAAGATGATGATGATGATGCCCTGCTACTATTTTCAACACCTAAAAATTCACTGCCCACCCTTTTCAACCTCCTCATACAATTAATTTCAAGTGTTTCAAGCAATGGTAGTTTACCCAAAGCAGGCAAATACTCACACTCAAGGGCGTTATTTATTTCTATCCGCTTGAGCGATGTGGAGTGTAGAAGGTGATCAGGCAATGCTTTCAACTTAGGGCAGTGAAAGATAGTTAATTGAGAAAGAGAGGGCATAATTATAATATCTTTTCTATTCTCATATTCCCATTCTTCCCACTCTGGAATTTCATAGAACCATAGATTTTTTAATAATGGGAAAACCAAAGCAGGTGAAGATGAAGATGATGATACACCACTGCTATTTTCAACTCCTAAAAATTCATTACCCACCCTTTTCAACCTTCTCATATTCCAAATTTTGAGTGTTTCAAGCAATGGTAGTTTACCTAAAGCAGGTAAATACTCACACTTGAAGGCTTCACATATTTTTATCTGCTTGAGGTGGGCTAACGACACTACCCAATTTGGGAATGCAATGCCTCCATAATAATTTATCTTTAATTCCTTCAAATACGGAGGCGATTCTAAAGCCTCAAGAATTGCTTCATCCTTGTTAGATGATGCTTCACTTGACCAAGCGAAGTACAAACTCAAACCAACGATGTTTTCCATATTCTTGAGTTGTGCGTTCTTAGCTTCACCTTCATCTAAAACATTGTTCAACCCTCTCAACCTAAGTTGACCTCTAAGATGCCTTAAGTTTTTAAGACAATCAAGCGTACACCCTTGGTTACCACCACCGACAATTAATGAACTCAGAGTTCGAAGATTAGTTAGTCTCTCGACTCCTTTTGGCAGGTATCGTAGATCATCATTCTTCTTAAGTATTAAATGCCTTAAGTTAACTAACTTACCCATCCCTTGAGGTAGAATTTTGAGTTCATCACAGTGAATTACATTCAAAGTTTGAAGATTAAATAAATCACATAATGTGTCAGGTAATTCTTCGATTTTCAAATTCGCCAAAACAAGAAGTCTCATATGTATTAATTTCCCTATCTCCTTTGGAATATTTTGGATGACGGAATTATATATTATCAATGACCTTAAACATGTCAATTGCTCAAACAAGTTCGATTGAAATAGTTCATTTTGCATCGATAAATTGTGGCAACCATAACCAAATTCAACTACAAGGCTTCGTAGCTTTTGGATACCACATTTGTTTAAAGGAAATGAAACCTCATCATTATTTATGGTCAACATTAAATGATGCACTTTCTCATAAGAGGGGTTTAGCTTAGCAACTTCACAACTATGAATTTCCATTGCAAAACAATCCTTCTTAACAAGAAATAGTGCAAACTCATGCACTATGTCATGCATCTTGTAGCTTGTTATATTATCATCTTCATCATTTTCAAACTCTTGGATAAAAGATCGCATCGCTAAAATGTTAAAATAGTCTTCTCCTATTAGCTCTAGATCTTCGTTTTGCTCTAAACCAAGATAACCTTGAGCCATCCATAATTTGATTAATACATCTTTTTCAATATCAGAGTCTTTTGGAAAAATTGCACAATACAAAAAACATCGTTTTATTTTAGATGGTAGGTCACTATAACTTAGTAAGAGAGGACAAAATACATATTCTTCCAACTCTTCTAATCTCCACAAATCACTATCTAATATTCTTTTCCATTGCTCACTAGATTTTTTAAATTGTAACAAACTCCCAATAGTCTTCACAGCAAGAGGTAAACCCTTGCACTTGCCAACAATTTCTCTACCATATTTTTCTAATTTTTTGCAATCCCGTAGAGACCTATCATGAAATGCTACTTGTTTAAACAATGACCAACTTTCTTCTTCTGATAATACTCCAACATCGATAACATCAATGGATTTCATCATCCGTGCCACTTTCATGTTACGTGTGGTAACAACAATTTTACTTCCATGAGCACCATTGTTAAGAGAGTTAAACAATGGTACCCATTTACTTTCGTCTTCTGTCCATACATCATCTAATACAAGAAAAAATTTCTTGTTTGCGCTAGAGCCCCTTATACGATCTAAAAGAATTTGTAATTCTAGGCCAGTAGCATCGCCTCCAAGAGCTTCAATGATTGCTTTGGCAATCCTGATCTCATCAAATGGGTCTGAGACACAAACCCAAATTTTCTTCTCAAATTTTCCCGTTATTTCGTCATCATTGTAAGCAAGTCGAGCAAGTGTTGTTTTTCCAATGCCTCCCACCCCTACAATTGAGATGATTTGGAGGCCGCTTCCTTCTTGATGACATTCACTCAACAGCCAACTTAGTAGCTTAGTTTTCTCCTCTTCTCTACCACGTACCTCAGACGAATTATGATAAGCAGTAGTGATACGTGTTTTCAATCTCCGAGGTTCTTCGGGACTCCTATCAATGGTATTAAGACGATATATATCTTTCTGTCTAGCAATATCATCAAGTTCTTCATTCATTTTTTTTATTTTGCGAGCAATGTCACGACGTAAACCAACTTGTTTGAAACAAAATCGAGGAGAGCACAAGAGGAAGCATACCTTCTCAGGAACAGCAGCATCTTCAGCTCCTTCAATTTGCAATTTCAAAATTGCAGTCTTCCACTCATCCAATATGTCATCCATGTCATAAGATGCCTCTTTGAGCCTGTTCAACCAGACTCCAACAGCTTTGTCCTTCACTTGTTTTTCCTCTGCATCAAGGAGCACAGCATCAATAGCACGGAAGTTGCGGGTAAGCTTTTCGATTTCTTTTCTGACACCGGTCACAAGTCGCACTTCTTGTCGCGTTTCTTCAAAGATCAGTGAAGTCAGTTGCTCCAAAACAACGCTAACAATTGCATCAGCCATTGTCCGAGATGGTAATTGACACTAACTATTTCGAGGTGTTTTCAGTTGTGTTTGTGTGTGATAAGAGAGAATAATGTTGCAATGCTTTATATTAGTAAAGCGGATGGACAAAGTCAGAAGGAACAACTGCAAAGCCCAGCCGTGGACGCAGCGGCAGACCCACCACGTGCAAAGCACAGCGGTCGATGCAGCGACGGACCCACCATGGGACTAGGTGGGTCCCATGTCCCCTCAGAATATTGTAAAATGTTTGAAGTTCGCTTTCGTCTGAGACCGACTGCAATATAACTGGTGCTGGTGTCACGTGGGCCCCCTCAAAATGGGAAAAGAAATATGTCATTTGAGCTGGCGGACAACTGATATTATCCATGAATGATAGTCTATCATTTAAGCTGGCGTATGATTGTTTATAGATTTAGTTTTCTTACCGACCGTTAATATTATTGATCGATTATTCTCTTAAATTAATTATAAAAATAATTATTAAAATTAATTTAAATATTATAATTGATTGGTAATATTAGTGCTTTGAAGAAGTAATCAAACCCTATTATATATAGTCAAATATTTGATGTCATTTATGATATGATAGTAATAGATCTTTTATTTACAAATAATCAAGTTTATTGTCGGTGACGGACTCAAGAAATTTATTAAGGAACACATGAATAAAGTAATAAAAATGTCAAAAATTAAAAACCTATTAAATATATAATATTTTTTATATAAAACAATATTCGACAACATTGTATAGTTGAAATAAAATGAAATATACATAATATTTAAGTAAAGTAAATAATTTTATACTTAAAAATTTTAATAAAATTATTAAAATAAATAAAAATGAAAAAGTACAATACAAATTACGTGAAGTTATAATTTTTCTTATCGAGAATTTAAATCCTATAATCGTTTTTTCTTCTTTAATTTTGTTAAACTATCTTTTTTCGTACATGTGAGAATATATATATATTTTTTTTTGAAAAATGGGGAGAACATATATCTATCTGAAAAGAAAAAGTTGAAAAAGAAAAATATTAATTAATTAAGAGTACGAAGAACATTAAAAGTCAAAAATTTAGGTATAATAAAAATAATAAAAAATTAAAAAATTAGTTATATTATGTTATGGATAAATCTGCGATCAAAATAATCGAGCCCAAACGGATCTACAGTACAGACCCAACAACCTAGAAGCCCAATTATCCGTCGCCCCTCTAGCCCATTCTCCTTGAAAAAGGAGGCCCATTAGGGGGCGCTTGCTGTAACCGCTGATCACTATCGTTCAACCTGACCGTTGATTCTGATCGTAGGCGCCTATTATGAAAGTTAGCTGCGACCGCTATCTTCTCCGCCATTGAGATTGCTGATTTCTCCGCCAGTGTTCTTCACCCGGTTTGACCGTTGGTCCTGATCACTGATCGTCTTCTCCCGTCGCTCGGACTGATCGTTGGCCGCCCTTCGCGATTATTGAACCTGCTCGCCAAATTCTCCACCTCTATGGATTATCTGCCTCTTCGCCAACTCCACCTGACCGAAGTATTCCCCAAGAAGAGCTGCCCATCAGAGATATCTAACAAGTCATTTTCATCCAAGATGATCTGACTAAACTGATCGCTAATATTTGAGCGCGGCCGCGTACCGGCTCCCTCAGTCGAGATATCGCCCGCCTCACTGTCATAACCAACTGCGGGCATGCCGACTCGTTATCCGCCTCCTCGACTCTTCGAGCGTTCAGGCTATCAGAGATTCTTTCGTCCTCCCAACTGATCCGTTACTCAGCACGTTGGAAGATCAGTCCGCCTCGTTCTTAAGAGTCATGAGTCAGCAGAAGTCAACAGCGTTATGCAGCGTACAGTCTTAAGACGTGCCATGCACGCCATCTCCGTCAGAAGCCGTGATCATGATCTTGATTACCTATCATGGCGTATCTGACCCATTCATCAGAAATCTTCCTCTAACAGACCTCGAATGCGACGGATTCGACCTCATTTAATGCCCTGTCAGCCGCATTAATCAGGATTTCGACGCATTAAATGTTGTCTGTCCTTGTAGCTGTAGCTAACTATTTATTCTTGTCTTATTCTGTTTTACTGTAGCATGTCCCCTTTCTTTATAAATAGGGGACGAATTTCACTGTAAAAAGGATCCAACTTCTGAATGTCGTTATTCCGCCGAAATAGTGAGAGAGTGAACAGTGGACGTAGGCATCTTTTTGGGCTAAACCACTCTAAAAATCTTCTGTGTCTTCTCTTCCTCGCCTCTAACCCCTCTTCCTCATTTTCATTGTTTTGCATACACCCCATTAACCATACGAACTGTAGCTTGGGCCCGAAAACAACCTCGTTGACTAAGGAAATCATTTTCCGACGTTAACATATTAGAATTAGAAAGAGTAAATAATAGTGTTATAAAATAATAAACAAAAAACAAAATTGGTTTTTGGGGGTGTGGTTGGTGTGGGGTTATGTGGTTAAGGGGTGGGTTTGGTGGTGAAGAGTAAACATGACCACGGTTTGGTTCGAATCGTCCGGTTTGAACTGAACCGTCCGGTTCGAACTGAACCGTCCGGTTCGAACTGAACCGGGTCTTCAGAATCAGAATCGAAACAAAGGTTCTGGTTTCGGTTCTTTAAATAATGGAACCGAAACCGCCGGTTCAAAGAACCAGTAGAACCGGAACCGCTTTAAACCGACAATTCCGGTGCGGTTCCGATTCTAAAAAAAAAAAAAAACTGCATCACTTTAAAAAAAAAAAAAAAAAAAATTTAAAGTGACAATTGGTCACCTTTTTTTAACATTTTACCCCCTCCCCTTAATTTCTCTTTAACCTCTCCCTTTCCTCTATAAATACCCTTTCCATTCTTAATTTCTTCTCACATCTATCTCCCTTAATCTCAACTCTCTTTCTCTCCATTAATCTCAACTTTCTCTCAATTTTAACTCTTAGTTTTAATATTCTCTTAATTCTCAATTTTAATTTCCTTTAATTTTTTGTATTATATCTATAAATTATAATTTTCAATTTATTGTTTGAAGTTTCAAATTCTTAATTTATTATTTTAAAATTCTAAAATCTTATTTTATTATTTTTAAATTTCAAATTGTAAATTAATTTTTAAATTCAATTGAAGTTCAAATAATTAAATTTCTTATTTCTTTTGTGTATAAATTTATTTTTTTAATATCAAAATATAGTTTAATATTAATTTTTAAATTTTATTTTTATTTAAAAAAAGATTTCAGAACCGGAATCGGAACCGAAACCGAAACCGTTATAGAACCGGAATCGGAACTAAAACCGTTACAGAACTGTCGGTTTCAGAACTGAATCGAAACTGTTTTATCTCGGTTAAGGTTTTGGTTCTAATTTTTTTAGAATCGGAATCGTCTATTCGAAATCGAAATCGAAATCAAACCAAACCGTGATTATATATAGTGAAGAGGCAGGTCACATAGACGAAAGGGGGTAAATTTCAAAAAATCATAGCGGTGGGCGGCTTTTAAAATAAAAAATAATAACAATTAATAGAGTGTAGCATTTTCAATGGTACAGGGGTATACAAAACAAAATATCAATCACAAGAATACACAGAAGGCATAATTTTTATGTGCATCGGAGTCCAAATGCTTTTTGTTTTTAATTTTTTTTTTTTTCACATCTCGAGGACTATTTGTTTCTGCTGACCCTATGATGGATCCGTCCTTACTACTGTGGTTTAAAAAGCAAGGATGCTTTCTGTTTTTTTATGCTGCTCTCCTTCTTTTGTTCCCTCACCTTTTAAGTTTTTTTTTTTTTTTTTTTCATTTTTTTTCCTTTTTTTTCCTCTTTCAAATCTAATATTAAATTAAATTTTTTATTTTAAAAATTAAGTTAATATATTTATTAAATATTTCTAAAATATAATATTGTTTTAAATTAATAATGAAGTAAATATTATTTTCTCTAAAATTGATTTTACATAGTTATATTTATATATAAAATATAATTTTATATTTTATTTTATTTTTCAAATTAATTTAAATATTTTTAGTATATGATGTATTTATTTTATTTAAAATGAATTTAATATGTTTGTAAAAAATCATTTTAGTATGATTAAAAAAATATTTCAAATTAAAATTAATGAAAAATAGATTTATTTATTTTTAAAAATATTTTAATTATTTAAAATTAATTTTATCCAATCTTATAGTACACCAAATACATCACAGCACTAATTTATTCAATCTCATTCTATACCAAATATATAATGGTACTAATTTATCTGATCCAATCCCATTTCATTCTGTAAAAATAATCCTACTTGCACGTGATAAAATTTTTTTAGACTTTCACTACAAATAGTTAACTATGAAGCTGAATGGTTACTGCACTCTCCATATCACTAAGTTAATATTTAAGTAAAATAAATAGTTTTATATTTAAAAATATTAATAAAATTATTAAAATAAATAAAAATTAGAAAAACACTTGTTATATAATTTTTAATTCTACATATTTGAATTTTAATTATTTTTAATGAAATTCTAAATATCGTGATAGTGTTATATAATTTTTATAATTTTGTATATTTTAATTTTAATTGTTTTTTATGAAATTCTAAATACAATGATGGTGTTATTATAAAAAGTATTTTAATTCAAGCATATTTTCGTAATAAAATTTAATTTTTATTACAAAGAAAATTAGAAAAAAATTTTTAATAAATGAAATTTTTATTTTGAAAACATATGATCTTATCAAAAACACTTAACCATTTATAAATAAATTTTTTTCTGAAGTAAACCATTTATAAATAAATTTTTATATAAAATTAATAACGGTATTTCAAAAATATTACTATATAATTATTTTCATGACTGCGTTCCGCACCACATATATGCATTTAGAACCATTTGTGATTTGTATGTGTAAAATAAATTAATATGAATACAATTAAGAATAATGAAAACACGTGTCAAGCGTTTGTGATTTCTCGGACATGAAATTGGGGCTGTCAGTACCTCGGTGGCACACGATAGCAAGTCCACCCTGACCCACGCGTAAATCTCCAACTAATGACACGCGCTCCAGTCAACACACTGACACTGGTGCTGTATCAATCTTCCACTGCAGACTTTCAGTTTAGTGCACAAAGACAGTTGAATTTTTGTCAGCCTTTTGCACTACCAACCATTACTTTTAATTTTCTTTTTTTAAAAATTTCGAGAGGGACATTGAACCACCTAATCCTATGGTGAAACCTCTCCTGCTATACCTACAATTGTCCATGGAAAGAAAGAAAACATAATTATATTTAGGGAGAATAGCAAAAATGCCCTAACATGCAGTCAGAATTACATAAATACCATTAACAAAAATAATATTATAAAATTACCCCAAAAAGATAAAAATACCCTTGAGAAACTTACCTCTCCCATTAATTTTGCCACCAACCCGATTCCACACCCCACCAACTTGAGCCCACTCCCCACCAGCCCGAACGTCGGCGTCAGATCAAGGTCGGTAGGACGACGACGGTATAAGCCCCTCCATCGGCGACGGCAAGACCAGTTTTCATAATCTGAACCAGAAATCGAGAGACTCGAAAAATTACTTCTTCGGGTCAGGGGTGACCCGATTTCGGATCCACCCGAAATCGGGTTAGCTTTTGACCCGAAGAGCAAATATAAATATTAACTAACTCATTAATACTCAAACTAACTCATTTCGTCCATCATTAATTCCTTACCAACCAACTTTTAATAAAATCAACGCATCAAAGTAAAACTCCCATTTCGTCCATATTTTCCTCCGAAACAATCGCCTATCTTTTGTTTACAAACAAACAAACCATCATGTAACATCATTTGCAATAATCAAATATAAACACATTTCCTCCATTACAATATTCTCCAAAACAATCACTTGTTGGTTCTTAACTTTTGTGAAGAAAGTTGAAGGAATTTCGGCTTCAAGGTTAGTAATGTTTTTGAGTTAATTTCATTTTCAATTTCATTTGATATATTTGGAGGAAAAAGATGGAGGAAATGATGTCAGTATATACAGGTCAGAGACTGAACTAAAGAGGAAAAAATTTCCTCTTCGGATCAGCGGCTGACCCGATTTCGGGTCAGCTGCTGACCCGAAATGGGTCAGCGATTGACCCAAAGAGGAATTTTTTTCCTCTTCTGGTCAGTCACCCGAAGAGGAAAAATTTTCCTCTTCGGGTCAGAAGCTGACCCGAAGAGGAAAAATTTTCTCTTTGGTTCAGAGGTTGACCTGAAGAGGAATTTTTCTGAGAGGAAGAGGAATTTTTCGTCTTATGAATCTCTTCGGGTCATCTTATCCAAAGATGAAAAATTCTTCTTTGGGTCAAAGGCTGACCCAAAATCGGGTCAGAGACTCTAATCCGAAGAGGAAAATTCTCAAATTTATGTGTAAGTAATAGAATCTCAAATTATTAGAAATTAAATTGATCAATATCAGAAAATGCTGATTATATGTTATCAAATTACCCTTTGAGCCGTTTAACAGTAATAATTCTGTTTTATTAAATTTTCAGGATTGAAAATGTTTACCGTACGATTAGTTTTCAATTGGGGTGGACAATGGAAAAGCAAGTGTGGGGTTTACTGGTATGAAGGTCAGAGAGCAAGGGCATTTAGATTTCCGCAGGATACAGATTTTGAGCAACTATTGGATAAAGCATACCGCGTCACAGGTATTGATAAAAATCGTTACCGAGTTATATTAAGTACTGTTGCTCAAATCATTTCTCCAAGCATGCCTATTGAGATCATTGATGATGATGATGTTGAATTATTGATTAGCCGTAAGAATGTTGACCCTATAGTTTATATAATTGTTGAGGAGGTTGAGCGTGATGCAACAGATGAGAATGACACTTATGCACCGGAAACTGTTTGTAAACCAAACCATACATCTGAATTTGACTTTGATCCCATCTTCGAAACAACAAATGTGAATGATATGAAGACATCCAATACTAGTCCAACATATCAACCAAACTCAGGTGTCCATTTGGATGAAATTAGGGAAGTATTTACATCATGTGATAATGTTAATACTTGTTTCGCCTTTCATTGTGGATTTGAGGGTACGTCAAGAATGAATCATGAGCAGGAGGTCTCGATTGATCAGCATACAACGGATTGTGATGAACAAGAACAACATACCTATCCCACTGGTTATGGTGAAGCGGCATCGGGTGGAGTTTTGAATCGATATGACCAACAATTTAAGCATGTTCAAAGGCTTGTTCCACCACCATGTGCATTATACCAAGTTAATTCCAATGAATTTGCTCCTAGACGCAATCCTATGCGTCTTCAAGTTGGTGAATTATTTGACAACAAACAATAATTGCAATCAGAGCTAGGTAGATATGCATTGGCAAACAGATTCCAAACAAGAGTCATGAAATCGGACACAACAAGATTGCGAGTTCGGTGTATCGTTGCAGATTGCAATTGGCGCTTACGTGTAGTTAGAGATGGAAATTCAAATTATTTTCAGATTAGAAGATTTGATAGTGAACACACATGCTCAATGGAACAGCGATTTCCACTTCACAGGCAAGCAAGTGCTCGTATTATAGGGGAACACATCAAGGAAAAATTTATTGACCACCGTGTATACCGGCCCAAGGAAATTATCAGAGACATACAAAATGAGTTTGGCATCTCATGTAACTACCACAAAGGATATTGAGCTAGACATATTACATTGGAGGAGGCTCGAGGATCTCCTGTTGAGTCATACAAGAATTTGCCTTCGTACTTATACATGCTAAAGCAAGCCAGTCTTGGAAGTATTGCTGACCTTGAGACTGATTCCAATGATAGGTTCATGTACATGTTCTTTTATTTGAAAGCTTGCATAAATGGGTTTTTGTCTTCCATTAGACCAGTCATTGCTATTGATGCCACTTTTTTAAGAGGTCCTTACAATGGGGTTTTATTTGTTGCTGTGTGTATGGATGGTAATGATCAAATTTTCCCTCTAGCCTTTGGTATAGGTGATTCTGAAACTAATGATGCCTGGGAGTGATTTCTTACGAGGTTGTGCCATGCCATTGGAGAATGTGAGGATTTGGTTATAGTTTCTGATAGAAAATCTAGCATCAACCATGGTGTGCAGAATGTGTTTCCAAATTCATTCCATGCTGCCTGCACCATGCATTTAGAGCGAAATATGGTTGCAAAATGTGGAAAAAGTAAGACTTTAAAGGATGTTTACTGGAAGGCAGTGAAGGTGTATCGGGTAAATCAATTCACCCGTTCGATGGAACAATTGACAAACTTGAATCCAAAAGCTGCTACATTCATCACTGCAGTAGGTATTGATCGTTGGTCACGTGCACATTGTCCAAGAAGAAGGTACAAGATAATGTCAACAAATATTACCGAGTCGATGAATAATGCAATTAATGATTGTCGAGAGTTACCAATCACTGGTGTTGTTGAATTTATTAGAGGGGTTCTGCAACGCTGGTTTCATGATCGTCGTGCGGAAGCACTTAAAATGACAACTCAGTTGACAACTACGGCGGATGTAGCTATTACTCTGAATGATGAAATTGGCTTGGACATACACAATTCACCCAATTAATTTTTACACATTCTTGGTTAGAGATGGATATTTGGATGGACATGTTGATTTAACAGCAAAGACTTGCACTTGCCAAGAATTCAACCTAAACCAGTATCCATGTGCGCATCCTTTAGCTTGCATTCGGCTCAAAGGATTTTCATATGCAGACTACTGTTCATCGTATTACTCTTCTAGGTCTCTTGTAGCAGCATATAGCGGGGAAATAACTCCACCTGGATAACCATCAGACTGGTTGGTTCCAGAAGATGTTGTGGCTAAAGTTGTTCTCCCTCCAATCGATCGCCGTCATCCAGGAAGACCAAAAAAGAATCGCATTCTATCAGTTAGAGAAGAGGTTCAAAGAAGGAGTTGCACGAATTGCAAACGTCAGGGTCATAATAGTAACACTTGCACCTATCCGAAGTCTACAGCAGTACCAAGCAACATCGAGAGTATGGGACAATCAAGTGGTAATAACAATGCTACAGAATGATTAAACTTTGAATGTTGTATGTCAACTGATGTTGTTTGTATTTTTGTTTTGTATTTCTGCATTTTCTATGTAACTTTAAATAAATGTTGACTGTTTCTAGATGGTTAGATGCAACTAGTAAACATTCTGTATAATGTATAACTATATTCCAAGAACTCGGACCTCCGTTAGTTGAAAAAATTTGACATAGTTTTACTTACATATCATATATTTTCAATCAACACAACAGACCTGCTTAAAACACATCCAATAATCACTTTCATTTTCCTAGGGAGGCAAAGTAACCTTGCATTCATAAATCACACTGCACTACGAATTTGAGAAAACTTTAGACATTTCATTACTTTATTGTATGTTTCATACTTCACTACTGCTTTATAGGTACAGATTTACAATTTTGAAAAATTTTCGTAGGGACTTGTTCTCTGAGTCGTAAGCTGTCAGCTTTTCCAAACTCAAATGGTTGTCCAGCCCATAGACATTCCAAATATTTAAGTGTAAAAATCCCACAGTTCGACCTATGTAATGACATGCAATGTAATGTAATTAGAATGTAACAATTCATAATTGTAAATGTAAAAAAATTGAGAAAATTTTCATTTATTTATACACTCCATGTTGTTGTGGACTATCTCCCTCCTGTCGATGTATTGTAAATGGGGTTGTATCAGAATAAGTGTTTGGCATCATCCGTACTAACAACGAAGGCAACATCTTTCGAAGAGGAGTTGACTAGCTAACAAGATGATTTTGTACCATGACATCCACTGATGAATCATATACAGTAATCCTGCGCTCCGCTAAATTTAGTTCCAAGGCAATCCAATGAACATTATTGATGTTTGCAGGTAACAGTAGCTGTAAACCAACATAAATAGAACCTATTAGCAAGAGATTTAAAAAGCAAAATAGAAAAGGATATGGAACTTGAATTATTGAATTAGATGCTCACAACATTGACTTTACTCCAATCCTGCCATGCATGCATCGGAGTCCTTCCATGTACATAATCTATCATATCTTAATCCCAATCAAAGATTTCATGCTTAAACTATTTTTTTCTCGACTGTAATGCTGACCACCTCCCTTGTAGTTTCGACTGCATAAACGTTAACTTAATAAGGTTACTATAAGAAGCTAACGATAATAGTTTGTTGCAGATTAATAGTTGTTATTACCATGAAAGTGTAGTCCAATAAAACTTTGTTACGACTATATCTCCAGGAAAAATGAAATGCACGTCGACGCATGAGACGACAATATGTCTCTAGATGCTGCATATTGTGTACACTGAGTCATACAGTAGTTATCCAATAGGATGTATAAGTTATGAACAATTAAGTCATAGATAATTACTTACATCACCTTCCAGCCACTCAGATGGGGACAATATTGCCTTAAACCATGCAGCATCAGCCTCCAGTAATCCTGTGTCCAACCTGTACTAGCATTAATTGTACGCATATCAATGTTTCATCCTCTAATGTTGATGATAAGTATAGTGACCATACATATTCATACCTCCTATTACTGAAATAAGATATCCATCATTGAGTGAACGTAAAGAATCCTGATCAGCTGGATGTGGAAGTCCAAATTCTAGCATCTTGGGTCTTTTTGGATTTCTCACAGTCGGATCAACGTATGGACTCGTGACGAAGGCCGAGCGTTTGCGCTCTCTGTTCAACTTAATAGTAAGCTTCGGTGGTCTTGACAATTGTACAACATCTGGTGAACCAACTGGAGCAGAGGAAGATGATACATCACGTACTAATGATATAACCAGATCACGAATATTGTTGTCAATGGAATTTAGTATCGTCACATCATCAGCAGCCACGCTATCGGATTTATCATGTGCATGTAAGAGAGTTTGTTCACACGTCTGCATAAAAATAAATGTAGTTAAATTATGCATGTGTCATTTCCTAATAAATATGAAGATCAATTAAAGTATAAACCGGTAAATATTTTACCTTTTCAGGAAGATCGGAAGTATCGAACACCTTAGACTTGCAAATAAGCTCCGTTAGTTCTATCTTTACCTTACGGATTTCATCGTCTACTTTCCTGAAATGTTCATCTTGTTGTGCACTGAGAGCTGTAAGTCCAACTTCAAGAATATCCTCAATTTTCTTGAAATGTTCATCTTGACGTTCACTGAGAGCTTTAAGTCGAACTTCGAGATTATCCTCAATTTTCTTGAAATGTTCATCTTGATGTGCACTGAGAGCTTTAAGCATTGCTTCTAGACTATCCAACCTCTTACTTGCATATTTTATATTCTTTCGCCTGTATTCTTTTTGTGTCTTCATACCAGAATCACCCTCTTTCTTCTCATAACCCCCCTCGACTCGAGTAGCATCATCACTGTAGACCTCATCTCTACCTTCTTCAACATCATCATCATCATCATTATCATCACACACGTCATCATCATCAAAACTACCATCACCATCAAAACATTCAGTGGGACTACCAATCTTCATATCATTCAAAATAATCCAAGATTTCAAACTCTCCCAATATGGCTTACTTGCTTCATCATCCGAAGGGTTTAGAACCTTGTAGGTGGTGAGCTAACATCGAATCAAAACAAAACAAAGTATATATGTAAGACTTAAGTAGTTGATTTGTTAAAGTTAAATACCATAAATTAGTTAATATTTACGTCCATTTGGTCAAATAACTTTGTCTGTAAACAATCATATCCGGGGATCCCTTTGCATATCCAATTAAGTATTCGAGGGGCAGAATTGTTCACCCTTTTTGCATGTCCAAGCATTGACCACATTGGTATTGCTTCAATTGCCCACACCTGAATAAGGAAACAAATAGTATGTTTGTTAATATATAAAAAAAAATAGTAAGGTTCAAGAACTTACTGTACATGAAAAAATCTTCTTTAGTATCTTTACCTGAAAGGCTGTCACAAAGCCATATAAGTTTACTTTACTGCCTTTGCCTTTTCCTTTTGCAGATGAATCAAACACATCATCCAAGTAACTGGATAGATACTTATACGACCTATGATATATGTATGACCCCCAAGGAAACTTATTGAAAGCATCAAAGTCATCCACCAATTGTAGAGCCCAGTACTGAATGGCGTTACGCTTATCCGTTCCACATAAAGTCATTTCCAGAAACAGCACCAAAGCTAACTTCACCATATCTAAGTTGCTGATATTTTTATTAGCCCAAAGTCTCGTTCTAAACCAATCAATCACCATTGAAACTGGTACTTTGTTCATACTAAAGAACTTCTGTCGTAGTCTCTGATTATGCAGCTGAGATTCTTCCATTTCAAACTTTGAGTAATCTCCAAACAGAAGTCCACTAACCAAACAAAACTCTACTGGGTTATATCTTATCAAGTCATTTTCAACATGAAACCAAAAAGTATCTGCTAATTGCTGTTCATGTTAGATACGACACTCTCTCAAAAGAATATGATGACATAAATGCCCGAAAAACACCATTTCATTTACATCAAGAAAATGACCAAAACACGTACCCTTAAAAAGTTTGAGTTGATCAGGCGTAAGCGCAGATTTTATCAATTAAATATTTTCCCAATTACTGTAGCCGCTAACTCGTCTTGCTTCTCTCGATGTTTTCTTTATTTTTAGCAAGTTGTCAAACTTTGTTTTAGCCATTTACACCTACAAAGACAACAATTTCCAAAATGGATAATAGTCAAAAGCACTTGTCCAGTCAATCAACACAACAAAACCCCACACAAACTATCAAGCCATACCACAAATCCCTACATTCCAATATAAATCACAAACCCATTAACACAAAAAATCAACACTCATCCCCGAAACTAACAATTAAAACCCAACAAAACCCTACACAAACTATCCAACCACACCACAAATCCCACAACGCAACAAACCCCACACAAATTATAATATTTTAAACTTTTTTATAAAAAGTGCGTCTTACCTCAAAAAGGCACACCTTGCGTCTTGCACCTTTTAAAACTATGTGAAATGGAACAATTCAGTTATGTCACACATGTTAATGCAAGGTGGAATTAGATTGGACTTGTCTATACAATCATTTTAATTATAAATTTGGTGATAGGCAGCATGAAACTAGTCCAATTTCTAGTGAAAATTTATTGGTATCAATAATTCTAATGGATTCAACAAAACGTGTGTACCAAAATATATATTTGATAGGTTTGATGTTGATGTAATAATCATAAACAATTCAGTTCGCTCAAACTAAACCGACTAGCTATTTTAACAATAAAAAACAAGTTTATAATGCTATTGTTTAGGATTACAGGTGAAAAGATAAAACAATAGGATGCTAAAATCAATAGAGGTTAAGATAATCACTCTATCGAGGTAATCCAATGATAAATCATAAACCTCTTACACTTTGATTAATATAATTGTTAGGTTGAATTACGTCTTTCTCAACGCAACTCTCAAATTTTTGCATATTGAATGAGAAGAAAAGTAGAGATTCTAAAGTCAAAATGATAAGTAGAGATTCTAAAGTCAATATGATACTGTGACAGTTATGGGGTCAAATTTTAGCTTCACATTATTTTCTAACCCCACCACAAAGAATGCTAAAAGATATGTTCAAATTCTCTCAATACGTACAAACAAAGCACTGATTTTCTGACAATAAAGGAACGGTTTAAGTGGAGACACACATTTTTGGAGTCAACTGATAGAGTCATACCATTTGCAGGTTACTTTTCTACCAAACCAAAACTTCCAGTTAAGGAAAAGATCAAGGAAAGTCCAACAGGTCTCGATGCACTAAACTGAAGCAAAATCTATCTTCAAATATTTGATATGAATATGTCTATCAACTCCATTAATCATTCAAAATATACTACATTAACAATGAATTTCCATCAAACTGATAGAGATTTGCATCAGCAAGCAAGGACAGAAGGGAGAATTATATTATTCCTCCAATGGAAACTTGGAATACAAAAAAAAAATATTAAACATGGGGAAATGATAAATATAAAGAAGAATATATTACAGAAAGGCCAACACTATTGAGGGCATGAGTATGAGATTCCACTGAATCCTTGGCACATCGCTGTAAAGGGCATATACATAGGCGTTGGCGACTCTCACAGATGCACAGGCATGGAATACAAGAATTTATATTACAAAGTAGAGGAAGTTCTGGATTGGTGCATCTTATCCTCCTGTGAGGTAAGAGGCAAGTATCAATGTTCTCTTTCATCTTGTAACTATTATCGTTTAAGATATTAATTAGTAATTAATTTAATAAAGTTTTACATTATAAATTAAAATATTTGTTAATTTATAATATCTCTTATTTTAAAATATTCAAATGTTAGAAACATGAATGATACATCACGTCAGTAAAGTCACATCCTCAAATATTAATGATTTAAATTATTTGATTCCATATAGGAATCTCTTAAAACACCAACAGTACATAAATAAAGTATCATATCTCAATCACCCATAATTCATTGCACTTTTACAACTTTTCCAAATTCTATCCCCTCTCTTCAAGATTCATTAAACATTTTAGCAAGATGTCCTATATCATCTTCTTCCAATGCTTGTGCTTTAAGCATTGCATATTGAGGCTTTTCATCCTAATTTCTATTATTAACTTCTAAGAAAAATGCTCATCTAGCCCATAACTGAAAATTGAAAAATAACAGACTAGTAGTACTAGAGAAAATATTGATACGCTCATCATTTCCTATCTCAGGTTTCTTATAAGAGTCGAAAGATTGGGATAAACTGAATATATTGAAATTAATACCTTAATGGCTACAATGTCAACACTATGCTCTTCATGAAAATGGGTTTTGAGTATTTGAAAAGCGCTTTGATGTATTGTTTAAGGGTCGACCAAAAATTAATGCTAGACAACTTAAAAGAAATAATAATCTACATAATAATTACAAATCAAACAACATAAGGAAATAGAGTTTAAAATAATGTTTTTAATGACATATCTTGTTTCTAGAACCAATAAAATTCATGAGACATGCCATCTGTCCTCGAAACAAAGATCCAATTAAGACTAATAAAGCAAAAGCTATAATCATAATAGCATATACATACCATTTCACCACAAAAAAGTTCATCCTTCCTAATTTCTTCAGTGCTTATATAAAGAAGGATGAAAAACAATGGTTCATTGAAGAGGCAGAATATGCCATAGTGACATATATCATATAAGTTAAAAGGGGTTAAAAGAAGTTATATATATGTATATAGCCATGTACAACCATCCACAAGAAATTTGTCAATTATTACTTGAGCTAAGCCAGGAAAGTAAAAGAAAACAAAACCATCAGTCAGTCTTGAGTTGGTGTTGGGCGAAATGTACCTTCTTGTTGGGTTCGAACTTTCGTCGAATAGTTGGTGGGCGTTTTGGTCGACTTGGGGTTGTATGGGCGGCTGTGGTTGACCTTGGATGGATGGTTGCGGTTGTGCTTGGCCGGTGGTTGAGTTTCGGCTTCAGTTCACGTTCAGGTCTACCGTGAGATGCCGTTCGAGTCTGTCGTGAGCTTCGGTGTAGTTCGGGTCTGTCGTGAACTAGGTTCGGGTCTATCATGAACTACGTTCGGGTCTGCCGTGAACTACGTTCAAGTCTACCGTCAGCTTCGGTGTAGTTCAGGTCTGCCGTGAGATGCAAGGGGAGTTTGTTGCTGTCAAGAGGAGGTGGTTTCGAGTCTGGTCTGCCGTAAAAAGACGAAAGAGAGTTTGCTGCTATGAAGGGGAGGTGGTTTCGGGTCTGGTTTGCCGTGAGAAGATGAAGAGGAGTTTGCTGCCGTGAAGGGGAGGTGTTTCGGGTCTACTGTGAGAAGATGAAGGGGAGTTTGCTGCCGTGAAGGAGAGGTCATTTCGGGTCTGGTCTGCCGTGAGAAGATGAAGGTGAGAAGATGAATGAGAGTTTGCTGCCTTGAAGAGGATTTCGGGTTTGGTCTGCCGTGACAAGATGAAGGTGAGAAGATGAATGGGAGTTTGCTGCCGTGAAGGGGATTTCGGGTCTGGTCTGCCGTGACAAGATGAAGGGCAGTTTGCTGCCTGATGAAAAATGTTAAAAGGTCATTTTAGTCTTTTTGGGGCATATTTGCAATTGAATTACATCCAATGGCATTTTTGTCATTTCAATTTGTATCCAAGGCGATTTTGCTAAATTCCCTTATGTTTAAAAGATATTTATCCCCAATGTTTGGTTATAATATGAAACTATTCTCCCTGATTTCGTAATTAGTAGTTTACCTTTTCAAAGTTTAATTAAATAAATAATCAACATCCCATCATTATCAATTTCATCCATTACCGTTAAAGGTGAAAGGATAAAATAGTAAATAAAGATGATAAGTAAATATAAATTAATAAAAAATAATAAACAATAAAAAAAAAAACTTATTTATTTTGAAAAAAAAAAACAATTAAAAAAATTGATCTCCACTACTGTGGAGGTCAAATTGAAAATCAATTTAATATGAAAAATTAAAAAAAAAAATCTCTCCCTTCATCTTCTCTCTCTCTCTCTCTCTCTCTCCCTCCATTTTCCATCTGGTGATGACGACTTCATCAGCGGCGACCCTCATTCTCCTATTCTTCTCTCTCGACGTCGGTCCTCCTCACTCCTCTCTCTTCGCTGAAACCGATGAAAAACTCATCATCTTGGTTCGAACTAAATAATGATTTTTGATATTTTTGATGATTTTGGTGATTTTTATGATTTTTATATGGGTTTAGTTATTTTTTATGATTTTGGTGGGTATGGTGGGTGGGTGTTTTCTGAGTGTTCTGGGTGGGTGTGAGTGTTTGATTTTAGTGGTGTTCTAGGTAGGTCGTCGTCCACGATTATCATCCATGGGTGGGTGTGATTGGAAACTGATATGGATTTCATCTTCATCGTCATTTTCTCTTCTTCTTTTCTTCTTATTCTTCATCTTCTCGAACCCAAAAATCTAGGTTCATTTAGGTTTTTTGGTGGTTGTGATTAGTGCCATTGTGGTGGGTATAAGGTTTGAGTCTATTGAGTGATGAATGATTTGTTGAGTGACGGTGGTAGTGATGAACGGTTCATCACTGTTCCTCTCTATCTCCAAACCATATCCATCACTCCTCCCTCTATCTCTCATTCTTTTATGTTTTTTTTTCATCATTTGGGTTTGCATCGACCCAAATGAAAGTCATCTAGGCTCTAATACCCAGATGAAAGAGAAATATTTTTTAATATATATATATATATATATTTGTTTGTTTGTAATGTTGTTTTGTTGGATAAAAGATTGGTTGTGATGGATTGGCTATGTTGGATTGGAGTTGTGTTGATTGGTTGTGATTGAGTGTTGAAATTCTGGGTTGTTGATTTGAAGTTGAATTCTACGTTAATTTTTTTAATCTTTTTTTTTTTTTTTAATTCTTCCAATTTTGTTTGGTTCATTTTTCAAAGATTTTTTCATTGAAAATCTGGATTCCAGATCTTCAATTGAATTTTTCTTCTTCTTTTTCATTTTTCAACAATTTGTTAAGATTTAATGTAAAAAAAAAAAAAATTGTCAACATTTTTTTTTAATTATTTTTACAGACCTAGGGTATTGTTGACGTGGGAAACTAGTCAACGAGATTCTTTCGAGCCCAATGCTGCAATGTAAGAAAATCACAAACAAGAAACGGAACAAAAGCAAAAGAAAGAGGCAAAAGAAGAAAGGAAAATACAGATTTTTAAAGTGGTTTGGGCCCTTAAACCACCTACATCCACTGTTATTTCTCTATTTCTGCAGAGTAATGACAATGTTTTCTCTCAGTGTGTGTCTCTCTCGGTCCCCTTTTACAATGAAAATCCTCTCCTATTTATAGAGGGAGAGGTGTTATAGTAGAAATCAATAAGACAAAATAGCATGATGATTTATAATTAATGTATCTGGATTACATTTAATGCTCTTGACACTTATTAGGTAAACTCTGTCAAAGCGTGGATTTAGACGCTAACCCATGCCGGTTATGTGATATTTCCTCAAATTATGCTGCTATTAAGTGAAATAATTTTTTTTATCGTGCAAGACACGTCAGATTACTGTTCTGGACTGAGACTGGGTGAATTGGGTCAATACATATTGAAGTTGCAAAGAATACGGACTGAAACTATGTAAACGGACTTAGCAAACAAACTTGACATCGTTATAGTAGGAAACGATCTTGGCATCGTCAGGAATACGAATTGGACTTCGCTGAAGGTCCAATAGCCTTCGTGAATTACAAACTTCTATACTGGGTCTTGCTTATTGGGTCCGCCTGTTTGGGCCACTAAACTCATGGGTTTTTACCAGCCCACTCAGATAATTCGGAAATCACCCACAACAGGTATGAACTCAGCTTGAAGATTTGGGTTAGTAACCTAGACCTTCAATTAATTTTTTTTTTTTTTTCTAAATTTCTTTTTTATGCAACAATTTTTTTTTTCAGTTTTTTGATACTTTGATTGTCAACGTCCATCTTAAAGGTAGATTGTGAAAATCTATTGTCTTTATTTTTAATAAAATTTTAAAAATAATTTCTTTAAACAAATATAAATATTAAAATATATTTTTAAATTAATTCCACCATCTATCATATCATGACCGATGGAGATATTCTTTTATAATTTTATTTTAATTAAATTTATTTTGATTTTTTAATTTTATTTTAATCAAGCTTAAATAAAAGGTAAAGAAGTCATCTACTACTTTACATATATCAGTGTCAACTTTTTAACAGAAAACCTAACGAGACAATGACTAATTACACAACTAGGGGAGCATTTTCAAATTATGATAAAATATTGGGGATAAACTATAATATCCCTTATGTTTAAAATCATAATTAAGCATAATTAGATTGGATAAGTGAATTGCTCAAGAACAATGGAAACAATTGTGACTGCCATTTTTAGCTAGAGATGGCATTGGTTGTACTTGTGATCTCTGATAAGAAAATATATTGATACTACAGTACTTTCAATTATTATAGTAATAGTGCATCGAAAAAGGCAACAACAATATTGGAATTTCATGCGTTGTAGTACTGTACACAAGTTTTCACTTTTTTTTTTTTTAAATGAAACTTTATTTATTGTTTATTATATATTCTATAAAATAAATTATTATATAACTCGAAGGCTA
This sequence comes from Dimocarpus longan, assembly GCA_022984855.1. Taxonomy (NCBI): domain Eukaryota; kingdom Viridiplantae; phylum Streptophyta; class Magnoliopsida; order Sapindales; family Sapindaceae; genus Dimocarpus; species Dimocarpus longan. The sequence continues at coordinate 15,649,835 of CM041013.1, forward strand.
CCAAAAAAGCCACACGCTTGATTTTATTAAAGAGGGCGTTCACATTATCAAGGCTGCTTTTTATTTTATTTTATTTATTTACTTTATTAGTATATTTATAATTATAGAACGACCTTGATATGGATATTCTTTAATATGGTCTAAATCTTAATATTTTATTTATTTTTATTTTTTAATACGTGGGAGAGAATGACTCATACTAAGTAGAAAAATTGTTCAAAAACTATTCTCAGATTGGAGGAATATATTTGAAATTTATTCATTCATATGTAAACTAGAGTGTAATTGTTCATTTTTGGTGGATAGGGCGCTCAAAAATAAGGATAATCCTAATTTCTCTCCAATAGTCTGATGAAATAGCTAAAATCCTCTTTTGCTATAAGAAATCGCTAATATTCGCCCTTTCGATTTACAACATAGATAAAGGGAAAAAAAAAAAAACCTGTGATTTATTAAAATTTCTAAAAGAACTCATATAGTCAATTTAGATATTAAAAGTCAATGGTTGATCATTAATGTGAAAAAGTAAAACTGTCAGAATAAAATAAAATATAAAAAATATAAATATTTAATAAAATGATAATTTATTATTTAAAAAAATTAGAAAAACTCTCCACCATCCATCTCTGAAATGGTTAGAAATGAACGAAGGTGATCAAAACAACAAAAAAAATTAAAAATGAAGGGACCCGACCCGAATTTTCCCTTTAAGGATCCGAGCCAAGCCCTCTCGGCACTCCAATGGAAGTCATTACAGTCTTCATACGGTAACTCTAAAGAACTCCGTGGAGCGAACCCGTGATACATTTCCATTTCATAATCATTTAGCAATTTGAGCGATATTTTTTTTTCGACAGCACAACGACTATTTTCGACATTTTTAATCTTTTTAAATCACTTGAAAATAATTTATAAACACTTCAAAATTTATATATTCTTCTCCACTTCCAATTTGGACCATATGTCTATCTCACAATCTAAGTTTAACCACAATTAGAAACATTTCGATCAAAAACTATTTCAAATTCTAAAACTATTTTATCATGCATAAAATTACAAGTATTTACATAAAATCAAAAGTATTTCCATTACGTATGTTTACTAGACCTCAAAATATGTACAATAATTTTCACAGTTGCGATCCTCAGAAATATCTACCTAACTCTGTGTCGGAGATCGCTCGCTCTGAGCACTCGTCTCTGCACCTGGGGAGGTTTTCATAAAATAAACAGAAAAATGGTGGATTAAAAGAGTTCAATGAGTGTTATGAAAAACATATTTCTTACATAAATACCTCCCAAAAATATTCAGAAATCTAAAAGCCTTAATAATTCATTCAAATTATAAATTTCATAGTTTTGGAGACATATTGATATAAATCCATTTGAAAACATAAATGTATATAGCATTAAAATTCATTCAAAACATGAACATAGGTACATCATGAATAGTATTAGTCATGTAACATGTATCCAATAGAATTCAGAGAAATCATATCACACCGACTGGTCTTAGATCACCGGTAGTGGTAACGATCCATCTCAGTCACAAACCACTACGCTATGGAATGTTACCTCACCTTACGTATGGTATCCATTATAGTACTTTAAAATCGCGCATAGGGCAACATGACAGACTCAATTCCCCTACAGTTAGTGACATGCCCCGTCCCTACCCCCTCTCCCCCCACCCATCATACCATGCACGCATAAGATATTTCGGTCGATTCTCAGTTATATCTAAGTCATATCATGGGGATTAGGACAACCATTGATCTTGAAAACTTTCTTTACTCATATATTAAAATTTTAGCTCTTATACTAAAAATAATTAATCATAAAGGCATAATGCTTTAATTTATTACTAAAAGCATAAATATATATATGTATATATATTGCTTCAATAAACTTATGCTATAAACATTTTCTTTAGACAAAATTCTTTTCAATTTCAAGTTATTTTAACATTTATAAAAACACTTTTAAGCATGTTAAAAATGCATTTAGTATTTTATAAAATAATTTTACACTCACATTGCTTTCAATTTACTAGGATATCCTTCCATAATTCTCCCTTGATTCATTTGTTTCCTTTTCACTTACAGTGCACATTCTAATTTAGAATCTATCAACTAATCATCAAGTTTGAAACCAATACTAATTCATCAAATTTGCATTCAAACTATCATCCCCTTCATCTTGGCCAATTACACTACCTTACACATATGTATTATTCTTTTAATTTTTCTATGCATTAGTCATCTTAAATTCATCTCAATACACATGACATAAACATAAGGTGTACCTCAAACTTTCATGATTGGCTGGATTACATAGCAATCTAATCCAAACTTTTCCTTTTCCTTTTCCTTTTCCTTTTCATTTTCTTGATGCACATCATCTTAGAATCATGTAAAACCTCATATAAATATGTCAAAACATTAAAATCAATTCATGTGAATTCAAACCATAGCTTGGCCGAATTACACACCATGACATCCAACATCATTTTTCCACTTTCATGGCCACCAAACACATTATTCATCTAATGCCCTAAACTACATCAACTTAATTTTAAATCAAAATGTCAACTTCACTAGTAAGCTTATCACTTGCTCTTGGGTCTCTAGCTTTGCTTTCATACCAACTTGAAATCTCAAATCCTTAGATCCATACACACAAATTACAAATAATTCATTAGAAACCATTTATCCAAATATTTACACAAACTAGTCATGAAAACTCAAATCTTACCTCTTGAAATCAACTTAAAATAGATGGATTTTGCTCCTAAGCTTGCATGCAACCTTAAATGACTTGAAAATCACTCAAAAATCATCTTAAAACCTCAAGTGCAGCAAGCTGTCCTTGGTTCTCCTCTCATGGCCGAACACCCCCCCTTTTTTTTTCTTCCTCGGCCGAATGCTTCTTCTTTGGTTCTCATTTGATTTTCAACTTTATATATCCCTTATTTGCTCTTACAAATGCCCCTAAACTAACTTTAAATTCACAATTTTACCATTGGTTGGGTTTGAAAGCTTTTGATTGGTTGAAATTTAAAAACCAATTTAATTTTAACAATTTCCATTTCGTTTCAATTATATGGCATTATCCTTTGTCTTTTAATCTATTTTGTCTTCATTTGCCATTTTTATCTTCCCTTTTCATGCTTCTTTCACGCCACTTCATGCTCTCCTCTTCATTTCACGCCACTTTATGCTTCATTTTACATTTCCATATTTCCTAAAATGCCCTTGATGCAATTCATTCACTTTTTTACCTAAATAATTTTCAAAAATATTTCATAGTCATTCAATCATCCAATTGACCATGAAATACTCAAATTGTGTATGTTATCTCTCAATTTCAAGCTTTAAAAAAAAAAATTCAAATGGATGTAAGATCATCAATACCCATTATTCTAAAAAAAGAGTATTTTCATCCAAAAATCTTCGGAGCTCTTAAAATCTACTCAATCGGACTTATTTTTTATATGTTTCAATTTTTTTAGACTCTACTATCTATTCTAGATATTTTCGATGTTCGGGGTCCATTTATCAAAAATCACTATTTATCCTATCATTATTCATTAGAAAAATTTTATTACTTGTAAAAAGAGGAAATTTTGGGCTTTACAATTCACCACTCCTTATAAAAATTTCTTCCTTGAAATTTTAAAAATATAAACATACCTGTCTCAAAGAGGTAAGAGTACTGGCTTTGCATTTGTTCCTCATGTTCCCAGGTGGCCTCCTCCATTGCATGATTTCTCCACAGAACTTTTATCAATGGAATGACTTTGTTGCGCAAAACTTGATCTTTGCGGTTAAGGATTTGTGTTAGTTGTTCCTCGTACGTCAAATTTTCTTTTAACTCCATTGGTTGTTCTATCAATACATGTGAAGGATCTGTTATATATTTGCGAAGCATAGAAACATGAAAAATATTATGAATTCTAGCGAGTTCAAGTGGTAGTTCCAAACGATACACTACTTGTCCAACTCTACCAATGATTTTATTTGGCCCAATGTACCGTGGGCTTAACTTCCCACGTTTTCCAAATCTTAGTACGGCTTTCCAATGTGATATTCTCATAAAAACCATATCTCTTATTTGAAATTCTAGGTCCCTTCGACTATTATCTGCATAGCTTTTCTGCCTATTTTGAGCTATCTTTAACCTATCCTTGATAACTTTAACTTTATCTGTTGTGACCTGAACAATCTCGGAGCCTATTAGTTTTCTCTCACCTATCTCGTCTCAACAGACTGGAGTCTTGCATTTTCTTCCATAGAGCACCTCATATGGTACCATACCAATATTGGTCTGATAACTATTGTTGTATGCAAACTCCATCAATGGTAGATAGGTATCCCAGCTCCCTTTGAACTTTAAAACACAAGCTCTAAGCATATCTTCTAAAATTTGTATAGTCCGTTCAAATTGACCATCCGTTTGTGGATGAAAGGCCGTACTAAAACTCAATCTTATACCTAGAGCTTTCTGTAGACTTGGCCAGAACTTAGAAGTAAACCTTGGATCCTTATCCGACACTATAGAGACTAGCGTACCATGTAACTTTACAATCTCATCAATGTACAGTTGGGGCAACTTATCCATGAAATAATTATTTCGGATTAGGAGGAAATTGGCCGATTTAGTCAATCTGTAAACAATCACCCATATCACATCATGACCTTTCAGCTACACGAAAGTTCTACCATGAAGTCCATTGTAATCCTTTCTCATTTCCATTCTAGAATGGAGAGTGACTATAACAACCTTACAGGTTTCTGATGTTCTGCGTTCACTTGCTGATAGGTTAAATATCGGGAGATATACTCGGCTATTTTCTTCTTCATACCATTGCACCAATAGTGTTCCTTTAAGGTATGGTACATTTTAGTACTTCTCAGATGTATAACATAAGCCGAAGAATGTGCCTTATCCATAATCTCTTTCTCTATTCAGTACGCACAATCTTCAACCCAACATCAGTATACCATAATCTTTTAACAAGAAATCCTCCTGTTGTTTAGATTCCACCGCACTTTTCAACTTAACTAATCGAGGATCCTGTGATTGTAACTCCCTGATGCGGTCCACTAGAATAGGTTGAACATGAAAGGTAACCAACAATGCTCCTGAATCTGTTGCTTCTAGTTTCACCCTTAGATACCTTAATTCCACCAATGGAAGGTATACCTGAGGGGACCTGTCCCAGATTTTCCCTGTAGGGATCTGAGCGAAACCCTCCTAGCACTCCAACAAAAGTCCTTGCAGTCTTTCTACTGGTGATTGATTCTAAAGAACTCCGTAGAGTAAAGCTGTGATACATTTTCATTTCATAATTACTTAGAAATTATAGTCATAATTTTTTTTTAAAAAAATTTCGGCAGTACAACGATTATTTTTCGACCATTTTCAAATCTTTTCAAGCCACATATAAACAATTTATAAATACTTTCAATATTTCATACATTCTTCTCCACTTCCAATATGGACCTTAGGTTCACTTCACAATCAAAGTTCAACCACATTTCAAAATATTTCAATCAAAAATCATTTCAAATATTAATTCAAATTATCATGCATGAAATCTCAAGTATTTCCATAAAATCGATAATATTTACATTATGCATATATATTAAACATCAAAATATTTACATTAATTTCACAGTAGTAGTCATAAAAAATGCTCGCCTAACTCTGCGCTGGAGATCACATGCTTTAAGTACCTATCTCTGCACCTAGGGAGGTTTTATATATAAAATAAACAAGAAATAGTGAGCTAATGGAGCTCAGTGAATGTTTTACGTTTCTATTTAAACTTTTCTTTCAAAAATAGTCTCTCTAAAATCACTTGGAAATCTAAGTTTCTTAAAGATCTAATCCAAATCATAAATTTCGCAGTTTTGCATAAACATTTATATAAATCTGCTTGAAAGCATGCATCATTAAAATTCATTTCCGTAACATGATTCATTTAAAATCCATTCATAACATAAACATAATTTCGTAAAGAATAGTATCATTCATAAAACATATATCCAATGAAACCCAGGGAAATCATAATTCACTGTCTGATCCTAGGATATTAATGATGGGGACGGTCAATCTCAGTTATAAGCCACTACGTTGCAGAATGTTATCTCGTCTTGCATAGGACATCAATCATAGTGGTACCTTAAAAATGTGCAGGGGGCGACACGATACTCATCCACCTATAATTAGTGGACTTGCCTCCCACTGACATGTCATACACGTAATAAGGTACTTCGGTCGCATTTTAGTCATATCTCAATCATATAATAGGAATTAGGGTAACCATTGGTCTTGAAAACTTCGCCTGCTAAAAGTAATAAATCATAAAAGCATATTTCTTTGATTCGATGCTAAAAATGTAAAATCACATTTCGTCAATAATTTCATGCAATAAATGTATTTTTAGATGCATATGTAAAAGCATTTATAAACTAACAATTTAAATATAAATTCATTTCAATATCAAAATGCTTGAACATTCATAAAGTAATTTAAAAGCATACTAAAAAGAATAAAAATACTTTTAACATTTATAAAATACTTTACACTCACAGTTTCCCAGCTCACGATAATTTTACGATTTTGAATTTCCTTCATCTCCTCGTTACCTACATATTTTCACGTTTGATTCTTAGGCAACATCGCAACCAAATTCATTCACATAAACACTTTCATTGGCATGCATCAATACACACAAGTGTCTGATTACTCAAGAATTTCGTAACACCCTTTTTCCAATCGTATCCACCTCAATTATTCGTATATAATTTTCATTCGAAATTCTTAATAACTAAGCATGTAAAATACATTAATTAAAGTCTAAATTTCATATCAATACATTTAACACATTTTTGGACTATTTAATCCTATGTTGGCCGAACATACACCTATTTTTACACCATCGATCTCATTTTATTTTTCTCATCGTAATCACACTTAAACATATGTATAGGGGTGTAAATGCAAGTCCAATTCATAGCACATCACATTTATATAATAAACCAAAGTTTTACCATAAAGTAATCATTTAACATTCCAATAAATTTCTTTCAATTCCCTTATTAAATTCTTCATCAATACAAGCTATAAAATCATCCAAACATCCAAAAGCAATTTTCCATCATTTTAAACCCATCATGGCCGAATGCATAACAAGTAAATATACCAATTTACTTCTCATTTCAACTTTAAAACTTGATATTTCAACACATTTGCATGCAAGAAAATCATCCAAACAAATTAAAACCAATTTGAACCATTCAATTACACCCTTGGCCAAAAATCACATACAATACCATATCAACATTCCTTCAAATTTTACACTTGCATTCACATCAAAATAACATCAAATCTCATGGCAAAACAATCAAACTCAATTTGAACTATGAAAATATCTCTTTGGCCATTACTTACATGCGTAACCATACAAATTTTCCTTTAAATCCACACAAAATCCGCATGCAACTCAACCTCCACACTATTGAGGTCTTAAATCCTAAAACTCAAACATAATATCACAATAATTCATCCATTTTCACAACAAAATCATGGAAACTTAAAGCTTGCCTCTTAAAAATCAACTCAAAATTGAGGGGTTTCACACCTAGACTTGTTCACACCGTTTGCATGTCTTGAAATTACTCAAAGATGGTCTCTATACGTTCCATGCAACAAGCTGTCTTGGTCCCTCTTCCTTAGCCGAGAGCTTCCTTTAATCCAAATGGTTTGTGTTTTGTTTTAGAGTTTGTCTGAATGACTTCCTTTGTCTCTCATTTGTCTTGTTTCATTTCTTGTTTGTTTTCATTTTGTTTGACCGAATACATTATTCTTTCTTTCTTGCATTTCATTTTTATTTCATTTATATATATATATATATATATATATCTCACATATGACTTATACATGACACACATGCAAGCATCCAATGCCAACACTTGTCACTCTCCATCCTTGCATGCATGACACTTGTCAAACATGCTCTTCTTTCCTTGCCATTTGTTATTTTTCGTATTTGAAATCATTTTCGGTCCATTCAAAAATTATACCAAAATTCAATTAACACATCCGGACTATCCAAGAATTCTATCCGAACTCAATTTACATATTCAGACTATCCGAGAATTTTATTGGAACTCAATTTACATATCTGGACTATCCGAAAATTTTATTAATCATTTTTGTTCTACTCGAAAATTATACTAGAATTCAATTTCACATTCGAAATCATCTCCAGCCTACCTAGGAATTTTATTATTTGTCTTCGGACCATATGAAATTATATTATAATCCAATTTATCATTTCCGAACTTTTCAAAAATTTTATTAATTACTTTCGAACTGCCTTGGAATCATACTGGAAATTCAATTTTTACACATGGGCACTTTAAATCATTTTATAATTCCATAAATAAGAGTTTACAATATTCTGCACAAGGATCGGAAGGGTATGTTACAATACCGCCTTCAACTGCGCTATTGAACTTGTAGGTCTCCTACTTAGAGTATCTACTACCATATTCGCCTTTTCTAGATGATACTCAATAGTATAGTCATAGTCTTTAATGAGTTCTATCCACCGCCTCTGTCTTATGTTCAGTTCTTTTTGTGTGAGCAAGTACTGCAAGCTCTTGTGGTCTATGAAAATCTGACAAGAAACTCTATAGAGATAATGCCTCTATATTCTCAAAGCAAATACCACGGCCGCAAGTTCCAAGTCATGAGTCAGATAGTTCAGTACATACTTCTTTAATTTCCTAGAAACATATGCTATCACTCTTTCATGCTGTATTAATACACACCCTAAGTCCTGCCTAGAGGCATCACCATACACTGTAAAACCATCTTCCCTTAATGGAAGTGTGAGTACCGGAGCTGAGGTCAGTCTCTTCTTTAATTCATCAAAACTCTATTAACATGCATCTGACCATACAAACTTCTCTTCCTTTCTTGTCAATTTGGTTAATGTCGCGGCTATTTTGAAAATCATTCTACAAACTTCTTATAATAATCTGCCAAACCCAAGAAACTCCGAACCTCGGTTACATTGGTGGGCTATCTCCAATTCACTATAGCTTCACTTTTCTGAGGATCCACACTAATTCCCTAAGCTGAAATTACATGTTCTAGAAAAATAATTCTATCTAGCCAAAATTGACACTTGTTTAACTTGGCATAGAGTCGCTATTCGCTTAAGGTCCGCAAAACCACCCTCAAATGCTCTACATGTTCTTCCTTACTGCTTGAATACACCAATATGTCATCGATGAACACTATGACAAACTTGTTCAAATAGGCATGAAACATCCTATTCATCAAATCTATAAAAGCTACAGGGGTATTTGTCAACCTAAAAGGCATGACTAAGAACTCATAGTGTTCATATTAAGTCTTGAATGCGGTCTTAGGAATATCCTCACTGTGGATTTTTAACTAATGATACCCAGATCTCACATCTATCTTGGAGAATACTTTAGCTCTTTGAAGTTGACCAAATAAATCATCTATTCTTGGGAGCGAATACTAATTACGCACAGTTATTTTCTTCAATTGTCTGTAATCAATGTGTAACCTCATGCTTCCATCTTTTTTCTTGGCAAACAAAATTGATGCTCCCCATGGTGACGTACTCGGCCTGATAAACCCTTTATCAATCAATTCCTCCATCTGTACCTTCAATTCTTTCAATTCTGTGGGAACCACCTATAGGGTGTCATAGATATGGGTGTCGTTCCCGGAATTAATTCTATTTCAAATTCAATCTCCCTGTCTGGTGGCATACCAGGAAGATCCTCTAGGAATACATCTAAAAAATCCCTAACCATGGAATATCCTCCAATCTCGTTCCATTATCCTTCACATTAACTGCATAAGCTAAATATCCTGGATATGACTTCCGAAGCATCTTACTAGCCGCCATTGCAGTTATCAGAATAGTAGAAAGTATTTTCTATACCCTACAGAAAACAACATCTGGCTCTCTTGACTTAACAAGTCTTACCTCCTTTTGGAAGCAATCCACAGTGGCATGATACTTCGACAACCATTTCATACCTAATATCACGTTAAAGTCATGGATATTTAGCAATATCAAGTTCACTCGGAATTCGTGACCCTTTATCGATACTTTACTATCAGTATATACTTTTTTAGCTGCCAATAAACCCCTCATAGGTGTTGACACTGCCATAATCAATTGTTTGCAGCAAAACTCATAGAGATGAATGAATGAGTAGCCTCACAATCAATTAACACATATGCATCACGATCAAATACAGAAATCATACCCATCACCATCTTTAGGATGGCATCTGCTTCCTGCTGGGCTACTACAAAAACTCTGGCCTGAGTTTGGGATCTACCTATCGGTCCTCTAGATGGTTGACCCATGATCTTCTAATCCACTTGGTTTACTAGATGTAGTGGGGCCTCTAGCTTGTACACCTCTCTGCTCTTGGCCCTGACCAGTACTGAATGGCCTCTGTCCTACTGTCCCCACATCTAATCTACTATCGAAAACTAGCTGTGGGTAATTCTTTGCAAAGTGCCCTCTCTATTCACACTTGTAATATATATCGGTGCCCAACCTACACTAGCCAGAGTGACATTTACCATATTTCACACACTCTGGCCAGGTGCTCTTTATGCTTCTGGTAGTTCGAAATCCGATCGGTGATTTCACGGAGTCTTGAGTTTATTATGCCCCATAACTTAACCAACTGCTACTAGACCACTTCGATTTTCCCACTTTCTTGGCTAGTTTGTTGGACCCTTCTTGAATGCAAGTTAATCCACTCTGTTTCAAACTATGGGTGTCACTTCGAGGTTTTTTATCCATGCTCCTTTCAACCCTGACTACAGCCTTTACAAGTTGACCATACTGATTATGTGCAACCGATGCCACGTAGGTCCTGATTTCAGGATTCAAACCCACTGCAAATCTCTTGCTTTTTTATTCTTCATCATCCTGAATAAATGGAGCATGTTTCATCAACTCTGAAAATTTCTTCTCATATTCCATTACTGAAAGTGTACCTTGCTCTAACTTGAAGAATTCTTCAATCTTAGCATATTTATAACTCTTTGGGAAGGACTGATATATGAACTCTCTTTTAAATTGAGTCCAGAATACCCCATCTAGGTTCCGCCTCTACAATGTCTTCCACCAGTCTTTAGCCTTGTCTTTCAATAGGAAGGCTAAAAATGTCACCATCTATTCTTCTAAGTACCCCATGACTTCAAAGATTATTCATTATTCTCTAACCAGGATAAGGCTTTCTTTGGTTCACCGGTTCCATCATAGTTTCTGGCTCGTAACTTTAGAGCCCGTTCAATGAAACCCTCTGCTTCCCGCAGCTAACGGAGTGTCGCTGCTAATAACTGAGTCATCTATTATAACTATACATTTTCACCTTCAAGCTCTGAAAGCTAGGATGGCCTTGGATGGGACAGTTCTGAAGGGATAAGATTTTGGGGAACATTTGCGGACTCATCCATTTGTTTCTTTATTGGTGCAAGAGTCTTAATGGTGGCTTTCTTAGTAGTGAGGCGGCCTTGACGATGCATTTTCTATAAAATTTAAACATGTTTAATGTCACGTAATGCATATCATTCTAAAAGAATGCTGAAACGAAATCACAAAATTTTAGAGAAAACATTAAATCATTTTCAAAAGTGGTTTTTTTTTTTTTTTTTAGGATAACTTTTGGAATTTTCCAAACATTTTTCAAAAACTGGCATTGATACCACGCTGAAGGGACCCGACCCAGATTTTTCCTTTAGGGACTTGAGCAGAGCCCTCCCGACATTCCAACGAAAGTCCTTGTAGTTTTTATACGGTAACTCTAAATAACTCTATAGAGCGAATCTGTGATACATTTCCATTTCATAATCATTCAGAAATTTGAGTGATAAATTTTCTTTTTTGTTTTTCGGCAGCACAACGGCTGTTTCCGACATTTCTAATCTTTTCAAATCACTACAAAACAATTTATAAACACTTCAAAATTCATACATTATTCTCCACTTCCAATTTAGATTTCAGGTCTATCTCACAATCCAAGTTTAACCACAATTAGAAACATTTCGATCAAAAACCATTTCAAATTCTAAAACTATTTTATTATGCATAAAATTACAAGTATTTACATAAAATCAAAAGTATTTCCATTATATATGTTTACTAGACCTTAAAATATGTACAATAATTTTCACAGTTGCGATCATCAGAAATGCCCACCTAACTCTACATTGGAGATCACTCGCTCTGAGTAGACACTTGGGGAGATTTTCATGAAATAAACAGAAAAATGGTAAGTTAAAGGAGCTCAGTGAACGTTATGAAAAAAATATTTCTTACATAAATATCTCCCAAAAGTATTCGAAAATCTAAGATCCTTAATAATTCATTCAAATTATAAATTTCACAGTTTTACAAATAAATAGATATAAATTCATTTGAAAACATAAATGTATACATCATTAAAATCTATCTAAAACATAAACATAGCTACATCATGAATAGTATCAATCATGTAACATGTATCCAATACAACTCAGAGAAATCATCTCACACCGACTGGTCTTAGATCATCGGTGGTGGGGATGATCCATCTTATTCATAAACCAGTACGTTGCAGAATGTTACCTCACCTTACAGGTATCTATCATAGTACCTTAAAATCGCGTAGAGGATGACACGACAGACTCAATTCCTCCACAGTTAGTGACACGCCCCCCTTTGAGATGCCATGCGTGCATAAGGTACTTCGACCGATTCTCAGTCATATCGTGGGAATTAGGGTAATAATTGGTCTTGAAAACTTTCTTTACTCATATTTTAAAATTTTGGCTCTTATACTAAAAATAATTAATCATAAAGGCATAATGCTTTAATTTGTTACTAAAAGCATATATATATATATATATATATATTATTTCAAAAAACTTATGCTATAAACATTTGCTTTAGATAAAACTCAATTCAATTTCAAGTTATTTTAAAATTTATAAAAATACTTTTAAGCATATTAAAAATGCATTTATATTTTATAAAATAATTTTACACTCACCTTGCTTTCAATTTACTAGAATACCCTTCAACAATTCTCTTTAATTCCTTTGTTTCCTTTTCATCTACAATACACATTCTAATTTAGAATCCATCAACTAATTTTTTGGAACCAATACTAATTCACCAAATTTATATACAAACTACCATGTCCTTCATCTTGGCCAATTGCACTACCTTACACATATGCATTATTCTTTTAATTTTTCTATACATTAGTCATCTTAAATTCATCTCAATATCACCCTACTTCATTCATATGACATAAACATAAGATGTACCCCAAACTTTCATGCTTGGCCGGATTATATAGCAACCTATCCCAAACTTTTTCTTTTCATTTTCTTGATACACATCATCTTAGAATCATGTAAACCTCATATAAATATGTCAAAACATTAAAATCAATTCATGTGAACTCAAACTCTAGTTTAGCCGAATTGCACACCATGACATCCAATATCATTCTTCCACTTTCATGGCCACCAAACACATTAAAATCACTTCGTTATTCATCTAATGCCTGAACTACATCAACTTAATTTTAAATGAAAAGGTCACTTCACTAGTAAGCTTACCACTTGCTCTTGGGTCTCTAGCCCTGCTTTCACATCAACTTGAAATCTCAAATCCTTAGATCCATACACACAAATCACAAATAATTCATTAGAAACCATTTGTCCAAACATTTACATAAATTAGTCATGGAAACTCAAACCTTACCTTTTGAAATCAACTTGAAATGAACGGATTTTGTTCCTAAGCTTGCATGCAACCTTAAATGGCTTGAAAGCAACCTTAAATGGCTTGAAAATCACTCAAAAATAACCTTAAAACCTTAAGTGTGGTAAGTTGTCCTTAGTTCCCCTCTCATGGCCGAACACCCTTTCTTTTTTTTTTTCTTTCTTCCTTGGCCGAATGCTTTTTCTTTGGTTCTCATTTGATTTTCAACTTTATATATCCATTGTTTGCTCTTACAAATGCACCTAAACTAACTTTGAATTCACAATTTTGCCATTAGTTGGGTTTAAAAGCTTTTGATTGGTTGAAGTTTAAAAACCAATTTAATTTTAATAATTTCCATTTCATTTCAATTATATGGCATCTTCCTTTGTCTTTTAGTCTATTTTGTCTTCATTTGTCATTCTTATCATCCCTTTTCATGCTTCTTTCACGCCATTTCATGCTCTCCTCTCAATTTCATGCCACTTTATCCTTCATTTCACATTTCTAGATTTCCTGAAATGCCCTTGATGCATTTCATTAACTTTCTTACCTAAACAATTTTGAAAATATTTCATGATCATTTAATCATCCAATTGATTATATAATACTTAAATTGGGTATGTTATATCTTAATTTCAAGCTTTTAAAAAAATTTAAATTGGTGCAAAATCATCAATACCATTATTCTCAAAAAAGGGTATTTTTGTCCAAAAATCTTCGGAGCTCTTAAAATCTACTCAAACAGACTCATTTTTTTATCAGTTTCAATTTTTTTAGACTCTACGATCTATTCTAGATATTTTCGATGTTCGAGGTCCGTTTTCTAAAAATTACTATTCACCCGATCACTTTTCACTCGGAATACTATTTATCAGAAAATTTTTATTACTCATAAAAAGAGAAAATTTTGGGCTTTATAATTTACCTCTCCTTATAAAAATTTCGTCTTGATTGAGAATTTCAACGATAGATGTTCAATCAAGGCTGGGATTCCCTACCAATCCCAACCTCTAGATTGGGATTCCCAACCTTAATTGAAAATTATGGTCGAAATTCTAAATCTGAAGGTCGGGATTCTCAACCTGGAGGTTAAGAATCCCAACTTGAATATTAATTCAAGGTTGGGGATGTTGAGATTCCTTACCAATCCTAACCTCAATTGAAAATTTCCAATTTTAGGTTGGAAATTCCAACCTGAACTTTGGGATTCTCAACCTTAATTGAAAATTTAGGTTGAGATTTTTAATCTGGAGATTGGGATTCCCAATCCTGGAGGTTGAGAATCTCATCCTAAAGGTTGAAAATCCCAACCTCGATATTCAATGAATATTGAGATT
Source organism: Dimocarpus longan (assembly GCA_022984855.1). NCBI lineage: Eukaryota > Viridiplantae > Streptophyta > Magnoliopsida > Sapindales > Sapindaceae > Dimocarpus > Dimocarpus longan. The sequence continues at coordinate 15,665,008 of CM041013.1, forward strand.
CCCAACCTTTTTTGAAAATTCCTAACCTGGAGGTTGGGATGCCCATCCTCCAGGTTGAGAATCACAACTTGATTGTTTAATTAGGTTGGGATTCCCAACCTGTATGGTCAATCACAGTTAGGATTCCAAGCTCGAGGTTGAGACAAGGTTGGGAATCCCAACCTTCAGGTTGAGATTTTCAATTAGAGATATTGAGAAAAATATCTCTTCCTTTCTTAGGTCCAAACACTCGATTGGGTAGGTTCGGGATTTGTAATGTCATCCCACTCGCCAAATATAATGAAACAAACATGGCTTAACTGAACTAAAGATTGATTTATGGACTTCAGCACTAAAAATTGATATGGATTTTAGAATTGTCAAAAAAATACATTATACAGTTCATACAAGAAGAAATAAAGTAATATTGAAATTTTGTTTGAGAAAAATTTGAGAGTCAACAATTCAGGTTATTTCTAGGGTATTAGTGGGTGTACAAAGTAAAATTGATAATCTTTATATTCAAAATTGGGTAGCAAATGGATGCCATGAGAGTTTTTTTTACTTGCATTAGCAGCCTCACTTTTATATATGTCATACTATTATGAGGAGTACATTAAGAATAATATTTGTTACAATTTAAATCAATTAAAATGAATTCACTTCCACTCACAGGTTGGGGAAAATAGTGATTTAATCACCCCCACTTGCTACTTCAAGTAGCAAGTTCGAGTCTTCTTTGCCCCACTCTTTATGTTAATATTCATAAAGTTATGGATAGATTTCTTCCAATGTCGTGGAAGTTATTATCTAAGCTATAGTTTCTTTTTCTATTATTAATTGCATACGAAAGAAAAGATAGAAGCAAAAAAACAAAGGAGAAAATTAAAATGTAAACCAATTCCTCTTAATCATAATCATATTTTTATATTGCATACCACTACTATTTTGAGCAATCAATAACCTATAATTTTAACTCAAAATTCATCTATAATATCATCTGTTCCCAATTGGCTTTTCAAACTATAAACAAAAATCATTGCAATTACCAATGATTTTCTTCTATTTTATGTTCATTCCTATTTCGGATCACATCCAATGCTATGACATTACATAGCTCACTACTTGTTAATTTCTATATATCAAAAGAAAACAGAAGCAAGAAAAATGTCACCAAAAAGGCTTGGAAGTGACAAATGAAGTGTTGATACACTGCCTTAGAAAAATGCATTCCAAAAATAGTAACTTACTCTGCAAGGATCCGAATATGAAATAATGATCAACCAGCTATTGAATTGACGTCTTTTCTTAATCCTTATGACAACTGGTTGCTTTGTTTGCTTCCTAGCGTGTGTTTTTTATGCACATGTACTTGCTATTGAAATTTGTTTAGAACTCATCATCATTTCCTCAGTAATTTATTTTGCAAACTCTTACTCTTGCTGTTGAACCTTCTCAGCAACAAAGGTAAAAAGCTAGCTGCAAATCCCTAATGTGCATAGCCTTCAAAATAATTACTGCCAAGAGGTTAGATTAATGCAAATCAATTGATGAGAGAATAGTGTAATGGCAAGATGCCATCTTTCAATAGTAGCAAATCACAAACCATGACGTTAGATTAATTATGGGTTAAAAACTTTAAGTAATTATGGAGAAAGTGGAAAATATCAGCACTCGCACAAATCGAGTTCAACCGACATGGAGATCGTTAAGAATACATGAAAAAATATTGGTAAAATACATGAACAAATAACTATATTTAAGGGTAATAGCCACAACACAAGTAATTTTACCTTCTTTTCATAGTCCATTTAAGCCAACTTTGTATAATAATATATATTTAACCATGTTGTTAATTGAAGAATTAAAATCGATTGTTAAAGAAGGGAAAACTAAAACTTACATTTGTCAGATCAAAATATGGTCTCAAAACCTTTTCCATGCCCTTCTGCATGAAAACAGTCCCCTAACGAATTTGTATAACACAAGAAATCTCAGTGAGGTTGAAAAAACAACTAAGAAACAAACCCAACAAGATAAATCTTGAAGGCTGCCAAAGCAAATTTTGTCTTGATAATATCAAGAAAATGAATACACATGCTGTTCATTGATGAACATCTCTACTGCTTTCTCATTTGCTGCACTAAGAACCCCTGTCATGGTGCCTCCAACTCGTCCGGTAACATAGACAAGATCCATGGACAGGTATTTGACTTTGTCAGGTTTCTCAAATGTTAGAGAACCAAGCCTGCGTAATACCATTTCAATTTTTAGCAACTAATCAAACAAAAACTAACAAAAAAATTTAAAACTTTAACTAATTTCAAATTATATATATAGGACTCCTAGTATAAAGACACAATTCATCTTGAAACATAATTCAAATATCACAACTAAAAGAAAGGCTTCAAAAAAATAATTATTGTTGTGAGATGTAGTGGCCTATAAATTATCTACCGTCGATAGAAAAGCTCAATAAAATGGATGCTAAATACCAACAGATCTTTTATGTAAGCACAACTTCTCAAAATAGGATGTGCACCTTGATCCTAAAGTAATATATCAATCTTAAAAAGCATTATCAACTTCATAGAAATCAATGTGGGGACAATTCTCAAAAAGGAAAAGACAGCACAAGGTTATCAAACATTACTTTGGATCTTCTGATACACCGAAAACAAGTGGACTTATATATATATATATATATATATATATATATAAGAGCTTAAGATTTAGACACTATATATAAATACAGGAAACTTGAAAATAGAAAAGAAAAGACTACAGAAAACTATCTTTTGTCTAATGAATTTTAGTACCATCTTCAAGGGACGTAGAGTGAAAAATGGACGAAACTAAAGAAATGAAAGAGACCTTTTTCAGTGTCATTACAAATGGGTCATTCTTCAAGAGAAATGGTGCCACTCGAGGTGTTCGTGACAACATATCTAACCAGGATCATATGTAAGAAGGATTGACAACCAAGCTACTATTGTCTGCAAAAATGTTAATATTCTTGCCTTGGTAACCATAGATATGCCTTTGGACAAACGAAAAAATTATATCACAAATTAGATGTTACATGCAAAAAAATGAAAGTTTTATGTATCATTGTTGCAAATTAATGACAATGAACTTAATATGATTTTAAAATAGATTAAGGTACAACAATTATAAGATTACAGAATAAATTTGTAGAAATATTGTTCTTTAAAAACAGCAGAAGCTGTCTTCATCTTGTTGCCATAACACAGTTCCATCTCCAGTAAGTTACTTTCTATAGAAAAGTTTAATAACATTTTGCACCACCACTAGAATTATGTTGAACCACAAAATTCAAAATATGTGAAAATTTACCATACCAATTATTAACATTCAACTTAAATAGAGGTCAGCATTCATGTGAATGAAAGACACTTGGAAGCATTAATTCATGCATTCAACCACAGCAATACCAATATTGTATTTTATGATTGGGTCATAAACTCAAAATTTTTAATTAGGAAATGTCTAGTCAATGTGTCGGCAGCAAAACATCATCATAACTTATTTTAAAGAAAATGCTACTCCTATTGGAAATTATCATGTTCGATACTCGTTTTTGTCATTGATGCCATGTAAATGTCTTTGTAGATTATAGTACACGTCATTATTGTTCAGACAAATAAACTATTCAATGCAGCTCAAAGGAACATGACAAGTCATAAAGTAGCAATGTCAAGATATTGGCAGCAGAAATTACAACACATCAACATTGCCTTTCTTTTGTGAAGCTCAGACAGGTTAACTAAGAACACTCGACACACACTCATTGCCACCCCTCTGTTTATATTGATAAGTAAATATTAGATCGATCTTACTTCTGATCTTAGGGCATAATACATTGTCTACACCACAATTCAACATCACTTCGACATCCAATGTTCTACATGCAAACTTAGCATTCATTCATGAAATTAGTGTCCCATATATAGTAATACATCATACATGGAATAGAACCAACCTTTCAAAATACTGAAAATCTAATGTACAAATGGTTGTACAAGCCCAATTGCATTTTTCATATTGGTTACATTTCTCAAAATGCAATGGAAGTATTGAAAAATACTTCATTACGTCCCCATCATTGGCCGCTAAGTAATCACTGAACTTACCAAAAGTTTCAATACTAGTTTCTACTCTAGAACTTCTCATATTTAAAAACAAAAGTAAAAGAATAACATAGGAATAACATTTTTAGCTTTGAATAACACAGTAAAAAAACATTTTCTTTTTCAAGCTCCAAGAGTCTCTCTATTAATGATATCATTTTAACTTATAAAGATTTCTTCAAATTCTCCACCTAACAAATATTTTTGAATAACAAATTTTAGAGCAGATTAATTGAAATATTTCCTAAACTTATTATTGAGAGCTCATAACATAGAAAGTACCTCAGTCTTGAAATTTTTGTGAGAAAATTCCAATTGCTTCAATGCATCTTCATTTGTCTGAAATTTGCTATTATACTACAAAATTGAAGAGAATTTCACATCATTATTTCATTGCACAAGAACAGTAAGCATCTCATTACGTAAGATAAGCACTTGAAGCATGTGAACCTTGTTAGCCAATAATTCTTCCTCAATTTTTTCAGCTCATACTACTGGTAACAACAGGAGATTAAATATCGAAAGTATATTAGGTGTTTACCAAAAAACTTGAATAGGAACTCAACTTATCAACCTAACAATTCTTAATTTTCGAGCAAAAAACCCAATTCATTATTCAAATCTGAACCCAAATCATGTTTGTTATGGGTATTTTCTGTAATGCCTACGTTGCCCACCTGAAGCCCAATTGATTGGCCCAAGCTCAAGTTCAACTCGCTTACCAAAGGAAACCAGCGAGGTTCTGCAGGCGGCCTACAACGAGCAGTATCCTCTTGATAGCTTGAGCACGGTAAGACCTCGGCGAAGTAAGACATGAGCCTGCGAAGAATAGCACCCGGCGTAGTGCGAAGTCCGCGCTGTCCACCTCGCTAAGACAAGCTCGCTCAAAAACCAAACTAGGCTAATCTGTGAGAAGCTGAGGCTGCTACGTGATACTCTCCATCTTTTCAGATCGCAGTTCGCCCAAAACCTCCACTTCGCTCCATACCTTGCCAGCTCATCACTTAACTTGCCTTGCACGCCAAACTTGTCAGAGATTACTGTTCTAATCACAGATAACCACACCTAATCCGCGTGGGTTAGTCAAGCAAATCTTCCACCTGTCTCTCGCATTTAATGTAATTTGGCTGCATTAAATGAATGTCAGGTTCATTAACTACAGTAATCATTCTAGTTTAACATATTATACGTCGCTGTAGCACTTCTCCTTCTATAAATAGGGGAAGCTTTTCTCTGTAATGTAAGAGTGAAACACTTAGTGAAAAACTGGCTGTTACTCTATCAAAATACCAAAAGAACAAACAGTGGATATAGGTAAAGTTGGCCGAACCACTTCAACACTTTCTTATCTTGCATTCTGCCTTTGTCATTTTTACTCCCATCATTCGCTACTACTTGTTTCAGTTTCTGTTTATGCAGTGTTGAGCCTGGAAGAACTTGGTTGGCTGATTTCATACGTCAACATTTTGGCGCTAGAAGGAGGGGCTCATCTGCATCCTCTTATCCTCAGAAGCATGGCAAAGGGAAGAATCACCAGAAGCTCAGATGTTGTTGAAAGAACAGAAGGATCTAACCGCAGACGGGGCGAGGTACTGGCAACTATAGGTACGGGTCCTTCTCATGTTCATGCAGATAGAACAGCTCAAGCAGGAGATTCAGGGCAGATCCTACGACGTCAGGAGAGATTAGAAGGCACCGTTCAGCAGCTGGCTGAAGTTGTGAGAGCTTTAACTGAAGCGCAAGCTCGTGGTCCCCGCAGGCCGGACGACGTCCCCATAGTGGAAAGAAGGGTAACCAGGGAAGTACCACCTTTTCAGGGGTCGAATTTGTCATCCAATGTATGTTCAGTAGCACGGACTCGGCGAGCTCGTGAGAATGAAAATGATGTGCAGCCTTCAATCTTACGGGTAAAAACGGACCGCGGTGAATGCCGGAGAGATGAAGTGAGCCGTGGCGATGTCCGGGTGTCAGCTCGGAGAAATGAGAATGAACGCCCGCACCAAGGCTCTCGCAGAGAAGCTCTAAACCGCTCACATCAAAGACAGGAGCCTTATCGCCATTCTCCTGAGCATCGAAGTAGGAGACGTGAGGAACTTGAGCATTATCCTCCTAACAGGGAGAGCAGACTGAATAGGCGATCTCCTGCTAGACAGCCTTCAGCTCAAGGAGAGGTCATCCAGCATCTTCTTCAAAGGATGCAGCAATTGGAGGCAAGGCCGGAGATACCTGAGCAGAGGCTTCCAGTGGAAGAACGGACTCCATTTTCTGTTGAAATCGAAGCGGAGCCTATTCCTCCCAGATTAAAATCCCCAGCATCCCTCAGTACAATGGTGACTCTGATCCTCATGAACATTTGGATGCCTTTAATATGAGAATGGATCTGCAAACCATCAGTTCGCTGGTAAAATGCCGTGTGTTTCCTGCGACTCTCGAAAATATCCCTCAACTATGGTTCAAAAACCTCCCACATCGCAGCATTAGCAGTTGATAGGAATGCCAACGATAGTTCTTGAATCAGTACAAAGCATTGAAGAGGCAGTTGGTGCCTTCTTGTCATTTGGCCACCATTTTCCAATGCCGTGAGGAGTCCTTGAAGGACTACATTGACAGATTTAGGCGCAAAGTGAACAAGGTTGACAGTCCAACTGAAGAAAGGATCTTGAACGCCATCTCGTCAGGCTTGCGGAAGGATGGGAAATTATATGAAAATATCTACAAATCTCCTGTGAAGACCTTGGGTGCTTTTTATGAGCAAGCCGAAAAGGAGATACGTTGGGAAGAGGCCTTCGGGTCCAAGAAGTCAGCTGACCAGAGGGATAAAGCTGGTAGTTCCAATCAGCAAAATAAGAGAAGAAGTAATGAGAGAAATGGCCACGATGGGCAGAGAAGTACCCATCAAGTTGCAAAGAAGGCACGAAGTGACCCCGGGCGCAGATCTGACAGGAAGTCTGAGCGACCTCCTCGGACAGGTCGGTACGAGCATTACGCCCTCCTATCTGACTCCGTGGGCAGAATCTTCGCTGCTGAGAGGGACAGAGAGGACTTCGGGAAACCTGCTCCCACAAATGTGCCTAACCGATTCAGAAATAAAAACAAGTACTGCGCTTATCATAATGAGGCAGGACACTTCACCTCGAAGTGCCGGGCACTGAAAGATGCCATCGAAGAAATGATCAGAAATGGGCGTCTTCATGATTATGTAGTTCGACCTACGAACCAGCGACCTCAGAATCAGAGGTCTCAACAGCACTCACCTCCCAAATCTGGCAAACAAACTGTTGAGCATGAACGAAGTCAAGAGGTAAGAACCATCTTTACCATCGACGGGGGGCCTCACATCGCAGGTACATCTAATAGATCTCATCAGTGCTATGTGCGCGAAGCCAATCACATACAGGTTGCAGATCCTAGAGGAATGGAAGGACCTTCCAAGCGCGCTAAAACAGCCCCAATAGACATCGTGTTCACAGAAAACGATGCCAAGAACGTCTGTTGGCCTCACAATGATGCTTTGGTAATCCGAGCTCGAATTGGGAACGTTGAAGTCAGGCGTATAATGATAGACACCAAGAGTTCGATGAATGTTATGTACAAAGGATGCTATGATCAAATGGGAATCGGGGATGAACAGCTTCAGCCTTCTCCAGAGCCGTTGTATGGATTCACTGAGGATGCAGTTATTCCCATGGGGTAGATCAAGTTATTCACTGGCGATGTCAAATGTCAGTCTACTGTGCTTACGAATTTCCTCATTATCAACTCACCCTCTGCCTACAACGTAGTGCTCAAGAGGCTAGCCATGAATGAGTTGGACATGATCACATCCACTAAGACCGTTACAGTGAAGTTCCCTACTCCCAACGGCGTTGGGTGTGTGCGAGGTGATCAGCGCATAGCTCGTTAATGCTATGAAAAGGCTGTAAAGTTGGGCACCCAGGAAGCTATGAAGGTCAATGTGGTGTCTGGTGGTGAAACGCACGTAATGACAGAATCGGGGTGGCCCACGACCTGGATCCTAGCGAAGTAGATGCTGACAAAACCACAGGTCCTGTAGAGGAACTGGAGGATATACCGGTTAGTGAGATTGACCCTGAGAGATGTTTAAAGCTAGGAACCAGGCTAAGCCCCAAAGTGAAGGTTGGATTAGTTGTTTTTCTAAAGGCCAACCTTGACGTCTTTGCCTGGAATCATGAAGATATGGTGGGGATCAGCCCGAAAGTGATATCTCATAGATTAAATATCACGCCCTACTGTAGGCCAGTTCGTCAAAAGAGGAGACCGATGACGTAGGAGCGATATGAAGCATTAAAAGATGAAGTGGAGAAACTCCTGGCCAATAACTTCATCAGAATTGCTCATTACCCTTCCTGGGTTGCCAATCCTGTACTTGTGAAGAAGAAAAATGGCAAATGGAGAACTTGTATAGATTTCACCAACCTCAACAAAGCTTGCCCAAAAGACAGTTTTCCATTACCAAGGATTGATCAGCTCGTTGATGCTACTGCCGGTCACGAACTCCTCAGCTTTATGGACGCGTACTCCGGTTATAATCAGATCCCAATGAATCCTGCAGACGAGGAGCACACGTCGTTTATCACTGACCGCGGTCTGTTTTGCTATAAAGTCATGCCCTTCGGACTGAAAAATGCACGGACAACCTACCAAAGGTTAGTGAATATGATGTTTGCAGATCTCATAAGGAAAAGTATGGAGGTCTACGTCGATGATATGCTGGTAAAATCGGCTCACGCCCATAACCATGTATGCGACCTGAAGCTAACCTTCCAGGTGTTGAGAACATACAGGATGAAACTCAATCGTTTGAAGTGTACTTTCGGAGTAGCATCAGGTAAATTTCTTAGGTTCCTGGTGAATAATAGGGGCATCGAAGCCAACCCCGAGAAAGTACAAAGTCTCAATGGCTAGGTTGCGACGCTCAACCGATTTATTTCCAAAGCCACCGATAAATGTATCTCTTTCCTCAACGTGTTGAAACAAACAAAAACCTTCGAATGGAATGAGGAGTGTAAGAAGGCATTCCAATGATTGAAAGAATACCTTGGGCGAGCTCCGCTCCTGGCCAAACCAAAAGAGGGGGTGACTTTGCTACTTTATTTGGGGATTTCTCCATATGCCTTGAGTGCTGCCCTGGTGCAGGAAGAAGAAGGTGTTCAGCACCCAGTCTACTACATCAGCAAGAAACTTGTCGATGCTGAGACAAGGTACACTCCCATGGAAAAGCTTGCTTATTGCCTAGTTGTGGCATCCAGGAAGCTGTGTCCTTATTTCCAGGCACATACAATCTTCATCCTCACCAAATATCCCATAGGACAAATTCTGCAGAGGCCAGAGACTTCAGGCCGCCTCCTCAAATGGGTCATTAAGTTGGCTCAATTCGACATCGAGTACAAGGCAAGGTCTGCAATCAAAGGGCAAATTTTAGCTGACTTCGTTATTGAATTTACAGAGCCTAGTGATGAATCTGAGGTTGGCACTTCGGACGGCCCTTATTGGGAGTTATATGTTGACGGTTCCTCCAATGACCACAAAAGTGGGGCTAGTATGTTATTGGTAAGCCCAGACGGCCAGAAAATTCTTTATGCTCTTCAATTCGGATTCAAAACCACCAACAATGAAGTTGAATATGAAGCCCTATTGGCGGGACTCCGTTTGGCAAACGAGTTGTCTGTTGAGCAACTTAGAATCTTCAGTGATTCTCAACTGGTGGTATGTCAAAAACAAGGAGAATATCAGGCTCGAGGGACAAAAATGATGGTATACTTGCAGAAGGTACAAGAGTTATTGAGGCGATTTAACAAATACGAAGTAAACCAAATCCCGCGAGCTCAGAATTCCTATGCTGATGCCTTAGCCCGTCTGGCGACGACGCAGGATGTTAATTTTTCTGGAGAAATACCGATAAAATATTTGTCCAAGCCCAGCACTGATTCTCTAGAGGAGGTCATGGCGCTGATAATAGCTGCTGATTCTTAGATGAGCCCGCTGATTAGCTACTTGCAAAAAGGAAAACTACCTAGTGACAAGTTAGAAGCACGTCGTCTACGCACGCGAGCTGCCAGATATTGCCTCTGCAATGATGTGCTCTATAAGAAAGGATTCTCCGCCCCTCTATTAAGATGTGTCGATGAGCCAAGTTGTACCAGTATCCTAATAGAAATTCATGTAGGTCACTGTGGAAATCATGCTGGGGGAATCTCCCTAGCCCAAAAGGCTCTAAGGCAGGGATACTACTGGCCCACCATGAAGCAGGACGCGATCAATCTGGTAAAAGCCTGCGATGCTTGCCAAAGATTTGCTAAAGTTCCACGAGCTCCGCCTGTGGCCCTTTACGATCTGGGGCATGGACTTAATAGGGCCGCTTCTTACAGGACGAGATAGCTGTAAGCACGCTATTGTGGCTATAGATTACTTCACCAAGTGGGCTGAAGCGAAGGAATTATCTCAAATCTCCACTGCAAAGGTAGAACAGTTTGTATGGAACAACATTATTTGCAGGTTTGGAGTTCCTCAATAGCTGGTGATCGATAACGGTACTCAGTTCAGCAGCGAAAAATTTATCAGCTTCTGCAATGACCTGGGCATCAAGAAAAGTTTCTCTGCAGTCGATCACCCTCAGGCAAATGGCCAAGTAGAAGCTGTCAACAAGATAATCAAGCATATATTGAAGACCAAGCTGGAGGTTCGGAAAGGAGCCTGAGTGGATGAATTACAGCAAGTATTATGGGCCTACAGAACAACAGCCCGTAATACCACAGGAGAAACGCCCTTCTCTCTGGTTTATTGCTCTGAAGCTATGATCCCGGTTGAGCTCGACATTACTAGCCACCGACGAACGCACTTCGCCCCAGCAGAAAATGATCAACTCCTCACTACGAATCTTGACCTCCTTAAAGAACTAAGAGAAACTGCCAGTATGAAAGCTGCCATCTATTGACAAAAAGTGGCCAAATATTACAACAAAAAGGTCCATATCCGGAAGCATAACCCTGGCGACCTCGTACTCCGTCTCATCCTACCTGGAGCCCGTCAACGTAGTGAAGGAACGCTAGGTCTGAACTGGGAAGGACCATACATCATCCAAGAAAGCCTGAAAAACGGGGCATACCACCTGATGACGATGGAAGGAGATGTATTAACACGAGCTTGGAACGCCGAGCACCTCAGACCTTACTTCCAATAGTCTCGTTACCTTTTGTACATATTATTTGCACAAGTAAATAAAAGTATTCTTATACATTGTTGACTCACTTCGTTTGTGATTGTCGTTAACAGATCCTATTCTTAACAACTCCTGAATATGGCATTGAGGATGGCACATCGCTGATTTCCGACTATAATCAAACCGTAAGGGTCAAGGGCCTAATATCGGTATCTTAACCGACCCCACACCTACCTTGTGGTTAGGAGATTGGTAGGCCGCGTGTGCTCACATCGTCAACTGTTGTTGACAGGCCACGTGTGCTCACTTCGCCAACCTCCATTGGCAGGCCGCGTGTGCTCACATCGTCAACCGTTGTTGACAGGCCACGTGTGCTCACTTCGCCAACCTCCATTGGCAGGCCGCGTGTGCTCACATCGCCAACCCTTGTTGACAGGTCACGCGTGCTCACTTCGCCAACATCCATTGGCAGGCCGCGTGTGCTCACATCGTCAACTGTTGTTGACAGGCCACGTGTGCTCACTTCGCCAACCTCCATTGGCAGGCCGCGTGTGCTCACATCGTCAACTGTTGTTGACAGGCCATGTGTGCTCACTTCGCCAACCTCCATTGGCAGGCCGCGTGTGCTCACATCGTCAACCCTTGTTGACGGGCCACGTGTGCTCACTTCGCCAACCTCCATTGGCAGGCCGCGTTTGCTCATATCGTCAACATTTGTTAACAGGCCACGTGTACTGATATCGTCAATCTGCGTTGACGTGCCACGTGTGCTCACATCGTCAACCTTGGTTGATAAATCCTGTACGCTCATTTCGTTGATCTTTAGTTAGAATCACCATCTTGCATGCTAGAAGGGTACTTGAGTTAGTATGATGGTGTTAATGCTTGAGCTCGTAAGTAACCTCATACTCATTCATATTATTACACTCCTATTGGTTCGGTTTTCTAGTAACATTCATCTTGTTACTTTAAGTTTCTTTTCATAAGGCAAATAAGATTGTTTAAGACATAGAAACTATTACTCCTTTTTCTGGCATTCAACTTGAGACATGGAGAAGTAAAAGTTATATTCATTTGCAATAATGTGCATAACGTAAACAATCTCCTCATAAACGAGGTCAACAAAATAATCATTGTTCAACTACAGAAAGTAACTAAACAAACACATGCATACAAAAGAATAGAAGTTATGCTGTAGGATCTTGAGGAGTGGACGAAGATGGCGCTATTTCCGTTGCACCCTCAGCAGGAGGATCTTGAACACTTCCCCCAGGTGCTGCCCCTGAAGCCTGGCCCTGCGCCTCAGCTTGCTCCTCTGCTGCATACTCCGCGAACTGCTGAACTTCTTTGACCCCGCCTTCACCAAAAATGGAGTAATCGAGAGTAGGATAGGTGTTCCACAGAGTATATAATATCCTTGTCTCTGTCTCCATCTTGATCTCCTCTACGCGGGCTTCTACTGCAGCGAGCTGCTCTTTCAATTTGGCTATCTCCTGAGAAGCTGTTTCCACCTCCTTCTCCCGTGCTCCCAGTGTGTCTTGAGTATTTTTCAGTTTGGAGTACAGCTTGGAAGATACCAACTCATGACGCTCTTTCTCTTCCTCCTTGGCAAGCTCGAGAGCACGCTTAGCGGCGTCAGCCACATCTAACTTCGCCTGAAGTGCTGTGGCCTTGTCATTAGCCTTCTTCGTCACCTGCTCAGCTTTAGCCACCGCCTCCTGAGATGCTTTCGCTGCCTGCTCGGCCTTCTTTGCGGTCTCCTGGGCTCTTGTAAGCTCCTCCTTCACGGAAAGAAGCTCTTCATCCTTTTTCTTGGACGCATCCTTCAGCTTCTTGTTGGCAGCTTGGAGCTCGCTGTATTTGTCCTCCGTATAGCCTTCCTCATCCACAGCCTTCATAAGTGCCATGGTAGTCTGCGAAAAACATACATATAGTTAGAAGACTGACATATGAAGAAGGTATAGTGATCTTGTCTTACCCTGAGTGACTGACGTAGTCCCCACATAAGTAGTCTGGCACCAATAAATTCCTCCTCTTCAAGCCTCTGAGCTGACACTACCACAAAAGAGGGGGCTTGTTCATAAGCGAAGTCCAGATAGACCCCTCCAGGAAAATCTCCAGGAGCTAGCTCGACAGGGACTTTTGGCCTTGACTTGGGGGGTTGTTCAGCAACCTGCTTGCCCTTCTCTTTTTGTGTTTTCTTTGCAGGAGGAAGTTTACTGGCCTCTCCAGTCTCTTTCCTCTTCGTCCCCGCTTTCTTGCCTTTGGTAGCAGCTGTATCCTTTGGATCTTGGGAGCTCGGAGGAGGAATATCAGCACTGACCTCTTGTGCAGTAGAAGTTGGAGGTCCTTCCGGAGCAACTGTAGCAGGAGACTCCGCTGTGCTCAAATCTGGCACTTCCTTTGCCATTACTGAGGAAGAGCCTGGAACTGCAGAAGTGGCAGCCGTTGAGCTCCCAGGTTTGGCTTTCCTCTTCGGGAGCGGCAGTAAACTCAGCTTTCCTCTCGGCTCCGTCATCTCTGCTGTGTCCTCAGAAATAACGTGCACCTCCACTTCGTTAGGAGAAGTTGGCCTTTCCGGGGAACTGGGACTTCCGCTAATATCCTCAGCAGTAAAAACTGACCCTATCTCGTCGATTCCATGAGTCCCCACGTGCTTACTCCTGATCAGGGCACTCTTGGATGACGGCGCGAGGTCATAAGTTCGAAGCAGCTCAGTTGTCAGTTTGACATCGTCCTCCTCTGTTTTTCTTGTCAAAAGGATGTCCAACTGAGCTTCCTCTTCCGGCTTTAAGTCAACCTTTTTGGCCTTTAAATCTGCAAAAAAATAAAACCAAAGATTAGAATATCCAAAATCGTTCATTATCTGCTGTACTATGCACGATCTTGTACCTGGCTCAGCTCGGAAGGTGAAATATTGCAAAGTGACAAGCGACGGGCAAGAAATATAAAACCACTGTGTTTTGTAATCTCCTACATTAGATTTTCCCTTTGCTTGTCCTTTGGGCAATATCTGTTTATGACGGGTTTGACAAGGTGAGGAGTAATAGTACCCGTCTCTTGGCTGCCCAGCACTAGTCCCTTTGAAGGTAAGCAGGTGTTTGATTATATTTGGGCTAGGAAAGGGAAAGCCATTTTTCCTAAACAGAATAGCCAGCAAGGTTATTTGGTTGTAGGTGTTCGAGGTGAGTTGAAAGGGGGTCAAGCCTAGTTCGTTGATAATTTCTATTAGATAGGGATGAACTGGAAATCTAAGTCTCGCCTCTAGATGCTGCGTACTCACGGCGATGAAACCATCAGGGGGGTAGGCTACATGACCCTCCTCTGAGGCCGCTAAGATACGACATCCCCTAGGGAGGTGAAATTCAAGCACTATCCCCATGAGGTCTATTGTGGCCACTTTTGAGGGATGACGCTTGAACATCTCCCTCGCCGCTCTCTCCCCGGCAGCTCGCTCAGCCAAAGTGGAAGCCTGAGCTAAAGGAGTGGGATCCTAGGGAGGATAAAAACTTGAAATACCCTCCCCGAGTTGCGGACCTGATTCCTGAGGAGCCTGTTCCTGGCCTATCCGCTCTTCAGAGCCAGAGGAATCCCCCTCTCCTACTATGTGTTGACGTCTACGACCTGAAGCCATCTACAAAATAAGACAAGGAATAATCAGTCCGCAGTATGCAGACTCGTCCTAAAAGCTTGTCAAACTCCTAATACTAAAGCACTAATTCTCCTATAAATCTTCCTATGGTCACCAGGTCGTAGACACTACACAAGGCTATAAATAAAGTCAACTCTGGCCATTACATGGCGGCCCCCGAACTGCCTATGTACGTGACTAAAATATTTACTAATTCTAGGACAAATAATTGGCAGTCTACCCCACGGTACTCACTAGGATTAAAGGTCAGTTCTTTTTCTACTGGACATTCAAAGAATCACTAACATAGCAAGAACTTGAAGAACAGCCTTCAGTTCAAACGCGACCCAGACATCTATGTCTACCATTATATCAATACATCAAATCAAAAGCATGAATTCATCATAACTTACTTGAACGATGTGAAACTGGAAGAGCTGAGGTAACCCGAGATAATGGAAGACTGATCTCCGGAAAAGGGTGAGGTTGACGGTCACGGAAGCAAAAGGAAAACGAAAATCCTCTCTGCGATGATGGCGATATGTCAAGGGGAAAATGATGAAGAAAAAGGGGTATCTCAACAGTTACCAGTTTTATTTCATTCCCCAAAGTGCCCCAACCGTTGGATCTCATAACCGCCCTAGATCCAACGGTTTCGCGCGATGTTAGGAATTGATATCATGACGCCGACGGTTGAAAGACGTGCATTAAATGTGCACCCTTCGCGAGACACGTCCCTCACCTCCTTTAGGCGGCTGCCACGTAGCAGATAAGATAGATTTGAAAAGCAAAGAGTAACGGTTCCCGCCTCTTCCACTTTCCCCAGTTCAGCTCGGAGTTCTCAGCCCGCAGCGCGCCCTAAGAACTGGGGGGCTTATGTTATGGGTATTTTCTGTAATGCCTACGTGGCCCACCTGAAGCCCAGCTGATTGGCCCAAGCCCAAGCTCAACTCGCTCACCAAAGGAAACCGACGAGGTTCTGCAGGCGGCCTACGGCGAGCAGTATCCTCTTGATATCTTGAGCACGGTAAGACCTCGGCGAAGTAAGACATGAGCATACGAAGAATAGCACCCAGCATAGTGCGAAGTCCGCGCTGCCCACGTCGCTAAGACAAGCTTGCTCAAAAACCAAACTAGGCTAATCCGCGAGAAGCTGAGGCCGCTACGTGATACTCTCCATCTTTCCATATCACAGTTCGCCCAGAACTTCCACTTCGCTCCATACCTTGCCAGCTTATCACTTAACTTGCCTTGCACGCCAAACTTGTCAGAGATTACTGTTCAAATCACGGATAACCACACCTAATCCGCGTGGGTTAGTCAGACAAATCTTCCACCTGTCCCTCGCATTTAATGTAATCCGGCTGCATTAAATGGAGGTCAGGTTCATTAACTACAGTAATCATTCTAGTTTAACATATTATACGTCGCTGTAGCACTTCTCCTTCTATAAATAGGGGAAGCTTTTCTCTGTAATGTAAGAGTGAAACACTTAGTGAAAAACTGGCTGTTACTCTGTCAAAATACCAAAAGAACAAACAGTGAATGTAGGTAAAGTTGACCGAACCACTTCAACACTTTCTTATCTTGCATTCTGCCTTTGTCATTTTTACTCCCATCATTCGCTACTACTTGTTTTAGTTTTCGTTTATGCAGTATTGAGCCTGGAAGAACTTGGTTGACTGATTTCATACGTCAACAATGTTCAAATTCAAATGTCCACTAAAATAGATTATATGTCATAATCCAAATCTAAACTCACATAATCTTATACCAAACAATCAAAACAGCACTCAATCATACCAAAGTCATTATTCACTGAATTTTCTCTTTCAACCAACAAAACACAAAAACAAATGTACCTGAACACTGATTATCCTAATAAGGAAACACAAAACAAACCTATCATTCATAATCAAGTCAACAATGAATAAATTGCTCACAAATTCAAACAATAAATTATGTTTTCAACACGAAGCTTACTCTCAATAACTCTCCTTTCAAATATTTCAATCAAGTACAACAAAGCAAAACAAAACACTATAATTCAAATCCCATGTCACCAAATTTGATCATAAAACCATTGAGAATCCAAAACAAAATCATACCCAGTTGCTCAAATTCTATCAGAAACAGAAACGTAATAGAGACTTACTAGTTGCGATGGGTAACATTAAGAGAGATAGAGGTTGTTAATCTGTAAGCCGTAAAGAAACCTGCGAATTGAGAGTTCATGTTAGAGAGAAGTTAGAGTTAATAGAAAACAAGTAAACATAGTCAAGCAAACCAGAGTGAGAGAGGAGCAGTCAAGCATATTAGAGTTGACACGACGACAATAGAGAGAGAGGCGCACATTTGAGCAGACCAAGCGATAATACACAGCGGTGATGGAGAGAGAGAGATGTAGTCAAGTAAACCAAATGGTGATACATGGCAATAATGGAGAAAATAAGGTGTAAGGGAGAGAAGAAAATGGGGTTGTGAGGGAGAAGAAAAGGTGATGTTAGGGTTTGTGAGAGACAATGAAAAAAAAGGGTACCTGTTATTCGTTGGAGTTTAGAGTCAAGCGGACTAGGTAATCGGACGGTGGCAAGTAGAGGTTGGCGATCGATGAGATGCGACCATTAAGAGGTGCGACAATCAAACAAAAAGGTTGGTTGCTCATATAGTTATCACCGATGGTTGGAGGTGCGATGGTGGTGGGTAAAGATGCGAGGGTGAGGCGCTGCGAGGGTCAAAGAAAATTGTTGGACAGTGAGAGAATGACCGACAGTGGGTGGATGTGCGACAATGAGGACTTCAGATGGAGGGTTGGGATTCCTAGAGTGAGAATGAGAGAAAAAAGTTGAGAATAGAGAGAGAGAGTGACAAGTTTTATAGACGGAGAGTGATCGTCACACACAAAAGGGGTGGCCAGTTGTAATTGGATTGAGTAATCAAGGGTATTCTTGTTCAAAAGATTTACTAAAAAATGGTCATTTCTCAAATGGGTCTTCACAAAAAAGTTAGTTTTCAATTAAACCCGATAATCACTAAACAAATTAAGATATAAAATGTTGACTTTGCTCAGTAATCTTATATAAAAAATGTTCTTTATTATGTCTATTGTGACAATGGTTGATATGACCTTTATGTAAAAAAATCAACTCTTTGTGCATATAAATATACATTTTATACAAAATATTCTATAAAATAAAAATTCCCATAAATTGATGGTAATCTAACAATGAAGCTTCATCTAATGGTGACACAGGAAAATAAATACATTTACACTTTCATACTGAAAAAAGTAAAAGGTTAAAAACGTGCATGCTGACTAAAAACAAGCATAAAGGCGTCAACAGTTCTCATGGGAATGAATCCATGAGAAGCCACTCCTTTGGATGGGTTTGGTTTAATTTCTAAGATATAGAAAAGACAAAATCTAACCAACCATTCCAAATGACCTGGTATGCTTTCATGTATGAATATAATTTAATCTTACCAACCCTGACTTGTAGTTTTCTCAGAAATGATACCGACCAAAATTTACTTGGTAAGACATACAATTGATGTGAAGAGTCTCCCACCGAAGTTTTTCTAGTTTACAATTCACAACTGATTATACAACTTTTCTCAAGTTACTGCATTACGTCAGAAAATAAATATAGTGCAAACAATCAATGTATCAATGACATACCTAATGAGAAAATGAATAAGATCTCAACTCATGCAATATCAAACATTCACAATGATTTAAAGTGTACAACAAAATGAACAATCAATCAAACAAGTAGATAATTTTACAATGACATTTCCTGTAATGCAACATTTAGTATAATCACAAACAAACCAAAAAAGAAAGACAACAAGAGAGCAATTAATTATTCTCAAACGCCTATATGATATCCACTTACATGCTTTCAAAATTAATCAAAAATTATAATGATGCAACAAAATTAAAGGTTCATATAATATTGTTGCTCAAACTTGTGTCGATGTATTTGCAGGTGTACAAAATGTTGGTATCATCACGTTTTAGGACAGGGTCTGGGATAACTTCAATGACAAAAAGAGGTCAGCAGGAGCACCACCTCTTCTTCCAGCATTCCCTTCACCTCCGACCCTTAATCGGCTACCAGAGTCTACACCAACCGGCACCTTCAGGCTGATTCGCTTTGTCCTCCTTACACGTCCATCCCCAGAACAAGTGTTGCAAGAAGTAAACACCACCCCAGTCCCACTACATGAAGAACAGGTCATTACCTGCTGGAAAACACCTAATGGAGTCCTTGCGGATGAGACAACCTGTCCCTGTCCACCACACGTACCACATGTAGATGGTTTTGTCCCTGGTTTTGCACCTGAACCATTGCAAGTCCCACAGCTTTCAAGACGTGTTGTCTCAATCTCTTTTTCAACTCCAAAAACTGCTTCCTTAAAATTTAGGACAAGGCTGTAATATTCATCCTGGCCATCAACTGCTCTGTTCCTGGAAGCTCTGCCACCCATGCCCTCAAAAAGTGACTCAAGCAAATTGAAAGGATCGCCGAAATCCTGGCATAGTTAAGTAATTGATCCAACCATGAGTCATAGGAGTTGAGAATATCAAAAGAAATAATAAAAGCAATGATTTTCTTTTTTATAACCAGGATTTAACTTACCCCCATTCCCCTGCCAGCATCTTTAAGTCCAGCCTCTCCATGCTTGTCATATAAAGATCGTTTCTCATCATCTGATAAAACTTGCAGAAGTGTACAGACGTTTATCGATGAGGATCAAATGCTTCATACTATTGCTATAAAATTTATGGCAGTCATTAATCACAAGCAACAACTGAACACTTACCTCGTATGCATTGCTAATTTCCTTGAATTTCTGTTCTGCATTAGGTTCTCATCTGCAGCATCAAATAAACTAACCCTTAAGCAACAGTACTAGGATATCAATAAGACAATGCAACAAGCAAACAGACTACGAGACTTTTCTTTTCCTTATTCACTGTCTTTTATTGAAGAAGAAGACTAAGTGGGTCTCAATCACTGCATCAGCCACTTAAATTTATTTATTTTTCAACTTAAGTTGAAATGCTGGATGAAGCCACTGGCCTCCACTATATCATCATGACACCTTTATTAAAAATACTAAATTCTTGACTTCAATATTAATATACTTTTCTTTTAGTATATTTGCCAAAGATGATATTGATTGCTTTATGTATTGATAACCATTTCTAATTCTAAGAACACAGAGAAAGGGAGAATACAACAATATGATAAAGATTGAACACGGATTTGTGAGCAACTCACCAAATAAATTACACTTTCCTTTCTCTTTCAAGAGACTAGATGAAGTTTTTTCCTTGAATAGATTTAAATCGATCCTCCATTGCACTGCTTGAATAGCATAACTGTAAAATTCAACATGTCTAGTAAGTCATGAGTTCTGCATTGACAATTTAATTCTGCATGATAAGCCTTGATGTGCAGATGGAATGTCATACCTGGTTAAAATCATCCAAAACAGAAGAAAATATTAGAGAAAGAGTTAAAAGTTTTGATGAGAAAAGAAATGTTATATAAATGTTCTTCCAAGCTGGTGGTATGCATCACCTTTTGTCATTGATTCTTCAATAAATTCATGTCGTAATAAATGCTTCACTGCATCACGTTGAAAGATAATATATCAAGTTTTCTTCACACCAAAAAGATATTTCAACTTCCTAAAAGTTGAACGGTTTTTGCAGATGTAACTGTTAGCTAAAGGTTCTTAATAGTGAGTTACATCTCAATATCTACGTATCAATAACCTAAGAACACGCACAATTGAAAGGTTATTATAACAACTTGATTGAAGCTTAGTGTCTAGCATCAAAATAGCAAAGAAGGTGTTGCTAGTGATAACAAAAACCTGATATATCCATATTTGTCCAGATGACACATGTTCAGGTCTCTTGCTGTCAAACCACAATATCTTATATAAGTAAGGTCTTTATGATAGAAGTTGCGTGCTCCAAGCAACATCTTACAATGTGTAATCAAAGACCATAAGTTTGTATGATGAGCATTAAATAACCATCTGTTGCCTAGCAGGACATGGAAAAGATCAATAAGAAGCAGTAAAAATGCAATGTAAGAATTCGATATGATGATACAAAGCGTAGGATGAGTCTAGGAGAGCAAAATAAAAAGCAAGAATTTATATATAGTAGCACTTGTTATCTATGATGACAAAAGAACCAAAATATGATAGCTTCAAAAGTAAAAAATACCTAAGTTGCATTGAAAGCATCCTTCACTCTCTCAGTTTATGTTTGTCCTCCAACCTAGATATGTGACATGGAAAATAAAGTAATGGTGAAATCGGATATTAAATTCCCTAAAACTAACTAATCGTGCCACGGAAATAGGAAATTACCTACATTGCAATTACACAAACATGGAAGTATCCCAATGCTTTCATTAAGCAACCAACTTTTCATGGTACTGTTTTGCTGCCAATGTCATGCTACTTTAATTACCTGACAGTAGCAAGGCAGACTCGCGGATAGCAAAATTAAGGAAATAGAGAATTAATGAAAGGCACCTGGTTACTGATCTATGCAACTCTTTTCCTTTGGGAGCAAAACATTGGCATCATGTCCCAGAATCTCATTCTCAGCTTATTCTAGGGTTAACCCAACCTTATCTTTTATCGCAATCCTGCATGCACCATTTATCAACACATCACTTCCATTTCCTAGAGATATGTTTAAAGCGATAAATAATGTCACTTACACCATTGTGGGATGAATAAAACCAGTAGCCATAAGATCTGCATATATTTCCTAACAGCATTGTTACTACACCTGAAATTGTCACAGCAAAACAAGATAACATAATCAAACTTTTAGACTTATGCACATATTCATGTGAAACAACATACATATGCTGCTTGAATTGCCTGCCTTTGCAATTATAACACACCAACTAACATCAGCATTCACGATGGTCAACTTTGCTTTCAGGCTTAACAATTATAACTGGAAATAAAATTAAAAAATCATGTTAGAATTAAGCAAAAAGAAATTCCCACTCAAGATGAAGGATAGAGACTTAGTCATACTCACAAATTTATCACCTTTTGCTCATTGTCAAGAGTCTCTTTATCAACTACGTTGTAGGCCGAAAAAAGGTGCATGCTTCATTACTGACTAAGAAAATATTTTAAATTTGATGGCAACCGTAGAGGCCATGATTTTTTGGGTTAAAAACATCGATTCTCTACCATTATTACTGTATTTTTAGTAAGCTCTATTACCTTTTGTGTACAAATCTAAATATGAAACCTAAAATTGAAAACAAGAAAATGGAATGAAATTTCATACACCAATTAAATCAAGAAAGAGCAAATTACCTAAATCAAAGAAAAACATCCTGAAAGTTCTGCAATCTGTTCACTGAGCTTCTCTTTTTCGTATCCTGTCCTATTCTACTGCCAATATCGTGCTACATTGATTACTAGAGAGTAGTAAGGCAAACAGTGAAGACAAAGGAAAGGAATTAACTTTCAACACCCCAAGAATTTCATAGTGCCGCCATCAAATACAATGGTTGTGGTTTCCTTGGTTGGCACATCTTTGCAGCAGGTTCTGGGACCTTCTTCTTAGTTTTATACATGACTAATCCAACATCATCTCTTATTACAGTTCCTGCTTGTTTTTCTTTTACAAGCTACACTATATAAACTTTTGCAGAACACAAAACAGAATAGCACATTCAAGTAATTATCAAATGGTATAATACTACTGTCTTCTTGTGTTCTCAATGTCACAAAGGAGGCCGTTATCATTTTAAAGAAAACATGAACCTATGGTAAAGGATAGGAATTCAATATAAAATTGGATATAGATCTGACAAAAGATACCTAGCTAATAGAAAAACCAGAAACATGGATCACTTGTTTCATCAACTGCTTTCTCTCTTTAGGTTTCAAGAGCCTCTATAAAGTTTTTGCCTTCAAGATTGAAATCCACCTATGCAAATGAGCTGTGCAAAATATCATTAACTTTTAATGGAGCTGCAGTTGCAAGCATGTAACAGATGTGTAGTGACAGCCGTTAGTACCTTGACTTCAAATTTGATGACAAAAGCACCAACATGAGAAAGCTTCAAAAGTTGAACTGCCTACTTTGAGAGCATCCTATACTCCCAAGTTCTTTACTTTCAGTTCAAGTAATGTTTGTCCTCCAGCCTAGATCTGTGACAAATAAAGAAATGGTAAAAACAAAAAAGAAATTCCATAAATTAACTAATCGAGTAAACAGAAATTACCTAAATCACACTTACGCCACCATGGAAGTATCCCACAGCTTTCATTAAGCTTCAACTTTTCATGGTCCTATTTTGTTGCATGTGCCATGCTACCGTAAATACCAGATAGTATCAAGGCAGACAATAAGATGAGGAAAAAGAGAAATAACAAAGGTACCTGGTTCCCGATCTGTGAAATCCTTATTTAGTGCCCTCTGTACTGCTATTACCCACAACAGTTCTTGTTTCCTTCGAGAGCACAATGTTGGCATCATGTACTAGAACCTCATTCTCAGCTTCATCTATTGCTAACTCAACCTTATCCTTTATCAACATGTAACTTCCATCTCCTAGAGATATGAGTAAAGCAATAAAGAATGTCAGTCACTCACCATCGTGGGATGAATAAAGTCAGTAGCCTTAAGATCTACATATATATCCCAAGTACAATGTTGCTATTCCTGAAATTGTCATCGGGAAGCAAGTTTTCATAATTAAGCTTTTAGACTTATGCACATACTCATGAAACAATGCATGCTACTTGAATTGCATACCCTATTAATTACAATGCTCTCACTAATGTTTTTATTCATTGCAGTTAACTGCACTATGCAGTTCAATGCCCTTTTAAAAACATTCTACCCAGCCTCACAATTAATAATTAGGGAGAATATTAAGAATCACGTTAGAATTAAGAAAAATGAATTTTCAGCTAAAGATAAAGCCTAGAGACTTAGCTAAAGAAAAATGAATTTATAAATTATCACCTTTTAGTCATCATTGTCAAGAATTTCTGTCCATCACTTTCTGTTGTGAGCTGAAAAATGGTACAACCATAATTGCTGCATCAACTATGTAAAGGATAAGAATTCTATATAAATTGAAAATAGATCTGCATAAAGCTTACCTAGAGAATGGCAAAACGAGAATCATTGATCACTTGTTCCATCAATTTCATTTTGTCTTGTGGTTTCAAGATTGTCCATGAAGTCTTTACCTTTAAAAATTTAAGTCCAATATATGCAGATCAGCTGTGCAGAAGATCATTAATTTTTTACTAGAACTGGAGTTGTGAGCATGTAACAGATATTTACTGACAGCAGTTAGTACCCCGATCAACAGGCAAACAGAGGACTTGGGCAAATGGCACCATTATCATACATATCCAATTTCCTAGAGATTTTCCTGAAGCCATAAAGAATGTCACTCTCACTTTTCCTGAAGTCAATAGATTCTTACATTTTCCCAAAGCAACATTGTAAAGATACTTGAAACAATATAACCTGATGATCAACAGTGCAGTAAGCATTTACCTGAGTGACTGAGCAGTACAGTCAGCTAAGGAGTGCTGGATCACCTAGTCATCAAGTTGAGGAGTAATACCAGTTCATTTGATTAAAAAAACAAAAAGCAAGAAAAATATTGGGAAACGAATTATAAAGCAAAAATTGATTGCAGACCTTTCCTCACATTATTTCTCCTCATAACAAAAACAATGCATAGGTATTGAGATGTAACGGAAATAGAGAATGGTCCATCAAAATGAACTACTGATTTAAAACTGAAAATGCCATCATCATCATCAAGAACATCTTAGATGGCATCAACTTTGCAGGAAGCTGCACAAGGGTGTATAATATTTGCAATTTAATATGAAGGGTAAATATCAACAAAGAAGATGTGTGCAGTGCCTTTTACTTGTGCCATGAAGGAAGAAAGACAAAAGCAGAAGTGAAGACAAGTAACAGAACACTTTAGACAATGTTATTGTAAAATTCATCTTCCCTTATTACATGCCATGTCACCATTCCCTCTTTTCATGATTGCACAAATTAACCACAGAAAATGTCTACCCCTGAAACATTTAATCTACAACTACAAAAGATGGGCATGGGCAATTACCTGTTAGACATGAATTAATCAACAAATTGGATGCTATCACATTTGCTCTTTGATAGGTCTTCCTCAAAACATAGTGTAGCCTGCAAAAGTGCTGCAACATACAATGCAACATAAACTAGTTAAGTATTGTATCAAACAATACTTAACTAGTATTGTTAGACATGAATTAATCAACAAAATCGATGCTATCACATTTCCTCTTTGACAAGGCTTCCTCAAAACATAGTGCAGCCTGCAAAAGTGGTGCAACATACAATGTGACATAAACTAGTTAAGTATTGTATCTAACAATATATATATATATATAACACCCCTTTTTTATTTCAAACAATGAAATAACAAAAGGATGTATTTAAGTGAGCATACAATCACAAAGCAATTTTAAAAAGAAACAAAAGGTTCAAGCAGCAACCTAATTCCCCTATTAAAAGAGAAAATAAACAAGCAGAGGCTGATGACACAGCAACTGTATTGGGAACCTCCTCCTTGGATGTTAATAGATATGTGCACAACAATCCTATCAATTGTATAATGGCCTGCAACCCCATAAAAGATATTCAATAAAGTAAAAAAAAAAAATAGCAGATTGAAAATATTTATCAACTCTTTAGAAACATTCATATTACTCCTATAAACAATACAGCTACTATTGCTTGTAAAATATAAATGCAAACAACTAATGTAGAATTGAACACAACAAGTGGGTAACTGAGTGAATGTAAGTTTACAGAGACGAGACTTCCCTTTAACGACCATTGTATACCCTATGTTAACTATTTGAAACCAAATAAAACTTAAGTAGATATATTCAAACTGTTGAAAAAGCTTACTTACGAGAATCAATGACCATCCGATAGGAAAAATCGGAGCCATCCATCCCAGATGGCCTCCCTGATGATGCAGACAATTTTCTTTGCTGCATATTGCTTCCTTTTCTTTTCTGCTTTTGAGACAGCTTCCACAACTCTGACCAACACAAATCACGAACATATAAACCCAAACCAAGCCTTAAAGCTGAGCCGAGCATGTAACCAGGATGCTCTTGGTTTCACACCAATGCTCTAATAGAAAGCAGCTAGCGATGAGCAATTTCTTAAGCGATGTGGAGTGTAAAACGAAAGGAGATCAAGAGCTAACCTCAATGAGCTCAGTTTTTCAATATAAGGACTTAGCAGAGCAAAATTCTGGCAAGAAGCGAAGCTCCCAAAGGTTTGATCAAAGTTTGAGCAAAATTCTGATATACGTCCGACATTTCAAATCATTTCCAAATGATGCTATGCTACAACTATCTTCTTCAATTGCCTGAAATTCTTTTGCCACCATCAAAGAAAATCACATATTATATTGATGTCAAACCTTTTGATCTAGTATAATAGTTGTAATTTTACATAAAGGGTGGGCTAAATATCAGCATAAGAACATGCATACAATGCCTTTTACCCGCACATTGAAGGAAGGATGATGAAACCAGAAGTCAAGTAACAGAACAGTTGGACAATGTTATTGTAAAATTCTTCTCTCCCTATCACATGCCATGCCACCATTCTCTCTTTTCATATTTGCAAAAACTAACCATAGAAACTGTGATAATAAGATACTTAGGTACCTCGAAAATCATGTGTCTATGCCTAAAACATTTATTCTCAATAATTAGCAACTACACAACTACAAAAGATGGGTACGGGCAATTACCTGTTAGAGAAGGATTAATCAACAAATTCTATCTTCGGTCTAAACATCATTTCCTTTGGCAAGGCTGGTTTAAGAGCTTTCACAAAACATAGTGGCGGCTGCAAATCCATCATATAATGAATGATTTCTGAAGATAGGTGATATATTTAACGCAAACAATTCTCAATTTAAGCGAAGGGGTAGAATAAGTCATATTCTACAATGGAGGAGGAAGAAGTGAGTAAATGAACAGAGCAAAGTGTTGTTGACTAAAAAAAATATAAAAAGAATATCGGAGCAAACAAACCTCAATGAGCTGAGTTTTCTGATACAGAAGGATTTTTCAAAGCAAATTTCTGGCAAGTGAAGAAGCTCCTCAAGGTTTGATCCAAGATGGGTGAAAGCCATTGACATAGTGACAGTTCAACGTTGTAGAAACAAATCAGTATCCGAAAGTTGCATTAAAGAAGATGTGTCTACCCCTAAAACATTTATTTAGAAAGTACAGAAGAAGCAGACAATTTAGAGTTGATGAGAGAGCATTTTAAGTAATGTAACATCAGGCACATATATAAAGCAAAGGCCATGGACAATTACCTGTTCTGTCTTCGAAACATAAGGCCCTTACAACCTACAAAAGTGGTGCAACATACAATTGGAGAGTTAAGTGTTGTATGTAACAATCAATGATAATACATTAAATGTTTAAAATTTGAAATAACATAAAGAAGAAAAAGAGCAAGAGCTTACTTACGGGGGTTGATTGAGCTCCGGATGGGATATGTGGTTTTGAAGCATTGTTCTACACTATTACCACCTAATAAACTGGATGCCCTTGGCTTTACACCAATCCTCTACCTCTAAAAGAGAGCTGCCATAAATCTTTAATGTCTTGAGCGATGCGAAGTGTCGAAGGTGATCCGGCAATGCTTTTAACTTAGGGCAGCCTTCGATGGTTAATTGAGAAAGAGAGGGCATAATTATAATATTTTTTCTATTCTCATATTCCCATTCTTCCCACTCTGGAATGTAAAAGAACAGTAGATGCTTCAGTTTTGGAAAAGCTATAACAGGTGAAGATGCTGATGATGACGTGTCGCTGCTATTTTCAACTCCTAAAAATTCATTACCCACCCTTTTCAAACTGTTCATCCTCTGAATTTCGAGTGTTTCAAGCAATGGTAGTTTACCCAAAGCAGGCAAATACTCACACTCAAGGGCGTCATCTATTTCTATCCGCTTGAGCGATGTGGAGTGCAGGAGGTGATCCGGCAATGCTTTTAACTTAGGACACCATTTGATAGTTAATTCAGAAAGAGAGGGCATCATTATAATATCTTTTCTATTCTCATATTCTCATTCTTCCCACTCTTCCACCCGATAAAACCTTAGATTCTTCAATTTTGGAAAAGCTATAACAGGTGAAGATGATGATGATGACGTGTCGCTGCTATTTTCAACTCCTAAAAATTCATTACCCACCCTTTTCAAACTATTCATCTGCTTAATTTCGAGTGTTTCAAGCAATGGTAGTTTACCCAAAGCAGGCAAATACTCACACTCAAGGGCGTTATCTATTTCTATCTGCTTGAGCAATTGGGAGTGTAGAAGGTGATCCGGCAATGCTTTTAACTTATAGCAGTAAATGATAGTTAATTGAGAAAGAGAGGGCATAATTATAATATCTTTTCTATTCTCATATTCCCATTCTTCCCACTTTGGAATGTAAAAGAACGTTAGATGCTTCAGTTTTGGAAAAGCTATAACAGGTGAAGATGATGATGATGACGTGTCGTTGCTATTTTCAACTCCTAAAAATTCATTACCCACCCTTTTCAACCTCCTCATATACCCAATTTCGAGTGTTTCAAGCAATGGTAGTTTACCCAAAGCAGGCAAATACTCACACTCGAAGGCTTCATATATTTTTATCCGCTTAAGGTGGGCTAACGACACTACCCAATTTGGGAATGCAATACCTCCATAATAATTTATCTCTAATTCCTTCAAATACGGAGGCGATTCTAAAGCTTCAAGAACTGCTTCATCCTTGTTAGATGATGCTTCACTTGATTCACCGAAGTACAAAACCAAACCAACGATGTTTTCCTTATTCTTGAGTTGTGCATTCTTAGCCTCACCTTCGTCTAAAACATTTTCCAGCCCTATTAACTTAAGTTGACCTCTAAGGTGGTTCAAGTTTTTAAGACAATCAAGCCTACACGCTTCCCTACCACCACCCACATTTAATCGCCACAAAGTTCGAAGATTAATTAGTCTCTCAACTCCTTTTGGCAGGTATTCCAGACTATTCGCATCAAATACTAAATGCCTTAAGTTGACCAACTTGCCTATCTCTTGAGGTAGATTTATGAGATAACCACATTTAAATATACACAAGGTTTGGAGATTAAATAAATCACATAATGTGTTAGGTAATTCTTTAATTATCAAACACTCCAAATGAAGATATCTCAAATGTATTAATTTCCCTACCTCTTTTGGAATATTTTGGACGCGGGTTTTGTTTATCTCTAATGTCCTTAAACATGTCAATCGCTTAAACAAGTTTGATTGAAGTAGTTCACTTTGCATCGATTCACATCGAACTAAGAGGGTCCGTAGCTTTTGGATACCAAATTTGTTTAAAGGAAATGAAGCCTCATTATTATTCATGATCAACATTAAATGATGCACTTTCTTGTTAGAGGAGTTTAGCTTAGCTACTTCATAACTATCATTTTCCATTGCAAAACAATCATTCTTAACAAGAAATAGTGCAAAATCATGCACTATATCATGCATCTTGCATTCTATTATATTATCATCTTCATCCTTTTCAAACTCTTGGATAAAAGATCGCATTGCTAAACTGTTAAAATAATCTTCTCCTATTAGCTCTAGATCTTTGTTTTGCTCTACACCAAGATAACCTTGAGTCATCCATAATTTAATTAATAAATCTTTTTTAATATCAAAGTCTTTTGGAAAAATGGCACAATACAAAAAACATCGTTTTATTTCAGATGGTAGGTCATTATAACTTAATAAGAGAGGACGAAACACATATTCTTTCAACTCTTCTAATTTCCACATATCACTATCTAATATCTTTTTCCATTGCTCACTAGTATTTTTAAATTGCAACAAACTCCCAATAGTCTTCACAGCAAGAGGTAAACCCTTGCACTTGCCAACAATTTCTCTACCATATATTTCTAATTTTTTGCAATCCTGTAGAGACCTGTCACGAAATGCTACTTGTTTAAACAATGACCAACTTTCCTCTTCTGATAATACTCCAACATCGATAACATCAATGGATTTCATCATCCGTGCCACTTTCATGTTACGTGTGGTAACAACAATTTTACTTCCATGAGCACCATTGTTAAGAGAGCTAAACAATGGTACCCATTTACTTTCGTCTTCTGTCCATACATCATCTAATACAAGAAAAAATTTCTTGTTTACAATAGAGCGCTTTAGACAATCTAAAAGAGATTGTAATTCAACTAAGCTAGTGGCCTCGCCTTTAAGAGCTTCAATGATTGCTTTGACGATCCTGATCTCATCAAATGGGTTTGAGACACAAACCCAAATTTTCTTCTCAAATTTTGTGGTTATTTCGTCATCATTGTAAGCGAGTCGAGCAAGTGTTGTTTTTCCAATGCCTCCCACCCCTACAATTGAGATGAGTTGGAGACCGCTTCCTTCTTGATGACATTCACTCAACAGCCAACTTAGAAGCTTAGTTTTCTCCTCTTCTCTACCACGTACCTCAGACGAATTATGATAAGCAGTAGTGATAGGTGTTTTCAATCTCCGAGGTTCTTCGGAACTCCTATCGATGGTACTAAGACGATACATATCTTTCTGTGTAGCAATATTGTCAAGTTCTTCATTCATTTTTTTTATTTTGCGAGCAATGCGATGACGTAAACCAACTTGTTTGAAACAAAATCGAGGAGGGCACAAGAGGAAACATACCTTCTTAGGAACAGCAGGATCTTCAGCTCCTTCAATTTGCAATTTCAAAATTGCAGTCTTCCACTCATCCAATATGTCATCCATGTCATAAGATGCCTCTTTGAGCCTGTCCAACCAGACTCCAACAGCTTGGTCCTTCACTTGTTTTTCCTCTGCATCAAGGAGCACAGCATCAATAGCACGGAAGTTGAGGGTAAGCTTTTCGATTTCTTTTCTGACACCGGTCACAAGTCGCACTTGTTGTCGCGTTTCTTCAAAGATCGGTGAAGTCAGTTGCTCCAAAACAACGCTAACAATTGCATCAGCCATTGTCCGAGATGGTAATTGACACTAAATATTTTGAGGTGTTTTCAGTTGTGTTTGTGTGTGATAAGAGAAAATAATGTTGCAATGCTTTATATTAGTAAAGGGCATGGACAAAGTCAGAAGGAACATGTGCAAACCCAGCTGTGGAAGCAGCGGCGGACCCACCACGTGCAAAGGACAGCGGTGGATGCAGCGGTGGACCCACCATGGAACTAGATGAATCTCATCTCGCCCCAGAATTATTGTAAAAAGTTTGGTAAATTGCACAAACCCTCTTTGGTGAAATTATATAAATAAAATAATATTTGAATAATCTACATTAATCTTTTCTAAAATCTCAAAAACTCGATAAAAACCTTTTGATAGTCCATCCCGATTAAGTTCACACGGTCCAACGATGACAAGATTTTTTCAGACTTTCTCTGCAAACGATGAACCATGGAGCTGAATGTTTACTACACTCTCCATACCACTAAGCTAATATTTAAGTAAAATAAATAATTTTATATTTCAAAATTCCAATAAAAACATTAAAATAAATAAAAATTAAAAAAAAAATAACACATATTATATAACTTTTATTATATAACTTTTAATTCTATTTATTTAAATTTTAATTGACGGTGTTATATAATTTTATAATTTTGTATATTTAAATTTTAATTGTTTTTAATGAAATTCTAAGTACCAACTTTCAAAAAAAAAAATGAAATTCAAATACCACGGTAGTGTTATAATAAGAAGTATTTTAATTCAAACATATTTTCATAATAAAATTTAATTTTTATTACAAAAAAATTTAGGAAATGGTTTTTTAATAATGAAATTTTTATTTGGAAAACATATGACCTGATCAAAAGTAGTTAACCATTTATAAGTAAATTTTTATGTAAAATTAATAATAGTACGTCAAAAATATTACTAAATAATTATTTTCATGACTGTATTGCGGACCACATATGTATTTAGAACCATTTGTGATGTATATACATGTAAAATCAATTCATATGAATACAATAATAACAATTAAAAAAATCAAAACACGTGTCAAGTGTCTGTGATTCCCCCGACATAGAGAAATGTGATTTGGACAGAAATGTGGATGTCAGTAACCCCGTGGCGCACGATAGCGAATCCACCCTGACCCACGCGTAAATTTCCAAAGGGAGCGGGGCATAAATGGCACAACAAATTAGGGATCTAACAATCGGATCCTTTTTCAATAAATTCAATAATCAGGTCCTTTTTTTCTCTAGGAAAGTACGAAAATATCCTTATACTAGCTGAAGAGGTATTTTTTTGCCACACAAGTGAAGTAACCTTCCACTTACTAATATCAACCGCCGTTCAACGCTTCGTCTCCTTCAACGTCTCCCCCTCTTCTTACTCTTTTTATCTTCCTTGGCAGACCGGCACACCACTTCCCTATCTTTCGCAATGACCAAGCCTTTCAGCTTCTTCCTCCGCCCGATCAGACCAGGTATGATGCTCTTCTTTCCCTTCTTCTTCTTCTTTTATGAATATTAGTTGTTCTAACCTTCCACTTACTGATATCAGCCGTCGTTCAATGCTTCGTCTCCTTCAACGTCTCCCCCTCTTCCTACTCTTTTTATCTTCCTTGGCAGACCGGCATACCACCTCCCTCTCTTCCTTAGTGACCGAGCCTTTCAGCTTCTTCCTCCGCGCGACCAGACCAGGTATGATGCTCCTCTTTCCCTTCTTCTTCTTCTTTTATGAATATTAGTTGTTATGTTTTCAGAGTCTTTAGAGGTCTTTGGCAGATTGTGAGCAGAAACTTTACATCTGCAGAAGAGGCGTGTGGGCTTAGGAACATTGACAGATCTCACGACTGAGGGCATTAAAGCTATATGCAGAAGGTGAACTGCGTGCATAAATCGGAATGCCTTTATTCCAAAATGAAATATACTATTTATTCTTTATTGTTAGTATTGCATTTTTCTGGTTGCTGCTATGGTATTTGCTGAGAAAATGCTATTATTAAAATGGCTTGTGCATTTCTATAACACTTAATTAAACTGTTATAGAAATTGTTGTCAAGTCAATATGGGTTTAAACGAGCCCTAGTTTATCTGTATATGTATCATAAGAATGATTGGCCCGTGACAATGGGAAGTCAAAACTGAAGCCTAATCATTTTGTTCAGAGTTTTCATGGTTGCATCATCTATTACAGTAGGAATGTCAATATTTTTTGTTGTCGAGACTAAGTGGCAGGCAGAGGTTAGTTAATTGTTTTTCCCTTTTCTTTTTGTAAAATTAGATTCGAGATGTTCCACTATAGTTCAACTATTCATTATCTGTTTGACAAAAATGCTATGTCTCCATTCAATGTCTCTTTTGCAAGTTTTGTTATACTAGTTGAACAAACCGACAATGCTTCTATGACATCATTTTGGTTTTTATTTTTTTATTTTATGATGTTCACAAGGAGATACATGTATGACTTCTTAATGATATGCTTTTTGTGCCCTCTCGGTGAGTGATACGTTATGTTAATCTTCTGGTGTGCTTGAGTTTGTTAAACATGCATTAAGTGGTTTGGAGTGCAGTAATTTGTTTGATTCAAATTGGAAGCATGAGGTATTTTGTACCTTATTCCCGGACATGTTTCTTTTATGTCATAGGTATGTGATGTTTATTACATTTAAAACCTAATTTCAGTTGTGTAAAAAAAGAAAAATCATACCATATCATACCGGAACATCATACCACATGATTGGGAACTGACAGAATTATTTTGCTTGTATCTTTAATTCCTAGTAAGGGATGGATTGTTGTTAGTTGGGGTCAAATACAAATATTATTATAGTTGTGTTAATTCTCAATTTTGTGTAGCACAGTCATAAATCTGTAGCAAATTTTCCACAACTCGGCAATACTGACATATTCTACTTAATTATTTATGCACCTGCCTGATCTTATGCAATAATTTCATGTGCGGTGCCTTTTACAAGAATAGGGCGAAGGTTTTAAATCTCTTGCTTAATTTAATCTCTTGTTTAATTTAATCTATTGTTTGATTTTAAATTAAAATAATTTTTCAATAAATCTCAAGACATACAGTACTTTGGTGGGAGGAAACTTGTTGAATTAGCAATAGTTCATCATAGAAATTTTATGTTATTGAATAACATGTCTTTCATAAGAAAAGGGACTGAACTTAATCCTCTTACTGTCGAGGTTCATAAAATCAACATCCAAAATAAAACTTTTTGCAATCCACTCTCACTAATTAACCCAAGTCACTACCTCTCTAACTTGTGCTTCATTCTCATCCAACTTGTACTGCTTTTCAGTATTACTGGCTGGGTTTTTCATTGTGATCGGGCTATAAAGTGTGCAGTGCAATATATACTACAAACAAACACCCAACGTAAGTATAATTAAATTTACCATTTCCTATATATCCCCTTCATTGAATTTTACCTTCCAATTTGCATGCAATCTAGTCATCTTCCTTCCATAAGTTGGGTTTCACTTTCTACCGTACTTTTTGTCGTAGACAGAGGTAATGGGAATAAAGTATAGTGGGTTATACTTTAAAGCATCCTATTTGCTCACTTAAAGTAGAGAGGATATATTGATGGATAAATTGTGGGTGAAGGTTAATAGATTTTAACCTCTAACACTACAATAAATGATGGAATAAAAAATTTATGCAGCTTTCATATTCAATTCATTTTTCATTGACCTAAAGCAGCCAGAAATTTGGGAAAATCCTATGAAGATTATATGCCCCTGTATAACATGTCGTTCACCAATATGCTTAATTAGTATATGAACACTTGGTTGAAAAGCCAGTATAGAATAAAAAATTTCATAAAGTTTTCGTATTCATATCTTTTTTCATATTCAATTCCTCTTTCTTTCTTTGATATCATGGTCCACTAGACAACTCATTTACGTTGGGAAGCAAGATTGTGTGGACTGGTGCAATATTGTTGGATGTATCTATTTGAAAGGTGAATGTCTATTTATCATTGATAATTAGTCTACATTTGTTATTTGTTTTTAGATATACGAAGGTACTCAAAGGATATGTTAGGAATTGTGCTAGGCATGAAGGATGCATAGTTTAATGTTATGTAGCTGAATAGTGTGTCAGGTGTTGTAGTGGATACATTGAAAAAGCAGAAGCAGCCGATGTAGGTGCATTAAATTGTTGCAATGATGAATCTTTGGATGAGACATGAATCCCAATGACATCAAATCTCTAACTATGCTAAAAATTGCACATCATTATGTATTATTAAATACTTTATATTACGAGTAAGTATTATGCTTAGGGATGGCAAAAATATCCGATCCGATCCAAACCCGGAAAAACCCGATTTATTTGGAATGGATTTGGGGCTAAAAAAATTGACTTTGGGGTGGGTTTGGAGCTAAAAAGCTGACCTGCTTGGGTTACCGGGTCAGGAACGGGGCAAGCTTTTTTGCCCCGACCCGCCTCATTAACCCGGTATATAAATTAAAAACATAAAAACCTAACAGGTAACAGCAGCCACTTTTCCAATGTTTGAAAGCATTGAGATGGATTTTTAGCATGAATTTTTGTAATGTTTTCGATTATTTATTTATTTAGTGTTTGTAATGAAACTTGATTATACTGTTACTATTATTTTAGTATTTATGACTATATAGTATTAATATTTTGGATTGTGTAATGACATTTCATCATGAATCTAGTAAGTTTTTTTATATTTGTTATGTTTTTTTGTTTAAATATTTATTTTAGTTAAAAACTAAATCGGGTTAATGGATCGGATTCGGGGCAAATCCCTCCTATTGGGTTTGGGTTTGGAGCAGAAAGTGGTAATTCGTTTGGGGCAAAGGTCGGATTTGGAGCATGTTTCAAAAATTTCGGATCAGGTTCGAAAGGGACAAAATCCGATCCGATCCGATCCGTTGCCATCCCTAATTATGCTATCATTTCTGTATTAAAAAATCTTACAACTTACTTTACCATCATCTTACACTGCATGTGGATGAATTAAAGATATCATATGGACGATTCCAATTGGATGTTCAAATGAGAACTTTATATTGACGAAGTTTCAAAATACATTATTTGTATATGTAGTATAGTTAAAAGTAGGTGTAATCTGTGTTTGAGATTCTTATAATAATATTAGTAAATGAAAAGAAATATTGTCTTTTCTAGGTTGTGTGGGCAGAAAGAAATAAATGGACTTTTGAAGAACATAAAATAGTTGTTTTGGGTTATCTTTGGGAATAACTCTGAGTGTAGTCATACTCATTATTGACTACACTAGGTGCACACTAAAACATGGGTTCATTTTAGGGTCGTTAACTTGAATTAATATGATTTCTAGATTGCTAGAAGATGTTTGTTCAGGACAAGTTTTTGGTGAAGCCATGGCGTGGGGAGATAAACACCAAAAGATTTAATGACAAGAGAAAAATATTCAAGAGAGATAACTGATTGCTTGTGGTGGACACACGCCTTTCTGGAGTGTAATTTATATATAGGGATTTTGATTGATAAGGTACAAGTGGTGTTAGTATACGTGGACACTAACAATAATAAACAAGAAGATAGTATGAGCAAGCTAGTCTTTCTTTTCGTGAGATATAATTGTTTAATGCATTAACTGTTTATTAGGAGGTCATCAAGTGATAGGGTAATATTCATATAAGACACGTTATTACACTAAAACAACTAATATTCATAAGAGAATTGAAGGCTGTAGCGTTCAAAATGAAAAACATCATATAGAATAGCTTAAACATACAAGTCCAAAGTGATAACACAATTAACCAATCAGTGATCGAAAACCCATAGCATAATATAGAACTTTCGAAAGTTGTATATTATGCTATAACTACTGAAGCACTGACAACACCATCTTACTCTAGTATAATACTAAATGTAACTACAATGCTCTCAAATACAATGATGCTCACCTAACATATTGATGAGGATAAAGAAGCATCACCAAGGGATCCATTGCATATTCCAGTTGGGCCAATAACAAGAGCAAGAGCTAAGAGGTTCAAAGAAGCACTTAATGGATTGGTTCAAGAGATTTGGGCTGATGTTAAAGTGGTAAATTCCAAGATGGGTCCAAAAGAAGATCAATGCTTAATTAATTTAATTAAAGCAATTGATGGGCCTGATTCTGGTTAATTTCTTGCCCATGAAGTTGATTTCTTGGTCATGAAGACTTTCCATTATGGAGTTGATTGCTTGGTCACAAAGACTTCCAATTTTGAGTTGATTTCTTACCTATTATGTTTAAGGCAATTAGTTATCAATTTTATTCTTCTTTCCTTATTGTAAGAAGTTGACTTTCCTTTTTATTTTATAGGCTTAATGGGCTTAATTGCCTAATTAATTATTTCCTTTTGCTGCTTAGTGTTTTAGCTATATAAATCAGTGTAACCCTAAAGGGAATTCAATTGATGATTAATAATATTTGTGAGAGTATTCTCTTTGGTTCTTCGTAGAACTTTTGAACTTATCAGGATTTTCCTGTGGCGTTCTTCTTAGACTTATCAATCAATTCTTCCATCATTGATTGTGGCGTCATCACCATACCAAGGTTCTTGCTTCCATATAAGCAACGGGTCGAGGTTTCCATACAAATCTGATTCTAGGCGATCTTGGAACCCTACTTGATTCACGGGTTTCGTCAGTTCTTGGCGTGGTTCGTATCAGTTGGTATCAGAGCCTGGTTTAGTCTCAGGTTTGCCTATCTTCTTTATTTTATTCAAAAAAAAAATCAGAAACAAAAAAAAAAAAAAAAAGAAAAAAAAAAGAAAAAAAAAAGAAAGAAAGAAAGAAAAGAAAAATCAGAAAAAAAAGGAGAAAAAAAAATCCGAAAAAAAAAAGAAAAAAAAAAGTGTGATTTGAGAATTAATTTCTACAATCTTGTTTCAATTTTACAATTTTGTTTTCCCTTTTTGATTCTCAATCCAAATTTCTTATTACCATCAAACCCATAAAATTCCATCACACAACATTGTTTTCTTTTCTCTTTCCCTAGCCATTGAATCCAAAATTTTGGTGGTGAGTTTGGGGTGAATTGTTACTGGAAATTTTGATATTTGTTTGATTAGTTCGATAAGAACCTATAGAGGATACTATGAGTGGGAAAAGGCAAGAGAGTGTGAGTGTATCAGAGGGTAAAAGCCAGATTTAATTGAGTGAAACACGAGTGGAATTGAGCGAATCATATTCTTGAGTGAAACACGTGAGGGAGTGTAGTGAGGTCCTTTATTTTTATTTTTTTTGGTATCTTTTCTAACCTGATTTTGCAGGGTCAAATATGTCACACAATCAAGAAGAAAATTCAAGCGAAAACAATCAACAACCAACCATTCCGAACATACAAATGCAGGCGTTGTTGGGAGAGATGAGGCGGATGATGAGGGTAGAATTAGAGCACATACATGAAAGGTTGGATAGGGTAGAAGAGGGAACACAACCAGGGCAGCCACAAAACATTCCTAATAGGCATAGGAGGGATAGAATTCAGCCTAGGGGAGTGAGAGATGGAGATGAGGAGTACATTGGGGATGAGTTTGAGGAAGAAGATGATAGGGATTCGATTGCTAGCAATAGGAGGTATGGTGGTCGGAATAGAGGAGTTAGGCATCGAGAAGACAACAATTTGGGTAGTATTAAGATGAAGATTCCGTCCTTTCAAGGTAGATCAGATCCGGAAGCTTACCTTGAGTGGGAAAAGAAGATGGACTTCATTTTTGATTGCCATAACTATTCCGAAGCAAAGAAGGTAAAACTTGCTGTAATTGAATTTTCTGATTATGCTGTTACTTGGTGGGATCAACTTGTTATAAATAGGAGGCGAAATAGGGAACGTGCAATAGAGACATGGGGGCAGATGAAAGCGGTGATGAGGAAGCGGTTTGTTCCAAGCCATTACTACCGGGAGTTGTACAAGAAATTGCAAGGACTTAGACAAGGGAGTCTAAGTGTGGAAGACTACTACAAGGAGATGGAGATTGCAATGATTCGGGCTAATGTAGAGGAGGATCGAGAAGCTACCATGGCCAGATTTTTGATGGGGTTAAATAAGGAGATCCATGATAGGGTGGAGTTGCAACATTATGTGGAGTTAGAAGATATGGTACACATGGCCATCAAAGTTGAGCAGCAACTCAAGAGGGGAAGTAGTACCCGACCCAAATCAACCCCACAAAATCCGAGTGTCGCACCTTGGCGGTCGGGTTATCCAAAGAAAGAAGAAAACCCATCCACTTCCAAGGCCAAATTCGAGCCAAAGACGGCCATCACTAACACGGCCTCTCAAGGTAAAACAGCCCCTACTTCGACTCGTTCTAGTGAAATTAAATGTTTTAAATGTCAGGGAAGAGGACACATAGCTAGCCAATGTCCAAACAAGCGAGTTATGATGATCTTGGAGAGTGGTGAGATTCAATCTGAAGATGAGGATGATTTAGATGATATGCCACCATTGGAG
Organism: Dimocarpus longan; assembly: GCA_022984855.1. Classification (NCBI taxonomy): domain Eukaryota; kingdom Viridiplantae; phylum Streptophyta; class Magnoliopsida; order Sapindales; family Sapindaceae; genus Dimocarpus; species Dimocarpus longan. The sequence continues at coordinate 15,704,576 of CM041013.1, forward strand.
GATGTTTCCATGGGAGACGAGGAGTTTGGAGCCGAGCATGGAGAGATGCTTGGATTAGTTGCACGACGAGCCTTGAGTTTGCAAGCTAAAGAAGAAGAAGAAGAGGAAGCGCAGCGGGAAAACATCTTTCATACTCGTTGCGACGTGAAGGGCAAGGTATGTAGTATTATTATTGATGGTGGTAGCTGCACTAATGTGGCTAGCACTTCCATGGTTGAAAAGCTTGGGCTCGTGACGCTTAAACATCCTCGTCCATACAAGTTGCAATGGTTGAATGATAGTGGTGAGGTAAGGGTTACAAAACAGGTTGTGGTGCCATTCCGCATTGGAAAATATGAAGATGAAGTGTTATGTGATGTGGTACCGATGCAAGCAGGACATATTCTACTAGGAAGACCATGGCAATTTGATCGACGTGTGCAACATGATGGCTTCACCAACAAGTACTCATTTGAGCTAAATCAACGAACAATCACTCTTGTTCCAATGACACCCAAGCAAGTTTATGAAAACCAAGTGAGATTACAAAAGTTGAGTGATAAAAAGAATTTGAGTGAACAAAGGAAAATGAGTGACCACAAAAAAATGAGTGAGCAAAAGAAAGAGAATGAGGGTGAGAGCATGGCTGAATTTGGTGAGGAGAAAAAAAGAGAGAAAGATTCGGCCAAAGAGGCAAAATTAGAGAGAAGACAAAAAAAATTTTATGCAAGAACAAGTGAGGTTAAGCGAGCTTTGATTTCAAAACGGCCAATGATTGTACTCATGTACAAGGAAGCCCTTTTCAACACTAACCAACTTGAGTCTTCTTTGCCTAGTGTTGTGGTTTCTCTCTTGCAGGAGTTCGAGGATGTATTTCCCGAGGAAGTACCGCATGGATTACCACCAATCCGAGGGATCGAACACCAAATTGATTTTGTTCCCGGAGCATCAATTCCAAACCGACCAGCATATCGAAGTAATCCAGAGGAAACAAAGGAGTTGCAAAGACAAGTTGAGGAGTTGATGGAAAAAGGATACATAAGGGAAAGCATGAGTCCTTGTGCAGTTCTGGTGATTTTAGTGCCTAAGAAGGATGGGACATGGAGAATGTGTGTGGATTGCAGAGCCATCAACAATATAACGGTAAAGTATCGACACCCCATTCCTCGCTTAGATGACATGTTAGATGAGCTGCATGGTTCCTGTGTGTTTTCAAAGATTGACCTTAAGAGCGGGTATCATCAAATACGAATGAAAGAGGGAGACGAATGGAAGACAACATTCAAAACGAAATATGGATTGTATGAGTGGTTAGTCATGCCATTTGGATTAACTAATGCACCTAGTACTTTCATGCGTTTAATGAATCATGTGTTGCGTGCTTTCATTGGTAAATTCGTAGTTGTTTATTTTGATGATATTCTGATCTATAGCAAGAATCTACATGACCATGTCTCACATGTGCATTCAGTGTTAGATATACTTCGAGAAGAAAAGTTGTATGCTAACCTCAAAAAGTGTACTTTCTGCACCGATAAGCTTGTTTTTTTTAGGTTTTGTTGTGAGTGCAAAAGGAATCGAGGTTGATGATGAGAAGATCAAGGCCATTCAAGACTGGCCGACCCCCTCCAGTATAAGTAATGTGAGAAGTTTTCATGGACTTGCTAGTTTTTATAGGAGGTTCGTGAAAGATTTTAGCACCATTGTCGCACCACTTACCGAAGTTATCAAGAAGAACGTTGCATTCAAGTGGGGTGAAGAGCAAGATAAGGCGTTTCAGCTTATCAAATACAAACTAACTCATGCTCCTTTACTGGCTTTACCTGACTTTTCTAAAACGTTCGAAATTGAATGTGATGCTTCTGGTGTAGGTATAGGCGCTGTGCTTATGCAGGATGGAAGACCACTTGCGTACTTTAGCGAGAAGTTAAGCGGGGCTGCACTTAATTACCCCACTTATGATAAAGAATTGTATGCATTGGTTCGAGCTTTAGAGACATGGCAGCACTATCTATGGCCCAAGGAATTCGTGAATCACACTGATCATGAGTCCTTAAAGTATTTGAAAGGCCAACACAAGCTGAACAAAAGACATGCACGTTGGGTGGAATTCATCGAGACGTTTCCATATGTGATTCGGTACAAACAAGGTAAGGAAAACGTCGTGGCAGATGCACTCTCCCGCAGGTATGCATTACTTTCCACTCTTGATGCTAAGTTGCTTGGTTTTGAACACATCAAAGAACTATATCGGTTAGACTATGATTTTAGCGATGTGTACCAATCTTGTGAGAAATCTGCATTTGGAAAGTTCTTTAGACATGATGATTATTTGTTTCGGGAAAATAAGTTGTGTGTGCCTAATTGTTCATTACGAGATTTGTTAGTAAGGGAATCCCATGGAGGAGGTTTAATGGGACACTTTGGAGTTGCTAAGACCTTAGCCATTTTACAAGAACACTTCTATTGGCCACACATGAAAAGGGATGTTGAGAGGATTTGTGATAGATGTGTTACATGTAGGCAGGCAAAATCCCGAGTACAACCCCATGGTTTATACACACCACTGCCCATTCCTAGTGAACCTTGGATTGATATTTCAATGGACTTTGTGTTAGGTTTGCCTAGGTCTAAATATGGTAGAGATTCAATTTTTGTGGTTGTGGATAGATTTTCTAAGATGGCACATTTTATTCCATGTCACAAAACTGATGATGCTTCACATGTTGCTGATTTGTTCTTTCGAGAGGTTGTGAGATTGCATGGTATGCCTAGGACAATTGTTTCAGATAGAGATGCTAAGTTCTTGAGTTACTTTTGGAAGACCTTGTGGGGTAAGTTAGGAACTAAGTTATTGTTTTCTACTACTTGTCACCCTCAAACCGACGGTCAAACCGAAGTAGTTAATAGGACTTTATCCACTTTGTTGAGGGCTGTTATTAGTAAGAACATTAAGACTTGGGATGATTGTTTACCACATGTTGAGTTTGCATATAATCGAACCATTCATTCTGCTACTAAGTTCTCACCATTTGAAATTGTTTATGGTTTTAATCCTTTAACTCCTTTGGATTTATCACCTTTACCTGTTTCTGAGCATGTGAACTTAGACGGAAAGAAGAAGGCAGAATTTGTTAAGCAAATCCATGAGAGAGCACGATTCAACATCGAGAGGAGGACGGAACAATACATCAAGCAAGCAAACAAAGGTTGTCAGAAGCGGGTTTTTGAGGCCGGTGATTGGGTTTGGTTACACATGAGGAAAGAAAGGTTTCCGGCACAAAGACGTTCGAAATTGTTACCTCGAGGAGATGGACCTTTCCAAGTGCTAGAACGGATCAACGACAACGCATACAAGTTGGATTTACCAGGTGAGTACAATGTTAGTGCCACTTTCAATGTTACTGATTTAACTCCTTTTGATGTAGGTGAAGATTTGAGGACAAATCCTTTTCAAGAGAGAGGGAATGATGAGGATAAAGAAGCATCACCAAGGGATCCATTGCATATTCCAGTTGGGCCAATAACAAGAGCAAGAGCTAAGAGGTTCAAAGAAGCACTTAATGGATTGGTTCAAGAGATTTGGGCTGATGTTAAAGTGGTAAATTCCAAGATGGGTCCAAAAGAAGATCAATGCTTAATTAATTTAATTAAAGCAATTGATGGGCCTGATTCTGGTTAATTTCTTGCCCATGAAGTTGATTTCTTGGTCATGAAGACTTTCCATTATGGAGTTGATTGCTTGGTCACAAAGACTTCCAATTTTGAGTTGATTTCTTACCTATTATGTTTAAGGCAATTAGTTATCAATTTTATTCTTCTTTCCTTATTGTAAGAAGTTGACTTTCCTTTTTATTTTATAGGCTTAATGGGCTTAATTGCCTAATTAATTATTTCCTTTTGCTGCTTAGTGTTTTAGCTATATAAATCAGTGTAACCCTAAAGGGAATTCAATTGATGATTAATAATATTTGTGAGAGTATTCTCTTTGGTTCTTCGTAGAACTTTTGAACTTATCAGGATTTTCCTGTGGCGTTCTTCTTAGACTTATCAATCAATTCTTCCATCATTGATTGTGGCGTCATCACCATACCAAGGTTCTTGCTTCCATATAAGCAACGGGTCGAGGTTTCCATACAAATCTGATTCTAGGCGATCTTGGAACCCTACTTGATTCACGGGTTTCGTCAGTTCTTGGCGTGGTTCGTATCACATATACATGACCCCACGAAGTTATATCACCTTTCGACCCCGGTACTCGAAACTTTAAGCTCTCCTGAAAGTGTTGTCCAATGAAAGTAATTAAATATAAAGTTACTGTTAACAAGTTACACACACAGCCTACAGAAAGACAAGTACTTCTCACATTAATTAAGGAACTACAGAAAGATATTTACAATTGAATGTGAAGCAAATTTGTTATAAACATGTTATGCATAAAGATGTATACAGAATATGAAAAACCACGCTTACATTGAACATACAATTCTAGAATAGACAATAAAATCCTACTTCACACATAACCCCACAAAATTACCTGAAACAATTACCCCATACAAAATACAACTTAAATTTAATAACAACAAGCCATACTCGTTCTCGTTTAGCGGACATGGTCAAGGCTAAAACAGGTAATATATGTGTCAGGTATTTCTGCATTTAATGTAAAAGTATCAAATAATAACTATAATGATAAAATTTTAAAACTAAATATTAAGTTAAACTAGTAAATGATACCTTTATCTCTGATTACCCCATGGTTTCCTAAAATATTTTTAGAGTTCCATAATGAGGACGAAGAAACTTCAATGGCCTTGGAACCAAGGTCATGGAACACCCTTGATGTGCGAATTTCGTGCCTGGCCAAAACCCTCCTCACCAATTGAGTTTTAGTGATAGGGTAATGGATAGGATTTTCTCTACTACTGGTATGGGTTTTTCAGTCATGGTCAGTAGTTTTGCGAGGAACTTGTTTTGGGGTTTTATCTGAATGGTGAATCAATGAATGTGTTTAATGTAGGTGATCATGCTAGTGTGGTTCAATGTCGAGAGGGGTCATCGGGTGTGCCTGGATGGGTGAATGTGGTTTGTGATGATAATTGTAAAGAACTGATAGCTGATTGCATACAGAAGTTTGTGAGCACAACTGTTGCGGTTTATTTTGACAAGACGATGGATATCAATACTTATGATAAACTTTTCATTGGGTTAACTAATCCTAAGCATCAGGGCAGCATGCTAGATATTTTCGTATCTCTTTGTAATGGTGTCGTAAAAACCCTTGTGAGAACATCTCACCAGGTATTGATGAGTTGGAACTCAAGTTCAATTTCCTCATGTACTATTGAAGCTTTCTTGTAGAAAGCTCTGAAATGTTGTTTCAACGTTTACTGGAATGTAATACTGATGCCATATTCTGTATATTAATGGCTGATGTGGCAGATGACAGCAATTCTTAGCTTCCTCTGGAATTAATTTATATTAGTTGATAGTTTCATCACTTTTAGAACTTTTTTCTTTGTACATATAGAAAATGTAAACCTTGATATTATTGCTTATTTACGCAACTGGCATGTAAACATACACTTGTTTACACTTGCTTTTAGTTGAATGATTATTGTGCTTAAAGAAAATGATGTGCGCCCTCATATGTGCTTTGGATGAGATGAAATATTATATTCATTTTACAACACTGCATAGTAAGCTCATTCACTTAAATGCAATTTGGTTGTTGGCTTAATTGCATTTGTCTTACCTGTTGAATGTTCTCATTTCTCACTTCCGTATGTTGATGATGTTGTCTAATTAGAGTAATTTTCTGTTTTGGCTTATTTACTTATTACGTAAGTATGACTTTCATCAGGCGCATGTTGGGCAAATAGTTTTTGTCTTTGGTGTGCATTAAAGACAAAAGTCTAACAACTCTATTTTGCATAAACAAGCACAGGCATACCGTTTCATCATTTATATTTGGTATGATGCCTATTGAGGCCTTCAATAAGGCCTATCATTTTAAATATCAAATCTCCAAAATTTGTCACATCTTACTTGGTTGGCATCAAACATGTTATAATTGAGTCTTCCTTTTGTTTTTCCATGTATGATATGGACTCTTTGTTTTTCTTTTAAATTTGTCCTAAACATATGTTTTTGTTTTTCCTTGTCAAGAGATAATTTGAAGAATCATATATTCATTGCGTTTTTCTTATCGACATTGTCATATTAATGGTCTTTGTTAGTAATCAAACTCAGTTTTGCTCATAAGTTTATGTCATGGGTAAGTGGTGATAACCAGTATCCAATACAGTAGTCACACCAAGCGTAGAACCGAGTGTTAATAATGCTAGTTTAGTCAGTGTGACTACTGGTGACATGATTCGATGGAAAAAAAAAAACTACTCAAAACACTAGTCACACCAAGATGACAAACGTTAATAATACTAGTTACCTAGGTATGACTAATGGTGTCATAGGTTGATGTCAAAAAACTAGTAGCCATAACACTAGTCACACCAAGGTGACGAGTGTTAATGACACTTGTTACCGAGGTGTGACTAGTGGTGCCATCAGTTTTATTATAAGAAAAACTAGTAACCACAACACCAGTTACACTGAGATAATAAGTATGATTAATACTAGTCACCTTGGTGTGCCTAGTGTTTTACCTACTGTTTTTTTGCATAAACCCACGGCACCAGTAGTCATACCGAGGTAACAAGTGTGATTAACACTCGTCACTTTGGTGTGACTAATGTTTTGTCTACTGTTTTTTTTTTTTTTTTTTTTTGCATACACTTCTAGCACCACCACTGTTTAAAAATTCGGCCGAGTCGGCCGAGTACTAGCCGAGTACTCGCCGCTCGGCCGGGTGCCAAGCCGAGAACCCCCAGATCGGGGGGTTCGAATCGGCTACTGTTGAAACTCGGGCCCAACTCGGCCCAGCTCGGATCGGCCCGAGTCGGCCTTTTTTTATTTTTTATTTTTTGCCAAAACGGCGTCGTTTTGGCACACCAAAACGACATCGTTTTGGCGTCAGGTGTTTGATTTCGGCATCAGATCTGCTGGCTGCTTCCTTCTTTCGCTCGGATCTGCTTCGTTCTGCTTCTGCCGTTCTGCTTCAAGTTCAACCCGCCGTCGCCGACTCGCCGTGCTGCCTCTGAGTTCTGCTTCAAGTTCAACCCGCTGTCGCCGCTTTCGCCGACGCCGAGTAGGGTGCGACTTCTGCTTCTTCTTTCGCTCAGATCTGCTTCTGCGTTCTGGTTTCTGCTTCTGCGTTCTGCTTTCTGCCGTCGCATTCTGCTGTCGCCGTCGTGTTTTGCTTCTGCCGTCGCCGTCGCGTTCTGCTTCTGTCGTCGCCGTCGTGTTCTGCTTCTGCCGCCGCCGTCGCGTTCTGCTTCTGCCGTCGCCGTCGCTGTGAGTCCAGTCGCCAACCCTTATACAGTTATACTAAATTGTTTGTTTTCAATTTTTTTTTTTGTTTTTTCATTTTGTTGAGGATTGATGGATTTGTGGTTCATTTGTTGCATTGATGAAAATGAGATTATAATATAGGATTGGAAATATATTGTGTGATTTATGTTATATTATCAATTTAGAAGCAATATATTGTTTGATAATTGATGTTTGTGTTAAAAATTTCTATGCTCAAAGCTATACTTGATGATTAGCTATATAGCTTCTTGTTATGTTACTATTTATATACTATATATGATGTTGGTTACTTGGTTGTGTACTTGTGTTTGAGAATGAAAGAATGATGAGAGATTTTAACTATAAGTAATTTAGATATAAATCATATGATAAATTTATAAAGTGTTGTTATTTTGGTATATTACAGGTGGAATTGTTGGAAAAATAGTAGTTATGCTGTCGAAATTTTTAAGGTGTTAAAATAGCTTTGAAAGTTGCATGAGATAGATTTTAAGGGGTTTTGTGGTCATATGATTAAATTTTTATTCTATAGAAAATTATTAAAATTTATTTTTTTACAAGTTTGACCTAGTTTGACTGTGGGTCAACGATTTGACCGTTGACCGATGGTCAAACCGAGTACTCCCTGAGTACTCGCCGAGTTGCCGAGTACTCCCAGCTCGCTGCCTCGCCGAGTCAGGTCCGAGTAGCGAGTTTTGGAACACTGCACCACTAGTCACACCGAGGTAACAAGTGTGATTAACACTTATCACTTTGGTGTAACTAGTGTTTTGCCATTGTTTTTTTAAAACATACACTTGTAGCACCACTAGTCACACCGAGGTAACAAGTGTGATTAACACTCATCACATTGGTGTGACTAGTGTTTTGTCTAGTGTTTTTTAGCATAAACCCACGGTACCACTAGTCACACTGAGGTAACAAGTGTGATTAACACTCGTCATATTGGTATGACTAGTGTTTTGCCTACTGTTTTTTGGCATAAACCCACGGCACCACTAGTCACACCGAGGTAACAAGTGTGATTAACACTCGTCACCTTAGTGTGACTAGTGTTTTGTTTACTGTTTTTTTTTTTTCATACACTTATGGCACCACTAGTCACATCGAGGTTACAAATGTGATTAACACTCGTCACCTTGGCGTGACTAGTGTTTTGCCAATTGTTTTTTATCATAAACTCACGACACCACTAGTCACACCGAGGTAACAAGTGTGATTAACACTCGTTACCTCGGTGTGACTAGTGTTTTACCTACTGTTTTTTGGTATAAACCCACGGCACCACTAGTCACACCGAGGTCACAAGTGTGATTAACACTCGTCACCTATGTGTGACTAGTGTTTTACCTACTATTTTTTGGCATAAACCCACGACAGTACTAGTCACATCGAGGGCACAAATGTGATTAATACTCGTCACCTCGGTGTGACTAGTGTTTTACCTATTGTTTTTTGGCATAAACCCACGGCACCACTAGTCACACCGAGGTCACAAGTTTGATTAACATTCGTCACCTCTGTGTGACTAGTGTTTTACCTACTGTTTTTTGGCATAAACCCACGGCACCACTAATCACACCAAGGTCACAAGTGTGATTAACACTCGTCACCTCGGTGTGATTAGTGGTGCGAGGTCACAAGTGTGATTAACACTCGTTACCTTGGTGTGACTAGTGTTTTGCCTACTATTTTTTGGCATAAACCCACGGCACCACTAGTCACACCGAGGTCACAAGTGTGATTAACACTCGTCACCTCGATGTGACTGGTGTTTTGCCTACTGTTTTTTGGCATAAACCCACGGCACCACTAGTCACACCGAGGTCACAAGTGTGATTAACACTCGTCACCTCGATGTGACTGGTGTTTTGCCTACTGTTTTTTGGCATAAACCCATGGCACCACTAGTCACACCAAGGTCACAAGTGTGATTAACACTCGTTACCTTAGTGTGACTAGTGTTTTGCCTACTATTTTTTTTTTCATACACTTCTGGCACCACTAGTCACACTGAGCTAACAAGTATGATTAATACTCGTCACCATTGATGTGACTAGTGTTTTGCCTACTGTTTTTTCCATAAACCTATGGTAGCACTTGTCACACCGGCGTAACTAACATTATTAACACTCTGATATCTGGCATCACTAGTGTTTTGATTACTGGTCTTTTTTTCATCAAGTCATGTCAGCACTAATCACACTAATATACTCAAGTTATTAACAATCTTTTCTTTAGCCTTCTCTTGTAGCTCCCTATTCTCTCCCTTTAATGAAAAAAGAAACACTAAAAAACGTGTGCATACTATAAGTTACTTTATTTGTTTTTAATTAACGTAAATAGCATGCAATTAATGACGTATTTATTTATTTGTTTGCAGATGGCAGAAACTAACTATGATCAGTTTTTGAAGATACCGCGATCCGAATGGGTACCGGGAAGGTCGAAAAATATGCACACCAAGTTCGATGTAGTCGGGATGCTTGAAAATGTTTTGCGACGAGAATGGGAGTTAGAACTAGCTAAAGAAATAGTTTTCAAGTATTTACTGAAAATACCAAGTAAACACATGTTTGCTGCTCGGTTGATTCATCAGTTGCTTCAAAGAGAGATTCACGTGGAAGAAGGAAATTCTCATGACATGTGGTTTTCCATCGGGGGTATGAAGACTAGGTTTTCCCATGTTGAGTTTTGTTTAATAACTGGATTACCGTTTGGTCCATTACCCGATATCATTCAACGACCATATGTGATGGTACTTGAGGGGATACATGATCGATATTTTGATGGAAAAATATCATTGCCACTTTCCGAGATACACAACCATATTGCCACCAAGGAATTTCACCAAAAAGATGATTGTTTGAAGATGGCCCTAGTGTTACTAGCAAACATAGTATTATTTGGGCAACTTTCAAAGAGCAAAACGACATTATGGATGCTCATGTTGGTTGAGAATGTAGATGAGTGGAATGCGTTTCCATGGGGACATTATGCATTTAAGTTAACGTTGTATTATTTGAGAACAGCAGTTACAAGATGTAATTATTATGGGTTTCCTTATGCTTTACAGGTTGGTTTTTATGTGTTGATTTATATTTTATATTTATATATTTTTAATATTGTGCTTCTTGTCATTTTTGTATTTACAGATATGGGGGATTGAGAACATTCGCTCAATGAGAGAATTGTTAGCTACTCGGGTATCTGGTGTTACCTACCCGAGAATGTTGAGATGGAGTTTTAATAAGCGTCCAAAAACTTTTCACCAGAGTCTTCAACAAATAGAGGATCGTGGAGATGTAAGTTAGAACAACTGTTGTTATATACCATGTCTTTGATTGTTTCTAACATTTGACATTTTTTGTTATAGTTTTATCCAGTTCGTTCGTGCTTTCGACCAACGAGGGAGGAGGCAAGACAAGATTACTGGAAAGATATTCACACCAATCTAGATGAAGGTGTGGAATTTGTTCTACTCACAGTAGTGGATAATGATGAAGGTGATAATGGGGGTGTTGTTGTGAGTAGTCCAATACACCATCCTAGGAGACAGAAAAAGCGATCGTGCAATGTAGATCCAACTCCCCCCCCCCCCCACGCCTCCAGTGGCAGAAGACTCAATACTGTCGAATACAAATTCAGAAGTTAGTACACTTCATAGTATAATTGTAAAGTAAAACCTCAGTTAGTACACTTCATAATATAATTGTAAAGTAAAACCTCAGATTTTTTGTCTTTTCAATACAATTGTTGGTCTATGTAGGGATTGGAGAAATTGTTTGAGTTAGTCCAAAATGCTATGAAAGAAATCCCACGCCGCATGGAGGACTATGTCGATAAGAAGTTGGAGGCATTAAAGGGTCAAATAAATGACCGTATTGATAAAGCATTTCAGAATCGCCAACAATATTCAGTTGATGAGGTATGTGCACAATATTCTACCGACTTGAACTATTTGGAGTTTGCATCAATTGTTAGAGGCTAACATGGTGCTGTTGAGTTAGGGGTATCATAATTATACTTTCTCTACACATGTGATGGAAGATGATGTCCATCCTCCTCCTAGGACGACATTTAAGCCACAATCAATTGCTTGGGATGCTACGGGGACTCCTACACATACTGATCATACCCGTACACCAGTTCAATTAAGACAATCATATGAGGCATGTGGTTCTACCGGGGAGGCATGATCAGGAGGGGCACCACAGTTTCAAAATAAGGAGGGGCTGTATGTTTATCAAAAAAGGGGAAATGCAAGGGCAATGGAGGATGGTCAAGGCTCGTTGGCTTCTGGTTAAGAGAAATTGGATGGTGAAGGGTTTAATCGTAACAATGATATTAATAAAAGTGCTGAGAATGTCCCAGTTGATAAGGATGCTAATGTCGATGTCATGTATCGGGATGTTCCCTGTCCGGAGACACATGATGATCGAGCAATAAGGATAAAGATTGCATCAAAATATTGTGCTTCTCCGTACATCAATCCTTTGGCAACAGAGGATGTAGTACTTAAGCAGAAGAAAAATGAATATAGAGCATACAAGAGAGCAAAAAATAGTGAAGCCTTGTGAGTATATTTAAGATTAATGTTAAATATAGATCAATTTCAAGATATATTTATTAATGATTTCTATGAATGTTAGACTTAATATTGGGACCGAAGTCTTTGTGAATTGGGAGTTCTTTGGCGACTTGGAGCAGCCTTCAGTGTGAATGACAAATGACGTGAGTAACTCTTTGAATATATCAACATTTGCAGAGTAATTGAAATATGTTACTCTGGTTTTGTTTTTAAGTTTTTTTTTTTTTTTTGATTCATTGTGTGAAATGTTTCCATATGAATGCAGCACATTGATGGGATTCTAGCAGTTTTGGGTAAGCGTAGAAACAAGCACCCAAGTCTATTTCATGATGATATTGCAGTGTTATGCGTGGATTTCTTTGTAAGTTTAGGGTCTTATTAAATTTCATTTTATTTAATTTAGACTTTGCTATACAACCTAATATTTTAAAACTTGTTATGGTATAACTTGCAGTCAAAATTGTCAGAGGCATGGAAGAAAATTCATCCAGATGTGCACGAACCATTTACTAGTCACTTTGATCCTTTGGCATTCAACGCCCCTGATGATTGGATACTATACGGTACTGGAGAAAAGTCAGCATGGGGGAAGAGATGAACATTCGTAAAAACAGTAAGTATGGTTTAATGTTATTTGACATTATTGTTTGGTGATATGACGTTTTAATTTAATTTCTTTTTTTTTTTTGTTATGCAGTTGCTAATTCCATGTGCTATTGGAAATCCTAATGGCCATTGGATCTTATGTAAGGTAGATTTATCACAGTGGAGTATTGTTATACACGATTCGTTGACACATAAGGTCTCAATTGATGCGACATATAGAGAGAACCAGATGGCCCTTTTAAGGTACTTGTTGCCTTCCGTGTTGGCTAAGTCTGGTTATTTTGGGGAGAAACACATAGAAAAGAGAGAGGACATCTTTACCGTACAGATGCTAAACCAAAAAAGCATACCAACTCAAAAGGATAACAATAGCTGCGGTGGCTATGTATGTAAGTACATCGAGTTTATCAGCAGAAAAGGTGCATCATAGAATTGGGGGCTACCAGAAATTCATAAAATGAGAAAGGAATACGGATTCGCGATATTTTGTAATGCTATTGATGGATATGTGGAGTAATTATCGAAAATGATGTAACACATGTTTTATATTAATGTATATAAAGTTTCCTTGACCAAGGCTACATAACATTTGTGGTTTTAACTAATATAGTTTGCATTATGTTGAGGTGTTATAATTTTCATGTGTAAGGGTATATTTCGTTAGCAAAAACCAATACCCAAAACACTAGTCACACCAAGTGTGACTAGTCTGACTATGGGTGTCATGCCATGATGGAATGTATACAGAAGCCAATCCACTAGTCACACCAAGTGTGACGAGTGTGATTAACACTGGTCACTCTTGGTGTGACTAGTGGTGCCATGCCTTGGTGGAACAAAAACAGAAACCAATTAACTAGTCACACCAAGTGTTACGAGTGTGATTAACACCGGTCAGCCTTGGTGTGACTAGTGGTGTCATGCCTTGGTGGAATAAAAACAGAAGCCAATCCACTAGTCACACCAAGTGTGACGAGTGTGATTAACATCGGTCACACTTGGTGTGACTAGTGGTGTCACGCCTTGGTGGAACAAAAACAGAAGCAAATTCACTGTCACACCAAGTGTGACGAATGTCAATCACACTGGTCACACTTGGTGTGACTAGTGGTGCCATGCCTTGATGGAATGTATACAAAAGCCAATCCATTAGTCACACCAAGTGTGACGAGTGTGATTAACACCGGTAACTCTTGGTGTGACTAGTGGTGTCATACCTTGGTGGAACAAAAACAGAAGCCAATCCACTAGTCACACCAAGTGTGATGAGTGTGATTAACTCCGGTCACACTTGGTATGACTAGTGGTGTCATGCCTTGGTGAAACAAAAATAGAAGCAAATCCACTAGTCACACCAAGTGTGACGAGTTTGATTAACACTGGCCACTCTTGGTTTGACTAGTGGTGTCATGCCTTGATGGAACAAAAACAGAAACAAATCCACTAGTCACACCAAGTGTGACGAGTGTGATTAGCACCGGTCACTCTTGCTGTGACTAATGGTGCCATGCCTTGGTGGAACAAAAACATAAGCCAATCCACTAGTCACACCAAATGTGACGAGTCTGATTAACACCGATTACACTTGGTGTGACTAGTGGTTCCATGCCTTGGTGGAACAAAAATAGAAACCAATCCACTAGTCACACCAAGTGTGACGAGTGTGATTAACACCGATCACACTTGGTGTGACTAGTGATGTCATGCCTTGATGGAATAAAAACAGAAGCTAATCCACTAGTCACACTAAGTGTGACAAGTGTGATTAACACCGGTCACACTTGGTGTGACTAGTGGTGCCATGCCATAGTGGAACAAAAACAAAAGCCAATCCACTAATCACACCAAGTGTGACGAGTGTGATTAACACCGGTCACTCTTGGTGTGAGTGGTGTCATGCCTTGGTGGAACAAAAACAGAAGTCAATCCACTAGTCACACCAAGTGTGACTAGTGTGATTAACATCGGTCACACTTGGTGTGACTAGTGGTGTCATGCGTTGGTGGAACAAAAACAGAAGCCAATCCATTAGTCACACCAAGTGCGACGAGTGTGATTAACACTGGTCACACTTGGTGTGACTAGTGGCGTCATGCCTTGGTGGAACAAAAACAAAAGCCAATCCACTAGTCACACCAAGTGTGACGAGTGTTATTAACATCGGTGACATTTGGTGTGACTAGTGGTGTCATGCCTTGGTGGAACAAAAACAGAAGCCAATCCACTAGTCGGACCAAGTGTGACGAGTGTGATTAACGCCGGTCACATTTGCTGTGGTTAGTGGTGCCATGCCTTTGTGGAACAAAAACAGAAGTCAATCCACTAGTCACACCAAGTCTGACGAGTGTGACTAACACCGGTCACACTTAGTGTGACTAGTGGTACCATGCCTTGATGGAACAAAAGCAAAAGCCAATCCACTAGTCACACCAAGTGTGACGAGTGTGATTAACACCGGTCACCCTTGGTATGACTAGTGGTGCCATGCCTTGGTGGAACAAAAACAGAAGCCAATCCACTAGTCACACTAAGTGTGACGAGTCTGATTAACACCAGTCACTCTTGGTGTTACTAGTGGTGCCATGCCTTGGTGGAATAAAAACATAACCCAATCCACTAGTCACACCAAGTATGACGAGTGTGATTAACACCAGTCATACTTGGTGTGACTAGTGGTGCCATGCCTTGGTGGAATAAAAACAGAAGCCAATCCACTAGTCACAATAAATGTGACGAGTGTGATTAACGCCGGTCATTCTTGGTGTGACTAGTGCTGTCATGCCTTGGTGGAACAAAAACAGAAGCCAATCCATTAGTCACACCAAGTGTGACGAGTGTGATTAACACCGGTCACACTTGGTGTAACTAGTGGTGTCATGCCTTGGTGGAACAAAAACAGAAGCCAATCCATTAGTCACACCAAGTGCGACGAGTGTGATTAACACCGGTCACACTTGGTGTGACTAGTGATGTCATGCCTTGGTGGAACAAAAACAGAAGCTAATCTACTAGTCACAGCAAGTGTGACGAGTGTTATTAACATCGGTCACATTTGGTGTGACTAATGGTGTCATGCCTTGGTGGAACAAAAACAGAACCCAATCCACTAGTCGGATCAAATGTGACGAGTGTGATTAACGCCGGTCACATTTGCTGTGGTTAGTGGTGCCACGCCTTGGTGGAACAAAAACAGAAGTCAATCTACTAGTCACGCCAAGTCTGACGAGTGTGATTAACACCGGTCACACTTAGTGTGACTAGTGGTGCCATGCCATAATGGAACAAAAGCAAAAGCCAATCCACTAGTCACACCAAGTGTGACGAGTGTGATTAACACCGGTCACCCTTGGTATGACTAGTGGTGTCATGCCTTGGTGGAACAAAAACAAAAGCCAATCCACTAGTCACACTAAGTGTGACGAGTCTGATTAACACCGGTCACTCTTGGTGTTACTAGTGGTGTCATGCCTTGGTGGAATAAAAACATAAGCCAATCCACTAGTCACACCAAGTATGACGAGTGTGATTAACACCGGTCATACTTGGTGCGACTAATGGTGCCATGCCTTGGTGGAACAAAAACAGAAGCCAATCCACTAGTCACAAAAAATTTGACGAGTGTGATTAACGCCGGTCACTCTTGGTGTGATTAGTGCTGCCATGCCTTGGTGGAACAAAAACAGAAGCCAATCCACTAGTCACACCAAGTGTGACGAGTGTGATTAACACCGGTCACACTTGGTGTGACTAGTGGTGTCATGCCTTGGTGGAACAAAAACAGAAGCCAATCCATTAGTCACACCAAGTGTGACGAGTGTGATTAACACCGGTCACACTTGGTGTGACTAGTGGTGTCATGCCTTGGTGGAACAAAAACAGAAGCCAATCCACTAGTCACACCAAGTGCGACGAGTGTGATTAACACCGGTCACATTTGGTGTGACTAGTGGTGTCATGCCTTGGTGGAACAAAAACAGAAGCCAATCCACTAGTCGGACCAAGTGTGACGAGTGTTATTAACGCCGGTCACACTCGGTGTGACTAGTGGTGTCATGCCTTAGTGGAACAAAAACAGAAGCCAATCCACTAGTCGGATCAAGTGTGACAAGTGTGATTAACGCCGGTCACACTCGGTGTGGCTAGTGGTGCCATGCCTTGGTGGAACAAAAACAGAAGCCAGTCCACTAGTCACACCAAGTGTGACGAGTGTGATTAATGCCGATCACACTTGGTGTGACTAGTGGTGCCATGCCTTGGTGGAACAAAAGCAGAAGCCAATCCACTAGTCACACCAAGTGTGACGAGTGTGATTAACACCGGTCACTCTTGGTGTGACTAGTGGTGTCATGCCTTGGTGGAACAAAAACATAACCCAATCCACTAGTAACACCAAATGTGACAAGTGTGATTAACACCGGTCACACTTGGTGTGACTAGTGGTGTCATGCCTTGGTGGAACAAAAACAGAAGCCAATCCATTAGTCACACTAAGTGTGACGAGTGTGATTAACACCGGTCACTCTTGGTGTGACTACTGGTGCCATGCCTTGGTGGAACAAAAACAGAAGCTAATCCACTAGTCACACCAAGTGTGACGAGTGTGATTAACACCGGTCACACTTGGTGTGACTAGTGGTGCCATGCCTTGGTGGAACAAAAACAGAAGCCAATCCATTAGTCACACCAAGTGTGACCGGTGTTAATGGTGTGACGAGTGTGATTAACACCGGTCACACTTGGTGTGACTAGTGGTGTCATGCCTTAGTGGAACAAAAAGAGAAGCCAATCCACTAGTCACACCAAGTGTGACGAGTGTTATTAACATCAGTCATACTTGGTATGACTAGTGATGTCATGCCTTGGTGGAACAAAAACAGAAGCCAATCCACTAGTCACACCAAATGTGACGAGTGTGATTAACACCGGTCACACTTGGTATGACTAGTGGTGCCATGCCTTGGTGGAACAATAGCAAAAGCCAATCCACTAGTCACACTTGTGACGAGTGTGATTAACACCGGTCACACTTGGTGTGACTAGTGGTGCCATGCCTTGGTGGAACAAAAACAGAGGCCAATCCACTAGTCACACCAAGTGTGACGAGTGTGGTTAACACCGGTCACACTTGGTGTGTCTAGTGGTGCCATGCTTTGATGGAACAAAAACAGAAGCCAATCCACTAGTCACACCAAGTGTGACGAGTGTGATTAACACCGGTCACACTTGGTGTGACTAGTGGTGTCATGCCTTGGTGGAACAAAAACGGAAGCCAGTCTACTAGTCACACCTAGTGTGACGAGTGTGATTAACACCGGTCACACTTGGTATGACTGGTGGTGCCATGCCTTGGTTGAACAAAAATAGAAGCCAATCCACTAGTCACACCAGGTGTGACGAGTGTGATTAACACCGATCACACTTGGTGAGATTAGTGGTGCTATGCCTTGGTGGAACAAAAACAGAAGCCAATCCACTAGTCACACCAAGTGTGACCGGTGTTAATCACACTCGTCACACTTAGTGTGACTAGTGGATTGGCTTCTGTTTTTGTTCCACCAAGGTATACCACTAGTAGTCATGACATTGTGGGTCACTATTATAAAACAAAGCCTTTATATATTATCTATCTTTAATAAAAACATCACCAAACACAAAGTCACAACCAAGTATAATGTTACAGTAAGTATGAATATAGTTTTGCAATTTGTTACACATAAAAGCAACGGTACTTACACAAACAAAATACAAGATTATCTTTCAGATTGTTCTAGTACAGTGGGTCGGGGAATATTATTACAAGTCTTGCTATTGTGTCCTGGTTTGTGGCAGGTGCGACACTTTCATCGTCTTCTTACTTGGGTAATGGAGTCTTCACTATTGTTCATAGGGGGGCATTGACACGGATGTGGATTACGACAGTTTTGTCGATAATGGCCTTTTTGCCCACAGTGGGAGCATTTCAAAACCCTTGCGCTCTCGCCAGCAGATGGAATTCTTTTCTTTCTAGGCCTACCAGCTTACGGATGTCATGGAGGTGGTAGAACAATCATGTTTAGGATGTGTTCTGGCACTGTCCATTCATTCGGGTCAGAAACCAGGAAGATATATGTAGCCAATAAATTGGCTGTTTTATAACACTCGGATATGTAAGGAATGAATGACCTATTACAATGCCTGTAGCAGCAAAAACAATATTAAACTTTTATTCTACAGTTAGATGGAATTTCATCAAAATATGTCTTACCTTAACACTGCAAGTGCATGTGAACACGGTAAAAGATCCATTTGAAATACCACACAAGTACACGTACTTTCAGTTAGATTAACAATGGTCTTCCTACTCCCATCCTACACTGTATATTTGGTATCATCGATGGCTGTGACCGTGTAAGTTTATGAGTCTGTATTATGCTCTGCAATTTTCTTCTCTGCCCATTCTGTTATGTCTAGTGACATTTTTTCTGCAATCTTCCATCGGTCATAAAACCATCTTTGCATCATACCCCTAATATACTCCACCAAAGTCGTTATTGGATATTGGCGGGCTTTAACCAAGCAAGCGTTCATGCATTCAACAATGTTGGAAGTCAAAATGCAGTAACGCCTTACTGGAGTCATTGTTAGTGCCCATCTATGTGGTCCAAGTTCAATTAATTATGCGTCTTTGGGTGTATTTTACCGAGGTCTTCCATCATAGCCCAAAACTTATATTGACGATAACACCTTGATACGCGATAGAATAATCCAGTGACAGTCTTATTTTTGTATGAATTTTTCACATTTTGTGTCATGTGATACATGCAAAGCCCATGATGTGCATCAGAGTACACTTTTTCCATGGCAACTTTAATTCCAAGATACCGATCAAAAATGAACATGCAATTATCTGGACACCCAATTACATTTCTCAACTTCGACAAAAACCATGACCATGATTTTTCATCTTCAACATCCCCAAACCCAAATGCTAATGGATGTACTTGCTCGTTGCCATCTTTACATGCCGCAATGAACATAATCCCACCAAATTTCCTTTTCAAATGTGTTCCATCAATGGCAATAACTGGTCTAATTACTCTACGAAACCAGAAATACTAACACCATAAGCAATAAACATGTACATAAATTGGTTATTGTCATTCGTCTCAATGCTTGTGATTGTGCCTGGGTTAGCTAACTCCAACTGATAACAATACGCAGGCAATTGTTCAAATGACAACTCCGCAGACCCAAACACGTTTTCTTCAGCATGATCTTTGGCTCTCCGACATTGATTATATGGCAAGTTCACTCCAAAATTAACTTGCATTTCTGCCATAATTTCTTTAGGTTTCATGCTTTGATCACTGACTTGCAATTTTGGAGTGATAAGGTCTCCGATCAATTTTGCACTCACTTTTCTACACTGTCGATGTACAGTATTAAGCGAACAATAATGTTGTTTTTGAAATTTCTGCACCTCCCATTGGTCTCCAATCTTGATTTTGATGGCAACAATCTGAAATTTACAGTTCTCATCCTTGCACCTAATGTCATAACGGATGTTGTTCGATTTCTTCACAACTCTACGAAAACCCTCCTTTAATGCATACATTTCCACAGCTTTACCCATATCACGCTTTGAAGGAAATATTTTCCCTCTGAAGAAATGAAGGTCAGCTCTTTTTGACTTTTCAATGACGATTGTACAAAAAGTGGAAAGATCTATTCCCGGAATGCGCCATTCACTAGTTACTCTTTGTCGCGTGTTATTGTCATCATTGGCTTGATGGGACCACCCAACACCATCATCATTAACATGGCCATGTCGAACATTATCATTATCTATATTACAATCCTCATCATGAACATCATGACTAAATCCAGCACCACTGTCACCGTTGCCACGTAAATCTTTAGCCAAAACTGCATGTCGACTTCCTCCATCTCCTGTGAAAATATTAGTGGCTATAGGAATACTTTTAGCTAGATGGTAGTATTCAGAAAACTTGTCTGAAACAATGTCATCTAACCAATATTCTGTAGAAAGATTACACTGACTATCATTTAAGTTATACTCATCATGTGAATCAACATTATCTGCTTTCTCTTTATCATCATCATCATCATCATCTTCATCTTCATCTTCATCTTCATTTTCATCTTCATTTTCATCTTCATCCATGTTTTCACATTCATTTTCAATTGTACGGTCTTCATGGACTGAAACTTGGTTGCTTGCGAAAACAGACTTGAATTGAAAAACTAATTTAACAAAACTTTGGTGTTGTGACTGGTCTATTAATTGGATATGTGGTTGGCTTGATAATTGGATTTGCGATTGAATTGGTAGTTGGAACTGCGGTAGGATTGGTACCTGTAAATGGATTGGTGGTTGAATTTGTTGTTGGATTGGTAATTGAATATTTCCTTCATCTCGCACACAGTCATTTATTTTTTTCGGAACAACAGTAATGTAAACTTCAGGATTTTTCTCTTTTAGCCAGAAAGATACAACTTTATTAGTTGTTAATTTTGATAGGTGTGACTGGAAACCCATATAGATTTCATCATAATCTTTTTTTTCTTTTCTTATCTTCTTCTTATTTTTCATCTTCTCGGACCCAAAAATCTAGGTTCATTTAGGTTTTTTGGTGGTGCTGATTAGTGCAATTGCGGTGGGGATAAGGTTTGAATCTATTGAGTGATGACCGATCTGTTGAGTGATGATGGTAGTGATGAACGGTTCATCACCGTCCCTTTCCAGATCCCTCTCCATCTCCAGACCATCTCCGTCACTCCTCTCTCTATCTCTCATTCTCTTTGTTTTGTTTTTTTTTTTTTCATCATTTGGGTTTGCGTCGACCCAGATGAAGGTCATTTGGGTTCCAATACCCATATGAAACAGAAATTTTTTTTAATATATATACATATATTTCTTTGTTTGTAATGTTGTTTTGTTGATTAGTTTTGTTGAATTGAAGATTGATTGTGATAGATTGGTTGTGTTAAGTTGAAGTTGTGTTGATTGGTTATGAAGGGTTGTGATTAAATGTTGAAATTCTGGGTTGTTGATTTGGAGTTGAATTCTGAGTTAATTTTTTTAATCTTTTTTTTTTTTTTAAGTTTCTCCAGTTTTGTTTGGTTCATTTTTCAAAGATTTTTTCATTAAAAAATTGGATTTCAGATCTTCAATTACATTATCTTTTTCTTTTTCATTTTTCAACAATTTGTTTAGATTTAATGTAAAAAAAAAAAAAAAAAATCAACAATTTTTTTACATTTGTGTGAAGATCTGGGTTATAAAATCAGTTCTTCAAGTTAAAGATTATTTTCAACTTGAAGATCTTGGTTCATAACATGGACCTTTAATTGATCCTTTTTCTTTTTTTTTTAATTTCCTTTTTTATGCAACAATTTTTTTCAGATTTTTTTGATTCTTTAATCGTCAACATTCATGATAACGGAAATCTATTGTCTTTATTTTTAATAAAATTTTAAAAATTATTTTTAAAATAAATATAAATATTAAAATCTATTTTTAAAGTAATTCCACTGTCCATCATATGATGGATGATGGAGATCTTTTTTTATAATTTTATTTTTTAATTTAGATTTTTTAATTTTATTTTAATTAAATTTATTTTGATTTTTTAATTTTATTTTAGTTAAGTTTAAATCCGAACAAAGAAGTTATTTACTACTTTGTATATATCAGTGTCAACTTTTTAATGGAAAAACTAATGAGAGAATGACTAATTACGCAATTAGGGGAGTATTTTTAGATTATGATCAAACATTGAGGGATAAATTATAATATCCCTTATGTTTAAAATCATAATTAAGCATAATTAGACCAAAGAAGTCAATTGCTCAAGATCAACGAAAACAACTGCAACGACCATTTTTTGCTAGAGATTGTATTGGTTGTATTTGTGATCTCTGAGATAATTGATGCTGCAATGCTTTCAATTATTACAGTAATAGTGTATGGAAAAAGGCAACAACAACATTGGAATTTCACATGTAGTAGTACTATACACAAGTTCTCACTATTTTTTTTTTTTTTTATCAAAATGAAACTTTATTTATTGTTTATTTTATATTCTATAAATTAATAATTTATATAACTCAAAGGCAACGAAAAAAGCCGCACGCTTGATTTTATTAAAGAGGGGTGTTCATACTATCATGACTTTTTTTTTGTTTTTTCTATTTTATTGGTATATTTATAACTTCCTGACCACCTTGATATGGATATTCTTTGATATGATCTAAATCTTAATATTTTATTTCTCTCTATTTTCTAATAGGTGAGAGAGAATGACTTATACTAAATGAAAAAATTGTTCTCCATTTGGAGGAATATATTCGAAATTTGTTCATCCATATGTGGATTAGAGTTTAATTGTTCACTTTTGGTGGATAAGGCGCTCAAAAATAGGGATAATCTTAACTTCCCTCCTATAATTTGATGAAATGGCCAAAATTTCCCTTTGCTATAAGAAATCGCTAACATTCGCCCTTTTGATTTATAAAATAGACAAAAAATAAAAACCTGTTGTTTATTAAAATATCTAAAAAAAAAAAAAAAATTCCTAGCATCAATTTGGATGTTAGAAGTCAACTGTTGACTGTTAATATGAAAAGGTAAAACTATCAAAATAAAATAAAATATGAAAAATATTAATATTTAATAAAATGATAATTTATTATTTTTTTTAAAAAAAAAAAAACTCTCCACCATCCATCTCTAAGATGGTTAGAGATGGACGGTGGTAATCATAAGAATAAAAGAAATTAAAAATATTAATCATTTTTAAAAAATTATGGATAATAAATTATGTCCATTGTCCATAATTTTTTTTTTTTAATTTTCTTGAATTATGTCCATCCTCCATCAACATGATGGACGGTGGACATAATTCAAAAAAATAAAAATATAAAAAAATAAAAACTTAAAACTTATAAAAATTCTCTCCCTCTACCTTTCTCTCTCTCTCTCGACGATGGTCTCCATCAACGGAGTCCTTCATTGGGCTTTCGTCATGGTAATCGAGAGATTCTGGGTTTCAAGGGCGTAAACCTAAGGATTTCTAGGTTTCTAGCTCTGAAACTCGAAAATCTTTAGGTTTTCGATCTGGGTTTCCGATGTCTCTCACCTCGATCATTAATTATGGAGGTTGCATCTCAGTTGGAGTCCATCTCTCGCCTCGAGCATCTTCTCAATCTCTTACCCCATTCTCTAATGGGCTCTTTTTTAAAAAAAAAAAAAAAATTCCTTTTGATTTTTTTTTTCCTTTTACAATTTGTGGAACAAGAAAATGTGGAAAGCTTTTTGTTTGATTCGAATGATGATTTGCTGATGAGATGAGTTGTTGATGATTTGGGTTGATAGCATGTTCTGGATTATGGGTTTCCAGTAGTCAAGAAACTCATCTCGACATTTGGAAACACAAATGGGTTTCGGATGACTTTTTTTTTTTATTTTAAATATTTTTAAAATTATTTGGAATTTAATCTGATGAAATTTAAATAATAATAATAATAATTTTTTAATTTTATCATTATATTGCATAAAAAAATTTTAATTATTTTTATTTTTAATTGAAGGACAGTTTAATCTTTTTGTATATTGCATCGTCAGAATTTCTCTTTTACTAATAGGGTTAATAAAAAAGGTAACATAGGATTTTTAAAAATTATAGAGTGATTACTTTAAATTACGGGGACAAGTCGTATTATCCCCTCGAAAATATTTGGAGGTGTAATCAGTTGCGTTTGTGATGAGAGGAAATGACGTTGCAATGCTTTAGATTAGTAAAGTGCACGGACACAGTCAGACAGAACACGTGCAAAGCACAGCTGTGAATGCAGCGGTGGACCCCATTAGGAACAAGGTGGACCCCATGTCGCCTCAAAATTTTGTTAAAAATTTGAAGTTCGCTTTGGTCTGAAACAGTTGCAATGTAATAAATTTTGCTGTCATGTGGGCCCTCGCAAAAAGGTGAAAGCAAGAGTCACTGAAGCTGGTTTCCGGGTTGTTTTGTCGTTTAGTTTCTTGATGAACTACCAACGTTAACCATCAATTATAATCCACCGATATATTTCAAATTTAATCATTAAAATCAATCTAAAAACTATAATTAATAAATAATATTAATAATTTAATAAAATAGTTAATCTATATTATATAAATATTTGATGTCATTTATGATATAGTAGTAGTAGATATTTTATTTATAAATAATCAAGTTTATTATCAATAACAAATCAGAAAATTTATTAAAAAATATATAAATAAAATAATAAAAATATTGAAAATTAAAAATATGTTAAATATATAACATTTTTACATAAAATAATATCCACTGACACTATATAATTTTAATAAAATATAAAGTACATAATATTTAAATAAAATAATTAGTTTTATATTTAAAAATTTTAATTAAATCATTAAAATAAATTAAATTTTAAATTTTAAATTATATAAAATTATAATTTTTTTTGTTGTGATTTCATATCTTGAAATCATAGATTTTCTATTAATTTTGTCAAAATGTTTTTTTCATATAAGAAAGAATATATATCTAATTAAAATGAAAATTTGAAAAAATATTAAGTAATTAGAAGTAAAAAAAATTAAAAAAATAAAAATTAGATAAAATAGAAATAATAAGAAAAACAAGAATGGTGATTATATTATAATTAAGAAGAATAAATAACAGTATTATAAAATAATAAACGGAAAAAAAGGGCAGAGGTAGGCCATACACGGGAGCAGCCTTCGAAAAATCATAACGGAGTAGCGGGAGCAGTCTTTAAACAGTCAATTAATAGAACAACAACTTCGAAAAAAATATTAATTGAGCGGTAGCTTTTTCAACGGTACACTGCACACAAAACAGAAAATCAATCACATGCACGCACGGAAGGCATAATTTTCGCATGCACTGCAGTCCAAAAGCTTCTTATTTTTCAATTTTATTTCCAAATCTGGAGGGACACGTGTCCTACTTCCTCTGATTTTGGAGGAACGAAGTATTGCAAAATCCAAATTTTTTCAAACCTTTCAACGGAGCTTTTCTTATTAATAAACAAATTTATGTTACCCATACCATTCGGAGAGATTGTTATAGTAAGCTTCTTACTCTTATTGCTCCAAAGTATATCTATTATTGGAATCTACCCCCTTCAAAATGGGTCAAATTAAAAATTGATGGTGCATTGAAAAGAGCCACCAGAAAAACAGTGATTGGGGGCTACTTCTTGGTGATCAAGATATTTTCATGGGGAAATATATGAGTTCTATAGGTATTTACACTGTTCTAGAAGCTAAGTTAAGAGCAATTGAGAGAGGTCTTCATCTTGCTTGGGTTTTATGCGTCCCTATGGTTTTGATGGAATCAGATAATAGGGAAGCCCTTGATTTGGTTCTACATCCAGATCATAGTCCAATTTACTTTGAATATATTCTTCTAGACATTTGGAATATCATAAAAAAGATTAACATATTAAATTATTTTTTATGCAACGAGATGTTAGTCAGGTGACCGATTGACTGGCAAAAGTTGCTTTTAATATGACAATGAAGAATATGACTTTATCTATAGCTTCTTCTGAGTTAGAGATTCTTGTCAGATTTGATCATCAAAAAGCTTAGGCTCTGTTTTAGTATTTTTTCTTTCTCCTTCTAGGTTTATGCCCCGTTTTGTGTAAAAAAAAAAATGGTAAGACTCCTCTCTTTTGAAAAATTCGCTGATTAACTTTGAAAAATCCGTTGTGTGCTTTAGTGAGAATGTGAAGGACTCGGTGAAATTGGAGGTGAAGGATGCCCTTGGCTTGGTTTCTTCCAACAACCACGACTACTACCTGAGTCTTCCTTCTCTGGTAGGAAGAAATAAAACAAAGACTTTTAATGCTATTAAGGATCGAGTGTGGAGTAAGCTGAAAGGGTAGAAGAGTCACTTGTTCTCTCAAGGAGGTAAAGAGGTCCTCATCAAGGCAGTGATGCAAGCCATTCATTTGTATACTATGAGTATTTTCAAATTGCCCATAGGATTGTGTAAGAGTTTGGGGTCGTTAGTAGCTAGATTTTGGTGGGGCATGAAAGATGGGAGGAGAAAGGTCAGCTGGATTAGCTGGGAAAGACTCTGTCAACCAAAGTCTAAGGGAGGTTTAGATTCAGGGATCTCCATCTGTTCAATCAATCGTTACTCGCTAAACAGGTGTGGAGACTGGTTGCCAACCCCAACTCTCTGGCGGCTCGGGTTTTGAAGTCAAAATATTTCCCAAAAGATGACTTCTTGCAAGCTTCGGGTAATCGCAAGGCCTCGCTCGTTTGGAAGAGCCTTCTGTGGGGCATAGAACTGCTGCTCAAAGGCTGGATTTGGCAGGTGGGAAATGGGGATGATATTAAAGTGTTCAAGGACCCGTGGATTCCTAGACCCAAGTCTTTCAAGGTGATATCCCCAGTGACAGATTCTTCTCTAACCGTTGCGGATCTGATTGTGAAGGAGTCTAGTACATGGAACGCTCAAAAATTGAATGAAATTTTGGTGCCCGCGGACAGAGAGCTTGTCCTGTTTATTCCTCTCAGCTGTCGGGAGGTGAGAGATTGTAGAAGGTGGTTTTTTGATAAAAGAGGGCTGTTCTATGTTAAAAGTGGGTATAGAGTGGCTGTGGACGAGGCCTTGGTAGGGGATGAATCGTCCAGCTCTTCCAATCCCTCTCAAAAGTGGTGGACAACCTTGTGGAATATGCATATCCCTCCGAAGGTGAAAGTTTTTGTGTGGAGGGCTTGTTTGGGAGCCATTCCATCAAAGGTGAACCTGTATCGAAGGAGAATAGTGTTTAACCAATGTTGTGAGGGGTGTTCGGAAGAAGAGGTAGAATCTGATGTCCACGCTATTTTTTATTGTAAATTTGCGAAGCCCTCTTGGCTGGCGTACGACAGAGGAGAGGAGTTGCTTAGGTTTATAAGGGATAGTGTGATCAACATTCTGACGAGAGTGTTGCTTTCTGGAGATGTAGAGTTTCTGGCTGAAGTGTGTATGATTATGTGGTGTCTCTGGGGCAATCGCAACCTTTGGTAGCAGCGTTTTGAGGTCAGGTTTTAGGAGGAGGTCTCTGGTAAAGCTTTGGATCTGCTAAAAGAGTTTCGGAATACCAGGTCAACCCTCTCTTCCCCCTTCTCCCCTTTTGGGCCCGCACGCTATCAGGTCTGGTGTCCGCCCCTTGATGGCTCTCTGAAATTAAATTCGGATGTGGCTGTCAGGCCAGGTAAGTCAGTGGTGGGTCTGGGTGCTGCAGTTCGGAGTGGTAATGGTATGGTAGTGATGGCTTCGGCCTTGCAATGGCAGGGGTGGTTTTCCCCAGAGGTGGGCGAGCTGCTGGCTCTCAGGGAGGGTCTCAGAATGGCGCAAGCTACTGGATTGAAGGTTAAGTGGGTTGAGGTGGATTCTGTTAATGCTGCCTCTGTGGTTAACTCTTGTGAGGTCTTTAAAGAGAATTCATGTTTCATTGTGAATGATATTAAGGCTTTATGTGCGGAGTTGGGTGTTTGTAAGTGTCTTGCTATTCCTAGAAGCAGGAATCGCTTGGCCCACAACTTAATTTCCCTCACCTTGTCCTCTTCGGAGGTATTGTGTTGGCGTAATGTCAACGTTTCTTGTATTTTCCCTTCGGGGTTTGCTGAGTTATAATATATTTAGCTTTCAAAAAAAAAAAAAAAAAAAGACTCATCTCTTTATTTTTTATGCTGCTCTCCTTTTTATGCCCCTTGATTTGTACGTTATTTTTCTTCTTTTTTTATTCTTCCCTTTAATTTCAGGTTGTTTTTTTTTTTTTTTCATTTTACGTTTTTCTTTTTTCAACCTAATGCTAAATTAAATTATTTATTTTAAAAATTAAGCTAATATATTTATTAAATATTTCTAAATGTAATACTTTTTAAATTAATTATAAAATAAATATTATTTTCTCTAAATTGACTTTATATAGTTATATTTTTTATAAAATATAATATAATATTTATATTATTTTTGAAATTAATTTAAATATTTTTTGTACATAATATATTTATTTATTTAAAATTAATTTAACATGTTTATAAAAATCATTTTAGTATTAATTACAATAAATTATTTCATATCAAAATTAATGAAAAATAGATTTATTTATTTTTAAAATTAATTTTATTCAATCTTATTGTGTATCAAACATGTCAGAGTCTTAATTTATTCAATCTCATTCTATATCAAATATATTAAAATACTAACTTATATAATTCAATCCAACTTCATTCTAAAAAAATAATCCACTCTATGGGTTGTAGACGAAATTTGCACGTGGTAAGATATTTTCAGATTTTCGCTGTAAACAGTGAACTTTCCAGATATTTTAGTGGTAGGGAATAATACTTTAAAAGCTATGAAGCTTATTGGTGAATGGTTCCTGCTCTCTTTTTTTCTTTGCTTTTTCCTTTCTTTTTTTTTGTTATCATATTCTCGATTCTCTGTAGGGTAGAAGGTTTGAATTATATAATCAAAAGAAAACTTCGTTTTAGTTATCAAGATTTTAAAATATATCATATTTTTAAATTTTTTTTATTTCTAATTTTTTTTTTAAAAAAATTTAAATCTTCAATCAACTAATGTTTAATGATGATTTTAAATAATTTAAATTATAATTATAAGCTTCCTACTCTTATTGCTCCAAACTATATCTATTATTGGAATCTACCCCTTCAAAATGGGTCAAATTAAATATTGATGGTGCATTGAAAAGAGCCACTAGAAAAACGGTGATTGGGGGCTACTTCTTGATGATCAAAATATTTTCATGGGAAAATATATGAGTTCTATAAGTATATGCACTGTTCTAGAAGCTAAGTTAAAAGCAATTGAGAGAGGTCTTCATCTTGTTTGGGTTTTATGCGTCCCTATGATTTTGATGGAATCAGATAATAGGGAAACCCTTGATTTGATTCTACATCCAGATGATAGTCCAATTTACTTTTAGTCTGTTCTTCTATACATTTGGAGTACCATAAAAAAATATTAACATATTAAATTATTTTTTATGCAACGAGATGTTAGTCAAGCGATCGATTGACTGGCAAAAGTTACTTTTAAGAGATTCTTATCAACTTTGATCATCAGAAAGCTTAGGCTTTATCTTAGTACTTTTTTCTTTCTCCTTTTAGGTTTATGCCCCGTTTTGTGTAAAAAAAAAAAAATGGTAAGACTCCTCTCTTGTTTTTTATGCTGCTCTCCTTTTTATGACCCCTTGATTTGTACGTTATTTTTCTTCTTTTTTTTATTCCCTTTAATTTCAGGTTGTTTTTTTTTTCTTTTTTTTTTTTTACGTTTTTTTCTTTTTTCAACCTAAAGCTAAATTAAATTATTTATTTTAAAAATTAAGCTAATATATTTATTAAATATTTCTAAAATGTAATACTTTTTAAATTAATTATAAAATAAATATTATTTTCTCTAAATTGACTTTATATAGTTATATTTTTTATAAAATATAATATAATATTTATATTATTTTTGAAATTAATTTAAATATTTTTTGTACATAATATATTTATTTATTTAAAATTAATTTAACATGTTTATAAAAATCGTTTTAGTATTAATTGCAATAAATTATTTCATATCAAAATTAATGAAAAATAGATTTATATATTTTTAAAATTAATTTTATTTAATCTTATTGTGTATCAAACACGTCAAAGTCTTAATTTATTTAATCTCATTCTATATCAAATATATTAAAATACTAAATTATATAATTCAATCCAACTTCATTCTAAAAAAAATAATCCACTCTATGGGCTGTAAACAAAATTTGCACGTTGTAAGATATTTTCAAATTTTCGCTGTAAACAGTTAACTATGCGGATATTTTAGTGGTAGAGAATAATACTTTAAAAGCTATGGAATAATACTTTAAAAGCTATGAAGCTTATTGGTGAATGGTTCCTGCTCTCTTTTTTTCTTTGTTTTTTCCTTTCTTTTCTTTTGTTATCAGGTTCTCGATTCTCTTTAGGGTAGAAGGTTTGAATTATATAATCAAAAGAAAACTTCATTTTAGTTATCAAGATTTTAAATATATCATATTTTTAATTTTTTTTTTTAAATTAATCTTTTTATTCCTAAATTTTTTTTAAAAAATTAAATCATCAATCAATTGATGTTTAATAATAATTTTTTTATTCCTTAAATTATAATTTAAAAATATTTTAAACGATTTAACTTATAAATTTATTATTTTATAAAAATAATATGACAATTTATGTATTACTAACAACTATCAAAAATAAAAATATATTTTTTAACATGTTCTGTTATTATTGATTATTAGTTGAGAGACGGTTTGAATTTTTTTTAAAAGTTTTAAAAAAATTAATAATAAAAAAATTGTTATAAAAGAGTTTTCAGATTAAATAAAGTTTTTTTTTAAAAAATCAATCGATTATGGGGAAGCAAAGCCAAGACATCGACCATTTTTTTTATTTTTCTTGTTTTGTTTTGTTTTAATGAATAGACAACGACCTTTCTTTATTGGGCGAATTGCACAAACAGACGTCTGACATAATTATGGGATAGGACAATTTGAATTTATTTAATTTTTTTCAAATGGAATATATATAATTATTTATCTAAACTTTCTTTTTATGAAACTATTTGTCAACGTTGTTTTTCATTCGACTCAGTTCTTCAAACCCAATATCTACGAAACAGTAACAAACACGATAAAAGAAAAGGAGGCTAAGAATGAAAACAACTCACATAATTTTTACATGGTTTGGCTGTAAATAGGACTATGTCAACGACTGTCACTCTCTATTTTTGTAGAGTAACAGTATATTATTTCTCTCGTGTTATTTAGAATAAATTTACACCTCTATTTATAGTGAGAGGTGATACAATTTGAGTAAGTTTGAATTACATTCAGATAACACAAAAAATAATTTACATTAATTGTGATAATTATGGCATTTATTCTGATAATTATAACGTCTAGATCTTCTCCAACAAATCAGCAACGGATTTCGAGAATCTCGATATTTAATTTGCTTCAAAACAAGAAAGTTGACTCCTTCCCGAATTGGATTGCTTTAGACTTTTAGATGGAGGGTTGGACTGGTCATAGTGAGCTCATGAACTGAAGGGATATTCTGGCGAGCTACCGCACAAGCTAGTGGATGAGTAGATCCTATACAGGTTTGTTGACCGAGCTGTTACGCGAGCTATTAGTCACCTATCGAGCTGATGAACGATCTCGACGGACGGGTTAATGAAAGACAACATACTCTGTATGACGAACTCTTTTTAGCGACCATATTACCAATCTCATGAGACGACCAGATTACCGAACTCATGAGGCGACCAAATTACCGAATTCATAAGGCGACCATGAGTAATGGGCTTGTTGAGCCTCTAACTATCGAGCTCAGATACAATAGCTTGCACTTCTATGACGTCGTCTTGACCTTTGGGCATTCTGGGTTTTTATCCACTTAAGTTGAAGCACTGGACCTTAGCAACCCATTTTCTTAAGTCATTAAAATATGCATAACATAAGCCCCACAGCTCTTAATGTGTTCTACGGACTGAGAGCTACAAGCTTATTGATAAAACTGCTTTGGCGGGACTTATTGCGTAGCCTTTTCAAATTCTTTCCTTTTTCCTTTATACGTGGCAGCCCCCTGGATGGCCGCACCATCAACACATCATGCACTGGGCGTATATAATGCGCACGTCTCTCAACCGACTGCGTATAATGACAAAATCTTTAGATTTGTGCTATATCGCTGGATCAAAAGCGGTTGTACAGCTATTAAATATGATGGCTAGGGTTCAAGGCTCCACAATTGTATATAAGGGTAGCGACGCTTCATTTTTTTCCTTCTCATTTGTCATTTTCAGAACTAGATGTCCCTCAATCTTCCTATTTTCTCTCGATCTTCTTCTTCGTCCATCGCCGCCGATCAACATTCTTCTTAGAACCACTGGATTTTACTGCACTCAAGGTGAGTTATCTATTCTTGATTATTCAATCTTCGTTCTAATCTGCATTGTATTTTGCTAGTTTCCATGAACTCGTTTTCTGTTGTTGTTTGAATATTGTGCAATCTCTTTGTGTTCTTTACTTGAGAAAATCTGAAAAATCTGAATAAAACAACTATTTGATCGTTGTAGAGGCATGTTTATTTGCTATTTCTTATTTGTAGTCACCTGATACTCAATACCCTGGCATGTTTGTAAAAATATGGTTGAGTTCAAAACTTGTCTATCAATCCCTTGTAATTTTAGGGACTTGGCTGGTTTGCACCTAGAGCCCCCTTGTACTCAGTATTTCCCCTGAGCGCATGACTTGATATTTAGGAGAATAGACTCAGGAAAACTTTTAGTCTTCTAGGCTCGGTCAGTTATGAGTGACCTAACCATTTACTTCTTTTATAGATATCAAGTTATGGGCATCGCAATCACAGAATAAGAGATGTTGATGAGGATGTCGAAGAGCAATCTGAGCGTCAGATCAGGGATACACAAACTGCGTCCTTCCAAAGTGGTGAGGTCTCACCAGAACCTATAGGGCTAGAGGATTCTCCTGCTCGCGAACCTTTTTTCCAGCATACATCCTCTGTTATCTCCACGAGCTCACCTAGTTGGCTAACCATTTTAACTTCCCTTTAAGATGTCGTGCGATGGTGCCAGCTCCTCATGACCATGTGGTTCACCCTTCTCCAAGATTCATAACAATTAGCCGCCAACACCTGGAGTCTGGATTTAGGCTTTCAGTTCCTCGCTACCTCATCGACCTTCTAAACAATCTCTCTATAGCTCATTTCTAACTTACCCTTAACTCTTATGCTTAACTAACTTCCCTAACTACTGTCTTTATTAAAAAAAAACTTCCACCACCGACCCCAAACATTATTCAACATCTTTTTCAATTTAAACCATCACAAGTCTCAAAGCGAAAAAGCAAGATGGATTCTTCTGTATTGTAGCCCGTAACTCGCCTTTTAAGGTGTATTTGCCCAAGGGGACTAGCAAATCAAATGTGGGCGATTATAAGACCCGCTGATTCTACACGTCCTGCTTGTCCTTCATTGACCTTAGAAATTTTGTTTTCTCTACTTCTCCCTGGTAGGCATATTTCCAGCTTGCCACTTTATGAGCATATATGTTTATATATATATATATATATATATATATATAACGATATCTTGTTTTAATATGCAAACGTTTCTAAGAGCTCGATTGAGCTTTCTGAAGAAGAAGTAACGACCTTACACAGAGGTTAAGAGCTCATTAGATGACCAGTTTTCGAGCGATTATTTTTTGCGGGAATACGGGCTTGAGCCCTAGATCGGAAGCAAGTGCCTCAGTCTTCATCGCGACCTCGGGGTTCGCGAAAAAAGGGAGGTCTCTTCTGTTCTCCAGGGGTTTAAAGAAGGGATATCGAGCTCATCAAAGAGAAAATTTGCTACCATGGTGAAACTTAACTTGGAAGCACCACCATCCTCTTCAGGAGCTGAGTCTGCAGATCCAGATGTCTAAATAACAGGCTCTACAAAACCTTATTCCTTTTAACCGATGGGATCCATTTCAATCGCTGGAGGCTTTAGTTTGCAGATTACCCTAGGAGCTGCCACAGGGTCATCTTCTCAACCAAAGGCTGCAATGACCTCACCAAAACAAAGTGTGAGGTGTAAGTCTGTGGGAAGAAAAACTTCGGGCAAAGGCACTCTCCTACAGGAAAAGCTCCTTAGTGAGGCGATCTTGGCCTCAGGTAGTTCATCAGCTCGTCAAGCTAAGGCTACAGATAAGGGTAAAGGGATCGCAGAGAGTCCACTCAAATGCCAAAAAACCAAAGGAGCCCGCATCCGGGGGCAACAGCGAGGAGCAGGCTCAAGAGTTTGATACTGGGGAATATTTTAGCGATCTCTTGGATTATCTGCCCAAGCTCTTAGGACCTGAAAAGCTAGCTCTTTACCACGATTGCAATCGCGGCAACCAACTGATTCGTTACATTGGTCGTCATTGTCTGCTAGTGAGCCTCGATCTTGATCCCAAAAATTCTTCTTTTTCTTCTTTTATTGAGCACTAGTACTTTTTTTTTTTACTTTAGGGCACCATAGGTGTAATGAAAATGTTTAAAGGCATCCCCAACCTCATGAAGGAGAAAGTTTCACTTCAGGTAGCGGTGAAGACGCTCGAGGGCGATAATAAGAAGATCAAGGGCGAGACAGAGTTCTTTTAGAAGGAATTTGAAAAGGTAAAGAAAGTTGCCCTTGACTTCGAGCAGAAATTCAGTAAGGTAGATAAAACTTTAGCTCACGAGATTAAGCTTCGAGAAAACGCGCTCTCCTCATTTGATAAAGCCAATGAGGAGATAAAAAAACTAAAGCAAGAAGTGATCTCACACCAAAAACGGGCTGATATTGCCGAGAAAAAGTTTGAGCTGGAGTTGCGAGATGTGGATGCAATGAAGGAGAAGCTCGCTCAGGCCCAAGAAGCAACTAGACAAGCCGAAACCCGAATTGAACAGGCTAGGGAGGAAACCACCTTGAAAACGGGAAGTTCATTTCTATACACACTTTGGAAACATCATTCAAAAATAAACTTCTCGTTTTTCGAGGAGGATGTAATTGAGAGGTGAAGAAATATGTGGCTCGTATTGCCAAGGTCGCTCAAGCTCAAACTACTAAGACTGCTCAACAAGGAATTACTTCTTTGGCTCCTCAAAAAAGCCCAACTCCTCCAGTCACTTAACCTATAATTCCTCGAATCAATGCTCATCCAGTTCCTTCTAAAATAGCTCAAAACGTGACCTCATCAGCTCATTCATCGAGCAACACTCCCTCATCCAACAAGGACCTTCTTCGAGCCCATCAAAGTAGACAACCCCAGGGGCACAACCTGCATCTTCATAAGAAACCCCCAGTGACCATGGCTTGAAGAAGACCCCTGTCAGCTCCTCTCAGAACCTTTAAATCTTAGCTTTCTTTGTATTTGTTTTTGCAGATTAATAACAATGAATTTGTAACATATTTACTCCTCGTTGAGTGAGGTTGTAACTATATGCGATTTTCTTCTTGTTATTTGGTTTCCGTTATTTTGCTTTATTTTTCCAAACTTCATATTCATCATCAAGCAATAATTTCTTTCATATAATTGACTAAATCATAGTTATGTGCAACTAGATAATAGCATGGGCTTGATTATTAATAGCGAATCAGATCATGAAAATCACATGCTAACTTAATTGCAATTACAAATGCCCACAGGTCGCAAAACGATTAGCTCGAATGCGCATTCCAGGGCTTTCAAACATGAGCTCGCAGGTAATATGACATCTTTCCAGAGCTCGTTTGGCTCACAGGTCACACAAATATCTTCTAGAGCTTTTAGATAAAGGTTCATAGGTTACGTGTGTGCCTTCCAAAGCTCGCATGCTCATAGACATCACTGGTACCTTCCAGAACTTTTATACAAGTGTCCACAGATCGCGAGTGCGCCTTCTAGAGCTCGCATGCTCATAGACAGCAATGGCCCCTTCCAAGAGTTTTATACAAGGGTCCAAAGGTTGTGAGTGCACTTTCCAGAGCTTGCATGCTCACAGACAGCACTGGTGCCTTCCAGGACTTATCAGTTTTGGCCTATAGATAACAATCACACCTTCTAGAGCTCGGATGCTCACAAGTAGCAATTGTATCTTCCAAGGACTTATTAATTTTAACCCACAGATAACAATCGCACATTCCAGAGCTCGAGTGCTCACAGATAGTAACTGTATCTTCCAAGGTTTATTAACATCAGCTTATAGGCAACAATTGTACCTTCCAGAGCTTGGGCGCTCACAGGTAACAATTGTGTCTTCCAAAGCTTCAAATTGTGAACTCACAGGCATCAATTGTGCCTTCTAGAGTATAAATGCTCACAGGCAGCAATTGAACCTTCCATCATAATATCATCATAGAAATACTTCACATCTAGCAAACCACTAACAGCTCGTATAAACAGCAATACTGGCTAATTAGTAGCTCGCAAATGAATATATTAGTTCATATAATAGGGTAAATCAGCTCGTACAATAAAAGAATTGTAGAAATAAACAACTCATTAACAATTGCTAAATAATATGAGAGCAAGGAGCGAGCTAACTTAGTCAAGTGAAATACGGCCGAAGGTGCTCTGCATTCCAAGCTCTTGAGACCTCGGCTCCACTCATGCTGGTCAAGCGATAGGCTCCATTCTCTAAGCATCCTTTGATGATGTAAGGGCCTTCTCAATTTGGGCCAAGAGTCTCATTGCTAGCTTAGCGAGCTGTAGGTAGGATGAAGGGCAAAACTAGATCGCCAGCTTTAAAACCACGAGCTCGAACTTTCTTGTTGTAATACTTGATAATTCTTTACTGGTAAATTGCAACCCTCATACGAGCTTCCTCTCTTGATTCCTTGAGTAAATCTAGGTTGGCAACAAGCAATTAGTCATTGTTTTCTAGTCTAAACGTTGCTTGGCGCTGACTGATGACCTCAAACTCTACTGAAATCATAGCCTCTGATCCATACACCATCGAGAAGGGAGTTTTCCCTATGGTGCTGCGAGCAGTTGTTTTATAAGCCCACAATACCTTTTGTAATTCATATACCCAAACTCCCTTCCTTACTTCCAACTTAGTCTTCAATGTCTGCTTGATGATCTTGTTGACAACTTCGACCTACCCGTTAGCTTGAGGGTGGTCCACGACTAAAAAACTCTTTGTTATTCCAAGATCCTTACAGAACTTTTTAAATTGCTTGCTGTTGAACTGAGTCCCATTGTCAGTCCCGATTTGCTGTGAAACTCTAAACCTACATATTATATTCTCCCACATGAACTTTTCAACCTTTGCAATGGATATCTTGGTGAGCTCTTTTGCCTTTACCCATTTGGTGTAATAGTCTACTGCAACGATAGCATGCTTGCATTTTTTGCGAGCAGTTGGGAGGGGTCCGATCAGATCCATACCCCAAATGGCGAAAAGCCATGGGCTAATCATCTGTTGCAGGAAAGTTGGTAGAGCTCGAGAAACCTTAGCAAACCTCTAACACTTATCACACCTCTTGACCATATTGATTGCATCTCGCTTCATCGTTGACTAGTAAAACCCCTTTTGAAGTGTCTTCTAAGCTAAAGACAGCCCCCCAACATGATTGCCACAGTGACCAGCATGTATCTCCTTCAGTACAGTCTGGCAGTCTGAACCATCTATGCACTTTAGCAATGGGGCTGAGAATCCCCTTTT
Organism: Dimocarpus longan; assembly: GCA_022984855.1. Taxonomy (NCBI): domain Eukaryota; kingdom Viridiplantae; phylum Streptophyta; class Magnoliopsida; order Sapindales; family Sapindaceae; genus Dimocarpus; species Dimocarpus longan. Next base: position 15,742,476 of record CM041013.1, read on the forward strand.
ATAAAACATATCATCATAAATGCAATACCTGACTGCTCGAGCTCGGAATCGACGAGCTTCTAACTTGTTTTCTGACAGCCTTCCCTCCTGTAAGTATTCGAGAATGGGACTTATCCATGAATCCGGTACTGGGACAATAGCCATCATTTCATCTCATAGCTCTGTGCTTAGGATTGACAAGAACTCTATAGGTATGGCCCCCATGAACTCTGCATCTTTCGTCGTGGCACGAGCTAGGGCATCAGTATGCAAATTTTGAGTTTGTAGGACATGATGCGCTTCATATCTTTCAAAAGTTTCCAGCAACTCTCGTATCTTCTGCAAATAGATAACCATCTTAGAACCTCTAGCCTAGAATTCTTCACGGATATGGCACACCACAAGTTGGGAATCATTGTATATTCTTACTCGCTCAACTCACACTTCTTTGGCCAATCTCAATCCTACCAACAGCGCTTCATACTCTACTTCATTATTGGTAGCCTAGAAACCAAACCTCAAGGCATACAAAATCCTGTGACCGTCCGGGCTTATCAACATCACTTATGCCCTGGCCTTCTACTAGCTTAAGGATCCATCAACTAAAAGCTCCTAGAATGGACCTTCCAAGGATTCAACTTCTTCACTTACTGGCCTTGTGAATTCAGCCACGAAATCTACGAGAACCTGCCCTTTTATAGTTGTTCAGGGCTTGAACTCAATCTCAAACTGGGCAAACTCAATGACACACTTAAATAAGCGACCTGAAGTATTCGTCTTCTAAAAAATCTGCTTCAATGGGTATCTGGTTGGTACTTTAATTGTGTGAGCTTGAAATTAGAGGTGCAACTTTCTTGATGCCATTACCAGGCAATAGACGAGCTTCTCCATAGGAGCATACCTGGTCTCTGCGTCGACCAGCCTCTTACTTACATAGTAAATAGGGAATTGCGTCCTGTTTTCTTCCTGAACTAGAGCTACACTGAGAGCGTGCTGAGAGACTCCCAGATAGACAATTAATTTTTCTCTTTCCATTGGCTTGGAACGTAATGGAGCTCGACCTATGTATTCTTTTAGCTGTTGAAAAGTCGTTTCACATTCATCTGTCCACTAGAAGCTCTTTGTTTTTTTCAAGACATTGAAGAAAGGGATGCAATTGTCTGTTGCCTTGGATATGAACCTGCTAAATGCAATGACTTGATCATTAAGGCTTTGCACATCTTTTATCCTGTTAGGCCACCTCATGTTAATCAGGGCTTTAATCTTTTCAGGATTCATCTCAATTCCCTTGTTGTTGACCATAAAGCCCAAGAATTTGCCCCAAGCTACGTTAAATGCACACTTTAACAGGTTTAATTTCATCTAGTACTTCCTCAAGATCTGAAACATTTTCCCCAGGTTGCGCACATGTTCGAAAATCTGCTTTGACTTCATCAGCATGTCATCCACATAAACTTCCATCATCTTACCAATGAGACCTTCAAACATCATGTTAAATAACCACTAGTCGGTCGCCCTTACATTTTTCAACCTAAAAGGCATGACCTTGTAACAGTAGAGCTCACGATCTCTCATGAAAGAGGTGTGCTTCTCATCCTCAGAGTTTATTCGGATCTGGTTATACCCCGAATAGGCATCCATGAAACTGAGGAGCTGATAGCCAGCTGTTCCATCTATAAGTTTGTCAATCCTTGGCAAGGGAAAACTATCTTTCGGGCATGCTTTATTGAGGTCGGTGAAATCGATGCAAGTTCTCCATTTTTTGTTCTTTTTCTTGACCAGAATTGGGTTGGCTACCCAGATTGGGTAGTGAGCTACCTTTATGAACCTGTTCGCTAGTAATTTATCCACTTTTTCCTTAAGTACGTCGTAACGCTCTCTTGTTATCGGCCTCCTCTTCTAGCGAACTGGCTTGTGGTGTGGATCTATATTCAATCTGTGCGACATCACCTACGGACTGATCTCCACCATATCTTCATGGTTCCAGGCACAGACGTCCAAGTTAGCCTGCAAGAAATCAGCGAACTGGGTCTTAATCTCCGAAAGCAGATCTTTCCCCAACTTACGGCACCTCTCAGCATCTACCTCACTAACCTGTACGACTTCAAGCTCTTCTACGGGGCATGTTGCCCTGTCTGCCTTCACCTCTCTTGGATTTAAATCCTAGCTCATTCTTTTTTCGCTCACAGGTCGTGGCTTTGCCCCGACTACCACATCAACCTTCTTTCATTTAAATCCTATTTCACAGCATCTTCATAACAACGCCGTGTTAAGTGCTGCTCTCCTTGCATATATCCCACTTCATTAGGCATTAGGAACTTGATGGTGAGGATTCTGGTCGAAACTACCATGTCCAGGTTATTCATGGTTAGTCTTCCAGAATAACATTGTAAGTCGAAGGACAGTCAGTGATAAAAAAATCTGCCAATGTTGTTAACTGACGACTTGAGTCTCCAACAGTAAGGAGGAGTCTAACTTGCCCCATTGGTGCAATCACATCTTCAGTGAATTCATAAAGAGGCTCGAGAGATAGCTTCAACTGTTCAAGTCTTAAGCCTATCTGTTCAAAACAGTTCCTGTCCATAATGTTTAACGAGCTGCCGATATCCACCATAATTCTTCGTATCTCAGTGTTGCCTATTCTTTTTTCAGATAACTAACGTATCATTGTGAGACCAGTGAACTCCTCTAGCATCTTCCTCTGTAAAAACGATGCCGTCTGAGGCCACTCTAGCTCTTTTGCAAGTCCATCAGTCCCACCGTGGCCTATTAGCATGACTTGGTTGGCCTCACGCACATAACGCTCGTTCAACCTATTCGACGTCCGTACGATATGTGGCTTACCATGTATTGTGAATATGGTCCACACTGTAGGAACATGATCCTGTTCAGCAACCTGCTGAGGCAGCTATTGTACGGGCCGCTGAGCTAGATGAAGGCATTGTTTCGTTGGTTGGGGAAGCTGCTGCTAGGGTCGTTGGTTCACTGGGCGCACCATATACTCACTCAAACGACCTCTTCTAATCGACTCCTCAATAGCATCCTTGAGCTCTTTGCATTGTGAAGTAAAGTACCCAATTTCATTATGATAGGCAGAATACTTCCTTGGATCTTGAAATTTGTTGGGGATGTTTGTAGGTCTCAGCCTCCCAAAATTTTTACTATTCCTTTCTGTCTAAAAAATTCTATCCTGTCTGTCTGATAAGATGCTGTAGCTCTCATAGTGACCTTGAAGAGGAGGAGATCATTCTCTTTTGGGTTCGTTCCTAGCCCGCTTTGCTACTTGATTACTGGAGCGATTCTTCTGATCACGATCGTCATTCTTACCATGTTTTCTCTTCTTCCCTTAATGGGAACTGCCTGCTCCGTTCTTTTGATCATTGGGCTTTTTTGGCTCAAAAGCTTTTTCCCATTTGATCTCCTTTGTAACTCGTTCATAAAACTCACTCAGATCTTTCACAGGAGACTTATAAATACTCTTGTAGAGCTTTCCATCTAATCTAACCCCTACCGAGATCGCTGTGAGGATACTCTCATTCGAAGGATTCTCCACATTGTTCACCTCATTTCTGAACTTGGAAATATAATCCTTCAACGATTCATTCTGCTATTGGAAGATTGTCGTGAGGTGACAAGGTGGTGCGAGCTACTTTTTTTACGTCATATACTGGTCAATGAACCTTTTCTGGCATTCTTCCCAGCTGTTAATACCACAAGTTGGAAGACTCCTCAACCAGGCCTTTGAAACATTCCCTAGTGTAACTGGAAACACACGATACTTCACCAAGGGATTAGATGTCTGTAAATCCATCTGGATGTTGAATGCATCAAGATGGTTGTAAAGGTCGCTATCACTATTATAGAGTGGGACACTAAAGAGCTTGAACCTAAGCGGTAATGGTTCTATCTCAATCTCCCTTATAGATGGGGTCATCTCCTCTTACCATTCTCTCTGATCCTAAGGCCTAGGTCACGCCTCTAACTGATAGGTCATCTTCAATAACTCTTCGACCATTGGGTCATTTGGCTCAACTCTCCTTGTAGGGGATCGTCTGCTCCTCATACTTTCTCGATCACCTGATAATTGATTTTATGACCTGTGCCTCCTATGCTAGCTCGCTGCCCTCTGAAATGCTCTCCGCGGCATATACCCCTCATCGCTTTCAAGAGCTCGCTCATACCCACGGTTGGCCTCCATGTGATGGCTCCTACCATGGCTCAGCTTTATCTTCAAGTTTGTCGAGCGAGGTATCACTTCTTTTTCATGAGCTCGTCGTTTGCCTCATTTGGAATGCAAATTTGAGGAGCGGACTGAACCCTCTGACAATACCCTCTCTTCGACAACCCCGTCTCTTTGGACTAGTCCCTCACTAACCGGCTGATATTGAACTTCCACATTCCTTAAGGTTATATGAGCCTGCACTTGTGTCAAGGTTCTGATTGCATCTGCCAACTGCATCACAATATTCTCCAAGGCCTCCTGGTGTTGTTGCCATATCTGTATAGTGTCTCCTTCACCGGTGACTGGTTGACGTGGAGGGAGTGGGGGCAAAATAGTGAAGGAAGTTCCTGCAACATTACCTACAACTGGCTGGGCATTCTGCTGCTCTAAAGGACTTAACTTGATAAATCTAGTCTCATATCCATTTGTTTTTAAATGAAAAAAATAAACAAATAAAGATAGGTTTTGATTATATTGAACTTTATATGAGATTTAAAGATAAACATAATAAACAAACAAACGAAGTGAAACTTTGCTTTGGTATATGTTAATTCTTCCATCAAGTCCCAGCTATTCTCAAAATCTTTTCTTGATGAACCCGTTATAATAAAGAATAAGCTTTTTTTTTTTCTTTTATTTAGGAAAAGAAAAAAGCTTTGAGTGCTTACTTTTACAAAAACAATGTATCTGCTTTTCAGCTTAAATTCCTTCATTCAAATTTTCCATGACGATCTTTCAAATACCTCCCCTGCTACGATTGCTACTATTTCAGGAAAAAAAAAATTGCTAAACTTGAATTGTTTTAGTTAAATTCATCTTTTTTAATTTAATGGTTGCGATTTGCGAATTGTTCCGTTGAATTCCAACTTATTTTGACTGTTTTGGACAACATTAACGGACCAATATATTATGTATGGACCCATCTCATTAGAACGAGACATGACTAGGATTATTTTCGAGATTAGACGTAACTTCACAAATCTAATCTTTATATCCATTTGTTTTTAAATGAAAAAATAAACAAAAGATAGGTTTTGATTATATTGAACACTATTTGAGATTTAAATATAAACATAATAATGCTTAACTCTATTTTTTTAGATACTACTGTACAATTTCGTCATATTCAGAGTGTAGTTACACAACAACCAACTTTTTTTAATTTTATTTCAAACCTTTAAATTTTATAAAGGGCTGGATTATAAATCAAATAAGTTAATTAGCAAAACCCTTTAAAAATTAATGGTTTTAGAAACTGTTTCAGTTATTGGGTACAACATTAATGGGCTAACAATAAACTTACAGCCCAATCCACAAACCCACGTCTATAATTATATGCAAAACAATATATGTTGTACAATGTTTTTTACTCGATGATGTACAAACTAAATAATGAAGTGATATCCAATATATCTACTGATATATTTTTATTTTGAGAGGATTGATATTAAAAATGTTCTTGAATATTCTTGATGTTTTGATAATATTCCTAATATTTCCACCGATATTTTCATAAACTTAGAACCCTAATATTTTTATCGAAATTGATATTTAATTCTTTACTTCTATCTCTATTATTATTTTTGAAGGAATAAAATAAAGACCACTAACAACACAAATTGTTAATTACAACCAAATAAATTAAGAATGAGGTAGATTATAATTTTGGGGGAGATTTCCTTCAATTATTCATAAATTATAGTTACATCAATTATTTTTTGTCTCCTTACGAATGATCAAGTCCCAAAAAAAGATATTTCATTCATATTTTTCTCACATTTTATATCCATAACAAAACAATGCACTCGGTAATTGATGAACATAAAAGTAATTAAGAATGATCAAATGAACAAAAATTGATTTGATGGACTACTACTTCAGATCTGAATATGTAATATTTACAAAGAAAATATCCAAGACTTCTATTGGCAATAAGATTGGACTTTCTAATAATTTGCTCTCAAATCTTTAACAGAAACTGGAATGGTGATCATATAAGGAATGTGTACTGACATTGATTGGTAGCTCAAAAGTGCAACAACAGGCAGCCTTGGGCAAAAGGCACACCATTATCTGCACTGCTTAAGGCATTTGCCTCCTTTAAGAATTGAATTATGTTGTTAACCAGTTTGGTCAAGGAATTCGGTGATTTCTAAAGTGCGATCTTCTCTATTTGCTTTCAATAACATTCCTTATATCTTTGCTTTAGCGTGCAAGAGATAAAATAAATAAAAATAAAATTAGCATTGGTTTTGGTTTTGGTTTGCTTAATTTAAGCTTTGAAAAGAAAGAAGTTGAGAATCATGAACCTGAAGACTAACAACAAGAAGGTGGTGATCATCCTGGTATTGTTCTTGTTCATGGAGAGTGGTGATGTGGCCAAACTTCAGGCAGGTTTACGAGTTTTTGCTCCCATTCTTCCTTCAACAACCTTTCAAATCACATTAATTCCTATGATTCCAATCTTGGGGGTACAAATGTTGAGGTAACTAGGGCTTGTTGCTTGTTTCTTCTTGAGAACAAGCACAGCCACCGATGTGAAAGGGCTGTCTTTCATGGTGGCCTAGGCCAAATCTTGGACCCTGTAATTTAGCATTGTTAGATTGATGGCAAAATTATCCATTGTGCCTTCTAAGATAAAATAATGACTAAACTTCAAACATGCGGTTCATTGTCATATATTAAGCCCTTAGACTTTTGCACAAACTCATATAAAACAATGTATGTCGCTTGCCTTATTAAATACAGCACTCATGTCTAAGGTTTTTATTCATGACAGTTAACTTCACATTGCAGCTCAATGTCCTTTTAACAATAGTATACTCAACCTTACAATTATTATAGTGACAGTAAAGTCCTATCATTATATTTATCATTTCATATTTTCGTTGACTTTAGGAAAGAATAAAAAGATTATAGTTGGCGTCAATTTTTAATTTGTTAGCATTCCAAATAAATAAATAAATTTAATTTATTGAAGAGATAGTGAGAACTGAAAAACAAGGAGCAATTTATAAGGTCAAAATGGGAATTTAAAGAGAATCAATATCATTTTTTCTTTTTATTTATTATTATTATTTTTATGAAATGAGAATCAATATCTTGGTTAGCAAGTGTTTTCATTAGTTCTGTTGATGCTCAATTTATATGGGCAATTTATGGAAAGGTGGGCTGAGAAATTGATTATGGCTGCCCATATGATTCCTCGAGATTAGTCAAGTTGAAGCGAGACCAATTGAGGTATGATTTAAGAAACCTGTGAAGATCAAGCAACTAAGATAGAGTGATGATCACAACCATACACGAACACAAAGAGCATTGTCACCACCACACACTCATACCCATACCACCCAAACACACCCATCCTAACCTATAACCAGATCTTCCATCTTCACCTTCACTAACATGTTTCACAGCCATTACAACTCCAAAACTGACCTTGACACCTCCTCTGAGCACACTAACCACCTCCCCGCCATTAGAAAATCTATCCTTCCGATCTGTGAGAACCTCATGATGATTGATTGGGTCACTGATTAGACTCCTGACAAGATTGTACAACCTCATGGCCATCGATTGTAAAACCTCATAGCTTCCATTGCAATTTTCAAAGGAGTGAAGGAGATGGAAAGAGTAGAGAGAAAGAGAGAGAGTGAGTGACAGAGAAAGAAAGAGAAAGTGATTGAGAGTTTTTGTTTTTGATTTGTTTTGTATTTTCTTTTATCTTTTAATTTGTTTTTAAAGTGGTTTTTATTTTTATTTTTTTAATTAAAAAGTTACATATTGTTTTATAACTGTATCCATCATTGTCGTCAATGTCCAATGACCATTTTACCATCAGAATTCATAGGACCATCACTTTTTTTTTACTGTTTTACTATTTCAATTAATGGTTGGGCTTTTTTAGCTAATATTTTTAAACCAGTGATGGTTTGACATTATTTTCAATTCTAAGGGTAAATTGATAATAACCCTAAAAAATATGCTAATTAAGCACTATTCAAAAATACTATTTTAAAGCCATAATTCTCTTGATGTAAATGCAAGTAAGCTAGTCAATACATACAAAGAATCAATGCAATCTAGCAAGATTTTGAAAGTAATCTTCTATGTTTGAATTTAATTCAAATGATTACCAAATAATAATTAAATTTGTGAAATCTTCTACTATTTAAGTTAAATCATGAATAATTCATGAAAGTTGAAATGTTAGAGAACTAAATTAAACCAATATTCAAATTGTTTTCACCATACATCATATGTTGCACGTCTTGACTATTTATATTGTTTAGTGACTCTATATGTATAATACATTTACCATAGGTGTGTGGTGGAAGCATTATGTCAATGATACCTACTAATTTTAGTGTGAGTATTTATGTTCAAGCTCCCCCGGTCTTACTCATGTCCAACGTTTGTTTTCTATTAGCTATCCATGTGACACCAACACCAAGTGAAATAACTTCACCTTGTGCCACTTACTCCAAATAATTATGTCTTCTGATTCGTTGCCTGTTCTAGGTTAGTAAAGTGGTCTCATTTGCTGTCACCTACACAAAATTGCTTTCAAATCATTCAACAAAAAAACATGTCAATGACATAGAATGACATGTACTATTTTTTAGAATGCCACGAGACAAATAACCCACTCCATTGGTTGGTCTGACAGTGGTTTCTCTACTTCAATTTGCTTGTTGTTGACACTCAAAATTTGGATACAAATAATAGTAAAGTAAAATTATATTCCAAGAACTCTGATATAATTGAAACGTTAAACATTTTAACTTCTCTCGAGGGCCCCTCAAGGATTTGGTCCCTTGAGTAGATGCTATAGATTGTTTGTTGGCAGGGGATTTGACCTCCTGGGCTGTTTTTGTAAAGTTCAGAATTTTCTCTTTTTATGAGAAATAAAATTTTTTCTGATGAATAGTATTTTTAAGTGAATAGTGATAGGATGAATAATGACTTTTGGGAAATGGATCCCGAAAAGTAAAAATTCTCCAAAATACCCTTTTTGGGGAATAATTATAGCCATTTAATTTTTTTTGTGAAATATCAAATTGAGAGATAAAATACCTAATTAGAGTATTACGTGATCAATTGGATGATTGAATGACTATGAAATATTTTTAGAAATTATTTAGGCATGAATGAGAATTAAACTCATTAAAGGGTAAAATAGACATTTTCAAAAAGCACACATGAATTACATATGAGTATTGCATGGAATAAAAACTAGAAGCACAATCTGTGTGAAGCAAAATGAACCAATGAGAGAATGACATATGGAAGTTACTATTTTAACTAATTAGTTGTTATGTACTAAAATTTGTGGATTTAGTTAGTTTAATGACTAGCTAGTTTATGGACCAATCACATATCATTATTTGTAACTAAAGACTTGTTTGACATTATGAAATTAGTTCAATGACATTTTGATCAATTAATGTGAGGCCTATATAAAGTGAATTTTGCATAAATTGATAAGAAAAATTGAAAGAAAATTGAGAGAAGGAAGAGCTAGGTTCGACCAAGAGAAGGAGAAGAAGAACAAGAAAAGTTTTACCATTTTTGGATGCTAAACTCTATTCATCCTCACTAAACGTGTGTTAGGACAAAACTTGAGTAAAGAAAATGAAGAGGTAGTTGTAAGTTGATTTTCTATACTTTTTTGATGGTTTCTTAGATGTATAATAACTTGATGAGTTTAGGTAATTTTTAGCATGTTTAGAAGTAGATCATCTTATATTCAAGTGTGGAATTGAAAAGAAGCTTAAAGGAAGCAATTAGGCAAGGAAGTGATGAAAATATGTATTCTAGGGATTTATACAATTTTGCAAAGGAACTTAAATTGAGTTGGTATTAGGACACTAGATGATTATTGATGTGATTTTAATGCTTTTGGTGGACATAAAAATGAAAGAATTAGATTGGATGTCTTTATGTGCAATTTCGATCAATATGACATTTTGGTGTTCATAGTGAAAATTCAATCACTTTGATGTGTTTTCATGAGACTATGCATGCAATTAAACAAGTTTGTGGAAAGAAAATGAAAAGAAAATAATGCTATGATGTGAGTATAAGTTTATGTCAAGTATGTGAAGTATGATATACATAGTATTTTTAAATTCAATTTGGATGAATGAGGGTGATTGACATTGATTTCATATAATTAGAGTGATGGATTCTAAATTAAAATGTGCCTTGTAGGTGAGAAGAAAGCACAGAAATCAAGAGAGAATTTTTGAAGGTCATTCTAGTCAATTTGAGGCAAAGTGAATGTAAAATTATTTTATAGAATGCTAAATACATTTTTAGTATACTTTAAAATGTTTTTATGAATGTTAAAGTATTTTGAAATTGAAATGAGTTGTTATTAAATATGTTAGTTTATAAATATCTCTATATATTCATCTAAAGAAAATGCTTATAGCATAAATTATCGAAGCAATATATATTTTTATGCTTTTGGCAACAATTTGAAGTAATATGCCTTGATGTTTGATTATTTTTAATATAAGAACTAAATTTTTTTAAAGCATAATGAAAAAAGTTTTCAAAACCAATTGTTACCCTGATCCTCAGGATATGAGTGAGAATTGACTGAAGCACCTTATGCATGCATGGCATGTCAAGGGGGGACATGTAACTAATTGTGGGGGAATTGAGTCTGTCGTGTTGCCTTCTACGTGTTTTTAAGGTATTTTGACTAACACCCTACGCAAAGCGAGGTAACATTCCGCAACGTATGGTTTATAACTGAGATAGATCGTCCCTCCCATCGGTGACTTAAGACCGGTCAATGAGATATGCTTTCCTTGGGATCTATTGGATACATGTTAAATGAATGATGCTATTTTTTTGTATACCTATGTTCATGTTTTGTATTGATCTTAATGATGCATGTAGTTATGTTCTCAAATAGATTTATATCAATATTATGCAAAACTGTGAGATTTATAATTTGGATAAATCATTATGAATTTTAGATTTCTGAATATTTTGGGAGGTATTTTTGTAAGAATTATGTTTTTCATAACGCTCATTAAGCTCCATTAGCTCACTATTTTCTATTTATTTTATGAAAATCTCCCTAGATATAGAGACGAGTGTTCAGAGCGAGCGATCTCCGACACAGAGTTAGGTGGGCAATTCCGAGGACTGTAACTGTGAAAATATTATATATAATTTGATATCTAGTAAATATGCATAATGTAAAAACTTGTGATTATATGCATAATATTACTTTTTTTTAAAAAAAAAAAAAATTGGAATGGTTTTAGTCGAAATATTTTAATTGTGGTTAAACTTTGATAGTGATGATGGACCTGAGATCCAAATTGGAAATGGAGAAGATTATATAAATTTTGAAGTGTTTATAAATTGATTTCAGGTGATTTTGAAAAGATCGAAATATCGAAAAATAGTTGTTGGGCTGACAAGCCCGTTTCTACAATCTTATATCCGTATAAATGGCAGCCCGCCGACAATCCCACGATGACTCTCCAGCCGATATCTAATCCGACTGAAAGGTTCCCAAAAGTTAAACCGTTTTTCTCTATTAAAAACCTTTTCAAGAGTCTTTTTTTTCTTACGAAAATGGGTAGGAAAAATACACTATTATAATAGATTTAGTAAAATTTGGGCAGTATAACTGTTGTTTTTCTAAAATAGCCACCCTGCACATTTGGTATAAAATTTGAACACTTCTAAAATCAAACACTTTCCTCAAACTTTCGAGTCTCAAGCCCTTAATTTATCAATTCACAAGCAACCACAAACATATCAACCAATTTCAAAATGGTTTAAAACACAATCACAAGTCTAAGTCATGTATATTGATTTATTTACATGTAATTAGGAACAAAGTAAAGTTATATAATTAATTATATACAAATTATTTAAGAACTATTCAAATATCATATATACAATCACAACAATACAAAGCACTCCTGACTCGATCTGCCTAATCCTGATTTGAAGTCCCTGATCTTGATGTACCTGTACCGACATCTGCTCCTGTAGAGGTTTTTTTTGTAAAACATAAAACAATATAAGCTACACGAACTCAGTGAATATTGTAACTTTTTATTTCCATTTTTAACTTCATAAAAATTTCTCCCTTAGTTTTAAAACATTTTATAAACCTTTCATCACAGTAATATGAAAAAATCAGTTTTTCTCTGAAAACTATTTCTCAGATAAATGCATGGATGAATTATTTATGTAAATATCATTCGATTTCATTATAAAACTAAATGATAAAATGAAATATCGTATATTTTTAGTTCTTTGCATAAAATATAAATAGTGGTGGCATTACTATTTTTGAAAAATCTCTTAACAAAACAAGTCAATCACTAACGGTCCGTACTATATGGTATCTTAGGTATGGAGCAGAATTTTACCTCGCTCCGGTCTTCCCAGAATTTTTTCCTTGTTCAAGCCATCGATCCGGTATTACGTAATGGAATTCCTCATCGCTATGGAGCGGTATTTTCTTGCTCAAATGGAAGCTAGCTAATAATATATCTTATACGTGCATTAGGCGATATACTAAACTGAACCAAGACTCAACACGATTCTCCCCTTACGGGTTTCCTCCCCTTACGGGTTTCCTCCCGTTGTTAGTGACAGATACCCCTGACATTGTCAATGCACGGTTTGGATACTCAATCTCAACCGAAGATAAATGTAATATCTATCAGGTATACCATAGGTTTACCAATACATTTTGATTCCATGCAATTCATAATTCATAAACTAAATACTCAAACCATACAAATTATTTTATTTTACTTTCCTTTAATTCAAAATCAATTTCTAGTATATATTCAAACATATATTTAAAAAAGAAAATCAATCCTTTAAAAGACACTTACCAATTATTGATTCACTAAATCACACGCTTTAGTGTTCTCTCGATTTTCGCATCACCTACATATTTTCACATTCTATATTTAGAAAACATCGCAACTAAATTCTACTTATTTACAAGCACTTCCATTGGTATATAAACATTCTAATAAACATTTTAACCTTCCAACAATTTTAAACTCCCACATTTAAGCCGTGAATCACCCATTTCTCTCTTCTAATCAATTTCTTTCAATTTTATGTCATAAATATCATCCAAAATAGCCCATACCTTATGTCAAAACCATTAAAAACAACCACTATATACTTCCAAGACAATCCACAATATATTTTCACAAAGAATTAACAAATTTCCACAATCATAGAAATTTAAATAAACTCCAACTTTATATAAAAATTTCTAAAGGATCAGGATTGAACCCTACCTCAATATGGGCTATTAATCACTTCGAAAATTTCAATTCCCAATGTAGTTTTTGTCGTTCTAAATTGAATTTACAAAGTAATATAATATAGAAAAATTTTAATACGGCTGCCCTATAGAAAAAATAAACCTAAAAATGGATTCTACACTTAAAAACGAATCCGTAGACGCGTCCGAAGCTAAATTTCGAGTTTGGAAGGTCGAAAATCTTACCTCCACTGTACGTGGTGGCCAATGGCGACTTTTCGGCAACAACGGTGGTAGGAGATGTGGCTAGATGAGTTTTGTTGTCCTCGACAAACTTGTCACGAAAATAGAGTTGGTTGGAGTCGATATCGCTTTATTTCATCGGAATCTTGAAAAATCAAAGTTGATTAATGACCAAACTTCCTCTACTGAAACGAAGACCTAAACAATGATAAAAATTGACAAAATTGGTACCTAAGGAATCTATGTTGCACAAGTTTTTCAACGATACCAAATTTGGCCAAAATGGAAGTCGGAACGAGAGGTTAAAGGTTGCTTTGCAAAAATGAATTTGCTGGAAAAAAAAAATGGAGAGAGAGAGTGAGAGAAGCGTCGACTGGAGGAAGAAGATGAAGTCATATAATCCGACAGAATTACAATTTGCCCTATCAACTTTTCACAAAATAGGATTTTAACCTAAAATTTTAAAATTTTAACTTTTTGTCTCTTGCATTTTTATATAATTTTTATATTATTTTTCAGTTTCACCATATCTTGAATATTTCTTTTAATACCATTTCCATACCTCTAAATACTTTAAATCATTTTTTTATTCCATAAATGAAGTATACGTGTACAATACATTTAAAATACTAAAATGGAGAAGATATATTACAATTTCTTCTCCCCTAAAAGAAATTTCGTCATTGAAATTTACAAAATTCATCGACACCTACTGAAACAATCGGGGATATTTACATCTCATTTTATCCTTATGCTCTCATGTGGCTTACTCTACATCGTGATTCCTCCATAACATCTTCACTAAGGGAATGATTTTACTCCGTAGAACCTATTCTCTGTGATCTAAAATCTGAACCAGTTCCTCCTCATAAGTTAGGTTTTCCCTTAGCTCTATAGATTGTTTTTTAAGTATATGGGAGGGATTTAGGATACATTTTCGGAGCATGGACTCATGAAACACGTCATGAATTTTATCTAACTATGGTGACAGCTTCAACCTATACGCCACTAATCCCACTCTATCGGTAATCTCATATGGCCCAATATAGCGTGGGCTCAGCTTACCACGCTTTCCAAATCTAAGCATGCCTTTCCAAGGGGATATCTTGAGGAATACTATATCTCCAACTTTGAATTCAAGGTCTCTACGATGATTGTCTGCATAACTTTTTTGCCAATCGCCTGAATCTTAAGTCTGTCCCTTATAACTTTAATTTTATCTGTAGTAATCTGGACAAGCTCAGGACCAATCAGTTTTCTCTCATCTACCTCATCCCAACATACTGGAGTTCTGTACTTCCTTCCATATAGTGCCTCATATAAGACAATACCTATACTGGCCTGATAGCTATTATTATAAGCGAACTCTATGAGTGGTAGGTGTGTATCCTAACTCTTTTTGAATTCCAAAACACAGGATCTGAGCATATCTTCAAATATCTAGATCATCCTCTCTGACTGACCATCCGTCTGAGGGTGAAAGGTTGTGCTAAAATTCAACCGAGTTCCTAATGCTTTCTGTAAGCTGGGCCAAAACCTCGATGTGAACTAGGGATCTTGATTTGAAACGATAGAAATCGACGTACAATGGAGTTTGACTATCTCTCCAGGTACAGGAACGAGCCAGCAGTCGGACGTCGCTCCATCAAATGTGTAGGTGGGTCACGAACACGATACTATTGCACCAGTTTACTTCTTTCAAATGTATACGCATGCATCATATTTCATGCTTCTTTGTAGTTTTGTAAATATTACTTTTGAATGTTTATAACTCTTTTGAGAAATATGTTTGTAAATTAAATTTCGATGGATATCATGAATTTATATAAATGATTTTATTTTCAAGTTTATTTTAAACTGAAAACATGTTTGAATTTAATTATGAGAAGAAGGGCCTGAGGCCCAGTAGTTGAGAAAAATGCATATCATAAAAGTATTTTTCTTAAAACTTGAAGGGTGGCATTTTCAAAAAGCAGTCGTTATGCTGTCGAAATTTTTATAACCCCATTTTACAAGTTACCCTAAAAGAAAAGTTTTATGCATTTCCATCAGAAAAGAGTTTTAAAGTGAGATCGATACCTCAACGGGGATCCTTTCGAGCCAACGTAAATGTTTTACTGAGTTCCGTCAGAGTGCTCTATAGGAACTCTTGTCGGGTTCAGTAGAGGGAATTTGGGATGGGTTCTTACAAGTGTGCTAAACCCAAACTAGGTTTGGGACCTGATTTGATGTTCTCAACTAATTAGGACCATCCAATTCTCTCTCGATCAAACAGTGGATACATATATGATATGCCCAATAGTCAAGTAGGTGAGATAGGTCCATCAAAAAGGGGGCATCTTTCACGTATTCAAAGGCTAAGATTTCTCAATCCTGGTTCTTGTATAAGGTCATTATCAGTTTATTTCTTTCACTTTATTATTATTTAGAAATAAATAAATTTTTTCTATGGGGACAAGGATGGTTGCTTAAAAAGAACAGGAAAGGCAAACTTTTATACAAGGAAAAAGCAAAGGCTAAGAGCATATCTAATACAAATATGGATTGTTTTTTAAAAAAATGGATATATCATCAATGTCAAGGAAATATGCATCCTACGTGACATAAATATGGATTAATAGACACTCAAGTCTAAAAAGACTCTCCGATGTTATTCTATTTATTTCAGTAATAAACAGTCAAACAATAATATATCATTAAAGTAAATTATCATAAAATATTATTTGATAGAAGTTTCATTTATTTATTGCTGATATGGTTGTTTAAGAGACTCTCTAGAAATAGACATTGAGGTTGACAGCCTCTATTTTCTTTTTTATCATGTCAGTTTAATAGTGGTTATGAAAGTTTACATTGGAGAAGTTAATTTTAACCTTATATCAATTTATCTTATATGGTACTTCATTTTTTTATAATTCATATTTATATTGAAGATGCTCTGACAATAATTATAAGGATGATACTTTTCTAACGCACCAATGAATACTATACGTTAACACTTGCCAGAAGTTGACGTGACCAAGCGGTGATACTACTGGCCCTTTACATAACTTCCCAAAGAGTCAACCGTCTCATACTTTATTATTTTTGCCTTTTGAGGACATTTAACAATTAGTTTTGAAAATACAGATTCTTAAATATTTATGAAAACTAATCAATGATTATGTGGAAGAAATATAAATTATAGTCTTTCTATCAAGTTAAATAATTTATGAATTTTTTCCCCTTCATTTCATTTAAATTTCATTAATTATATTTATTTAGAAAATTTATATATTTATAAATTTTGAGTTTGCTCCAAAGGAAGAATATAACGAGAAAATAATATTTTTCTTCCTAGCAGGATAATATAGAATTATTTAAGTTATATAACATACAGTTGATTGCCATTTCTCAAAACAACACTTATATTTCTTAGTTAAAGTTATATATATATATATATTGTTTTATTGAAATTGTTTTTCATCTCTTCACCGTTATAGGCCAATCGAGCAAGTGTTGGTTTTCCCATTCTTCCCATCCCTATAATTTAGATTCTATGGAGGCCTTTTCCTTTTTCATGTCTCCTTTAACAATTTGCTTACAACATTAGCTTTTTCCTCGCCATTTATCTCAAACACATCAATCAAAGAAATAATTTTCAATCTTTGAGGTTCTTCGATAGTCCTAATATTAAGATTATACATATCTTTCTCTTTAGCAATTGAATCTAGATTTTCTTTTATTTCCTTTATCTTAAAAGCAATATTACGATGCAAATCAACTTGTTTGAAACAAACACTAGGAGAGGGAAAGAAAGAACACTCCTTCTTCTTGAGAACAAAAGCATTTTCAGCTCCCTCAATTTGCAACTTTAGAATGGCAGTGTTCCATTCATCCAACACGTTATCCATGTCATAAGAGACATCTTTGAGCTTATCTAACCAAACTCTCAAGACTGCCTCCTTCACTTGTCTTTGCTCAACATCAAAGAGTACAGCTTGAAGGGCTTGAAAGTTGCTGGTAAGCTTTTCTATGTCTTTTCTGCAAAACACCAGTGACTAGCCTCACCTTTTGTCGTATTTCTTTAATGATGATTGAAGTCAATTGCTCAAGAACAATGGAAACAATTGCATTCGCCATTAGAGATGGAGATTGAACCAGAAAGCTAAAGAGAATAAGCATTTTTGTGTTTGTCATGGAAACGAAGTGCTGGCTGCATGGTGCTTTCAACTTATTGTATATATGCTGGTTTGTTATATATCAAGTCACATATTTGATGCCATTTCTGATAAAAATTAATAGTACTAAAACTTTTTATTTATTTACAAATAATCTAACCGCAAGCTGCTGCTATTTATGAATTATAAAACGAAGCCGAAACATCACAAAGACTAGTTCTAACTAACACCTAGCCTGCAAGTTGCTTTTAAATTTACTGAGTTACTAAATTTAATGGTACCGTACTCTTAACTTCTTTTTAGTAAGGATTTTATTAAACACTAAATATATTAAGATATATATATATATATATATATATATATATATATATATAGAAACTCCTTAAGGATAGGAAAAATGAAAAAAAAAACCAAGAAGCCTCAGGTGCCTTAATTTCTTTATTTTTAGAAGTTTTTGTAATTAATGAAAGAAAAGAGCTTTTAAAATAGTACTCTAGCAGGATATAATTTAGATTGTCTTTTTTTTTTTTTTTTTTTTTTGAGTTAACATTGTAAATAAGTGTTCTTTATTATGTCTATTGTGACAATGGTTGATATCACTTTTTGTGTAAAAAAAATAAACTCTTTATGCATAGAAATATATATTTTTACACAAAATATTATATAAAATAAAAATTCTCATAAATTGATGGTAATCTAACAATGAATCTTCATCTAATGGTGATACAAGAAAATAAATACATTTACATTTTCATACTGAAAAAAGGAAAAGGTTAACAACATGCTGACTAAAAACAAGCATAAAGATGTTGATCAACAATTCTCATGGGATATGAGATCCACTATCAATGATCCATCATCATCAATTATCAAAATCAATTATCAAAATCAATCATCAACACAAAATCAAATGGACATATCAATCATCAAAATAACACAAACAGAGGTCCAACATCATCAATCATCAACACAAACAAAAACTACTATCATCTTCAAACAAAAACCACTACTATCATAATCAAATAGATCCAAGAACATCATCATCAACATCGTTTGAAAATCCACAAACTGATGCGGGGAAACCTAGACATTGATAAGGGTCTGGATTGAAAATCCAGACCCACAGCAGGTGACGGTTTAGTTGTAAAACCAGACTTATGTCATCTGAAAGCCCAAATGCCCGGTACTCAAGCATCTGGGGTTCCAGATGGAAACCCATCAATCTGGGTTTTCGTCTGGGTTTACTAGGTTTCCATCTAGAAACCTAGATGTTTGAGTTCTAGGAGACACCCGGTACTCAGACGTTTAGGTTTCCAAATGAAAACCCAATAAATCCAGACCCGACTGGTAAAGAAAATGAAGAGAAGAAGAAAGAGAGGAGAAGAGAGAGAGAGAGAGAGAGAGAGAGAGATAGAGGAGATGTTTGGGTTTCCATCGCCTGATACCCAGTTGATTCAGGTATCTGGGCAATGAACCCAATCAATAAAGAATATGAAAAAAAAAAAAAAAAAAGGAGAAGAAGAAGAAGGAAGAGACAAAGAGGGAAGAGGCAACTAGATTTCCATTCATGTCGATCTGGGTCGTGAAAAAAAAATGAAGAAAAAGAAGAGAAGAATGAGAAGAAGAAGTAGAGAGAGAAAGAGAGAGAGAGAGAGCGACGATGAACGATGGTTGGATTTATAAATGGAGATCTAATCTCTCTATATTGGATCCATCCATTTTTTAAAATTTTATTTTTATTTTTTAAGATATTAAAGATTTTTTATTTTTTAAAATTTTGGTTTTCAAAAATTAATCATCACCGTCCGTCAACATAATGGACAGTGCAGATCTCATTTTTTTTTTAAATTTAATTATTTTATGATTTAAAAATTATTTTTAATCAAGGGTATTCTCATCTTTTTGCTCTATTTTTTCATTTTTTAGTTATCTCAAACAGTCAATATAGTCAAATCGTTAGTACAAGGGATGTCATTGTTATAAAAAATAAAAGTGATTTTCGATTGTAATAAATCATATGTTCAGAGGCCGCTCAATAATTCTCTCATTATACTACAATGTGACAACTTGTTTTCAATTTACTGCATTACGTCATAAAACAAATGTAGTGCAAACAATCAATATGTTAATAACGTACCTAATTAGAAAATGAATAAGATCTTAACTCATGCAATATCAAACATTCACAATGATTTAAAGTGTGCAACAAAATGATCAATCAATCAAACAATCAGATAATTTTACAATGACATTTCCAGTAATGCAACATTTAGTAGAATCACAAACAAACCAAAAAAGAAAAGACAACAAGAGAGCAATTTATTAATCTCAAACGCCTACATGATTTCTACTTACATGCTTTCAAAAATAATCAAAAAAATTATCATGATGAAAGAAAATTAAAAGTTCATATAATATTGTTGCTCAAAATTGCGTCGATGTACGAAACTTTGCAGGTGTATAAAATGTTGGTAGCGTCACGTTTTACGATATATATGTAATGGTGAGGAGCAAGTACAGACGTTCCAAGTTGGTTTGAACCATTTTAACCGACCCAGTCCGGTTTAGTGAAATCTGGTATTGGGCCGATGAAAATAAATTGGGTCAAGGGAAAAAGCAAGCCTGTTAAGGTAATTGAACCTGATGAAGCAAACGTCGTCGTTTTAAAGTAACAGGTGTGCGATCGCCTTGCAGAAAAAGAAACCCAAAATTTTAGGACATTATTTTGAATTGAATTGAATCGATCAAATTGATCAGCTCTCAGGTCAGTTGTCTCCAACAATGGCGGACGTAGCTCTAGCTTTGAACCAAGTCCTCCACTCTGTCGAAATGCTCGAAGTCGACGAAGAACCAAAGCAGGAGGACACAAACAGTGACAGTAGCAGCAGCAGCAATATGCAAGTCACGAGCTTCACTGACCTCGTCGACGACGTCACTCTCCACTTCCAGATCATCCGTCTCCCCAATCAGGTACTGTAATTCCACGCAACCAACTCATAGTACTTATATATCGTTATTGATGTTGATTTTATATTGATATATATATGCGTGGATTGGTTGCAACTCTTCGAAATTGGGACGCATGTATGCCGCCGCACCTACGCGCCCTGTTAGTCGTTAAGTCTGTATTTTTTTTTTTTTTAATTTCAATTGTGTGTTGTTTTTTTTTTTAATTTCAATTGTGTGTTGTTGTAATTGTTGTTGTTATGATGGTGATGATATACAGAGCAACTCAGTTAGTGTAAGCTCAATACTTGGAGGAGTTTCGGATAATAAGGGAGCAGGCATTGCTCGAAGATTAGGTATGATGTTGTGGTCAGGTGATTTATAGCTTTGAAGGGTGTTTTTTCTTTTTCTTTCATTTTTTTGGGTTGATATTGATGTTTATTGCAGTGGAAGACTGGCCTCAATGTGATTGTTGCTTGCAATATTCCGAAGGATAGTCCTATGCTTGAGGTTGGGTTTTCTGTCGAAATGCCCTTTTATTTTTATGTGATTGTTCATTTGTTTCATATTTGGTTGTTGACCATGTAATGTGCACTTTCCTAATTCTCTGCATTTGTAGTTTTGAACATGATTTAAAGCTGTAGTTTTATTTTTTATTTGTTGGGTTGTTAGGCAAACGCAGAGAAGAAGTTAGTGGAAAAGCTAATTGGTTTAGGGTATACAAGGCCAAAATCTTCATAGTAGAGCGGGACCATAGTTTTTGTTTGTTCAAGTGGCATTATGATGCATGCTGTAGAATCAAGCATAATTTCAGGGGAATTCTATGATGGTTTACTGATACAATGATGATTGTTTTCATTTTTGACTGATATGCAATGATTTGGCTGTTGTCATGATTGAATCTGCTGTGGCCATAATTTTGTACTTTCATTAAGAGCTCTATGTAACTTTCTACCTCTTATGATCAGAAGTTTACTGAATGAAGTGAGTTCTTTGTATCACTTGTGTATATTGTTTGTGATTTTGCTGTATTCTTTGTTTATGACTTATGAGAGTTGCAATGAGATTTGTGCAATTAATTCTGTAACCTCTATCTCTTTCTTAAGAAAGATAAAAGCAAAGCTGCACTTTGACTGAATAAGAATAGTTGATGCACCCAGTTTAAATCTCAGCCAGGAATTTTCAACAAGAAATGCAACAGATCATGCCAACTTTTGTATGAAGCTACCAAGCACTTTCCATTTATAATTCTTTGGTCAGCATGTCTTATAAATGTGATTTTAGTTTTATCTTACCAATTTGTTCACATTGATGCTGTGCCTGGGAAAGATACATGGTATATTTCCGTTGTATTAGTATTTGTAAATTTGTTCATTGCTCAATTCTAAAAATATTAAGTTGTTAACACCAAGAAGAGAATAGATACCTATTCAATGATCAAAATGCAGTCTACTAAAGCAAAGGATAACAGTTTCTTCCATAAAAATTTTTAAATTCAGTTGGTAACATGGAGAACAAGAGAGTGGATACCTATTCTGTGATCAAACTGCAGTCCTAGAAAGCAAAGGATAGCAGTTTCATCAATTTAAAGTTTGGCATCATGGCTTCCTTTTGTTCCTTATAAATAGCCTACAAAGCTGACGTGGGTTGACCTATATCTAACTTTTCTGTGGAGAAACTTGTTGCCATGGCCAGTTTCTTTGATGAACAAGATGGTATGTTTCTGTCACTTTGCACATGTGCGTATAATTATGTGTTCAAACCTTCATTCTTTTGTGTGTGCTAGTGAGGGTATCTTCATTCTTTTGTTTAATATTAACATCAAGGTTCGTAAATACGTAGTACGGTACGGTACGGGCACCCCGAAATGGTACGATACGGTACGGTCAGTACGCATTATACGGGTGAATTATACGGCAAATATTAAAAAAAATAAAATAAAACAGTATATCAGGAATTTATAGAGCAATAATATGTTTAAATATCTAATCAAGCCAAAAACAATATAAAAGTCATAAAAACATATATTGTGGAAGAAATGGATGAAAACCGGGGTAAGCAGGCGTCGGTGAGTGGGAAAGTCGTCGGAAATGGAGGTTTCGTCGTCGGAAATGGAAGTTGTGGCGCCTGAAACAGAGGATCTTCACACCGGTGAACCGGTTGTGGGAGGGAGACAGCAGATCGGGGAAGAAATGGATGAAAACTGGGGTAAGCAGGCGTCGGTGAGTGGGAAAGTCGTCGGAAATGGAGGTTTCGTCGCCGGAAATGGAAGTTGTGGTGCCGGAAACAGAGGATCTTCACACCGATGAACCGGTTGTGAGAGGGAGACAGCAGATCGGGGAAGAAAATGTATGAAAACTGGGGTAAACAGCCTGATAAACCCCTTTTGACTGGACTGTTTTGCCCTTATGCAGATATGCCCGTATATTGCAATATACGGGCGTATCCGTACGGTACGGCCGTATAAGGCCGTACCAGTACGCATTATACAGACCAAAACAGATACGGGCGAAATACGCCCGTATCTGTACGCCTCACCTCTAATACGGCCGTATCAGCGTATATACGGCCTGATACGGTCGTATTTACAAACACTGATTAACATTGAATATTTTCAGCCCTTATCTCATGTTTTTCTTCTTGTTATGGATAAGTCAATGTTAATATGTTGCAGGGGTTGTAAGATTTATCTCAGACGTGCCACCAGCTCATTACAAACTCAAAATACAGTTGTTCTCTTTACTTGTGAAGAATGCTGTGGAAAAATATGAATCTGCAGAATTTGAAGCCGAAGGCTACAAATGGTATATTTTCTTTTGGTAAACCATGTCTATAAAGTCCTTGAATTACCTATATTGCTATCTAATTTTTGAACTTTCTTATTATGATCATGCTCACAGGAAGCTGGTTCTGTACCCAAATGGAAATAAAAGAAAGAATGTGAATGATCATATCTCTTTCTGCTTGACATTGGCAGACACAAGTTCACTCCATCTTGGTTGGGAGGTTTATGCAATTTTTCAATTGTTTTTGCTTGATCAGAAAAAGGACAACTACTTGGTAGTTCAAGGTTATTACATATTATACAATTGAGTACATTGCATCTTATGATGTATAATTTCATTGCATTGTATGTTTCCTTTTTCAAATACTTGTTCTTTCAATAACCTTTATGATTATGTCTAGTACAAGAAAAGCTTGCAATTTATTAATTATTTGATCACCACTTTGTCATGCCTAGATGCCATTGGAAAGGAAAGTCACTTTCACGAATTGAAGCTTGAATGTGGTTTCAATCACTTTGTCCCGCTTAATGCATTTAATGATGCTTCTAATGGATACCTGGTAGAGGACAAGTGTGTGTTTGGAACAGAGGTTTTTGTTACTAAAGAGAGAGGTAGAGTAAAAGTACAATGCTTATCAATGATAAAGGATACCTCTAGTGTTAAGCATGTTTGGAAAATTTAGAACTTCTCAAAGTTAGATAAAAGATATTATGAGTCAGAAGTTTTCAATGCTGGAGGTTACAAATGGTATTGGAGATAAATATTTTGTTTCTTTTAATTCCATTAAAAACTGCTAGAGACATTAAAATTTTAAATTTCATTTTTACCTCTGTACATTACGTATTGAGTTTATTTGCCCACAAAATATTACTTACAAGAAATTTTCGTTTTCTGTTTTGAATTTCAAACAATACAGATTTATTTTTCCCTTTCCCATTGTACTAGAAAAGAGAATTAGAATTAACCAAAATTCTTCTTTTTGTTGATCGTTTTAGGAATATAGAACTCCATCCTAAGGGATTCAGTCAAGCAAGTGGGACTCATCTTTCTTTATACTTGTTTTTGGTGGATTCGACTCCTGATTCCAAAGTATACACAGACTACACATTTCGGATTTTGGATCAGTTGCAGGCCAATAACATAGCTTTTATAGGTTAAAGGTTGTCATGTATTTAAAAATTCTTGTATATAAAAACCTGATTTGACTAATTAGATAGACCTAATGGATTGAATTATTTCATTTTTTTTTTCTTTTGTTCTGTTCAAAATCGAAACAACAAAAAATGAGATGAAATATCATTTAGTGTATGCATTCAACAGTTGGAGACTTGATAAAATCTAAAGGTTTGTACTAATTAATGACTGATGTAGACTTTTATAAGTAGTGGGGAAGTGCAGTTGATCAATTATTATAACCAGATTTGAATAAGCAGAGAATTGTCATTTTCTCTTGCAGAGTCAGGGTGTTTCACAAAGAGTG
This sequence comes from Dimocarpus longan, assembly GCA_022984855.1. Lineage (NCBI taxonomy): Eukaryota > Viridiplantae > Streptophyta > Magnoliopsida > Sapindales > Sapindaceae > Dimocarpus > Dimocarpus longan. Next base: position 15,767,563 of record CM041013.1, read on the forward strand.
CCGGTTATGGTTTGATTAAATTTGTTTCACTGAATCACTTGAATGATCCAGACAATGGTTGCCTAATGAAGGATGTTTGCTTATTGGAAGCAGAGGTGAACGTTTGGGGTTGCCCGGGCTATATAAATGATTAAGTATTCGTTATAAGAAAATTGTGATATATATTTCAAAATGAACATTGCGATTTAAAACTTTTTATATAAATAAATTTATTCTTGGTAGTAAGGTTTCATGGAATCATGACTATGTGTAAAAACAACTCCGTTGTACTATGAAAATGTAGTGGGTATGATTTTTATAAATCAAAATGTGGTGTACAATTTACACTTCACATATTGTTGCCAATTATAAGAGTAATTTTTGTTGACATTTTTTGTGTATTAATTTGAATTCGCTTTATTGCTATTGGTTTTAAAATTTGTTAAAAATCATGTTGTTATTAAGATTAACTGTAAAAGCAATTAGGTTTCGAAATTTTAAAAAGTCATTGTTATCAAGATCAACTGTAGAGGACAAGTGTGTGTTTGGAACATAGGTCTTTCTTACAAAAAGAAGAGGTAGAGCAAAAACAAAATGTTTGTCTATGGTAAAAGATACCTCTAGTGTTAAGTATATTTGGAAGATTAAGGACATTTTGAAGTTGAATACAGAATCTTACCTCTTAGAAGCATTCAGTGCTGGAGGTCAGAAATGGTATTGGTGATAAGACTTTGTTTCTTTCACGTATCTTTAAAGACTGTAGAAGATATACATTAAAATTTTATATATGGTGTTACCTTAATACAGTACGAATCAAACTGATAAGAGAGAATAAGCTTATAGCGGTGGATTGTTAATTTATATTGTACTAGAATAGAGAATTCAAATTTTTACGAATTCTTTTTAATGCTGATTGTTGTAGGAAGGTAAAACTCTATCCTAATGGTTATGCCATCTAGTTAGGGTTCATTTTTCCCTCTTTTTGGAGTTGGTGGATTATACTCCTAATGCTAAAGTATACGCAGACTTCACCTTCTGCATGCTGGATCAGTTGTAGAACAATCATATAACTCTGAAAAATCGTTATGTTGTTAAAAATTATTAACACTCTAATTAAAAGATGATTTGTTATTATTATAATTAAATTTGAATACTCCTACTTCAATTCTCAATAAGAAACTTAGTTTTATTTTATTTTATTTATTTATTTATTTTTACAAAGTAATCAAAGATGAGCGTTTTTTGTTGTGTTTTCGAGGTTTAATGAATGGCGAAAATAAAGGTATATATTTGAATAGTTTTGTGTTTTATTTTATTTACTTGTTTATTTTGGTTGGTTAAAGCTTAACTTGAGTGGAAATGAAGGTTTTTAGTTTTGTTTGATAATTTTACACTAATGAAATGTAAGAATTCTGAGTGAAAACAAAGAGAATATAACATGAAGAAGTCATGAACATAAAACAGAGTATCAAAACAAGTTAAAAAAAAGTTTGATTTTTTTTTTTAATGTTATACTTTAATTAACATTATAATTATTTACCTATAATATTTAAAAGATGTTGACGTGGTAAACCAGCCAATCAGATTCTTGAGCCCAATGCCGCACCGATCAGGAGACCTGCAACTGAACAGACCAAATAATGGCAAGGAAGAGAAGAAAGAAAGAAGAAACAAAGAGACAACACAGGAAGTTTGAAGTGGTTCGGCCTTTTTCTGAAGAGTCTACGTCCACTTTTATGTTATTACTGGTATCACTCTCTCAATTGCTTACTCTCTCTGTGTTTTGACAGAGTAACAGCCCTCTCAACTCTCGATTTTTCTGGATACATAACAATGAATGCCTCCCTCTATTTATAGAGGAGATGAGGCTACAGATGGAATAAACAGACAAAAGGGCTGATCTTGTCTCAATTAATGCTGCTGACATGTAATTAATGCCCCTGACTTTCGTCAGGCCAACTCTGACTGCACGTGGGCCGACTGCTAACTCATGCCAGTTTGGTGAGATTTCCTAGAATTAAGCTGCCATTAGGTGAAATAACCTTACTTATCGTGTAAGACACGCCATCTTACTGTCTTGTACTGATACTGGGCGAACTGACGTGTAAAACGGACTGAAATCCCGACGTGACGATCTTGACCTCGCACCGACCTGGCGATCTCGTCGTCGAGCTGACGATCTAGCGACCTTAACGCCGCTATAGTCTTTAATGGTGGATCCAACTTTGTCTTTCTCGAGCTCGACCTCATCAACACTGTAGCGATCTGGCGAGCTTATGAATAGTACTTTACACTTGGTCTTGGGCCTCTTATTCTTGATGGGCTTTTGCCGGCCCATTTGAGAAATCAGAAAATACCCATAACAAAAGATAAATAAATGGATGGACATAATTGGTAATATATGGAGTGTGCTTATAGAATATGATTTTTAAAAAATTTAATGGGGTGTAAATTCGGGTGCATGTAGAGTTTTTAAGGGATGGAAATATCGCCATTGTTAGTGATATACGTATTGGGCCGACAGAAACAAATTGGGTCAAGCAAAAACCCAAGCCTACTAAGGTAATTAAACCCGATCAAGCAAACGTCGTCGTTTTAAAGTAACAAGTGTGTTCGCGCCTTGCAGAGAAAGAAGCCCAAAACCTTGGGTCATGATTTTGAATTGAATTGAATCGTTCAAACTGATCAGCTCTCAAGTGTCTCTGAAAATGGCGGACGCAGCTCTAGCTTTGAACCAAGTCCTCCACTCTGTCGAAACGCTCGAAGTCGACGAAGAACCAAAGTAAGAGAACGCAAACAGTGACAGTAGTAGCAGCAATGTGCAAGTCACGTGCTTCACCGACCTCGTCGACGACGTCACTCTCCACTTCCGGGTCATCCGTCTCCCCAATCAGGTAGTGTAATTCCAAACAACCAACTCATAATGCTTATATACGTTATCGATGTTGATTTTATATTGATAGATGTATGTGTGGGTTGGTTGCAACTCTTCGAAATTGGGACGCATGTTTGCAGCTGCACCTACGCGCCCTGCAAGTCGTCAAGTCTGTTTTTATTTTTTATTTTATTTTTTTTATTTTAATTGTGTGTTGCTGTAATTGTTGTGATGATATACAGAGCAATTCAGTTAGTGTAAGCTCGATACTTGGAGGAGTTTCGGATAACACGGGAGCAGGCATTGCTCGAAGATTAGGTATGATGTATTTTGGTCGTTGTTTCGGTTAGATGGTTTATAGCTTTGAAGGGTGGTTCTTTATTTTTATTTATTTATTTTTATTTTTTTTAGGTTGATATAGATATTTATTGCAGTGTTGAAGACTGGTCTCAATGTGATTGTTGCTTGCAATATTCCGAAGAATAGTCCTATGCTTGAGGTTTGGTTTTCTGTCGAAATGCCCTTTTATTTTTATGTGATTGTTCATTTGTTTTGCTTTTGGTTATTGACTATCTAATGTGCATGTGCACTTCCTTAATTCTCTGCATTTGTGGTTTTTGAACATGATTTAAAGCTGAAGTTTTACTTTTTATTTGTTGGGTTGTTAGGCAAACACAGAGAAGAAGTTAGTGGAGAAGCTAATTGGTTTGGGGTGTACAAGACCAAAATCTTCATAGTAGGGCAGGACCATAGTTTTTGGTTGTTCAACTGGCATTGTGATGCATGCTGTAGATTCGTGCATAATTTGGGGGGGATTCTACTCCAGTTGACTGATACAATGATGGTTTTCATTTTTGACTGATATGCGATGATTTGGCTGTTGTCATGATTGAATCTGCTGTGGCTGTAATTCTTTACTTTCATTAAGAGCTCTGTCTTGTGATGTAACTTTCTACTGCTTATGATCAGAAGTTTACTGAATGAAGAGAGTTCTTTGTATGACTTGTGCATATTGTTTTCAGTTTTTCCTTTGAATTTATGTGATATGAGTGATTTTGCTGTATTCTCTGTTTATGACTTATATGAGAGTTTAGATGAGATGTGCAATTAATTTTGTAACCTCTATCTTTTTCTTAAGAAAGATAAAGCAAAGCTGCGCATTGACCTAATAAGAATAGTTGATCCACCCATTTTAAATCTGAGCTCGGATTTTTAAACAAGAAATGCAACAGATCATGCCAACTTTGTGTGAAGCTACCAAGCACTTTCCTTTGATCATTCGTTGCTCAGCGGGTCTGATTTGTGATTTTACCTTTATCATACCAATTTGTTCACATTGATGCTTCGCATGGAAAACATACATGGTATATATCCGTTATATTAATATTTGCAAATTTGTTCATTGTTCATTTCAAAAGATATTAAGTTAACACCAAGAAGAAGAGAATAAATACCTTTGCAATGATCAAAATGCTGTCCTCTAAAGCGAAGGATAACCGTTTCTTCCTTGAAAATTTGTTCAATTTAGTTTTTAGCACCAAGAAGAAGAGAATGGACACCTATTCTATGATCAAACTGCAGTCCTAGAAAGCAAAGGATAGCAGTTTCATCATTTTAAGGTTTGGCATCATTGCTTCCTTTTATTCCTTATAAATGGCCTACAAAGCTGACTTGGGGTGACCTATCTAACTTTTCTGTGGAGAATCTTGTTGCCATGGCCAGTTTCATTGATGAACACAATGGTATGTTTCCCTCACTTTGCGCATGTGTGTATAATTATGTGTTCAAATCTTCATTCTTTTGTGTGTGTTAGTGAGGATATACATTGAATATTTTCAACCCCTTATCTCATGTTTTTCTTCTTGTTATGGATAAGTCAATGTTAATATGTTGCAGGGGTTGTAAGATTAATCTCAGAAGCACCACCAACTCATTACAAACTCAAAATATAGTTGTTCTCTTTACTTGTGAAGAATGCTGTGGAAAAATACGAATCTACAGAATTTGAAGCTGGAGGCTACAAATGGTATATTTTCTTCTGGTAAACCTTGTCTATAAAGTCCTTGAATTACCTATATTGTTATCTAATTTTTGAACTTAGCTTATTATAACCATGCTCACAGGAAGCTGGTTCTGTACCCCAATGGAAATAAAAGCAAGAATGTGAATGATCACATCTCTCTCTACTTGACATTGGCAGACACAAGTTCACTCAGTCTTGGTTGGGAGGTTTATGCAATTTTTCGATTGTTTTTGCTTGATCAGAAAGAGGACAACTACTTGGTAGTTCAAGGTTATTACATTATACAATTTAGTACATTGCATCTTATAGTGTATACTTTCATTGTACGTTTCTATTTTCAAATACTTGTTCTTTCAATAACCTTTTTGATTATGTCTACAACAAGAAAAGCTTGCAATTTATTAATTATTTGATCACCACTTTGTCATGCCTAGATGCCATTGGAAAAGAAAGTCACTTTAATGAATTGAAGCTTGAATGGGGTTTCGATCACTTTGTCCCGCTTAATGCATTTTATGATGCTTCTAATGGATACCTGGTAGAGGACAAGTGTGTGTTTGGAACAGAGGTCTTTGTTACTAAAGAGAGAGGCAGAGTGCTTGTCAATGGTAAAAGATACCTCTAGTGTTACGTATGTTTGGAAGATTGATAACTTTTCGAAGTTGAATGCAGAATCTTACTTCTCAGAAGCGTTCAGTGCTGGAGATCAAAAATGGTATTGAAGATAAGACTTTTAATCTTTTACATATATTTAAAGGCTGTAGGAGATGTACATTAAAATTTTATATATGGTGTTACCTTAATATAGTACGAATCAAAATAACAAGGGAGAATAAACTTATAGTGGTGGATTGTCAATTTATATTGTGCTAGAATAGAGAATTCGAATTTTTACAAAGTCTTTTTAATGTTGGTTATTGCAGGAAGGCAAAACTCTTATCCTAAGGGATACAGTCTAGCAACTGGGAATCATCTTTCTTTATACTTGTATTTGGTGGATGCAACTCCTGATTCCAAAGTATACATAGACTACACATTTCAGATTTTGGATCAATTGAAGGCCAATCACATTGCTTTTAAAGGTAAAAGGTTGTCATGTATTTGAAAATTCTTGTATATAAAAACCTGATTTTAACTTATTACATAGACCTAATGGATTGAATCATTTTACTTTTTTACTGTTGAAAATCGAAACAATGAAAAATGAGATGAAATATCATTTAGTATATGCATGAAACAATCGGAGACTTGATAAAATCTGAAGGTTTGTACTAATTAATGACTGATGTAGGCTTTTATAAATAGTGGGGAAGTAAAGTTGATCAATTATTAATTTATTATAACCAGATCTGAATAAGCAGAGAATTGTCATTTTCTCTTGCAGCCTCACGGTGTTACACAGCTTCGAGTAGCGGTTAGGGTTGACATAAATTTGTTGCACTAGATCAGTTAAACGATGTAGGCAATGGTTGCCTTGTGAAGGATGTTTGCTTGGTGGAAGCAGAGGTGAACATTTGGGGTTGCTAGGGCTCTACAAAAGAATAAAAGAAAATTGTGATATATATTTCAAAAAAGAAAATTGTGATGTAAGACTTTCATATAAATAAATTCATTATTGATAATAAGGCTCCATGGAATCATGAGTATGTGTATAAAAACTTCGTTTGTACTATGAAAATGTATTGGGTATGGCGTTCATAAATTAAAAAGCGATGTAAAATTTTCACTTCACAAATTATTGCTAATTATAAGAGTGATTTTTGTTGACATTTTTTGAGCCTGTTTGGCATAGCTTTTGGAGGCTTTAAAAGCTTTTCTGGAGCTCAAAAATAGCTTATGGAGGTGTTTGAGTGATTTTCCTAAAATAACTTTTGGGTTCAAGAAGAGCTTTCAAGTGAGGCTACAAATTGAAGCTTCCATTTTAAGAGCTTCCAATGAAAAAAGGGGAAGCCCAAATTCTTTAAAGAAATTTTTTATAATTTCCATTTTACCATTATTTTAGTGAATAACAAATAAAATTTTCCCTTTCATATCCCTACCTCCACATATATATATATATATATATATATATATATATATCTCTCTATTTTCTTTTCTGAGAATAACTTTGTAGAATCCTAGCCACCATGAACTCATCAATGGCACATGTTCAATGAAAAGGTAGAGAAGAAATTGTTATCCTCTAGTGTTCTTCATCAAGGTAAATTATTTTTAGAAGTAATTCATTATTTTTTTGCAGTATTGGTTTTTTTTTTTTTTGGTTGATATGTTTTCTGTGTGTTTTTGTAGTGATATATGTTTTTAATTTGTATGAAATTATAGTGTAAACATGTTGTAGTTTACTTAGGCATAATAGAAGACCATATATATACAGAGTACATGCACAGTTCTGTCTAACCAAAGGCGCGAAGCAGTTCTGACATAATAGAAGAATACATAGTTCTATCGAACAGGGGTTATAGCTTGCTTAGGCATAATAGAAAACCATATATATTTGCAGAGTACACGCACAGTTCTGACATATATTCAATGTGCATACAAGCATGAGAAACAGAAACAATATGACATGTCCATGAAAAGGTCAGAATCATAGCATGGAATGATTAATAAAATTAAGAGAACAACATAAAAATAAAAATTCATCTATTATAAAGCAAGCATATATTTACAAAGAATTTAAAATCTTAGAAAAAAAATAAAAACAAAAATAAAATCAATGACTTGTTCTCAGAACTGCCATTTTTATATTTTTGATGGATGGTGCTACGATGTCAATGGGCAAAACTATTGCCAGCTTCAAGTTCATTTTTATCATAAGCTAGTGAGCATGAACTGAGAACGTTACGTGCACTGATACTTGTTAACTGAACTTGGTCACACACAAATGTTGTCTGTGTAGTGAGTTTGTGGAGTGTAATGATAAGTGTAAGTAATTTCAACCTTTTTTTAAATTAGTAACGGTTCATGCCATTTGATGTCTTTGAATCTTTACTTTCTTGTCAAAGTACGGGTCTGAAACTCCAACAAGTAGTTTAATATTCTCGACAGCGAGAATGAATTGTTGTGGATGAGAATTTTATATTTTAGTTTTAGAAAATGTGTATATATGTTTTTACAACATTTATGTGCATTGAGAGGCTAGAATTTGTGTATAATTTGAAACCAGAATTGTATATCCTCATTTTCCAATGAATATGAAGAGACAAACTCACCACATGTTGCAAATGAATCAGTTGAGTGTGCAAATTTCTTATTACTCTTCGTGATAGGAAAAACACAACTGAGTAGTTTACTATTAGTGCCCAACAAACCTCACCTAAAATGCCACATTTTTCAATAACAAGCACAAAAAATTTATAAATAAAACAATTGCGTGTGACAGTAAGTCAATAATTAATTATATGAACCATATAGCAAGCACAAAAGTCATAGGATTGAAACTTCAACAAGTAGTCAAATATCAACAGTGGGCCTATATGTTTGTAATTGATAAAAGTTTTGATTTAAATTAACAAAGCAGTAAAGGCTATGTTGACATATGGATTATAGGTAACTTTAGAAGGAATCTAGGTAGGTGGAGACAATCCAAAAGAACTACTATGTAATATAAAAGCAATCATACACAAAAGAAAAATAATTCAAATTGATTAAATTTGATTATTAACTTGATTTAATTTTAATTGTTTTATTAGATAGAAAATGATGGAACATAAAGAAAAACAAAAGCAATATGAGATTCAAGAACACATGAGATTTGGGTTGATTTGATCGTCGAACAAGTTCGTGTAGGTAATAGGAGTGGAACACATTTAAACAGACAAGGTTGGAAAAATTTCATTGAAAACTTTAATAGGACAACCGGTAGATAATATGAAAGAAAGCAACTTAAGAATTATTGGGATAATGTTAAGAAAGAATGGCAACTATAAGATTTCTTATTAAGAGGAGAGATTGGAATTGGTTGGAATATGAAAAAGCAAACCGTCAAGGCTTTAGATGAATGGTGGGAAGCTAGGCTACAAGTAGGTATTCCTAAATAAACTATATATGAATTGTATTTATGTAGAGTCTAATTATATGTTTATAATTCATATACTAACTTAAAAATTATAATAGAAATATCCTGAAACTTCAAAATTTTTCATGAAAGGATTGGAGTATGCATTCAAGTTAGATGAATTGTTTTGATATGTTACAACAATGGGAGCTAGGGCTTGGGCACCAACTTCTGGTTTGATGTCTCCTTTGTATACACAAACATCTATGATAAATGATAATATTGATGATGTAGCTGTTAGTTTAGATTCTGACGAAAGTAATCATGGCGAGGAAATAAAATGTAGCAACCGTAACAAAATATTACTTAAACCAAATAGAAAAAAATTCAAAAAAGTGAAGAAAATTTTTTTTGCTACATCAAAATTATCCAAACACCTTGAGGAACTTTGTAAAAGCATCAAGAATATGAGTTCATATATACGTACCGATCCACCTGGATGTAGTGTTCAAGAGGTTGTTGATAAATTAGCAACTCTTTTGGAATGTGAACCTATGTCTCCTCTTTTTATGATAGGTATTAGGTTGTTTGCAAAGAAGGCAAATAGAGAGATTTTTGTAGCCTTGAAGGAACTTGAATATCAAGTTAAATGGTTGAAAAAACAACAATCTTAATTACAGAAGTAATGGATGGTTAAAGAAAAATGTTACATTTTGTATACTTGACATGCTTTTGAAAAATGTTACTTTTTGTATATTGACATACTTTTGAAAAATGTCACTTTTTGTATATTGACATACTTTCTTGTGATACTTGTGATGTTCTTATAATACACTTGTGATGCTCTATGTAATGTAAGAACATACTTTATATATGTAAGAATCAAGTGCATTGTCACTTTATAAAATATGACACTTTTTGTATATATATGAACATATTATATTAAAATATAATATTATTAATTACATTGTGATGCTTTATGTTGTTGATTAATGGAAATTATGGGTTTTGATGGTTTATTTGATTCATAAATTCTAAGATTTTTTACATGCTAGAAATAATATTGGTGTAAAACATGTTGTTGATATGGATTTATTGATTTCAATCCATTGTGATATAAACAAAGCTTATTGGTTAAAGCTTGAACTCATAAATATTATTTGATATTTTTTTAAATATTTAATTTAGAATGGATACAGATTCGAAGACAGGCATGGAAGAAGAAGTATTGGATGTAGTTATAAAAGATTGTATGAAGTTTGATGAACTTGTTGATGCGGTAACAAAAACAATTGTATATCAACATAATAACTTTTTAATAAAAGAGCCTTGTAGAAATTCTCCTTATACAGGATGGAGGTTCATAGCGGAAATACTTTAGGGAAATGAACGAAACTGTTATGAGTAATTTCGAATGGAGAAATATGTCTTTGGTAAATTATGTGATAGATTAAGAAGTTATGGATTAACTTCCACTAAAAGGGTTAGGCTTGAGGAGGCAGTAGGTATGTTTTTGATGACTTTAGGGCATGGAGTTGGAAATAGAATGATTCAAGAACAATTTCAACGTTCAGGTGGAATTGTGAGTAGACAATTTGAAAATGTATTCAACAAAATGATCATACTTGCTTTTGATGAAATTAAATCACCTGAAGATTATAATCAAGTTCCATATTACATTCGAAGTAATTGTAAATATTGGCCATATTTTAAGATATTGTTATTTATATTTAATTTTTGAAATGTAAATATACACATAGATTTGTTTATAAGTAAATTAAACTACCTTTTTTTTTTTTTTTTTTATGACTATTGATAGGATTGTATTGGAGCTATAGATGGAACATATGTTCATGCATCGCTTCCTGTGGATGAACAGATTCCTTATATTGGCAGGAAAGGATTTTCTACTCAAAATATAATGGCAGTATGTGGATTTGATATGCTTTTCACATTTATGTGGCCTAGATGGGAGATATCTGCACATGATACATGAATATTTTTGGAAGCATTGAGAAACAATGAGTTAAAATTTCCAAAACCACCTAATGGTATGTTATATTTATTAGTAATACTTTTAACTATAATTATTCTTTTACTTTGAATAATATTGTTTCATTGTTGTCTAATTCTTATTGTAGAAAAATACTACTTAGTTGATTTAGGATATCCAATTATGAAGGTGTTGACGTCCAGATTTGGATTCTAGTCAACGAGGTTCGTTTTTAGGCCCAAACTGCAATTTTTGATCGTGGATATTGAATATGCGAGATAAAAAAGTAAAGGAAAAGATGTCAGAGGTAAGGAGAAAAACACAAGGAGATTTTAGAGTGGTTCGACCTAATTAGATGTCTATATCCATTGTTCACTCTGTCACTATTTTGGTAGAGTATCGACCCTCCAAAAAATTGTACCTGTTTCACAATGAAAATCTTCCCCTATTTATAGAGAAATAGGAGGTGCTACAGTAAAACGGAATAAGACAAAAGTATACAGTAAACTAAAATTACAATGATGAACTACATTTAATGTATCGGGATTTCATTTAATGCGGTTGACAGTGCATTTAATGCTGCCGAAATTACATTAAATACGGCTGAAACTGTCACCTCTGAGCTCTGCCCGAGTGTAATTTCAGACGGCTAATTTGTACGAGTTAGGTGAGGCCACCATAATCTTGGTTATAGTACTTGCAAAGATGGCGTGCATGATATGCTTTGAGTTGTATCTTGCATGGTGTCTTCGGCCTCTGCTGACTCGTGGTTTGGGAGGCAAGGCAGATATGGACTCTCCAGCAAACAGAATATTTAGTTGAGCTGGCGAACAGATGAGTTTCTGATGGATCGGGCACTTTGAGAGTTAGTGGGATAGATCATGAATCAGATCTTTCACGACCAGACATAATATTAGGCGAACAGTTTCACAAACGAGCAGACATACGAGTATGCTCAGAAATCGCTGAGCAACCAGGAGAACAATTCTGAATGAATAAACTTGGGCTGGATAGATCTGTCGATCAACTTTCGGCGAACAGCTCCGGCGAACAAGCTTATCGAACAGATCAAGCAAGTAGATATAGCGATCAGCTCAGGCGAGCAGACATAGCAATCAGCTCAGACGAGCAGACATAGCGATCAAAATCAAGGACTTGTATTGATTGCAGTCATATGCAGGACAACGAACAAATCATTGATCAGGCTACTAATACTATTTGTGAGTAGATCGATGATCAGCATGGGAACTTGGGATACGAACAAAATGGAGAATTAGTCTAATAAATAGATCTGTTGTCAGGAAAGCGATCAGAAAGAAGAACAGATTGCTGAGACTTTGGACCATTGGGTCTGTACTGTAGATCTTTCCTGGCCCAATCAGCTTGATCGTTAAATTACCTATAACAGAAGGGTTATTTAGCTCCATATAAAGGACAACGATATCATTTTCCAGAATTTCGTAATAGTGGTCAACCAAGAGGCTAGACATGACCACGGTTCGGTTCAAACCATCCGGTTCGAACAGAACCGGATTAATAGAACTTGAACCGCTACTGTAGCGGTTTCGATTTCGGTTCCGTTTCTTTTATTAATGAAATTGGAACCGCCGGTTCAAAGACCGGTGGAACCAAACCGCTGCGAACCGACGGTTCCGGTTCTAACAAAAAAAAAGGAAAAAATCAAAACTATAAGGTCATTTTTTTTTAACATTTCACCCCCTCCCCTTAATTTCTCTTTTAACCCCTTATTTTCCTCTATTAATACCCATCCCATTCTTAATTTCTTCTCACACCTATCTCTCTCAATCTCAACTCTCTCTCTCCATTAATCTCAACTCTCTCTCAATTTTAACTCTTAGTTTCAATATTCTCTTAATTCTCAATCTTAATTTCCTTTAATTTTTTTTAATTATATCTATAAATTATAATCTTCAATTTATTATTTGAAGTTTCAAATTCTTAATTTATTATTTTTAAATTTCAAATTGTCAATTTATAATATTTATAAATTTCAAAATTTCTATTTATAAAAAAGGTTTCGAAACCGGAATCGGAACCGAAACCGTTATAGAACCAGAACTGAAACCGTTACAGAACCGTCGGTTTTAGAATCGAACCGGAACCGTTTTATCTCGGTTAAGGTTCCGGTTCTAGCTTTTTCAGAATCGGAATCGTCGGTTTTGAACCAAAACCGGAATTGAATCAAACCGTGGTCATGTCTACAAGAGGCAGTCAAGAAACATTTAATTATTTGCATTCATCATTACGTAGTGTAATTGAACAAAGCTTTGGTGTGTGGAAAGCTTGATGGAAAATTTTGCATAACATGCCTAATTATAAGTTTGACAAGCAAGTAGCCATTATTACGGCTTCAATGGCTTTACATAATTTTATAAGAAGGTGGACTATTGTAGATGTTGAGTTTAAATCATATAATGAAAATCAAGATTATATGCTAGAAGATGAAGAATTCAACATTAATTTAGCGATAGACGAAAGTGAGATGGGTTTTGTTCGTGATAGAATTGCAAGAGACTTAACGTTTAGATAATTTTTTTTTTTTTTTTTTTTATCTTTGTCATTATAATTTTATGTAAAATTATTGACATAATTTATATATATTATTATGCATAAATGTATGTGTAATTTTAATTTAATTTATATTATTTTACATATTTTAAATACTTGTTTAGGTAAATATAATTGAAAAACAAGTTACATATATGTCTATATAGTAAATTATTTAAAAATAACATACATATAAATATATATATATATTATGTAAGTGATAATTGAAAATATTTTATCCAAACACATTTAAAAATTCTTCTAGAAGGGTATAAAAGTCATATCATACTTAGAAGAGATTTCAGCAATGTTCCAACCAAACAGTCTCAAAAACTCTTCTAAATCTAAAAGTTCTTCTGAAATATATAATCCAAACAGCATCTGAAAAACTCAGGCTTCTGCTTCTCTTCTTTTACTGCTAAAAGTCAAAAGTAAAAATTATCCCAATCGGTTATGTATTAATTTGAACACATTTTATTACTACCGGTTAGGTGGATTATACTCCTGATACAAAAGTATAGCAGACTTCATCTTGCCCATGCTGGATCAGTTTGCAGACCAATCACATAAATTTTAAAAGTAAAAGATGTCATGTAGTTAAAAATTTTCAGACACATATTTTGATAAAATATATATATATATATATTTATATAATTCAACTTTGCAGGGTCTGGGATAACTTCAATGACAACAAAGAGGTCATCAGGAGCACCTCCTCTTCTTACAGCATTCCCTTCACCTCGGACCCTTAATCGGCTGCCAGAGTCTACACCAGCCGGAACCTTTAGCCTGATTCGCTTTGTCCTCCTTACACGTCCATCCCCAGAACAAGAGTTGCAAGAAGTAAACGCCTCCCCAGTCCCACCGCATGAAGAACAGGTCATTACCTGCTGGAAAACACCTGATGGACTCCTTGCCGATGAGACAACCTGTCCCTGTCCGCCACACGTACTACATGTAGATGGCTTTGTCCCTGGTTTTAAAATTTAGGACAAGGCTGTAATATTCATCCTGGCCATCAACTGCTCTGTTCCTGGAGGCTCTGCCACCCATGCCCTCAAAAAGTGACTCAAACAAATTGAAAGGATTGCCGAAATCCTGGCATAGTTAAGTAATTGATCCAACCATGAGTCATAGGAGTTGAGAATATCAAAAGAAATAATAAAAGCAATGATTTTCCTTTTTATAACCAGGATTTAACTTACCACCATTCCCATGCCAGCACCTTTAAGTTCGGCCTCTTCATACTTGTCATATAAAGATCGTTTCTCATCATCTGATAAAACCTGCAAAAGTGTACAAGTATTTATCATCGAGGATCAAATGCTTCATACTGTTGCTATAAAATTTATGGCACAGTCATTAATCACAAGCAACAACTGAGCATTTACCTCGTACACATTGCTAATTTCCTTGAATTTCTGTTCTGCATTAGGTTCTCTGCAGCATCAAATAACTGACCCTTAACCAACAGTACTAGGATATCAATTAACAAAGACAATGCAACAAGCAAACAGACAATGAGACTTTTCTTTTCCTTATTTACTGTCTTCTATTGAAGAAAAAGACGAAGTGGGTCTCAATCACTGCGTCAGCCACTTAAATTTATTTAATTTAGAACTTAAGCGTGATTATAAAACTTAAGTCGAAGTGCTGGATGAAGCCACTGGCCTCCACTATATCATCACGACACATCTATTAAAAATACTAAACTATAAACAACTAACATAATTCATGACTTCAATATTAATATTAATATTAAGCCACTTTCAAGTCTTGATGAAGATTTTGCCCTGAATAGATTTAAATCGATTCTTGATTGCACTGAATAGCATAATTGTAAAATTCAACATGTCTAGTAAATCATGAGTTCTGCATTGATAATTTAATTCCGCATGATAAGCCTTGATGTGTAGATGGAAAGTGGTACTTGATTGAAATAATTCAAAACAGAAGAAAACATTAGAGAAAGAGTTAAAAGTTTTGATGAGAAAAGAAATGAATAAACGTTTTTCCAAGCTAGTAGTATGCATCACCTTTTGCCATTGGTTCTTCAATAAATTCATGTCGTAATAAACTTGCTTCACTGCATCAAGCTGAAAGATAATATATCAAGTTTTCTTCACATGAAAAAGATATTTCAACTACCAAAAACATATACAGTTTTTGCAGATGTAACTATCAGCTAAAGGTTCTTAATGGTGAGTTACATCTTAATATCCATGTATCAATAATCTAATAACATGCACAATTGAAAGGTTATAATAACAACTTGATTGAAGCTTAGTGTCTAGCATCAAAATAGCAAAAAAGGTGTTGCTGGTTATAACAAAAACCTGATATATCCATATATGTCCAGATGACACATGTTTAGGTCTCTTGATGTCAAACCACAATATCTGATATAAGTAAGGTTTTTGTGATAGAAGCTGCGTGCTCCAAGCAACATCTTATAACCTGTAATCAAAGACCATAAAGTTTGTACGATGAGCATTGAATAACATCAGGACATAGAAAAAGATCAATAAGAAGCAGTTAAAATGCAATGTAAGAATTCGATACGATGAAACAAATCATAGGATGAGTCTATGATAGCAAAATCAAAAGCAAGAATTTATATATAGTAGCTCTTATAAGTCATAACACAGCATGTTTTGCATGTTGAGAAACTGAGTCACAGTTTGGTGCAATTCAGGTTTCACTGTATAATTCTTGAGGGAGAGAAACAAGACTGCCATAAAACTCTACATTCTTAAAATTTGAATGTAGCGATTGGAAGAGTATTTTTACTTGGTCCAAACCATCGACAAGAAAGTGGCAGTCGGTCACCATACTACAACACCTATAGATTTTTCATTATGACTACTGAACATAAGTACATTTGAGACAATTTAGAAGTTGGGAACTGTATGCAGCACAGACATGTTTCCAAAGCCTAGTGGCCGTGCTTGCATAATAAAGCAAGAGTCTTGGTTGGCAATGCACTTATTAGGAGACAAGTAGCTTATCAATTATTTGAAGAATAACCTTGTAACATTGGAAACAATAGAACTGCTAAATCTAAACTATGTTAGAGATTTTTTTTGTGTTTTTATAAATGAGTAGAAGACCATGTGATTCTCTTAACATAATGGCTAATTATAACACAAATAAAATTGAATTATTCCAAGCAATAATATAGATCCAGCAAAAAACCAAACATCACTAGAGATAATTGCACATTAATAACTAGAAACAAGACGCTAAAGACAACTATAGAGGCACAGCCATATTTGAACATTTATTACCTTCAGCTCATCAACATCAAGAGCATCTCAGGTTGCATCCTCTTTGCCCCAAACTGCAAGATGGTGTGTCCAGTACCAACTCCAAGATCTTCGTTGATTACAGCTTAAAAAGTTTTATATTTATAATAAGACATTGACTTTATATGTGATGACAAAAGGACCAAGATACGATAGCTTCAAAAGTTAAAAAGTACCTAAGTTGCATTGAAAGCATCCCTACTCTCTCAGTTTATGTTTGTCCTCCAACCTAAATATGTGACATGGAAAATAAAGTAATGGTGAAATCAGACATTAAATTCCCTAAAACTAACTAATCGTGTCAGTACAAATCGGAAATTACCTACATCGCAATTGCACAAACATAGAGGTATCCCAATGCTTTCATTAAGCTTCCAACTTTTCATCGTGCTGTTTTGCTGCCAATGTCATGCTACTTTAATTACCTGAGAGTAGCAAGGCAGACTGGCAGACAGCAAAAATAAGGAAATAGAGAATTAAGGAAAGGCACTTGGTTACTGATCTATGCAACCCTTTTCCTTTGAGAGCACAACATTGGCATCATGTCCCAGAATCTTGTTCTCAGCTTATTCTAGTGTTAACCCAACCTTATCTTTTATGGTAGTCCTGCATGCACCATTTATCAACACATCACTTCTATTTCCTAGAGGTATGTTTAAAGCAATAAACAATGTCACTTACACCATTGTGGGATGAATAAAACCAGTAGCCATAAGATCTGTATATATTTCCTAGCAGCATTGTTGCTATACCTGAAATTGTCACAGCAAAACAAGATAACATAATTAAACTTTTAGACTTATGCACATATTCATGTGAAACAACATATATATATATATGCTGCTTGAATTGCTTGCCTTTACAATTATAACACACCAACTAATATTAGCATTCATGATGGTTAACTTTGCTTTTTGGTTTAACAAGTATAACTGGAAATGAAATTAAAAAATCATGTTAGATTTAAGCAAAAAAAATTCCCACTCAAGATGAAGGATTGAGACTTAGTCATACTCACAAATTTATCACCTTTTGCTCATTGTCAAGAGTCTCTTTATCAACTCTGTTGCAGGCCGAAAAAGGGTGCATGCTCCATTACTGATTAAGAAAATACTTTAAATTTGATGATAATCGTAGAAGCCTAGATTTTTTGGGTTAAAAACATCGATTCTCTACCATTACTATATTTTTAGTAAGCTCTATTACCTTTTGTGTACAAATCTAAATATGAAACCTAAAACTGAAAACACAAAATGGAATGAAATTTCATACACTAATTAAATCAAGAAAGAGCGAATTACCTAAATCAAAGCAAAACATCCTGAAAGTTCTGTAATCTTTTCATTGAGCTTCTCTTTTTCTTACTCCTATCTAATTCTGCTGCCAATATTGTGTGACATTGATTACTAGGGAGTAGTAAGGCAACTAGTGAAAATAGAGGAAAGAAATTAACATTCAGCACCCCAAGAAGTTCACAGTGCCGCCATCAAATACAATGGCTGTCGTTTCCTTGGTTGGCACATCTTTACAGCAGGTTCTGGGACCTTCTTCTCAGTTTTATACATGACTAATCCAACATCATCTCTTATTACAGTTTCTGTTTGTTTTCCTTTTACAAGCTACACTTTTGCAGAACACGAAACAGAATAGGACATTCAAGTAACTATCAAATGGTAAACACTACTGTCTTCTTGTGCTGTCAATGTCACAAAGGAGGCCATTATCATTTTAAAGAAAACATGAACCTATGATAAAGGATAGGAATTCAATAGATACCTAGCTAATGGAAAAATCAAAAACATGGATCACTTGTTTCATCAACTGCATTCTCTTTTTAGGTTTCAAGAGCCTCCGTAAAGTTTCTATCTTCAAGATTGAAATCCACCTATGCAAATGAGCTGTGCAGAATGCCATTAAATTTTTAATGGAACTGGGGTTGTGAGCATGTAACAGACGTGTGGTGACAGCTGTTAGTACCTTGACTTATTTAATGACAAAAGCACCAACATGAGAAAGATTCAAAAGTTGAACTGCCTACTTTGAGAGCATGCTGTACTCCCAATTTCTTTACTTTAACCTCAAATAATGTTTGTCCTCTAGCCTAGATATGTGATGAAATAAAGAAATGGTGAAACCAGAAAAGAAATTTCATAAATCAACTAATTGAGGAAACAGAAATTACCTAAATCACACTTACACCACCAGGGAAGTATCCTGCAGCTTTCAGTAAGCTTCAACTTTTCATGGTCCTATTTTGCTGCCTGTGCCATGCTATGATAAATAATAGATAGGTCAAGACAGACCGTAAAGATAAGGAAAAAGACAAATAACAAAGGTACCTTATTTCCAATCTGTGAAATCCTTATTTAGTGCCCTCTGTGCTGCCATTACCAAACAACAGTTCTTGCTTCCTTTGAGAGCACAATGTTGGCATCATGCCCTAGAACCTCATTCTCAGCTTCTTCTATTGTTAACTCAACCTTATCCCTTATCAACATGTAACTTCCATCTCCTAGAGATATAAGTAAGGCAATAAAGAATGTCACTCACACCATTGTTGGATGAATAAAGCAATGAGCCCTAAGATCCACATATATATCCCAAGTACAATGTTGCTATTCATGAAATTGTCAGTGGGAAGCAAGTTTTCGTAATTAAGCCTTTAGACTTATGCACATACTCATGAAACAATGTATGCTGCTTGAATTGCATACCTTATTAATTATAATACTCTCACTAATGTTTTTATTCATGACAGTTAACTTCGCTATGCAGTTCAATGCCCTTTTAAAAACATCCTACCCAGCCCCACAATTAATAATTGGAGAGAATATTAAGAATCATATTAGAATTAAGAAAAAAGAATTTTCAGCTAAAGATAAAGCATAGAGACTTAGCAAAAGAAAAATGAATTTATAAATTATCACCTTTTGGTCATCATTGTCAACAATTTCTGTCAATCAGTTTTTGCTGCAAGCTAAAAAATGGTGCAATCGCTACTACTGCATCAACTATGTAAAGGATAGGAATTCCATATAAATTGAAAATAGATCTGTGAGAAGCTTACCTGGGAAACGGCAAAACAAGAATCATTGATCACTTGTTTCATCAATTGTGCTTTGTCTTTTGGTTTCAAGATTGTCCATGAAGTTTCTACCTTTAAAGATTTAAGTCCAATATATACAGATCAGCTGCATAGAAGGTCATTAATTTTTTACTGGAACTGGAATTGAGAGCATGTAACAATGTGTAGTGAACAGCATTTAGGACCTCAATCAACAGGCAAATAAAGGACTTGGGCAAAGGCACCGTTATCATACATATCCAATTTCCTTAGAGATTTCCCCGAAGCCATAAAGACTGTCACTCTCACTTTTCCTGATGTCATTAGATTCTTATATTCTCCCAAAGCAACATTGTAACATACAAAAGACAAATATAACCTGATAATCAACAAGGCAGTAAGCATTTACCTAAGTGACTCAGCAGTACAGTCAGCTAAGGAGTGTTGGACTGCCTAGTCATCAAGTTGAGAAGTAATACCAGTTCATTCGTTTGAAAGAAAAAACCAAGAAAAAAATTCAGAAAGGAATTAGAAAGTAAAAATTGATTACAGACTTTTTCTCATATTATTTCTCTTCAGAACAAAAACAATGCATAGGGATTAAGATGTAACGGAAACAGAGAACGGTCCATCAAAATGAACTACTAATTCAAAACTGAAAATGCCATCATCATCATCAAGAACATCTTAGATGGCATCAACTTTGCCGGAAGCTGCAAGAGGGTGTACAATATTTGCAATTTTATATGAAGGGTAAATATCAGCAAAGAAGATGTGTGCAGTGCCTTTTGTTTGTACCATGAAGGAAGGAAGACAAAAGCAGAAGTGAAGACAAGTAACAGAACACTTTGGACAATGTTATTGTAAAATTCATCTTTCCCTGTTTCATGCCGTGTCACCATTCTCTCTCTTCGTGATTGCACAAATTAACCACAGAAAATGCCTACCCCTGAAACATTTAATCTGCAACTACAAAAGATGGGCATGAACAATTACCTGTTAGACATGAATTAATCAACAAATTGGATGCTATCACATTTCCTCTTCAACAGGGCTTCCTCAAAACATAGTGCAGCCTGCAAAAGTGGTGCAACATTCAATGTGACATAAACTAGTTAAGTATTGTATCTAATAATCAATGATATATATGTATAACAAAAAGAAGAAGAAGAAGAAGAGCTTACAGGGGTGATTGAGGTCTGGATGGGATAGGATGGTGGTGCAAAGCAAGTTTTGATGCATTGACTTGGCTGCACTTTCGACCTTCAGCTGATGGCAAGGATGTATTTAAGTGAGCACACAATCACAAAGCAATTTTTAAAAGAAACAAAAGGTTCAAGAAGCAACCTAATTCCCCAATTAAAAGAGAAAATAAACAAGCAGAGGCTGATGACATAGCAAATGTATTGGGAACCTCCTCCTTGGATGTTGATAGATATGTGCAAAAAAATCATATCAATTGTATAGCAGCGTGCAACCCCACAAAAGATATTCAATAAAGGAAAAAAAAAAATAGCATATTGAAAATATTTATCAGCTCTTTAAAAATATTGACATTACTCCCATAAACGATACAGCTACCACTGCCACTAAAATATAAATGCAAACAACTAATGCTCAATTGAACACAATAAGTTAGTAACCGAGTGAATATAAGTTTAAAGATACGAGACTTCGACGACCATTTTATACCCTATAATAAATATTAGAAGCCAAATAAAAAATAAATAGATATATTCAAATTGTTGAAAAAGCTTACTTACAAGAATCGATGACCATCCAATAGAAAAAATCAAAGCCATCCATCCCACATGGCCTCCCTGATGATGCAGACAATTTTCTTTGCTGCATTTTGCTTCCTTTTCTTTTCTGCTTTTGAGATGGCTTCCATAACTCTGACCAACACAAATCACAAACTTATAACACGAACCCAAGCCTTAAAGCTAAGCCAAGTCATGTAAACAGGATGCCCTTTGTTTCAACCCAATCCTCTAAAGAGAGCAGCCAGCGATGAGCAATTTCTTGAATGATGTGGAGTGCAAAAAGAAAGGAGATCAGGAGCTAACCTCAATGAGCTCAGTTTTCTGATATGAGGACTTAGTAGAGCAAAATTTTGGCAAGAAGTGAAGCTCCCAAAGTTTTGATTCAAGTTTGAGCAAAATTCTGACGTATATCTGACATTTCAAAGTTGTATGAGTTCATTTCCAAAAGATGCTATGCTACAACTATTTCCTTCAATTGCCTGAAATTCTTTTGCCACAATCAAAGAAAATCACATATTATATTGATGTCAAACCCTTTGATCTAGTATAATAGTGGTAATTTTACATAAAGGGTAGGGTAAATATCAGCAAAAGAATATGCATGCATGTAATGCCTTTTACCTGTACATTGAAGGAAGGACAATGAAACCAGAAGTCAAGACAAGTAACAGAACAATTGGACAATGTTATTGTAAATTCTTCTCTCCCTATCGCATGTCATGCCACCATTCTCTCTTTTCAGATTTCCAAAAACTAACCACAGAAACTGTGACAACAAGAAATTTAGGTGCCTTCAAGATCATGTGTCTACACCTGAAACATTTATTCTCAATAATTAGCAACTACACAACTACAAAAGCACTGGATTGCATCAGATTTTGTTCACAAATTGATTATTTATAGGAGGTGATTAAAAAGCTCTTCTTTGGTGTTTTTTTTTGGGAAACTGATTGGAGAGCATTTTATGCATACTTATATTAAATATACACACATATATATCTTAACAGAAGATGGGTATGGGCAATTACCTGTTAGAGCAGGATTAATCAACAAATTCTATCTTCAATCAGATCGTCATTTCCTTTGGCTAGGCTGATTTAAGAGCTTCCTCAAAACATAATGGTGGCTACAAAAGTGGTGCAACATACAGTGGGACATATACTAGTTAAGTGTTGTAAGTAACAATCAATGGTAATATATTAAATGCAAAATTTCCTTTAAAATTTGAAACAACATAAAGAAGAAGAAGAGCAAGAGCTTACGGGGTTGATCGAGGTCCAGATGAGATGTGGTTTTGAAGCATTGTTCTGCACTATTAATACCTAACAAACCGAATGCCCTTGGTTTGACACCAATTCTCTAAAAGAGAGCAGCCAAAGCCGATGTACAATGTCATGAGCGATGTGGAGCGTAGAAGGTGATCCGGCAATGCTTTCAACTTAGGGCAGTGAATGATATTTACTTGAGAAAGAGAGGGCATAATTATAATATCTTTTCTATTCTCATATTCCCATTCTTCCCACTCTGGAATGTAAGAGAACATTAGATGCTTCAGTTTTGGAAAAGCTATAACAGGTGAAGATGATGATGATGATACGTCACTGCTATTTTCAACTCCTAAAAATTCGTTACCCACCCTTTTCAACCTCTCCATTGTCCCAATTTGGAGTGTTTCAAGCAATGGTAGTTTACCCAAAGCAGGCAAATACTCACACTCAAGGGCGTTATCTATTTCTATCTGCTTGAGCAATTGGGAGTGTAGAAGGTGATCCGGCAATGTTTTTAACTTAAGACACCATTCGATACTTAAGGAAGAAAGAGAGGGCATAATTATAATATCTTTTCTATTCTCATATTCCCATTCTTCCCACTCTGGGATTTCATTAAAATATAGATTTTTTAATAATGGAAAAACTATAGCAAGTGAAGGTGATGATGATGTGCTGCAGCTACTATTCTCTACTCCTAAAATTTCATTACCCACCCTTTTTAACCTCCCCATATTCTGAATTTCAAGTGTTTCAAGGAATGGTAGTTTACCCAAAGCAGGCAAATACTCACACTTGAAGGCTTCATATATTTTTATTCGCTTGAGGTGGGTTAACGACGCTACCCAATTTGGGAATGCAATACCTCCATAATATTTTATCTCTAATTCCTTCAAATACGGAGGCGATTCTAAAGCTTCAAGAACTGCTTCATCCTTGTTAGATGATGCTTCACTTGATTCACCGAAGTACAAAACCAAACCAACGATGTTTTCCTTACTCTTGAGTTGTGCATTCTTAGCCTCACCTTCATCTAAAACATTTTTCAGCCCTCTTAACGTAAGTTGACCTCTAAGGTGGTTCAAGTTTTTAAGACAATCAAGCGTACACACTTCCCTACCACCACCCACATTTAATTCCCTCAAAGTTCGAAGATTAGTTAGTCTCTCAACTCCTTTTGGCGGGTATTCTAACGTAGGATCATCCTCAAGTATTAAATGCCTTAAGTTGACTAACCTACCCATCCCTTGTGGTAGATTTTCAAGAACACCACAGGCAATTAAAGACAAAATTTGAAGATTAAATAAATCACACAATATGTCAGGTAATTCTTTGATTACCAAATTCTGCAAAGAAAGATATCTCAAGTGTATTAATTTCCCTACTTCTTTTGGAATATTTTGGATTTGCCCATTACTTTCCATCGTATTATTATTTATCTCCAATGACCTTAAACATGTCAATTGCTCAAAAAAGTTTGATTGAAGTGGTTTAATTTGCATCGATTCAAATTGAACTAAGAGGCTTCGTAGCTTTTGGATACCACATTTGTTTAAAAGAAATGAAACCTCATCATTATTCACGATCAACATTAAATGATGCACTTTCTCGTAAGAGGGGTTTAGCTTAGCTACCTCACAACTATCAATTTCCATTGCAAAACAATCCTTTTTAACAAGAAATAGTGCAAAATCATGCACTATATCATGCATCTTGCATTCTATTATATTGCCATCTTCATCATTTTCAAACTCTTGGAAGAAGGATCGCATTGCTAAATTCTGAAAATAATTTTCTCCAATTAGCTCTAGATCTTCATTTTGCTCTAGACCAAGATAACCTTGAGCCATCCATAATTTAATTAATTCATCTTTTCTAATATTGTAATCTTTTGGATAGATGGCACAATATGAAAAACATCGTTTCACTTTAAAATGTAAATCATTATAACTTAATAAGAGCGGGCGAAAAACATCTTCTAACTCTTCTAATTTCCACATCTCGCTATCTAATATTCTTTTCCATTGCTCTCTAGTATTTTTAAAGCGTAATAGACTGCCTACAGTCTTTATAGCAAGAGGCAAGCCCTTGCACTTGCCAACAATTTCTCTACCAATTTCACCTAACATTTCACGCTCTTGTTGAGACCTATCGAAAAATGCTAATTGTTCAAATAACAACCAACTTCCATCTTTTGATAATGTTTCAATATTTATAATATCAGTTGATTTCATCATATGTGCAACTGTTGTTTTACGTGTGGTAACCAAAATCTTACTTCCATGGAGACTATTGTTAAGAACATTGTACAAAGGTTCCCATTTATTGTTATCTTCACTCCATACATCATCAAGGACAAGAAGAAATTTGGTTTCTACCACAGAGCCCTGAATATCTTCTAAAAGATATTGCAATGATACAAATTCATGAGCTTTATTTGTAAGACCTTTAATGATTGCTTTACCAATCCCAATCACATCAAAAGGATCTGAGACACAAACCCATATTTTTTTATGAAAATTGTTTTTGACATTTTCGTCATTGTAGGCAAATTGCGCTAGTGTTGTTTTTCCTATTCCTCCCATCCCTACTATTGAGATGACAGGAACATTTTTTTCTTCTACAGGAATCTCATTTACCAACTTGCTTACTAGACTATTTTTCTCAATATCTCGATCAAATATTGTAGAAACATCAACAAAAGAAGTAGTTTCCAACCGTTCAAGTTCTTCACTACTTGTAATTACTTTTAAACTATAAGTATCTTTCTATTTGGTAATTGAATTGAGGCTTTCATTTATCTCTTTTATCTTGAAAGCAATATCACGACGTAAAACAACTTGTTTAAAACAAAATCTAGGCAAGGGGAAGCAAAAGCATACCTTCTTCTTAGGAACATATGCATTTTCAACTCCCTCTATTTGTAACTTCAACATTGCAGTGTTCCACTCGTCTAACACGTCCTCCATATCGTAGGATACATCTTTGAGCTTATCCAACCAATCTGCGATAACTTTGTCCTTGACTTGTCTTTGCTCAGCATCAGCGAGCACAGCTTGAACGGCATGAAAGTTGCTGGTGAGCTTCTTGATTTCCTTCTTGACACCCGTCACCAACCTCACCTCTTGTTGTGCTTTTTGAGTTGTGATTGAAATCAATTGCTCCAAAACAACGGAAACAACTGCTCAGCAGCCATAGTTTGAGATGGAGAATGAATGACAAAAGAAGGAGAAATTGTATGTTTTTTAGTTATCACTTGAATGTGTTTGTGATGTGAAACTAATATTGCCTTTGTTTTTCATTTTTATAGTCCATGCATGGAAAGAAAAGAATACTTGAGCTAGTGAACGAAGTGAAACCTTGCTTTGGCATATGTTAATACTTTCTCCAAGTCCAAGATATTCTCAGAATTTTTTCTTAATGAACACGTTACAAAAAGGAATAAGCTTTGAATGCTTACTTTTACAATAACTTATATGCTTTTCAGCTTATATTCCTTCATTCAAATTTTCCATGAGGGCCCATCAAATACCTACTCGTTGCGATTGTTACAGTTTCAGAAAAAAAAAAAAAAATTGCTAAACTTGAATTCTTTTAGTTAAATTCATCTTTTTAATTGTTTCCTTGAAGTCCAATTATATGGACTGTTTGGGACTACATCAGTGGACTCATATATTATGTTTGGACCCATATGACTATGATTATTTTCGAGATTGGACTTAACTTGACAAATCTAGTCTTATATCCATTCGTTTTTAAATGAAAAAAATAAACAAATAAATATAGGTTTTGATTATATTGAACTTTATTTGAGATTTAAAGATAAACATACTAAACAATCAAACAGAGTGAAACCTTGCTTTGGCATATGTTAATTCTTCCACTAAGTCCAAGCTATTCTCAAAATCTTTTCTTGATGAACACGTTGCAATGAAGAATAAGATTTTTTTTTTTTTTAGATATAATTAAAAAAGGAAAAAAAAAAGAAAATAAAAAGAATAAGCTTTGATTGCTTCCTTTTATAACAACAATGTATTGCTTTTCAACTTATATTCCTTTATTCAAATTTTCCATGATGACCCTTCAAATACCTCCCCCATTTCGATTGTTACAGTTTTAGGAAAAAAAGAAAAAATTGCTAAACTTGAATTGTTTTAGTTAAATTAATCTTTTTAATTTAATGGTTGCCAATTGTTTTGTTGAAGTCCAATTTATGTGGACTGTTTTGGACAACATTAAGGGACCCATATATTATGTACAAAACCATCCCATTTGAACAAGACATGAATACGATTATTTTCGAGATTGGAATTAACTTGACAAATCTAATCTTCATATCCATTTGTTTTTAAATGAAAAAATAAACAAAAGATAAGTTTTGATTACATTGAACATTATTTGAGATTTAAAGATAACCATAATAATATTTAACTGCATTTTTTTTTAGACACTACTAGATAATTTCATCATATTTATAGTGTAACTAAAGGAATCAACTTTTTTTAATTCTTAATTTTTTAATTTTACTAAATT
This sequence comes from Dimocarpus longan, assembly GCA_022984855.1. Taxonomy (NCBI): domain Eukaryota; kingdom Viridiplantae; phylum Streptophyta; class Magnoliopsida; order Sapindales; family Sapindaceae; genus Dimocarpus; species Dimocarpus longan. The sequence goes on from CM041013.1 coordinate 15,794,931, forward strand.
TTAAACCTTTAAATTTTGTAAACGGCTGGTTTATAGTTCAAACTAAGTTAGCCAAAAAAATCCTCCAAAAATTAATGGTTTTAACAACTATTTCAATTATTTGGTTGAAACCAAATTTATATAGGCTGTTTTAGACAGCATCAGAAAAAACTCACAGCCCAATCCACAAGACCCATATTTGTTATTATATAAAAAAGAGCATAATGTTGTACAATGTTTTACAGTGCATGCATGGAAAGAAAAGAATACTTGAGGCAGTGAACAAAGTGAAATCTTGCTTTGGCATATGTTAATTCTTCCTCCAAGTCCAAGCAATTTTCAAAATCTTTTCTTCATTCACACCTTAAAATAAAGAATAAGCCTTTTTCTTTTCTTTTCTTTTTTAGAAATAAAAAAAGAATAAGCTTTGATTGCTTACTTTTACAATAACATTAATATATTTCTAAATTCAAATTTTCCATGATGATCCTTCAAATACCTCCTCTGCTGCGATTGCTATTTTTTCAAAAAAATTGCTAAACTTGAAATGTTCTATTTAAATTCATGTTTTTAATTTAATGGTTGCTAGTTGTTTTGTTAAAATTCAACTTATTTGGACTGTTTTGGACAACATCAATGGACCAATATATTATGTATGGACCCATCTCATTTGAATGAGATCTGACTAGGATTATTTTAGAGATTAGACTTAACTTTACAAATCTAATCTTTATGTCCATTTGTTTTTAAATGAAAAAATAAATAAAAGATAGGTTTTGATTATATTGAACACTATTTGAGATTTAAAGATAAACATAATAATGCTTAACTCCATTTTTTTAGATATTACTGTACTATTTTGTCATATTCATATTGTAGTTACACAGGAACCAACTTTTTTAATTTTACTAAATTTTAAACCTTTAAATTTTATAAAGGGCTGGATTATAATTCAAATATGTTAATTAGCAAAACCCTTTAAAAATTAATGGTTTTAGAAACTGTTTCAGTTATTTGGTACAACATTAATGAGCTAACAATAAACTTACGGCCCAACCCACATCTATAATTATATGCAAAAGAAAATATATTGTACAATGTTTTGTACCAGATGATGTACGAAACTAAATGATGAAGTGATATCCGATATATCTATCGATATTTTCTTATTTTGAGAGGATTGATGTTAAAAATGTTCTTGAATATTCTTGATGTTTTGATAATATTCCTAATATTTCCACCAATTTCATAAACTTAGAACCCTAATATTTTTATCGAAATCGATATTTAATTCTTTACTTCTATATCTATTATTATTTTTGAAGGAATAAAATGAAGACCACTAACAATACAAAGCGTTAATTGCAACAAAATAAATTAAGAACTAACAACACAATGCGTTAATTGCAACAAAATAAATTAAGAATGAGGTAGATTATAATTTTGGGAGAGATTTCCTTCAATTCATCTCATAAATTATAGTTACATCAATTCTTTTTTGTGTCTCCTTACAAATGATCAAGTCCAAAAACAAGATATTTCTTTCATATTTTTCTCACATTTTATATCCATAACAAAACAATGCGCTAGGCAATTGATGAACATGAAAGGTAATTAAGAGTGATCAAATTAACAAAAAATGATTTGATGTGTAACACCCCTCACCCCGATTTCTCGTCGACGCGAGATTCGAGGCCAGGAGCGTTACGGTTCCGAACTGAAAATTCATTTATTCATTTATTTGAAATTTTTCTTTTTAAAAGAAATAGAATCACCACTAAAAGTTTTACAATATTGAAAAAAAAACATTAATATCATTTTCTCATTTATAATTTTTCGAAAATTCGACAGAGTTTCCTCTGTTTTCTAATAATCCAAAATTTAAAACCTGTAAAAAAAATTATAACACTTCTATAAAATTCATTTCTCAACTCTAATTCGGACCTCCCGTCCGATTTTCAAAAAAATCCAAAAATCACTTCAACACGCAACCATTTAAAATCAATAATTAATCAAAATTCAAAATCCATCATCATGAGTTTTACACTACATACTTATCAAATAATATACCTAACTCACAAATTATTTTAAAACTTTAATACAAATTATACTTTATAGACATTTAAATTTAAAAACTTATACGCATACATATACATGCATGATGGTACCCATATACAAATCCACATGATGTAAAATGAATATTACTCAAAAATTTATAACGGGATGTGACTTGTAGAATATCTGCAGAGGTTTCGTCTTCGTCTCGGCAACAAGCCCAATTCAATTACCTGCGCGTGGTAAATCCAACACGCTAAGTATTTCTACTTAGTGGGTGTACACTTAATTTAAAAATCATAAAACTTTATTTTATTATAATATAATTTCATAAAATTTTTCAACAATATTTGTGAGAGTTCAGCAGCAAACACAAGTTATAACGTGCATAGAACTCTCATTTCAAAAGTGACTTTACAAAATTCAGTTTTATTCAATTTCAAATAAACCTTATATAACACATTAATATTTATTTATTGACAAATAGATATAATCATACTATTTCTTTTGACGGCATTTGGAAATAATTTTCACCAAATATTTTTCTTTACTAAAATTACACAAGTAAATCTATTTACTAGTAACTACACATACAAAATACATACAGATTATTATTAGACATATCAATTATATTTGTAACAATTCTATTACATATAACTATGAAAATACTTTACTATTTATTATACACATTAATTACATAATAACCGTTTTTCCATCTATGTACACATCATTTCACATATTCAGCATATAAAATTTGCTGTCGTAGTAATCCATTAGTATATATATATATACATATATATATATATTCTTTTTAAATTTTCATAATAAATCCTAATGTAATTATTTTATTAACAGTTTCAAATATCTAATTTATATACTTAATATTCAAACTATTACTTATGAATCATATCAATTCGATTTTGTAAGGATTTTATTTCAAATTCCGATGAAATTATATTACTAATAATTATACTTATTAAATATTTATCAATCATTTTTCATATATATATATATATATATATATACATATATATAACACCATGGCATTTAATAATTGTCATTTTTAAAAATTCAATCACAATTAATATGTTACACAATTTCAAACTTTTATCCATTTCGCTAATTACCCTTTTATTAACAATCTCGGATGTAAAACATATAAAATTCTTTATATCCCGTTATAACTCACACAACTTTTCAAATAATATTATTAACGTCATTATCAAATTTTTTATCTAAAAGTTACTAATCGATTATTTCATTACATAGATACAGTATATAACTCATTTCTTTCCGATTCTTAATTAGATTATTTTCATAAATGATTTTTCCTTTTTCCCAAAACTTAAATCATAAATCTAAATTTTATAATCTTTTTAAATATTTATTTTATAACATAATAAATTTCATTTTAATCATTTTTAACATGGTAACTCAACTTAAATTTTACAATAATGAAATCAAACGAAATACATGACGATCAAATTTTTTTTTTTTTCAAACATATATAAATATATATTTTATCAAACCTGAATCAATATAAACTGCAATTCACATAAACTTTTTCCACATTCGTTGTTAATCACATTTACACTATTATCTTTTCAACTCAAATTTTTTTTTTTTTTATATCATAATCATACTTATATTTCTGAAAATAGCACATTATCATCAATTAAAAACCAAAATACAAGATACGAATTTCAACGATATATTCGTAAATACATCAGCTGATTATTTAAAAATTTTAACCAATCATAAAATTTATGACATCATATCACTTAATAAATAAAATGCCAGCATTCCTCATATCAAATCTTATTTGTCACATCTAATTATAATACTGCCATTTTCTTCCATTTCATTTCTCTTTTCAACATATTTCACACATTTTACTTTATCAATTAACATTGATCAAACATTTTTACGATTCTACCATTCTTCTTTAATTAGAGCCATTTGTAAAATTCTATCACGATACCATGGATCGGTAACGGGTTTACTGGCATCAGCCAGACTAAACGGCAACCCCGGCAACGGTCGCTCGGTGTCTATCCACCGGGTTGCATATCACAATTTGTTTCCGTTTCAGGACCGGGCACTCGGTGCCTCTCAAAGTCCGTCATACAACGTCTATAAGCAATCATAACGGTGCAGTACTGCTAAAAATCACCCTATTGGCTAGCCAACTACCAATCCCCACCTACCGGTGATTAGATTTACGCGGGCCCTTATAATTTATTTATTAATCACTAAAAATCTTCACACATATATATATACATACAACTTTTATCTTTTAATAAAAATTTCATTTAAACACCAATAAACACAATTTCATCCACGATTTTTCTCATATTTGGAAATTATCAATATAAACGATATAAAACACAATTATATATTCAATTAATTCATCAATTCTTTTTCAAATGTTCATACCTTTATTCCGATATATATATATTCGGTCAAGGTACTCAACTTATTCATTTCTTTCCGTTTCATTTCGTTTTCTTTTTCGTTTACGTTCAAAATTCAGTCAAATCATATTTAAACAATCTTTCAGAATAATTTATCAAAATAATTTCACGCACTTCAAAACCCAACAAAATTTAAATCCCATATATATATAAATACTTATTTAAATCACTTATTTAAATTTCTTTGTGTCACCTCTCATGGCCACTATGAATGACCATTTTGCTCCTAATTTCAGAGTTAAATTTTTAATAAAACCCTTTTTCTTTTTCTTTACCACAAATTAGTTCTAAGAAATAAATTTTATCTATTTAATTTTTTTTATTACTTTATATATATATTTTTTCAATTTGATTTATTTATTTATTTATTTGTTTTTAACCATTGATCATTCAAACATTATTTGAATAATATACAGATGGTATAAAATGACAAAATTACCCCTAGAGCATGCTACACATCAATTTCGATCATAGGGTATATTATTTCCGAAATTATTTTTCAAATCCATTTTTCATTAAATAAACTCATCCAGGAGTATACAATTAACATTCAAATAACATTTAAAACCATTTAACATCTCAAATAAATAACAAAAACAAGTTTCAAGGGATTTATATAATTGATTCAAAACTAATAAATTAAAAGTTTCAGAATAAGTGTACACCAACCTTATGGGCTCGCTTTTTAGTTTCCTACTTACCCAATAGGAGGTTTTCAGGCCTCTCAAACCTTTCCTAAGGCCTCTAAAATTAAATCCTCACTTAGGATTTCAAAATAAACAAAAATAAATAATAATATCAACTTAATAAATCAAACTACTAAAACAATTTCAAATACATATTTATGGATGTATTTCACACTTTTAAACATAATCTATCCTAAAATCACCCACACATACCCATTTATTTCTTTAATCTCATCAGACCCAAAATTAAACTTGATAAATAGATGGGTTTTAGAAATTTTTGAGCTTAGAAATAGGTAAATCATATAAAAATTAAGAGATTAAAGCAACTAAATGAAAAATAAAACAAAACAAAATGAAAAAAAAATGGAAGAAGACTCATGGCAAGCAGACCAGAAGCAGAAGCAGAGTCGGCTGGTCTGGAGCAGAAAAACAGAGTGAAAAATCTAGAACAATCGGGATTTATAAGCACCAACATTTGAAAATTATGTTTTTGCCCCAAAAGTTTTGATATTTACAAATTAACCCCAAAACTTTTTATTTTCTGTATTTACACCCCTACTCACATTCTAGTATCCCATTTGACATTCTTGCCATTACATCATCCCGTTAACTTATTCAAATTTATCCAAAACCTTATTTCATCGAAAAATATTTAACTTATTTTAATTAAAAATAATAATAATATTAATAATAATAGTAATACTAATAATTGTATAATAAATTCTTTTTATTCAATTCAAAAATTATTCATTATAATACAATCTAAATACTCTATCATAACCTTCTCATTTTGCTACTTATTTTATTTAAACTCAAAAATAATTCTTTACGGGGCAAAAACGTTTTCGAAAATATTAAATTTCACCTATTACGATTAAAACATGTTTCAATTGTACGAATTTCATTAAATTCAAATTTATTCTTATTAAATAAATTACTTATGAAATCAACAAATATTAATTGGACGGAATTAATTATCGGGGCGTTACATGATAGACTACTATTTCAGATTTGAACATGCAATGTTTACAAGAAAATATCCAAGACTTCTATTGGCAATAAGATTGGATTTTCTAATCATTTGCTCTCAAATTTTTAACAGAAACTAGAATAGTTATCATGTAAGAAATGTGTATTGACATTGATTGGTAACTCAAATGTGCAACATCAGGCAGCCTTGTGCAAAAGACACCATTATCTACACTGCTTGAGGCATTTGCCTCCTTTAAGAATTGAATTATGTTGTTAACCAGTTTGGTCAAGGAATTCGGTGATTTTTAAAGTGCGATCTTCTCTATTTATTTTCAACAACATTCCTCGTATCTTTGCTTTAGTGTGCTAGAGGCAAAAAAAAAAAAAAAATCAAATTAGCATTGGTTTTGGTTTGCTTAATTTGAGCTTTGAAAAGAAAGAAGTTGAGAATCATGAACCGAAGACTAACAACAAGAAGGTGGTGATCATCCTGGTATTGTTCTTGCTCATGGGAAGTGGTGATGTGGCCAAACTTCAAATAGGTTTACTAGCACTACAAGAAAACTGTCCAACCATCATGCCCGGTATGGTTGCGTATCCATACCGGGCAGAGTGCCCGGCGTGCCTGCCCTAGGTATGGATACTTGAATATCCGTACCGGACGGGTACCCGGTATGGATATTCATTATCCATACCGGGTTAGGACCGGTATGGATAAACGAAATTGGGCGACGCCAGTCGGGTCGACTCGAAATATCTATACCGGTCGGCCCGGTATGGATAATTAATCTCCATGCCATTAATTCTTCCTATAATTTTTGCTCTCATTCTTCCTTCAACAACCTTTCAGATCCCATTAATTCCTACCCAATCTTGGGGTTACAAATGTTTAGAGATAATTAGGGCTTGTTGCTTCTTTCTTCCTGAGAACAAGCATATCCACTAATGTGAGGGGGCTGTCTTTCATGGTGGCCTAGGCCAAATCTTAGACCCTATAATTTAGGATCATTGGATTGATAGCAAAAATATCCATTGTGCCTTCCAAGATAAAATAATGACTAAACTTCATTGTCATATATTAAGCCTTTAGACTTATGCACATATTCATACAAAACAATGTATGCCGCTTGCCTTATTAAATACAACACTAATGTCTAAGGTTTTTATTCATGACAGTTAACTTAAATATGCAGCTCAATGCCCTTTTTATAATAGTCTACTTAGCCTTACAATTATTACAATGACAGTAAAGTCCTGTCATTATATTCCTCATTTCATATTTTCGATGACAGTACAGGCCCTTCAGGAAATAAAAAATGATTTTAGACGCAATATTGTTTAGTAAAATTATTTGTTATAACTGTTAAGTCATCCAACAGAAAGAATAAAAAGAAAGAAGTGCAATCAGATGGTGACGAGTGGAGGTTGGCGATCGGTGAGATGCAACAGTTAGGAGGTGTGACGGTCAAATAAAAAGGTTGGCTACTCAGATAGTTAACACCGGTGGTTGGAGGTTCGACAATGAGGTGGGACGGTCGTGGGTAGAAGTGCGATGGTGCTGGGTGGAGATGTGAGAGTAGGGGGTACGAGGGTCAAAGAAAATTGTTGGACAGTGAGAGAGTGACCGACGGTGGATAGAGGTAAGATGAGACGGTGGTGGGTAGACGTGCGATGGTGAAGGACAATAGTGAGGACTTCGGACGGTGGGTTTTGTCTAGTGGTGGACCCAAAAATCTATATGAAGGAGTCACTTTTATATAATAATTTTAACATCAAGAAATTAAACTATATAAAAATTTCTGTGTAATATTTTCTTAAATTACTAGAATGACGTTATATGAAATAAAAATATTTAAAATATATAATCAATAGAGAATATGTAGTTTTATTTCTTACAAGATTGTAAATAAAATTTCTTAAAATAACATATTTAATACAAGTATAAAAACGAAAGCATACTAATTGTGAGTTGATTGTGCATTAGTTTCATTTTTCTTAATGAGAAAAGTTTAAATTTCATATTACTTAAAAAAATGAATAAAAACTTAATTTAGGGATATGTCTTATTTATGATGACATGATTACAAATAAATATATGTAATCAAACTATATATATTTATTAGTAAAGCTAGTAATCAAGTTATATTTATATTCTTTTATCTAATAAATGTATGTAATTTATAACAAAATAAAGTAAAATAAAAATAAAAGATAAAAACAATTATAATTCATATGAGTATTTTTATTTATAAATTTTATCATATAAAATAGTTTATGTAAAAGAATAATAATTTACACTAAATAAATATGAATAAACCAAGACCTATTAAGATTGAATAATACTATATGTTTTATTTCTTGGTTAGTTTGTATAAATATAATATAATTTGTAATAAAACAAAAAAAATACATGCACGTATTTATGAACAAAGCAATGATTAGGAGTGAATAAAAAATTAGAAAAAAATAATGGTAGTAATGACTCCAAAGGGGATTAAACCATGGTTTCCCCTAAAATAGAAAGCAGCACAACCATCAAAGCCAGCATGTTCATGTGCTTTGTTTTGGAATGTTTTTTATATAATGTACTAAATGACTGAAAATGGAGAAAAAACAAAATCTTTTAGGTGGGCTTCAAATTGAACCCGTGATTTCATGAGAGAAAGCGGTGCACACAATCAACAACGCCACTCTGTGCAAATGTCATGTTGCCATATTATATTTATATATTTAAATTATATTAATTAATTTTTAAAAAATTTCAGGGGGGCACGTGTGCCCCCTAGCCCAATGGTGGGTCTGCCCTGGTTTTGTCCCTGAACCATTGCAAGTCCCACAGCTTTCAAGACTTGTTATCTCAATCTCTTTTTCAATTTAGGACAACACTGTAATATTCATCCTGGCCATCAACTGCTCTGTCTGGAAGCTCTGCCACCCATGCCCTCAAAAAGTGACTCAAACAAATCGAAAGAATTGCTGAAATCCTGGCATAGTTAAGCAATTGATCCAACCATGAGTCATAGGAGTTGAGAATATCAAAAGAAATAATAAAAGCAATGATTTTCTTTTTTATAACCAGGATTTAACTTGCTCCCATTCCCATGCCAGCATCTTTAAGTCCAGCCTCTCCATACTTATCATATAAAGATCGTTTCTCATCATCTGATAAAACCTGTAGAAGTGTACAGACATTTATCAATGAGGATCAAATGCTTCATACTATTGCTATAAAATTTATGGCAGTCATTAATCACAAGCAACAACTGAACATTTACCTCGTACGCATTGCTAATTTCCTTGAATTTCTGTTCTGCATTAGGTTCTCGTCTGCAGCATCAAATAAACTAACCCTTAAGCAACAGTAATAGGATACCAATAAGACAATGCAACAAGCAAACAGACTACGAGACTTTTCTTTTCCTTATTTACTGTCTTTTATGGAAGAAGAAGACTAAGTGGGTCTCTATCACTGCATCAGCCACTTAAAATTATTTATTTTTACAACTTAAGTCGAAGTGTTGGATGAAGCCACTGGCCTCCACTATATCATCATGACACCTTTATTAAAAATACTTAACTATAAACAACTAACTAATTCATGACTTCAATATTAATATACTTTTCTTTTAGTATATTTGCCGAAGATGATATTGATTGCTTTATGTATTGACAACCATTTCCAATTCTAAGAACACAGAGAAAGGGAGAATATAATAATTTGATAAAGATTGAACATGGATTTGTGAGCAACTCACCAAATAAATTACACTTTCCTTTCTCTTTCAAGAGACTAGGTGAAGTTTTTGCCTTGAATAGATTTAAATCGATCCTCAATTGCACTGCTTGAATAGCATAACTGTAAAATTCAACATGTCTAGTAAATCATGAGTTCTGCATTGACAATTTAATTCTGCATGATAAGCCTTGATGTGTAGATGGAATGTGGAACTTGGTTAAAATCATCCAAAACAGAAGAAAATATTATAGAAAGAGTCAAAAGTTTTGATTTTGTCTAACCTTTCTGATCATTGCCCTATCATGTTGGATTCTTCTCATAGGAATTGGGGTCATACTCCTTTCAAGTTTGGGAATATTTGGCTGGAACATAATTATTTTTTTAGAAATATGAAGGATTGGTGGAGTGAAGTGGACTTGCAGGGGTGGAAGGGTTATTCATTTATGAAGAAATTGGAATGGGTAAAAAGGAAGCTGAGAGAGTGGAATAAAGAAGTTTTTGGAGACATCTTCAAGCAAAAGAGGGAGATTGAGGATAGAATTTTTGTTTTGGATAGATTGGAAGATGATGGGCTGCTTTCTGACTCTTTGAGATCAGAAAGATCTCATTTGAAGTTGAAGCTAGAGAAGATGGTGTGCAAGGAGGAAATGTTATGGAGACAAAAGGCTAAAGTTAAATGGGTTAAAGAAGGAGATTGCAATTCTAAATTCTTCCATAAAGACGTTAATGAGAGGATGAGAAGGAATTGTATTGATAAGATTGAGTTAAATGATGGGTTGATAATCGAAGAGGAGGGAGCTATTGAAGGTGAAATCATCCGATTCTTTAAGGAGTTGTATTCTAAAGAAGATGTGAAGAGACCAATCATTCAAGGTTTATATTGGAACCGTATCAGTAGAGATAAAGCCATTTCATTGGAAAGACCTTTTGAAGAAGAGGAAGTCAAGAAGGCGGTGGCGGATTGTAGCAAAGAGAATGCTCCAGGTCCGGATGGATTTAGCTTTGACTTTTTTCATGCTTGCTGGGAAATTATTAAAAATGATTTGATGGAGGTCTTTTTGGAGTTTTTTGAGAACGAGATAGTTAATAGAGTCACTAATGCAACCTATATTTGTCTCATTCCAAAAAAATCTGGCTCTTTAAAGATTGGCGACTTTAGGCCAATTAGCTTGGTGTCTAGCTTGTACAAAATTATTATAAAAGTTCTTTCCCTAAGGCTAAAAGAGGTGTTGGACAGTATTATTTCTAGTTGCCAGTCTGCTTTTGTTAAAGACAGGCAAATTTTGGACGTTATTCTGATGGCTAATGAAATGGTGGAAGAGTTTAGATCGAAGAAGAGAGAAGGTGTTGTTTTTAAGATTGATTTTGAAAAAGCCTATGATCATGTCGATTGAGATTTTCTAGACTTTGTTCTGGAAGCAAAAGGTTTTGGGCTAAAGTGGAGAAGTTGGATAATGGGCTGCTTAAGGTCTGCAAATTTTTCGACTGTGATAAAGGGGAGACCCAGGGGAAAGTTCTCTGCTACTAGAGGGCTTAGACAAGGTGATCCTCTATCCCCTTTTCTATTTATTCTTTTGGTGGATTGTTTGGGAAGGTTGGTTGATAGAGCTAAGGACTGTCACTTGGTGGAAGGATTTTGTGTTGGTAGGGAGAACGTTACTGTATCTCACTTATAATTTGTTGATGATACTGTTTTCTTCTCTTTCGGGGATGAAGAGAATTTTGCTTCTCTGGTTGCGGTGCTCCGTTTATTTTGTCTGGTGTCTGAGCTGAAGGTAAACTTGGCTAAGAGTGTAGTGGCGGGCATAAATTGTGATAATAAGATGTTAGAGGATTTGTCCTATGATTTTGGGTGTGAGATAGGGAGATGGCCGCTGAAATATTTAGGACTACCGTTGGGAGGTAATCCGAGATCTTTTGAGTTTTGGACTCTAGTGGTGGAAAAAGTTGATAGAAGATTAGAGGACTGGAAAAATGCTTTCCTTTCTAGGGGTGGAAGATTGGTCTTAATTCAAGCTATATTGCATAATATTCCCACTTATTATTTATCCTTGTTCAGAATTCCTATTGAGATAGCAAAAAGGGTTGAGAAGATTATGAGGAATTTCTTGTGGGAAGGTATTGGCGAAGGTAGAAAGAGTCATTTAGTAAGATGGAATGTTGTTTCTCGCCCTCAGCATAAAGGTGGATTAGGAATTGAGAATATAGTGATTAAGAATTTGGCTTTGCTTGGCAAGTGGTTATGGAGGTTTCCTTTGGAATCTAATTCTCTGTGATATAAAGTGATTAAAAGTAAGTATGGAGTCCAAGGAAATGGGTGGGATTTTAATGCGGTTCTTTAAGGCGGTAATAGATGTCCATGGAAATCCATTATGCAAGGTTTCAACGCTTTCTCGAGTAATTTAAGGGTTGTGGTTGGAAATGGTGCTTGAATTCGATTTTGGGAGAATTGTTGGCTGGGGTACCAACCTTTTTGCCTAAAGTTTCCAAGATTGTACAAACTCACTTCTTCTCAAAATGTCTCTGTTTTAAGTAGAGTGGATTATTCTTCTTCTCATAAAGGATAACTCTTTGATTTTAGGAGAAACTTGAATGATAGGGAGATTGAAGAATTTTCTTCTTTTATTTCTATTCTTAAGGGTGTTTCTCTTAATCCTGGTTTGGAGGATTGTAGGGCGTGGAGATTAAGTTCCAATGACATCTTCTTGTGTAAGTCCTTTTTTGAAAAGTTGGTCCAAGATGATTCGATTACTAGGTTTAAGTTTGATAAATTGATATGGAAGTCAAAAGCTCCAAATAAGATCAAGTTTTTAGTGTGGCTTCTGGTTTATGGGAAATTAAACACTTGTGACATAATTCAAAAGAGATACCCTAGTACTTGCCTTTCGCCATTTCGGTGCGTCATATGCAAAAGTGGGGGGAAAAATTTGGATCACCTGTTTCTTCTTTGTTCGGTGGTTGGTTTGTTGTGGAATAGGTTGTTTTCTCTAGTTGGCTTGAGGTGGGCAACCCCTAAGAGTTTACATGCCTTTTTATTGGAAGATTTTGTAGCTTTAGGAGGAGGTAAGAAGGCTAGGATTCTTTGAAACTGTGGAGTCTTCGCTATCCTATGGGTTATTTGGGAGGAAAGAAATAGCAGAATATTCGAAGAGGTCGAGGAGGAGGACAACTTCTTAAGGGATAAAGCGTTCTATTTAGCCTCTCTCTGGGCGTCTTCTAGTAAAGAATTTAAATATTTATCTCTATCTCTTATCCTATTAGATTGGAAGGCTGCTGTTTGTTGATTGTTTCTTTCTTTTTGCCTTTAGGTTGTCATTTTGATTGTTTGTTCTTTGGTGGACTTCTGGTTCACAGATGTATTTTTTTTTCTTTTATTAATAAAGTCTTTGTTTCTTATAAAAAAAAAAAAAAAAATTTGATGAGAAAAGAAATGTTATATAAACGTTCTTCCAAGCTGGTGGTATGCACATCACCTTTTGTCATTGATTTCTCAATAAATTCATGTCGTAATAAACTTGCTTCACAGCATCAAGTTGAAAGATAATATATCAAGTTTTCTTCACACGAAAAAGATATTTCAACTTCCTAAAAGTTGTACAGTTTTTGCAGATGTAACTATCAGCTGAAGGCTCTTAATGGTGAGTTATATCTCAATATCTACGTATCAATAACTTAAGAACACGCACAATTGAAAAGTTATTATAACAACTTGATTGAAGCTTAGTGTCTAGCATCAAAATAGCAAAGAAGGCGTTGCTAGTGATAACAAGAACCTGATATATCCATATGTGTCCAGATGACACATGTTCAGGTCTCTTGATGTCAAACCACAATAAGTAAGGTTTATGCGATAGAAGCTGCATGCTCCAAGCAACATCTTACAAACTGTAATCAAAGACCATAAGTTTGTTTGATGAGCATTGAATAACATCAGGACATGGAAAAGATTAATAAGAAGCAGTTAAAATGCAATGTAAGAATTCGATATGATGAAACAAAGTGTAGGATGAGTCTATAAGAGCAAAATCAAAAGCAAGAATTTATATATAGTAGCTCTTATAAGTAATAACACAGCATGTTTTGCTTGTTGAGAAATTGAGTCACAGTTTTCTGCAATTCAGGTTTCACTGTATAATTCTTGAGGGAGAGAAACAAGACTGCCATAAAACTCTACATTCTTAAAATTTGAATGTAACGATTGGAAGAGTATTTTTACTTGGTCCAAACCATTGATAAGAAAGTAGCAGTCGGTCACCATACTACTACACCTTTAGATTTTATATTATGACTACTGAACATAAGTACATTTGAGACAATTCAGCGGTTGGGAACTGTATGCAGCACAGACATGTTTCCAAAGACCAGTGGCCGTGCTTGCGTAATAAAGCAAGAGTCTTGGTTGGCAATGCACTCATTAAGCTTCCAACTTTTCATGGTACCGTTTTGCTGCCAATGTCATGCTATTTTAATTACTTGAGAGTAGCAAGGTAGACTGGCGAACAGCAAAAATAAGGAAACAGAGAATTAAGGAAAGGCACTTGGTTACTGATGATCTATGCAACCCTTTTCCTTTGAGAGCACAACACTGGCATCATGTCCCGGAATCTTGTTCTCAGCTTATTCTAGCGTTAACCCAACCTTATCTTTTATTGCAGTCCTGCATGCACCATTCATCAACAAATCACTTCTCTTTCCTAGAGATATGTTTAAAGTAATAAACAATGTCACTCACATCATTGTGGGATGAATAAAACCAGTAGCCATAAGATCTGCATATATTTCCTAGCAGCATTGTTACTATACCTGAAATTGCCACAGCAAAACAAGATAACATAATCAAACTTTTAGACTTATGCACATATTCATATGAAACAACATATATATATGCTGCTTGAATTGCTTGCCTTTACAATTATACACACCAACTAATATTAGCATTCATGATGGTTAACTTTGCTTTCTGGCTTAACAATTATAACTGGAAATAAAATTAATTAAGCAAAAAGAAATTCCCACTCAAGATGAAGGATAGAGACTTATTTTTAGTAAGCTCTATTACCTTTTGTGTACAAATTTAAATATGAAACCTAAAACTGAAAACAAGAAAATGGAATGAAATTTCATACACTAATTAAATCAAGAAAGAGTGAATTACCTAAATCAAAGAAAAATATCCTGAAAGTTCTGCAATCTATTCATTGAGCTTCCCTTTTTTGTACTCCCATCCGATTCTGCTGCCAATATCATGCTACATTGATTACTAGAGAGTAGTAAGGCAAACAATGAAGATAGAGGAAAGGAATTAACATTCAGCACCCCAAGAAGTTCATAGTGCCGCCATCAAATACAATGGTTGTGGTTTCCTTGGTTGGCACATCTTTACAGCAGGTTCTGGGACCTTCTTCTCAGTTTTATTCATGACTAATCCAACATCATCTCTTATTACAGTTTCTGTTTGTTTTCCTTTCACAAGCTACAAGATATAAGCTTTTGCAGAACACGAGACCGAATAGCACATTCAAGTAATTATCAAATGGTAAATATTACTGTCTTCTTCTGCTCTCAATGTCATTAAGGAAGCCATTTTCATTTTAAAGAAAACATGAACCTATGGTAAAGGATAGGAATTCAATAGATACCTAGCTAATGGAAAAACCAAAAACATGGATCACTTGTTTCATCAACTGCATTCTCTCTTTAGGTTTCAAGAGCCTCCGTAAAGTTTCTATCTTCAAGACTGAAATCCACCTATGCAAATGAGCGGTACAGAATGTCATCAAATTTTTAATGGAACTGGAGTTGTGAGCATGTAACAGATGTGTAGCGACAACCGTTAGTACCTTAACTTCAAATTTGATGACAAAAGCACCAACATGAGAAAGCTTCAAAAGTTGAATTGCCTACTTTGAGAGCATGCTATACTCCCAATTTCTTTACTTCAAGCTCAAATAATGTTTGTCCTCTAGCCTAGATTTGTGACGAAATAAAGAAATGGTGAAACCAGAAAAGAAATTTCATAAATTAACTAATCGAGTAAACAGAAATCACCTAAATCTTACTTACACCACCATGGAAGTATCCTGCAGCTTTCATTAAGCTTCAACTTTTCATGGTCCTATTTTGCTGCCTGTGCCATGATATGATAAAAAACAGATAGGTCAAGGCACACGGTAAAGATAAGGAAAAAGAGAAACAACAAAGGTACCTGATTCCCGATCAGTGAAATCCTTACTTAGTGCCCTCTGTGCTGCCATTACCAACAACAGTTCTTGTTTCCTTCAAGAACACAATGTTGGCATCATGTCCTAGAACCTTATTCTCAGCTTCTTCTATTGTTAACTCAACCTTATCCTTTATCAACATGTAACTTCCATCTCCTAGAGAAATGAGTAAAGCAATAAAGAATGTCACTCACACCATTGTTGGATGAATTATGAATAAAGCAATAAGCCTTATGATCCACATATATATCCCAAGTACAATGTTGCTATTCATGAAATTGTCACTGGGAAGCAAGTTTTCATAATTAAGCTTTCAGACCTATGCACATACTCATGAAACAATGTATGCTGCTTGAATTGCATACCTTATTAATTACGATACTCTCACTAATGTTTTTATACATGACAGTTAACTTCACTATGCAGTTCAATGTCCTTTTAAAAACATTCTACCCAGCCCTACAATTAATAATTGGAGAGAATAATAAGAATCACATTAGAATTAAGAAAAAAGAATTTTCAACTAAAGATAAAGCATAGAGACTTAGCTAAAGAAAAATGAATTTATAAATTATCACCTTTTGGTCATCATTGCCAAGAATTTCTGTCTATTAGTTTTTGTTTCAAGCTAAAAAATGGTGCAATACTACTGCTGCATCAACTATGTAAAGGATAGGAATTCTATATAAATTGAAAATAGATCTATGAGAAGCTTACCTGGAGAATGGCAAAACCAGAATCATTGATCACTTGTTTCATCAATTGTGTTATGTCTTTTGGTTTCAAGATTGTCCATGAAGTTTCTACCTTTAAAGATTTAAAGTCCAATATATACAGATCAGCTGCGTAGAAGATCATTAATTTTTTACTGGAACTGGAATTGAGAGCATGTAACAATGTGTAGTGAACAGCATTTAGGACCTCAATCAACAAGCAAATAGAGGACTTGGGCAAAGCCACCATTATCATACGTATCCAATTTCCTAGAATTTTCCTGAAGCCATAAGGACTGTCATTCTCACTTTACCTTATGTCATTAGATTCTTATATTCTCCCAAAGCAATATTGTAATCATACATAAAACAATATAACCTGATGATCAACAGGGCAGTAAGCATTTACTTGAGTGACTCATCAGTACAGTCAGCTAAGGAGTGTTGAACTGCTTAGTCATCAAGTTGAGAAGTAATACCAGTTTATTTGATTGAAAGAAAAAATCAAGAAAAAAATTAGGAAAGGAATTAGAAAGCAAAAATTGATTTCAGACTTTTCCTCATATTATTTCTCTTCATAACAAAAACAACGCATAGGGATTAAGATGTAACGGAAATAGAGAATGGTCCATCAAAATGAACTACCAATTCAAAACTGAAAATGCCATCATCATCATCAAGAACATCTTAGATGGCATCAACTTTGCCGGAAGCTACAAGAGGGTGTACAATATTTTCAATTTTATATGATGAGTAAATATCAGCAAAGAAGATGTGTGCAATGCCTTTTGCCTGTACCATGAAGGAAGGAAAACAAAAGCAGAAGTGAAGACAAGTAACAGAACACTTTGGACAATGTTATTGTAAAATTCATCTTTCCCTATTTCATGCCGTGTCACCATTCTCTCTTTTTGTGATTGCACAAATTAACCACAGAAAATGTCTACCCCTGAAACATTTAATCTGCAACTACAAAAGATGGGCATGGGCAATTGCCTGTTAGACATGAATTAATCAATAAATTGGATGCTATCACATTTCCTCTTCAACAGGGCTTCCTCAAAATATAGTGTAGCCTGCAAAAGTGGTGCAATATACAATGCGACATAAACTAGTTAAGTTTTGTGTCTAACAATACTTAACTAGTATTGTTAGACATGAATTAATCAACAAATTGGATGCTATCACATTTCCTCTTTGATAGGTCTACGATACAATACTTAGTATTGTTAGACACGAATTAATCAACAAATTGGATGCTATCACATTTCCTCTTTGACTGTGCTTCCTCAAAACAGAGTGCAGCCAGCAAATGTGGTGCAATATACAATGCGACATAAACTGGTTAAGTATTGTATCTAACAATCAATGATATATATATATGTGTATATATATATATATATATATATATATAAACATCCCTATAACAAAATAACAAAAAGAAGAAGAAGAAGAGCTTACAGAGGTGATTGAGGTCTGGATGGGATGGGATGGTGGTGCAAAGCAGGTTTTGACGCATTGACTCGGTTGCACTTTCGACCTTCAGCTCATGGCAAGGATGTCTTTAAGTGAGCACACAATCATAAAACAATTTTAAAAAAGAAACAAACGGTTCAAGAAGCAACCTAATTCCCTTATTAAAAGGGGTTTTATTGAAATATAACCCATTTTGGATGACCCCATTGGGAAATGAACTTTTTATTTTAAGGCATTGCACATTACCTTTTTTTGGACTAAATTACCCTTGATGACCCTGTTTTTGTCTGCCGGTTTAGTCGTTCTCCATTCCCATCTCTCCATTCCTAACATAGTGCTCAAATTTTTCTACAACATCGAAAACAAACTGACAGACTGGATAAATGCGACCATCTTCTGTCACCGATTACCGACCTCAACCCTCGACCGACTGGATAAACGCGACACACCCACTGTCATTCTCCCTCTCTGTAAGCATTGTATGTTCATTTTTGTGAAAAAAACCCTAACCTTCCGACCTGACCTCTGCTCCGCCTAGCAACCCACCGACCGTCGAATGTCTTGTCAGTGACGACTCTCAGGTTGCTTCCACCCAGCGAAAGTTCGAACTAGAAGAAGAAGAAGACGGCAGAATAGGCAAAAAGGTGAAGGCAGAAGAGGCAACAAGTTGAAGTTGAGTGAGAGCCGCGACAATTAGAAGAAAAACTCCATAGTAAGAACACATTGCTTGTGGGGTGTTTTTTGTGTAGTAGGTTTAGTGGTTGTATGTTTTTTGGAACATAAAAAGTTTGATGTTGTTAAAATTATATTGTGAAATTTTTTTTTGAGTTTGTAAATGATTTCGATTCATGTAGTCTATTATGTGTATTGTAAACAGGTGAAGGTTGGGATTTCCAGCGAAAGTTGAAACCAACCTCGAAGGTGGAATTTCAAACTTGAAGGTTGGGATTGGCAAGTTGTGGCTCCCAACCTACAAGGCAATTTCTAACTTAATTAGGAATTGATGTTGGGAATCCTAATTTCCACTTTTGGAGTTATAGCAATGCCATTCCCAAACTTTCCACTGTGCACGTTGAAACCTATCCTGTAGGTTGGGATGTGTAACATTTGGTTGAACATATATATTGTGTGAACTGTAGTTTTACTAGACTGCGAGGTTGGCATCCATGTTTGGGATTCCTAACTTCGACACTGGGATCAAAGGTCGAGTCTGAACTTAGTGATTGGGATTCGCAATCTGTAAGTTGGGATTCCCAACTTACAAGTTGGAATTCCAAGTTTAGGTTGGGATTTCTAGCATCTGGGTTGGAATTCATCACCTTGTGGTTAGGAATCTCATCCCAAGTTCGGTCATCATTCACAACCCTGGTTGAGATTTGTTAACCTTCCCAACCTCCAGGTTGGGATCCGTTAATCTTCTCAACCTTTAGGTTGTGATCCTAATGACAGTATAGTTACTTCTAACCTTTGGGTTGGGATCCCAACCTGAAGTTTAGGAATAACAACTTGAGGTTGGGATCATGGCTCCAAATTACGATTCACAACCACAGTGTTGTGAATTGAGGTTGGGATTCCCAACCTTAAGTTAGAAAAATCCCAACTATTTCCAAACCGGAGGCTAGAATTCGCAACCTCGGGTTAGGATTCCCAATCCATTCTCAACATCGGCATTAGGATTCCTAATTTCTAGGTTGGGAGCATTTGCAATATTGTGTATAAGGTTTCGGAGGCCCAACCTCTTGGGATGCCCAACCTGATCCCAACCTGGAGGTCCAGGTTGGGATCAATTCCAGGTTGGGATTCCCAACTTACCAGTTGGGAATTTTTTTACTTAACTGTTGAGAGGAAACGTTAAGGTAGGTTTGTCAAACCTAGGTTTAAAAGCTAGGGGTTGGTAAATGATATTTGTAAGGCCTTTTTATTGTTGTTTATGTTTGTTAGCATTTTGGTTATGGATATGAGTTTATGCATGTTTATTTAATGTAAGCATTGGTATGGTAAATTTTGGCCGTGTTTCTGAATGTGTGTTTTCAGGTGTTAAGTTGATGTTGCTTTATCAAAATTGTCTGATTTTTATTGATTGTGCAGTTTACATGCAAAATGCATCGGTATAATTTATGTTATATTACAGTTGTATCTTTACATGGAATAAACATTATTTAATGGGCTCTTTCATAATTGTAGGTCTATGTGCAGATGGATGCTCTAGTAATTTTCAGGCTCAGACAGGCAACATTTTTGTTCAAAAGTTACATATTTCTCTAAGTTGCATGCCATAAAAGTTATAGCTGACAAGTTAAGTCAGCAGCAGTTGGAGATGTTCAAGAGTTCATGCTTTGATAAACTATTTCAGATGAATAAGCTTAGGTTCGTCGAACAGTTAGTACATAACTTATTGCTCCGACAGATGGAAAGTGATGATTCCCAAGAGCTATAGTTTGCACTTCCAAATGGCAGTGTCAATCGATTCTCTATGCAAGAGTTTGCCATTGTGACAGGGTTAGATTGTCGTCAGTACCTGAAAGAGGAGTCTGTAAATCAAAATACAAGCGCTGAGACATTCAGCCAGAGAATGTTTTCAGGTACTGGCAAAGTTTCGAACAAACAGTTGGACGTCATGTTTAGGGGCGCTATTTCGGACAATGATGAGGACATGGTGAAACTTGCATTGTTGTACTTTTTAGAGACGGTGTTGCTTGGGAAGGATCTGAAGAATCAGATTCAAATAGAGAATGTTCAATTGCTAGATGATATGAATGCATTCAACATTTACCCATGAGATCGTCGCTGTTACGATATGACCTTGCGTGGGATGAAAAAGGATTTCAAGAAAATGTCCGCGAACGTGGGAAATCGGAGAAAAGGGCAGAAGGCAGATGCTGCCTTCTATTCTTTGTCTGGTTTCCTATTTGTATTTCAGGTACATGTGTTTTGTTTATTGATGTTAGTTTGTAACAGTCACCTCCTTTGGTGATAAACTTTGATGTATTTGTTCTGTACTGGTAGATATGGGCATGCGAAGCAATTCCCAGCATTGGGCTACAAATTGCAGTTAAATCCAACAACTTGCTGCCTCGAATCCTGAGTTGGAGTTCCACTGCAATCCCAAAATCAAGAGAAATAGTTACATTGTTACATCGGTCTGATGTATGTAAATTTATTACTGCTTTTACTACACACGCTACATTCATTTTTCATGTAGATGTTTTAATACATTTGTTTTTCATGTCATGGTTGCTTGAAGCCGACCCGACGTTGGAGCCAACGTCGATAGAGGGAATGGAGGAATTTTGCAAATATTTCGTGAGTAAGCCAGAGGGTGCACCCTGGGTGTCTTCCAACAGCGTTGCCTCTAACAGTCCTGGCAGTGGGTTAGGATGAGAAAATTGAAAAGTTCGCTGCTTCTGCATTTCTGAAGGCACAGCCTACCGGTAGAGTTCCGAATCGTGAGGTACAATCATCTACTCAATGAATTTTGTGGCTGTTTGTTTGGCTTGTTTTTTTAGTATACAACGTCATGTTAACATAGAAACTGATAATACAGGCTGCCAAGGATAACAATAATGGCAGAGCTTGTAATGAGAAACAAGCAATCTACAAACAGTTGGAGCAGCTGCAGGAAGAAATGGCCAACCTACGACAACATAACAACCAAAACCTGCAAGTCGCACGGCTAGAGCTACAGGAAACACATGCACTCCTGCAGAAAACAAACAAGAAAGTTGATATGATTATCGACTTTTTATTTAGGAATCATGTTGTTCCTCCACAACAGCATCTACGTGCATAGAAGGTACACGTCACAGACTGTCGGTAGCAGATATTGCTAATATATTTTAACATGTACTGATTTTTGTTATGCAGGACAACGATGACTTAAATGGTGAAACAAACGAAGATGGTACTGGGCTGGAGGGATCATTGCCGGTCAGGTCACCTGATGGGCATCCAACAGCCAAGCATGAGGAAGTGGACAGCTTTGGTGACAAAATGACGTTCGACCTTATCGTCCTACCTCAACCAAATATAGGCTCGCCTTCCATTGGTTCGGATGCAAGTGTAAAGATGAGACCACAAACCACTGTTGATGTCAGAAAGCGAAACGTTAGTGCATAAATGACCTCCCTTTTTATAGAGTCGCCAGTTGTAGGCAAAAAACGAACGCTGTTGCAGGCTAATCCCGTTGAGGGGAGTGCGAAAGTTAGACCTGCGACATTAGAAAGATTCAGGGAAAAAATGATATTGGACCCTATCCTGCCACCAGAAGCAATAGTAGGGTCGCCTTCCCACGGTTCTAACGAAAGTTTTAAGATCATACCAGAAACAAAATTTTTCAAGTGAATGCGTAAAAAGGGTCCTCAAATTTCCTCTCCGTTTCAGCAATTGGAAGTGGTTCCAACAAAGTGCACCAGATGCAAACTATTTCATAAACCGTCCGAAAGTGAGATTAACGCATTTAAAGCTTGGCGTAACATAGTTGTGCTGAATGAGTTGTATATTCCATTCACTCTTACTCTGTTCATATTTTCTGTTATACATGTACGTTAAATATGGTTATTATATAACATAATGTCACTAACTTGTTTGCCATTATAAACCAACAGTTCGGTTGCCAACAGGAGACTGTTCTCGGCAGTGGTTCAGGGATTTGTGCACTGACAATTTCTGGTTGACTGATTCGCTGCGTATGAATAACTTGTATATTACAAATGCCATACATATATGTGGTAGTATATGTGTATGCATGCAACCTCAATGCAGCATATATTACTTAACCAAACCAAAAACCACTGATGTTTATTGTCTTTTATATGAAAATTGTTTATAACAATTTTTTTACATGCAAAAACACTGCTTCTATTTGATATTTTGCAACATATAGATGCTGCTTTATGCTTTATTCGATGGAAGTCACTCAATTTCCCCACAAACAAGATGGAAGCATTCACAATAGCTGACATTTTGTTTGGGGTAACTACTTTTTTACTATTACATTTAACATCCTGGCATTGAAGCAGCAAACATTTTGTTGTAACTCCTTACTGTTATTGCTTGAATATATGCAGCAACACCTAAATAGTAAATGGGATGCTTATATGAAGAAAAAATGCATTTGGGTAGACGATGACATCTGCGTAAGATACGCAATGGAGGAGGTCGCTAGCAGTACAAGCGCAGTAGGGGGGGGGGGTAGCCTGGCATCCATGGGCAGGACTTACGATGGTATCATACCTTATTACTTGCTTCGGCTTTGTCATTTTCTCGATTATGTTATATGCCGCGACTGATATCGACATTCCCTTCTGCTTGGGGTGTGCGTAGCTGTATGTACCAATGAATTACATGGGTGCACATTGGGTCCTCGTGAAAGTAAATTTCAATGAGCGAACCATAACCCTGTTTGACTCGCTCGGCACGTACATACATGATTACATAACTTTTTTGTAGCCCATATCAACACTATTGCCATTGCTCCTTCAAAAGACGGATCACTAAAGGAATCATGAGGACATGACATATATGTGGTATAGGAAGGACGGATGGACACTAATACATTGTGACGACATACCACAACAAGGACCGATGTAATGCATTGTTGGACATGCATCAGTTTCTGGTTTTGCAATGTTACTTACATGATGTGCTAACTGATATTTTGTCTTATTTTATGCAGTAGTGGTGATTGTGGGATGTTCGTAATCAAGTTGGTGGAAGTCCAATGGTATGCTGGTGGACTCATTCAACCAATCGTAAATCTCACATTTTTGGAAGCAACTAGCCTTTGACCTCTAGAAAATGGTCCAATCAGTTTTTGGGGGGTAAATTTCTTATGGTTGTAATGCCACTGTAAATGTCATACGTCTGTTTAATTTTTATGTTGTTACATTCAAACATATTGACGGTTGATGTTACCTCTTTACAGGCTATTGACCAGGTGACTGAATCACGGTGACTTCAATCTTGTGACACTGCTGTTGCGACATTGAATTCAGATGAGTTGAGATGTGCTCTGTTTGTGAGATTTTTATTTTCAAGCATCAACCGTTTTTGAAGTGTCTACTAGTTTGATAGATAGAATTATAGGTCCAAACTACGTACCTTAACAGCTACTTCAGATTTGTATGTGAAAAGTGTACAGAAGACTGGTATCTGGATGGGCATGAAGCAGGAAACCATCAAGGATATGCCTAGTGGCAATACCGTGGCTATGGTTGGTTTGAATAAGTTCATTACCAAGAATGCTACATTGACAAATGAGAAGGAAGCAGCTGCTCATCCTATTAGAGCATCGAACTTTCCTATCTCACTTGTCGGTCCTATCCCTGTTCAATGCAAGGTTGCATTCGAGCTGCCCAACCTTGATGAAGGTCTCAAATGTTTGGCCAAGTCAAATGTTATGGTTGTCTGGTCAAGTTCATGCGATGATCAACTTTGACTCTGCCCGATGATGGGTCTTTTATTGTACCTGCAATTCCAAGATGTCACCAATTGATGCGTAAATGGTGTTAATTCCATTTCATTCTAAGTTGATGCATAAATTTCGCTTTGTGTTCGTTACACTGTCATTCTTGTTTTTAAAATGTTGGTACATCTTTTGATTATTAGATTCGGATGTTAAGAAGTTGGAAACTTTGAGTAGTTTGTTGAATGTGTCGTTTCTTAAGTGGCATATTGTCTTCGTATGTTCAGTAGGGATGAATGAAATATGTAATGTCATGATGTTAGTGAATTTGATGGTTTGTTGAATCTATTATGTGATGTGATGCTTGGTGGATATGCTTAGATAAAAAAAAGATGCAAACCAGGGATCAATGAAATATGTAATGTCTTGATGTTAGTGAATTTGATGGTTTGTTGAATCTATTATGTGATGTGATGCTTGGTAGATATGCTTAGATCAAAAGAAGATGCAGACCGTAACTTGAAAATGTTTATACTATGTTAATTTCTATTGCTTCTCTTATCCTAAATGACTTCATCTATAGACTAGGGAAGGCAATGACCACTTTGTCATCATTATTGATCAAAACTGATAATATACATGTAACTCAAGTCAAATTTAGAAGCCTTAAAGAGCAGATGGCGCCAACTGCATTATAATTAAAGAAGAAGATAAAAAGAAGAATATAAAAAAACATGGACCATATTGGTTATAAAAAGAAGAATATGTCTCTTTAAGAAAGACAGTTCAAAAATTATGGAAGTTGGTGATAAAAGCTACAAGTTTACTTCTCTTGGCCTGTTGTTGTCCTTTCATCTCCTCAGTAGTTACTCTGACATATATAATTAAGATAGAAATCAAATTAAAGAGAAAGAGAATTTTTGAAACAAGAACAAGATAATTTTTATAATTATTTTAAGACTAACACTGATTGGTCAATAGTATGTTGCGATTTACAAAAATTAACCACTACATGTATGAAACGGATTTTTACTCTTATATCGGAATCAGTTATTACAATAATAACTTGTTCTATGAAGTTAATGGCAATGACGAACGATCAACTTGTTCAATTTCATAGCTGACCTTAAAAAACTATACCATAAAAACAACATAGGTTAGAACAATAGATTTGGCTACCACCATCGTTTACTTTACTACATACCTACTCTTCACTTGAATCAACAGAATGCTCAAATTATTAATATCCCTCGTACCAATGTTTCTTCATGAAATCAGTAACAATAGCTTTGGCATGCAAGTGTTTTTGAACTTGAATAAGCAACTTTGTTTCCAAAGAAAATCTGATAATATATATTGACACTTGCCAACCACAATTGATCGGAATACAATCTCAACAAGTATTTCGACATCATCATGGCGGACATCCATTTAGGCAGATTATGTTCATTTCATTTATGAAGTTGTTAAAAATAAAAGTTGTAATGGTAATGCCATATTGGAATGAAGGACATAAAAAATGTGAAATACTATAGGCTACTCAATGCAACAACGAACTGAGCATACTAAGTTGCAACGTACTAACGTATCTGAAGTTGATCTCCCGCTTGCAAGTGTTTAATTGGATGACATCCAATAGAAGAGACGGTGCAACGTAAAATGTTCTATTCTTAATTTTGACAAAGTCATACACTTGAGCAACACAAATACCAAAACAGAATTTGTATTGTTGTGGTTCCAAGTCAAACTACGAAATTGTTCAAAAGTGTGGTTCATTGTATGCTTCAGCTAGGTTATAAGCCTAAAACAAACTAATTTCAAAAACAAAAAGGAAAACACAACTGTATAAACAGTGCCTCTTCCATATTATATTATTATGGAAGTCTTAATGTGTGACCGTTTCCCCAATTAGCAGTCGGTTTCTAGGCAGCAGACGTGCTAACTGGAATTGGTGTCCTACATTTTTGTCTGTTGTGCTCGAAGCCACCACATCTATTGCACTTTGTTTGTTGCTTACTTTCACCTTTGGAAGGTTTTCTTTTTGTAGAAGGTCTTCCACGAGGCTTACGACCTTCAGGTGGTAGGACAACAGGAACATGAAAATGGTCTGGCCAAATCCACTCATCTTCAGGCCCAACCGGATGGATAGAAGCTGCATATACTGCTGCTAATGCTTCCATGTTGTAGTATAACGCACAGTAGTCGTAACAAGATAGATGGTGACTACTACAGACTACTAATGCATGTGCGCACGACAGTTGGTCCAGCTGAAATTTTTGGCAATCACATGTTCTATTCTCCATGTTCACAACCGGGTTAAAAAATTCATCGATGACGAGGTAGTTATGTATATCAACGACACGCACTGGATAAGAAGAAGCTTTAATCATTCTCTTTCGCAACTTAGCTGCAACCCATATTATCATAGGCGTTTTCATTTTTGCAGCTTCCTCACTCCTTTCCCAAAACCATTTTTGAAGTATGCCACGTATATGTTCTATTAACTTCATTATCGGTAGCTCTCGTGCCTTATTCAAAATGGCATTCAAACACTCTGCAATGTTTGTTGTCATAATGGAATATCTTCTACCATGAAACTGACATCTAGCCCATTTGGTAGGATCCGCAAGAATCAAATACTCAGCTGCCTTGAGATTAACTCTAGCGATTTGGGACATGACTTCATTGAACACTGAAACCCGATATGCTTTGGCTGCCTTGTAAAACAACTGATGTAGAAAACCTGAACCTTTACAATTGGCCTTCATATTTTACCCCAGGTGATACATACATATTCTATGCAAAGCCAGTGAAAATGAATGTGCAATAACCGTTGCTATACTTATGTTTCGGCCGAAAATGAACACTAGATAATCTACTTCTCCAATATACTCATACAACTTTATCATAAACCAAATCCATGCATCATCATTTTCTGAATCTCCAATGCCAAAAGCTAATGGGTACACTTGGTCATTTTCATCCATGTAAGTCGCAATAAATATGGTACCTTTATACTTGCATTTGAGGAAAGTTCCATCCATAGCTATAACGGGCCGAATGAAAGATCTAAATCCAACAATAGAACCTCCTAATGCCATGAAAAAGTATTTGAATCGATTAGAAGCATCACATTCAAAATGAGTTATAGTCCCTACATTTTTCATTTCCAACATGGCACAATACAACGGAAGCACAGTATAGGACTGTTCCGGTGATCCCCTAGCTAGCGTCATTGCAACCTCTCTAGCTCTCCATGCTTTATTATAAGTACAAGTCATCCCATACCTTTTCTTCATGTCCTGAACAATGTCGTTTGGTCGATAACTCTGAGAAGTACCCTCATACTTCCATTTAATACAATGCCCAATCAATTTACTTGTTGCTTGCGAATGTTGGAAAATGAGCGAATCAAGAGAACATGTGTGCTCTAGAATGTACTTTCACACGCAAAACGCTTCTGAGCCTACAAGTTTCGTTGCATGCAGCCACTACTTGCAACCTTTCTGCACACAAGCCAAAACCAATAAGTCTTTGGTGGACTTTTTCACTCTTATATTGAATTGTCTAGCAACAACTAACATCCTTATCTTCAGTTGTAGCTCTTCCTTATTAGAGCATATATCACCAGCCCGAACATCTTTGAATTGTTGAACACATTGTCAATACGCCCACCATTTGTTCGTTGACGAATCGAAGATGTCGTTGCAGCTTAACAATCTCATTCATCTATTTTTAATTTCAACTTATTCCACTTCGAACTGTTGTCCACGGGCAGGATTGATGCTTCCGTAGGAGCTGCAGGAGATGTACACAGGTCTGCAGGTTCGGGACCACAATGTTCAAATATGTGATCTGCATAATTTTTAAACCCCAGCACATCTTCTTCAATGATAGTGCGTTCCATCCCAATCGGACTTTGACTGCCCAAATATTTATCAGCAGCAACTTGCACTCCAATATTTTTCGTACATTTTTCCTCACCAACGACTAACAAGCCTTTTGTCGAGTCACACTTACGTTCCATTGTAATGCATAAGGGATTCTTAGTTGATACGTCACTAACCTCAGCAATAAAGAACTCAACATCATTATCATTCATCACTTCCATTGGTAGGTTGGGATCACACGTTTTGCATTTGAACATCATCGTAACTGCAAATTCAGCAGGATTGATATCAAGTGCACGTACCATAACAAAATGTAATTCTTCATAAGAAGCATTCTTCAACAATAAAATTTCTTTCGTCTTGCCACCTTCGTACAACATATTTCCTCGACTATTCATCGTCCATGCACTATCATATCGAAGTGGGATTCAAATTTTATCCATGTCATTCAACCTGTCAAATAAAGTCAGTCTTGTCAGTATTTATCAAACTTTGCTTCTTCTTGCTTTCTGACAAACAAGCACTACTACTACATAATCAATCTAATAAGGCAGTGTATCATTTCAATTTTTTTTTTCATATCTATATATTTCAACGCTAACAATAAATTAATCCGTACGTATTTCATGACAATTAGTTCTTATTTCATACCCAATGCTATACAACTTCAATGTCTATCAACATAGCCACCAAACCATAGCCACAACTATGGTTATGGCATTACCATAGCCACCAAACCTCGAATAAACACCATCGATCAACATGTACATGAAAATGTACTTAGAAACCAAAAAAATTATTACATCAATTGCATTCATAAATACAATACAAAACACACTCTAACTTTTTCGCATTTTGGAATCAAGGTTGGGAAATGGAAACTGAAGGTTGGGATTTTCAAATTAAATGCTACGATTCCTAACCTAGTTTCGATTCCCATCCTCGAGGTTTGTCTCCCAACCTTTAGGTTGGGAGTAAAGAATCACAACCTTGATAGAGAATCCAACATTCTCAACATACAGGTTGGGAATCACAACCTGAAGATTGGCAATCATAACCTTTAAGCATCCACATTTGGAATCTCAACCTTACAGATGGGATTACCAACCCATATTTCACTAGATCCCAACCTTAAGGTTAGGAATCCCAATCAAAGTTTTGACAAAATAACGTCAGCGTTGGGGTTCTCAACCTAAAGGTTAGGAAACCCTAAACCTATAGCAAGAAATCCCAACCTTGGTTGAATATCGGTGTTGCGATTCTGAACTTGGAGATTCGGATTCCCAACCTGCAACATGGGGTTCTCAATACTCAACCTAAGCAATACAATCCCAATGTTATGGTTGAGATTCGCAACTCCAATGTATGACATTCCCAACCTGAAGGTTTGGAATCTCAATTTCAGGTTCAGCTTCCCATTTCACAAGTTTGGAACCCAACCTGAAAGTTGAGATTCCCAACCTGAAAGTTTCCTACAGTTTACATGCACACTTCACCTCAAACCTCATCTGACCCTCCATTACAAATACAGCAACAATCAAATTTCATAATCACATTGCATCTACCAACAATCTAACTCTCACATTCTTATCATACCCACAAACACACACACACACACAACTGTACACCAATTAGTCGAAAACCCATTTTCATTACCCCATCCTCGGTTCATTTCACCATTTTCACCTAGCCAATGCAACCATACTAGTCAAATATACTACCCACCCACGTAGAAGCAGACCGACAACTGTGGGCACAGTTCTTCTACGGTCCAAAAATTCACGCTAATTCCTTTCTGAAGCAACGAAAGACACGAAATTTTGGCAGAAGGAAATGCGAAGGAAGGTTGGCCCTGGGAATTCAGAATAAAGGTACGCCGTAGGAACTGCTGCATCGTCCGGTTTCGTAGAGACTGCAACATAGACACTTCGCGTGAGAGCTTAGGAAGTAAGTAGATGTGTTGCCCATCGGAAGTGATAGAATGGAAGGCCGGTCAGTGGGAGCAGATAGAATGGAAGACCTGTCAGTGAAAGCAGATTGCAGCGCAGCTAAAAGGCTGGAGAGGCTGGTTGGCGAGGGAGGTTTCCAACAGTTAGAACAGTCGTTCACCAAAACTGAACCCATGTCAATTTTTCATTGCAAAGGGATCCTTAAGGGCATTTTTGTCCATTCACACTCTTTTTTGTACGAACAAAAACTAAAATGTTAGTTCTCAAATCCAGCTGCTGAATAAGGCATTTTATGCATTTTCTCTATTAAAAGAGAAAATAAACAAGCAAGGTTGATAAGATAGCAACTGTTTTGAGAACCTCCTCCTTGGATGTTAATAGATATGTGCACAACAATCCAAGCAATTGTATAGCAACCTGTAACCCCATAAAAGATATTCAATAAAGGAAAAAAAAATAGCATATTGAAAATATTTATTAGCTCTTTAGAAACATTCACATTAATCCTATAAATGATACAACTACCATTGCCAGTAAAATATAAATGCAAACGACTAATGTTGAATTGAACACAACAAGTGGGTAACTGAGAGAATATAAGTTTAGAGAGACAAGACTTCCTTTAATGACCTTTTTATACCCTATAATAAATATTCAAACAATCGAAAAAGCTTACTTACAAGTATCAATGACCATCCAATAGGAAAAATCAGAGCCGTCCGTCCCACATGGGCTCCCTAATGATGCAGATAATTTTCTTTGCTACATTTTGCTTCCTTTTCTTTTCTGCTCCTGAGATGGCTTCCAAAACTCTAACCAACACAAATCATGAATAGATAAAGCCAACCCAAGCCTTAAAGCCAAGCCAAATCACGTAAACAGGTTGCCCTTGGTTTCACACCAATCCTTTAAAAGAGAGCAGTCAGCAATGAACAATTTCTGGAGTGATGTGGAGTGTAAAAAGGAAAAAGGAGATTAGGATCTAACCTCAATGAGCTCAGTTTTTTGATATAAGGACTTAGCAGAACAAAATTCTGGCATGAAGCAAAGCTCCCAAAGGTTTGATCCAAGTTTGAGCAAAATTCTGATGTATGTCTGACATTCAAAGTTGAATGAGTTCATTTCCAAATGATGCTATGCTACAACTATTTTCTTCAATTGCCTGAAATTCTTTTGCCACCATCAAAGAAAATCACATATTATATTGATGTCAAACCTTTTGATCTAGCATAATACTTGTAATTTAACATAAAGGGTAGGGTAAATATCAGTAAACGAACATGCATGCTGTGCCTTTACCTGTACATTGAAGGAACGACAATAAAACCAAAAGTCAAGACAAATAACAGAACAGTTGGACAATGTTATTGTAAAATTCTTCTCTCCTTATCACATGTCATCCCACCATTCTCTCTTTTCATATTTGCAAAAACTAACCACAGAAACTGTGACAACAAGAAATTTAGGAGCCTTTAAAATCATGTGTCTACACCTGAAACATTTATTCTCAATAATTAGCAACTACACAACTACAGAAGTACTGGATTCCATCATATTTTGTTCACAAATTGATTATTGAGAGGAGGTAATTAGAAATCTTTTTTTTTTTTTTTTGGTTTTTTTTTTTAAAAACTGATTGGAGAGCATTTTAAGTATACTTATATTAAACACACACACACACACAAATATATATATATATCTTAACAGGAGATGGGTATGGGCAATTACCTATTAAAGAATGATTAATCAACAAATTCTATCTTCAATCAGACCGTCATTTCCTCTGCCTAGGCTAGTTTTAGAGCTTTCTCGAGACCTAATGACGGCTACAAGAGTGGTGTAGCATACAATAGGACATAAACTAGTTAATTGTTGTATGTAACAATCAATGATAATACATTAAACGTTTAAAATTTGAAACAACATAAAGAAGAAGAAAAGCAAGAGCTTACTGATGGGGTTGATTGAGCTCTAGATGGGATATATGGCTTTGAAGCATTATTCTGCACTATTACCAACTGGATGTGGTTGGTTTGATGATGGGTAAATTCCTAATGCACTAATTACAATAGGTCGCGTGCAAGTATACACGGTCACAATGTAATATAATGACAAATCAAGGTCGTTCCCACAGGGACAATTGCTAAGTTTTATATATAAATTACCAAAGTTGATTGAAACAATTTTATTCAAACTATCAAAACTCAAGTAAAGGTGAATAACAATATAATAAAACAAGAAAAAAAATAATAATAAAATAAACAACCAAATTAAATAACGAAACTAACAACAGATTGGTAGATCTAAGGCACAATTTCACCTTTTTATTTCATCAACCTATTCTCATTTTATTCTCACAAATATAATTACTTTTATTTTGTATTTAATCGGGTAAGTTCTAGATTAATTACAAGCTTCTTTCGATCAGTCAAGTAATATTATCCAGAATAATTAATCTATTATATGTCTATATAGATTAAATTAATCCGAACTCATTAAGTTTCAATTACCCATGCATGATTACACAATCTAATATAGATATATGTCTATCCTATACAGATTATGCTATTCTATTGTTGTTTAACATATGATACCTTTGTCAAGCACATCATAGTCACCAGATCTGTCAATTAACAGGCCTTATTTGATTGACAGCATTAAGATCCAATAGAATAGAATACAAATATAAAAGAACACAATCATTCATTAATTCGAAAACTCATTGAATAGGCGATGAAATAAATCGGCTACATTGTAGCCTTAGAAATTGAAATTAGCCCGACATAGAGTTGAATAACACAGTATAATAAATTGAAGGGAAAATAAACGACATTAAAACAATCAATCAAAGAAATGGAATAGTCACTGTGTTATATTTTCTGAGTCTGAAGCTTGAATGAACTGAACTCTGGCTCTTGAGCACACCCGTTTCTGACGATGTTGAGATTGCCTTGAGACTCCGCTCCTGTGCAACCCCCTCTGGTGCCGTCCGAATGAGAGACTAGAGAGGCTTTTCTTCCGAAAACTCCACTCAGCCGTCACTCAAACAAAAACTCTGCTGCTGTTTTGAAAGAAAACGATCAAAGAAAAACCCTTTTTTTTTTCTCTCCCGACCTCTCTTCAAACCCTATATTTTTTTTGTCCGTCAAAAGTCCTGCTGTCTGCCACTCAACAATATGATTTTATATGAGTAGGGCAACCTCTTGAATGCATCGGTTGACTTCCTTTTTTTTCTTGATTCTTTGTTAATTGCCTCCAAGATAATCTCTACGAATACCATATAGTGATCATTGAAATCTCTGCTTTGACTGCTTACCAATTTAATTTGAAATATCTTCTGCAACACCGCTTGAATTTCCTTCGAAAGCTTGATCCATTGCCTAAATTATTTTTCACAAATCAATTGAGACAATTCTGGTGATTTCCCACGCGTGAAATATGCAAGGAATTTTTGCACCGCATGATTGGATCGCTTCACGTTGGCCTGCAGGGCGTTTACGCTCAAAACGCGAACAAAATTGGACGCAGGCCACAAGCCCGCGTTTGCTTCCCGCGTGTAGCTGCTGGTGTGGGCTGCTGGAAACCAGCCAGCAGCTATGACCTGTGGGGTAAATTACAAAAAGGCCCCTCAAGTTTCAAAAATTACACTTTTGCCCCTAAACTTTGAAAAATTATACTTTTACCCCAAAAATTATAAAAATTTATAATTCAGTCCCTGCATTTAATTTCTGCACAAAACACTCAGAAAACATTAGAACCCCCTATTTTACTCGGGTTTTCATTACAAAAGTGTAGGTTAAAAATACATAATCGTGCATAATTTTAGCCCGATCAAATACCCCCAAACCTAGTTTTTGCTCACCCTCGAGCAAAAATCTAAAAATAAAATCAACAAAAATTAAAACTACATCCATTTTCGTAGGTAAACACGATGACATTTAGCATATGCCACAAGCCTTTAAACCTCTAAGTGTCCCTAAAGGAGGAGTTGTGTCTCCTGAGGGTTTACCAGCTACGATACCCACAAACGCAAAACAGTCAAATTCAAATTCAACAACAAATCTTCCAGTGCTATCTTCAAGAATAATCACTTCACCTGAGATCTTGAACCTCGACTAAAAATAAGTCACTAGTAATCTTCACAGTTATCCGTCTTCTCCAACTCATCACCCAGCATTTGAAATTCGATAACACTACGCATACACATCATGACCTTATTTCGCCTCGACTCTACGCCTCACTGGAAATCACTCATTTTATTTTATTTCACAGAGTCCTACGGCAACACTCTCACAACATACAAGCAGTTAGGAGGTTATGCATCAAGAAAAATTCAAATCTTTATAATGCTTGTATAATCATTTATGAATTATAAACGCTAAGCACAAAATAGGTCTCTTGAAAGAATCAGACATTTAAAGTCAGTGCAACACCCATAATTCTGACTGTAAGCAATCATGATCCCTTATTAATCAGCAAGTCTTCTCAAGGGATGTAATGGGGCTAGGGGTTTTGGCTCACAAAGAATTGGAATAAGGTCAACAAAATAGAGCTTGAACTTCTTCAAAGATTATTCATTCCATCTCTTAAAATATTGCAATTAACATTGAGCTCAATTTTGCTAACTGAACGATGCCTCATTTAATTTGACATCAACATTTATATATATATATATATATATATATTTTCTTTTCATTGACGATGTCTTTGGTTAACAACTCCCCCAAACCTGAGTTTTTCTGCACCCAACACTCCATTCTTCCAACCTTTTTTTTTTTTAAATAAATCCAAGCTCCAAGGGTAAGGTTATCTTTTAATTTTGGCTAGGACAAGGATAAATTGTAAGGATAAAAGAAAATAAAGGCCAATATGTGTTTGGCTTCAAATTGGTTTTAGGCGCACACACATTTTAGGTTTGGAAATTTTGGTTTCGAAATTTTGGTTTCTTAGCTTTTTTTCTGGAGTTAATCACACACATGCCTGCCTCATGTCAATAAGTTCACATAACGACTCAAAACTTCAGAAATAATAAAGAATTGCAATGAATTTCTGACCTTAAAGTCCAAACAAAGCCTAAAGAGACCAACTAGTCATGAAAAAAATTTTTTGAAGAGTGTTTAAGAGTGGAAATGAATATAATCCCTCTAAAATGTAACGATATGGCTCAAAAGTTCTCACTAGGGTAGTCTCCACTAATAGATCACATCTATGCATGCACAATATCTCTCAATTCTCCTACTAGGCTCAAAGTCTTTGATAACATCAAACTATGCTTACAACTTTCATGGCTCTTCCCTAGTCAAGATTACCAATCACATAGTGCAATAACTCTCCTCTCGATAGTACATGATCAATTTATTAATCAAGTTTGAAACATGAATGTTTCCACCCCCAAACCTAGTCTAAACCTTGTCCTCAATGGTTGAAAAAAACTAAATTCAGGAGAACAAATATAAAATAATAAAAATGAATCACACTTAAATATGAAAGAAAAGAAAACAAATAAGCAATCACAAAATAGTAGACAAACAGAAAATAAAAGGTAAAAGATAATACAAAACAAAAACATAAAAACAAATAAAAGAAAAGTAAACAATGCAAAAAAAAATAAAAGGAGTTACTTGAAAACTTGGGTTGCCTCCCAAGAAGCGCTAGATTTTTAGTCTTCAGCTCGACTTCCATCTGTCTTCAATTGTTCTGATCCACCAAAGTGATAGTGGATTTTTTTGACGATCCAATTCACCACCATAATAAAGCTTCAACCTTTGGCCATTAACCTTGAACGAATTCTTCGTCTTGTCATCTTCAACTTCCACTGCTCCATATGGATATACCGTTTTCACAATGAAAGGGCCTGACCATATGGATTTGAGCTTGCCTGGGAACAATCTAAGCCTGGAATTAAATACCAATACCTGCTGGCCTGGTACAAAATGCTTAGTTAAGATTTTCCTGTCATGCCATTGCTTTGTCTTCTTCTTGTAGATGCGAGCATTCTCATATGAATCCAATCTTATTTCTTCGAGTTCATCCAATTGAAGAAGACGTTTATCACCAGTTTTCTTCAAATCAAAATTCAACGCCTTAATTGCCCAAAAAGCTCGATGCTCCAACTTGACTGGTAGATGACATGCTTTCCCATACACCAACCGAAATGGGGACATTCCAATTGGTGTTTTATAGGCAGTTCGATAAGCCCAAAGTGCATCATCAAGCTTGATACTCCAATCCTTCCTTGATCTACTCACAGTCTTCTCTAGAATACCCTTAAGTTCCCTGTTTTAAATTTCCACTTGTCCACTGGCTTGAGGGTGATATGGGGTTGTTATCTTGTGAGTGACCCCATATTGCTTAAGAAGACTCTCAAATTGGCGATTACAAAAATGTGAACCTCCATCACTGATAATAGCTCGAGGTGTTCCAAATCTGGTAAAAATATTCATCTTTAAAAACTTGGTCACAACCTTCGCATCATTTGATGATGTAGCAACAGCTTCTACCCACTTCGACACGTAATCCACTGCCACCAAGATATACTGATTTTGAAAGGATGGCGGAAAAGGTCCCATAAAGTCTATCCCCCATACATCAAACAGCTCAACTTCTAAAATATTCTGCAACGGCATCTCATGTCGCTTCGAAATATTTCCTGTCCTCTGGCATTGATCACATGTTTGCACAAAACTCCGTGCATCTTTAAAAATCGTCGGCCAGTAAAACCCAGCCTGCAGAACTTTTATGGCAGTTCGCTCTCCACCAAAATGACCCCCATAATTAGACGAGTGACAATGTCGTAAAATATCTTCAGTCTCTTCATATGGCACACATCGTCTCAACATCTGATCGACACATTGCTTGAACAAAAATGGGTCATGCCATACATACCTTTTCACATCATGGAGAAATTTCTTCTTCTGCTGAAATGATAAGTTAGGGGGAAGTACATTGCACACTATGAAATTAACAAAATCTGCATACCATGGTGCCTCTTCATTGGTACACGAGAAAAGTTGCTCATCGGGGAATGCCTCATTGATATTTGTTTTATCATCTGCACCATTCCCTTCCAATCTAGACAAATGATCTGCAACTTGATTTTCTGTCCCCTTCTTATCTCTTATCTCTAAGTCAAACTCCTGTAGTAGCAGTACCCATCTGATCAAACGTGGCTTGGCATCCTTCTTGGTTACAAGGTACTTAATGGCAGAGTGGTCAGTGTAAACTACCACTTTGGACCCAATCAAATCTGGTCTAAACTTATCAAATGCAAATACTACGGCCAGTAATTCTTTTTCTGTTGTGGTGTAATTTATTTGGGCTTCATTCAATGTCTTACTGGCGTAGTAAACAGTGTGGAAAATCTTACCCCTTCTCTGACCAAGGACAGCCCCTACTGCAAAATCACTGGCATCACACATTAACTCAAATGGTGTGTTCCAATCTGGAGCAGCAATAATCGGAGCTGTTACTAATTTCTTCTTCAAAGCTTCAAACGCTTGCAAACAATCTTCATCAAACTTAAACTGCACATCCTTCTCCATGAGACTACATAATGGCCTTGATATCTTGGAAAAATCTTTGATGAATCTTCTGTAAAATCCTGCATGTCCAAGAAAACTCCTAACTCCCTTGACTGATGAAGGCGGTGGAAGTTTCTCAATTACTTCTATCTTCGCTCTATCCACTTCAATGCCACTTGCTGAGATTTTATGCCCTAAAACGATACCCTCTTGAACCATAAAATGACATTTTTCCCAGTTCAACACTAGGTTAGTCTCCATGCACCTTTTCAACATCTTGGCAAGATTTTGCAAGCACAAGTCGAACGAATCTCCTGGCACCGAAAAATCATCCATGAAGACTTCCAAGAATTGCTCCACCATCTCAGAAAAAATAGACATCATACATCGTTGAAACGTTGCAGGAGCATTGCATAATCCAAATGACATTCTCCTGTAGGCAAAGGTACCATAAGGACATGTAAAGGTTGTCTTTTCCTGATCCTCTGGAGCTATGGCAATTTGGTTGTACCCAAAATATCCATCCAAAAAGCAATAGAATTCATGTCCAGCTAACCTATCAAGCATTTGATCAATGAAAGGTAGCGGAAAATGATCTTTCCTCGTGGCTTGATTCAGCTTTCTGTAATCCATACAAACCCGTCAGCCATTGACCACTCTTGTTGGAATAAGTTCATTCTTCTCATTTGTTACCACCGTTATTCCACCTTTCTTGGGAACACATTGAACTGGACTGATCCAAGAACTGTCCGAGATGGGATAAATGATACCCGCATCTAACAGTTTAATTATCTCCTTCTTTACCACATCCTTCATAATTGGATTCAGTCGGCGTTGAGGTTGAATAGTTGGCTTGTAGTTATCTTCCATTAGGATTTTATGCATGCAGAAAGATGGACTAATACCCCTTATATCAGCGATTGTCCATCCCAGAGCTAACTTATTTTCTCTCAACACCCGCAACAATTTCTCTTCTTGAACATCATTCAGTGCTGCAGAGATGATTACTGGCAAGGTGGACGCTTCCCCAAGATAAGCATATCTTAAATGTTTTGGGAGTGGCTTGAGCTCTAAAGTCGGTGGCTCTTCTATGGATGGCTTGAGTATCGATGACGCCAAAAGAGGCTGGGCATTATGCATATTTAACACCTCATACTTTGGAGCTGCTTCAAGTATTTCCAAATAATCTTGGACTTCTTCCCGATTTCCTTTACTTGAATCTAACAATGCGGCTTCCAAGGCATCTAGTGGAGTTTCTTCATTGTGTACCTCCTGAATACAATCATGCAACACTTCCACTCTTTTGCATTCATCGATGTCACTAGGAAATTTCAAAGCTTTGAAAACATTAAAAGTGACCTCTTCATCTTGTACCCTCATTGTCAACTGGCCCTGCTGCACATCAATCACAGTCCTACCGGTGGCTAAAAAAGGTCTTCTTAGTATGATAGTAATCTTTCGGTCTTCTTCCATGTCAAGGATAATGAAATCTGCTGGGAATATAAGTTTCTCCACTTTCACCAAAACATTCTCAATTATACCTCGAGGTCTCTTCACAGATCGATCTGCAAGTTGAAGAGTAACTGATGTTGGCTTAGCTTCCCCCAAACCTAATCTCTTGTAAATGGATAAAGGCATCAAATTGATACTTGCTCCTAGATCGCACAAGGCTCTTCCTTCAAAATTCTCTCCAATTCTGCACGGAATAATGAAACTGCCAGGATCCTTTAATTTTGGAGGTAACTTCTGTTGTAAGATTGCACTGCATTCTTCTGTGAGTGCTACAGTCTCAAATTCTTCCAACTTCCTTTTCTTCGATAAGATCTCCTTCATGAACTTTACATAACTAGGCATCTGTTCTAGTGCTTCTGCAAAAGGTATATTGATATGCAGCTTTTTGAATACCTCCAGAAACTTCGAGAACTGCTTGTCTAGTTTTTGCTTCTGAAACCTCTGAGGAAATGGTAACGGTGGCATCTGAGACACTTTCTTCTCTCCTATTGGCTTTGCAGGTCCCTCTTTGTCATCCTTCTGCTCTTTCTTCAGCTCCTCCTCTTCTACAACTACCTCTTCATCCATTGATGGATTAGGCACCACAGTAGATTTTTTTATGCTTTGATTCAGCTCCTTACCATTTCTCAACGTGATAGCCTTACACTGCTCCTTGCCTTCCCTTCTGGGGTTTTGCTCCGTATCGCTGGGTAAGTTTCCATATGGTCTACTGCTGATAGAATTAGCAAGCTGCCATATTTGCACTTCCAAGTTTCGAATTGATGCACTCTGGTTCTGTAGTTGAGCTTGGAATTGATTTTGCTGATTCTGTAACATATTCTGTTGATTCTGCATGAGAGAATCAGTTTTTGTCATGTACTGCAACATCATTTCCTCCATTGAAGGCTTCTTGACTTGAGGTTGAACTTGTTGTGGTTGACTTTGAAAACCGGGTGGAAATGCAGGCTTCAATTGTGATGCTTGATCTTGATTTTGCTTCCACGAAAAATTGGGATGATTTCTCCACCCAGGATTGTAGACATTTGAATATGGATCATTGCGTTGTCTGTTATAGTTGGCTACAAACTGTACCGACTCCTGATTTCCCAGACAACTATCTGTTGCATGACTGCCTCCACACTCTTCACAACTAACAAATGAGCTTTGGATTGCGTTAATGCCACTTACGCCCATACGACAAGCATCCAATCTCTTAGTTAAGGCCGAAACTTGAGCTGTTAATGCTGTAATCGCATCCAACTCGTGTACACCTGCCACTGATTTTCTAGATTTCATTCTCTCAGAAGGCCATTGATAAATATTAGCGGACATCTCTTCAATAAGCTCAAATGCATCCTCCATTCTTACTTTATGTTCTGCCAAACGCCTAGCTTTTCTTATTCCACGAACTGTTCTCTCAATTTCACTATCGAATGGCAATAACTCAGCGCTTTTAGACCTTCACATAAAACGTCTGCTAGCACATGAAAAAATAAAATAAAATTGTCTGAAGTAAGATAGTTTCAACTAGTATTGATATTGATACTATAAAATAGCACGTTGTCCCCGGCAACGGCGCCAAAAACTTGATGGGTAAATTCCTAATGCACTAATTACAATAGGTCGCGTGCAAGTATACACGGTCACAATATAATATAATGACAAATCAAGGTCGTTCCCACAGGGACAATTGCTAAGTTTTATATATCAATTACCAAAGTTGATTGAAACAATTTTATTCAAACTATCAAAACTCAAGTAAAGGTGAATAACAATATAATAAAACAAGAAAAATAATAATAATAAAATAAACAACCAAATTAAATAACGAAACTAACAGCAGATTGGTAGATCTAAGGCACAATTTCACCTTTTTATTTCATCAACCTATTCTCATTTTATTCTCACAAATATAATTACTTTTATTTTGTATTTAATCGGGTAAGTTCTAGATTAATTACAAGCTTCTTTCGATCAGTCAAGTAATATTATCCAGAATAATTAATCTATTATATGTCTATATAGATTAAATTAATCCGAACTCATTAAGTTTCAATTACGCACGCATGATTACACAATCTAATATAGGTATATGTCTATCCTATATAGATTATGCTATTATATTGTTGTTTAACATATGATACCTTTGTCAAGCGCATCATAGTCACCAGATCTGTCAATTAACAGGCCTTATTTGATTGACAGCATTAAGATCCAATAGAATAGAATACAAATATAAAAGAACACAATCATTCATTAATTCGAAAACTCATTGAATAGGCGATGAAATAAATCGGCTACATTGTAGCCTTAGAAATTGAAATTAGCCCGACATAGAGTTGA
The DNA here is from genome assembly GCA_022984855.1 of Dimocarpus longan. NCBI lineage: Eukaryota > Viridiplantae > Streptophyta > Magnoliopsida > Sapindales > Sapindaceae > Dimocarpus > Dimocarpus longan. The sequence goes on from CM041013.1 coordinate 15,836,842, forward strand.
ATAACACAGTATAATAAATTGAAGGGAAAATAAACGACATTAAAACAATCAATCAAAGAAATGGAATAGTCACTGTGTTATATTTTCTGAGTCTGAAGCTTGAATGAACTGAACTCTGGCTCTTGAGCACACCCGTTTCTGACGATGTTGAGATTGCCTTGAGACTCCGCTCCGGTGCAACCCCCTCTGGTGCCGTCCGAATGAGAGACTAGAGAGGCTTTTCTTCCGAAAACTCCACTCAGCCGTCACTCAAACAAAAACTCTGCTGCTGTTTTGAAAGAAAACGATCAAAGAAAAACCCTTTTTTTTTTTCTCTCCCGACCTCTCTTCAAACCCTATATTTTTTTTGTCCGTCGAAAGTCCTGCTGTCTGCCACTCAACAATATGATTTTATATGAGTAGGGCAACCTCTTGAATGCATCGGTTGACTTCCTTTTTTTTCTTGATTCTCTGTTAATTGCCTCCAAGATAATCTCTACGAATACCATATAGTGATCGTTGAAATCTCTGCTTTGACTGCTTACCAATTTAATTTGAAATATCTTCTGCAACACCGCTTGAATTTCCTTCGAAAGCTTGATCCATTGCCTAAATTATTTTTCACAAATCAATTGAGACAATTCTGGTGATTTCCCACGCGTGAAATATGCAAGGAATTTTTGCACCGCATGATTGGATCGCTTCACGTTGGCCTGCAGGGCGTTTACGCGCAAAACGCGAACAAAATTGGACGCAGCCCATGGACGCAGGCCACAAGCCCGCATTTGCTTCCCGCGTGTAGCTGCTGGTGTGGGCTGCTGGAAACCAGCCAGCAGCTATGACCTGTGGGGTAAATTACAAAAAGGCCCCTCAAGTTTCAAAAATTACACTTTTGCCCCTGAACTTTGAAAAATTATACTTTTACCCCAAAAATTATAAAAATTTACAATTCAGTCCCTGCATTTAATTTCTACACAAAACACTCAGAAAACATTAGAACCCCCTATTTTACTCGGGTTTTCATTACAAAAGTGTAGGTTAAGAATACATAATCGTGCATAATTTTAGCCCGATTATTTGACACCAATTCTCTAAAAGAGAGTAGTCTATGCCGATGTTCAATGTCTTGAGCGATGTGGAGTGTAGAAGGCGATCCGGCAATGCTTTTAACTTAGGGCATAATTTGATAGTTAATTTAGAAAGAGAGGGCATAATTATAATATCTTTTCTATTCTCATATTCCCATTCTTCCCACTCTGGAATGTAAAAGAACATTAGATGCTTCAGTTTTGGAAAAGCTATAATGGGTGAAGATGATGATGATGATGTGTCGCTGCTATTTTCAACTCCTAAAAATTCATTACCCACACTTTTCAAACTGTTCATCCACTGAATTTCGAGTGTTTCAAGCAATGGTAGTTTACCCAAAACAGGCAAATACTCACACTTGAAGGCTTCATCTATAACTATCTGCTTGACGCGGGTTAACGACACTAGCCAATTTGGGAATGCAATGCCTCCATAATAATTTATCTCTAATTCCTTCATATACGGAGGTGATTCTAAAGCTTCAAGAACTGTTTCATCCTTGTTAGATAATGACTCAGCAAACCACAAAATCAAACCAACGATGTTTTCCTTATTGTTGAGTTGTGCGTTTTTAGCTTCACTTTCGTCTAAAACATTGCTCAGCCCTTTTAATGTAAGTTGACCTCTAAGGTAGTCCAAGTTTTTAAGACAATCAAGCCTACTCCTTTGGCTTCAAACACCGACAATTAATGTAGTCAGAGTTCGAAGATTAGTTAGCCTCTCAACTCCTTGTGGCAAGTATTCTAGATTATCATTATGCTTAAGTATTAATTGCCTTAAGTTGACTAACTTACCAATCCCTTGAGGTAGATTTTTGAGATCACCACATCTAATTATATACAAGGTTTGGAGGTAAAACAAATCACACAATGTATTTGGTAATTCTTTGATTTTTAAATAGGCTAAATAAAGATACCTTAAATGTATTAATTTTCCTATCTCTTTTGGAAAAGTTTGGATTGATGCCCTTATGGTATTATTTATCTCCAATGATCTTAAACATGTTAATTGCTCAAAAAAGTTCGATTGAAGTGATTCACTTTGCATCGATCCAAATCGAACTAAGAGGCTTCGTAGCTTTTGGACACCACATTTGGTTAAAGGAAATGAAACCTCATAATTATTCACAATCAACATTAAATGATGCACGTTCTCGTAAGAGGAGTTTAGCTTAGTTACCTCACGACTATCAATTTCCATTGCAAAACAATCATTTTTAGTAACAAATATTGCAAAATCAAGCACTATATCATGCATCTTGCATCCTATTATATTGCCATCTTCATCATTTTTAAACTCTTGGAAGAAGGATCACATTGCTAAAAACAGAAAATAATTTTCTCCAATTAGCTCTAGATCTTTGTTTTGTTCTAGACCAAGATAACCTTAAGCCATCCATAATTTAATTAATTCATCTTTTTCGATATTGTAATATTTTGGATAGATGGCACAATATGAAAAACATTGTTTCACTTTAAAAGGTAAATCATTATTACTTAATTAGAGTGGGCGAAAAACATCTTCTAACTCTTCTAATTTCCACATCTCATTATCTAATATTCTTATCCATTGTTCTCTAGTGTTTTTAAAGCATAATAGACTGCCAATAGTTTTTATAGCAAGAGGCAAGCCCTTGCACTTGTCAACAATTTCTCTACCAATTTCACCTAACATTTCACACTCCTGTTGAGACCTACTGGAAAATGCTAATTGTTTAAATAACAACCAACTTCCATCTTTTGACAATGTTTCAATATTTATAATATCAATTGACTTCATCATATGTGCAACTGTTGTTGTTTTATGTGTGGTGACCAAAATCTTACTTCCATGGGTACCTTTGTTAAGACTATTGTACAATGGTTCCCATTTATTATTATCTTCTATTCACACATCATCGAGGATAAGAAGAAATTTGGTTCCTATCACAAAGTCTTGAATACATTTTAAAAGAGATTGCCATTTTACAAATTTAGAGGCATCATTTCTAAGACCTTCAATGATTGCTTTGGCAATCCTAATCTCATCAAAAGGGTTTGAGACACAAACCCATATTTTTTCATGAAAATTGCTTTCCATGTCTTCATCATTGTAGGCAAATTGGGCTAATGTTGTCTTTCCTATTCCTCCTAACCCTACAATTGAGATGACAGGAACATTTTTTTCTTCTACATGACTCTCACTCAACAACTTGGTTACTAGACTATTTTTCTCAATATCTCGACCAAGTATTCTAGATACATCAACAAAAGAAGTAGTTTTCACTCGTTCAGGTTCTTCAATACTTCTAACCTCATTCATATTATACCTATTTTTCTATTGAGCAATTGAATCAAGGCTTTCATTTATTTCCTTTATCTTGAGACCAATATTACGACGTAAAACAATTTGTTTGAAACAAAATCTAGGCAAGGGGAAACAACAACATACCTTCTTCTTAGGAATATATGCATTCTCAACTCCCTCAATTTGCAACTTCAACATTACAGTATTCCACGCTTCTAACACGTCCTCTATGTTATAGGATACATCAATAAGCTTATCCAACCAAGCACCTACAAATTTGTCCTTAACTTGTCTTTGGTCAGCATTAGCGAGCATAACTTGAACGGCGCGAAAGTTGCTAGTGAGCTTTTCAATTTCCTTCTTGACACCCGTCACCAGCCTCACCTCTTGTTGCGCTTTTTTGGTTGTGAGTGAAATCAATTGCTCCAAAACAACGAAAACAATTGCCTCAGCCGCCATAGTTTGAGATGGAAAATGAATGACAAATGAAAGAGAAATTGTATGCTTTGGAGTTATCACTTGAATGTGTTTGTGATGTGAAACTAATATTGCCTTTGTTTTTCATATTTGTAGTGCATGCATGGAAGAAAAGAATACTTGACCTAGTGAATAAAGTGAAACCCTGCTTTGGCATATGTTAATTCTTTTCCGAGTCCAAGCTATTCTCAAAATCTTTTCTTTATGAACACGTTGCAAAAAGGAATAAGAATTTTTTAAAAAACAAAAAATAAATAAATAAATGGGGAATAAGCTTGGATTGCTTACTTTTACAGTAACAATGTAGCGGCTTTTTGGCTTTTATATATTCCTCCATCTAAATTTTCCATTAGGACCCTTGAAATACCTGCTTCGCTACAATTGTTATAGTGTCCAAAAAAAAAAAAGAAAATGATGCCAAAATTGAATTATTTTAGTTAAATTCATCTCTTTAATTTAATGGTTGCCGATTGTTTTGTTGAAGTCCAATTTATATGGACCGTTTGGAAACAATGGACCCATCTCATTTGAACTGACTACGATAATTTTTTGGATTGGACTTTTGACAAATCTAATCTTGATATCCATTGTTTTAAAATGAAAATATAAACAAAAGATAGGTCTTGATGGTATTGAACAGTATTTGAGATTTAAAGATAGACATATTAATGCTTAACTCCATTTTTTATATACTATTGTACAATTTTGTGTTTTATAGTGTAGATATAGGAACCAACTTTTTTTTTTTATTATTATACTAAATTTTAAACCGTTAAATTTTATAAATGGCTAGATTATAATTCAAACTAGTTAATTAAAAAAAAAAAAAACCTTTTATAAATTAATGGTTTTAGAAACTTGTTTCAATTATTTGGTTAAAGCCCAATTTTTTTTTTTTTTTTTAATAAATTGGTTGAAACCCAATTTATATAGACTATTTTAGACAACATTAATGGACTAACAAAAAACTTACAGCCTAATCCACAAGACCCATATTTGTAATTCTATGCAGAACATATGTTGTACAACGTTTTCTACTCAACCATCTTGGAACTAAATAATGAAGTGACATCCGATATATCTACCAATATTTTCTTATTTTGAGTGGATTGATATTAAAAAAGTTCTTGAATATTCTTGATATTTTGATAATATTCCTGATATTTCCACTGATATTTTCATAAATTTAGAATCTCAATATTTTTATCGAAATCGATATTTAATTCTTTACTTCTATCTGTATTATTATTTTTTAAGGAATAAAATGAAGACTAATAACAACACAAAGTGTTAATTACAACAAAATAAATAAAGAATGAGGAAGATTATAATTTTGGAAGAGATTTCCTTAAATTCGTTATAAATTATAAATATATCAATTCTTTTTTGTGTCTCCATACAAATGATTAAGTCCAAAAACAAGATATTTCATTCATATTTTTCTCACATTTTATATCCATAACAAAACAATGCACTCGGTAATTGATGAACATGAAAGGTAATTAAGAATGGTCAAATTAACAAAAAATGACTTGATGGACAACTATTTCCGATCTGAATATGCAATATTTAGAAGAAAGTATACAAGACTTCTATTGGCAATAAGATTGGATTTTCTATTCATTTGCTCTAAAAATTTTAACAAAAACTTGAATGGTGATCATGTAAGAAATGTGTACTAACATTGATTGGTATCTCAAATGTGCAACAACAGGCAGCCTTGGGAAAAAGGCACCATTATCTGCGCTGCTTGAGGCATTTGCCTCCTTTGAGAACTAAATTACGTTGTTAACCTGTTTGGTCAAGGAATTGGGTGACGTCTAGAGTGCGATCTTCCCTATTTATTTTCAATAACATTCCTCGTCTCTTTGCTTTGGCATGCTAGAGAAAAAACAGGAAATCAAATCACATTAGCATTAGTTTTAGTTTGATTTAAGCTTTGAGATGAAAGACGTTGAGAATCATGAATTCCCATGAATTCCCATGGTTCCAATCTTGGGGGTACAAATGTTAGAATTAATGAGGGCTTGTTATTTGTTTCTTCTTGACAAGCACAGCCACTTCTATGAGGGGCCTGTAATTTAGGATCATTAGATTGATGGCGAAATTATCTATTGTGCCTTTCAAGATAACAAAGTGACTAAATTTTAAACATGCAATTCTTTGTCACATATTTTCTCGACAAAAACTAATAAAATAAATTTTAAAAACAAAATATAAAAAATAAAAAATAATTCTAAAAATTCATTTGATCTCCATCATCCATATAAAAATTATTTAAAATAAATAAATCAATTTAATTTAAAAAATTTGGAAAAATAATTAAATAAAAATTCAATTAATCACATCTTTACCATCATAGTGGAGATAAATTGAAAAAAAAAAAATTACAAAAATTAAATTAAAATTTCATCTAAAAACTAAAAAGTGATGGAGGACGATGAAGAACAAAAGCCAAACCAACTCGAGGAAGGTGACTCAGCCAACTCAGCCAAAAGGTCTGACTCATGAGGATCTCCTCATTCTTCCTATAGGATCGCGGGTGATGAGAGTAATTGGGTTTCTAACAAGAAGCTGGTGGTGTTGGCGGAGATGAGAAGTAGATTCAAGTTTAGGGCGTTCAGAGGAAAAGTAATTTCGAAACCCAAATGGGGGAGCAAAAGGGAAGAGATTGGTTAGATTAGTTGTTGATGATCAAAGATGAGGATCTGCATATGGCGTTGAAGATCTGTAGATGGTTCCAACAGTAGAGATCTAATCTCTAAATCATCTCAGATGATGGACCGCGAAGATTGTATCTCCATCGTTACTTTTTTATATAGAGCAAATTACACAAAGCCCCCCCGAGGTATACCATTATAACAGATGAAGTTAATGTTTGGGTTTAATAACATGTTAGCCCTCAACCGTCAGAGTGAGTGAGTCAACGTTAATTTGACGAAGGGTAATTCTGTCAAATTGCTTGGGAAATCGGCTGTGCAGGGCATGGCAGTCATATGTCACTCACATTTAATGCAAACACGATTTTTTATGATTTAAAAATAATAAAAAATTAAGAATAGGAACCGAAGAGGCGCGAATGACTGGTACCTGTGTACCATTTTCTTTCATTTTCCTTTTTGTCTGGTGAGTGAGTGTTTAGTATTCTCTGTGAGTAACCTAAAAAACCAGCCATTTCCAACTGAAAATCAGATCAAAACCAGATCGACTTTCGCCTTTGTTGGAGTTCGTCGATCGTACTAGTGACAACCATGGAGGAAAACGATCTGCGGGCTTTTAATATGGGGGAAAGGTAAGTTTTTTTCTTGAAAACCTTGGATAATGGTTGTCGTGCTTACAGTATGTTATTTGTGGTGTGATTTCTGAAAAAACTGGTTGATAATCTGTTGTAAATGGTTGATAATCTATTGTTGTCATGAAGACTCGCGTTTGAAAGTGTTAACATTTGACATGCATGTTGTTTAATAATGGCGATCGTGCTTCCAATATGTTATTTGCATGGTTATGACTGATAAAAAGGCTGATAATCTATTGTTTTTGGCTACTGATCTGTTGTCATGATGACGACTAATGTGTGCATGTTTATATGTTTGACAGGCATGTTGTTTTATTTTACTTTGACATGGATTTGGAAAAAAAAAAAATTTTGTTGTGTTTTAAATTGTTGATGAAGTTTTTATGATTATTGCATGTTAAGATTCTATTGTTGTGACTCAAATATGTATGTTTGTTATTGTGTATGTTTGAAGAAAAAGTTTTCATTTATGATGTATATGTGTCTTAAAACAGAACAATGCAGAAATATGTATTTCTTTGTTACTGTTGAAGGTGGTTGGTACTGCTTGTTGGCATGCTTGTTGGAACAATTTGGAGTATTTCATGTTTTGTTATTGTTTGTTGGCATGTTTTTTTATTGCACGAATTTCAAAATTAATATGAGTGCCACTTTTATGGGTAGAACTTTTAAAATAGGGTGCTATACTGCCGAGTATATGAATTTAAAATTCCTTTGGGATAGTGTCATGTTGGAATGTTTGGGTGTTGAAACAGTACTAGGGGAGAGATTTTACCAAGAGGTTAGGTTGCCATGGTCGAATGGGGTTAAGGTAATTGAAAATGAGAATGATTTGATGGATGTCATGACTGAGTTTGAGGTGAGGAGAGTTAATAAGATGCATTTTAATGTAGACTACCTTCCATTACAAACAATATACCCTGATTCATACCCTCAGCCCTACCTAAACAGGCAGCCCAACACAAACACTGAAGCCAACCCAACTGCAGCAAATAGTCACCCCAACCCAACGTCACCAAATGATGAAGAACAGATTCTGATGTCTGATTCAGAATGTGTTCCATCTGAGGATGGATATGGTTCTGAAAGCGAGGAAAGTGCATATACACCATCTAAGGAGAGTGGTGAGAATAGTGATGACCATATGGAGTTTGATGGCCAGCCTGTAGGTGACAAAGATAGTGTAGAAGCTGATAATGTTGGCCAGCCTGTAGGTGACAAAGATTACCTGTCTGATGTGAATGAAGATTGCCCCATTCTGGTCAGTAGCAGTGATGAGGATGACAGTTATAAAGGAACTGCAGGGGTAGCTTTTATAGTAGGAGAAGATGGGAAAATTAGGTTGGAGCAAGGGCAGTTATTTAAGAATTTTAGACATTTTCGACAGGTCATTGTAGATTATGCAATTCAGGAGGGTTTTAGATTGAATAGAGTGAAAAATGAAAGAAGTAGAATAGTGTGTCGGTGTGCAGTAGTAGACTGTCCTTGGAGAGTGCGAGGGTCTCCAACATTTGATAGGGTCACCTATCAATTGAAATCCATCACTGATCACCATACCTGTCTCTCACTTAATAAAAACAACCAAATAACTAGTAATTGGATTGGGAAGACTTTTCAGAGAGAGATTAAGAAAAACCCTTCCATTAGTGTTGGTGTGTTAGGAGAGATGGTCCTTAGAAAATGTGGGGTAAAGGTGCCAGCATACACACTACACAGGGCTAGGAAATTTGCCTTGAATTTAGGCAATAAAGATCATAAAGAGAGTTTCAACAAGATTCATAGATATGGGTTTATCCTTAGGCATACCAACCCTGGTACATCTGCCTTTGTTTCTGCTCTTAAAGTAAACCCTGATCCAAATGTGCCGGCCCATTTTCAAAGATTTTTTCTCAGCTTTCACTGTCAAAAAATGGGATTTTTGGAAGGGTGTAGACCATTCATAGGAGTAGATGGATGTCACTTAAAAGGCCCTTATGGTGGGATACTGCTATCAGCCATAGCTATGGATGCTAATTTCTGTGCATATCCTTTAGCAGTTGGGGCGTGTGAGGTAGAAAATAGGGAGACATGGACTTGGTTCCTTAGATTGTTATATGAACACATTGGTCAATATGATGATCGAACGATTTGCTTCATGTCCGATCGTCAAAAAGGTATAGGGCTAGCTTTGGATGATTGCTGGCCAAACCATCGAAATAGGTTCTGTGGTAGGCATATTATGCAGAATATGTTCAGTAAATACCAACTTGACTATTTGAAGGACTTGTATTGGCCAGCTGCTAGGAGTTCCAATAGGACTGCTTTTGTTCAAGCAATGGAAAATATCAAAGCTGCATCACCTAGAGCCCATGATTATTTAATGAACATACCGTTACACTTGTGGACTATCCGTCAATTTGATACCTACACCAAAACTGACCACATAACCAACAACATTGTCGAGAGCTTTAATGGCTGGTTAAATCAGGCTAGGGAACTGCCATTACTTTCAATGCTGGAAACTATTAGGAAGATGTTGATGGGTCGCATCCGAGGTCGTCATGAGAGTGCACTTACTTGGTAGGGTGACATACCTCCATCTGTTATAAGGCTGTGTCAAAAAAATCAACAACTAGGTAGGTATTTTGATCCTGTCAGATGTGGGGAATGGGAGTTTGAGGTTGTTGATGGTAGTAGACAGTTTGTTGTGCTTTTGGATAAAAAAAATTGTGGTTGTGGTCTATGGGGGGTCACTGGGGTTCCTTGTAAGCATGCTATGTCATGTATTACAAAGATTAGAAGTGAGATTGAATCACATCTTGATGATTACAACAAGAAACCAGCTTACATGAAGACGTATAGCCATTTCATGCATGCAATTCAAGATGAGGGATCGTGGCCTCAAGTTGAGTGTACAAGACTACTGCCACCACTCCTGAAAAGAAGGAAAGGCAGACCAAAAAAGGCAAGGAAAAAGGCTGCCAGTGAAGCTGCACCAGTGAAAAGATCGGTGGGTGTGAGGTGTAGTGTTTGTCAACAGGTTGGGCATAACACTAGGACCTGTAAAGAAAGTGGTCCTTCATCTGCACAAAGGAAACATGACCAGGTATTTACACACTTATACATTGTACTACGAGGGGGTTTTGATAGTATTACTAACTTAATGTTTGTCCTTGTAATGACAGGTTTCCACCTCAATTGCACCACCAGGTCCTTCAACTACCAAAAGGAAACAAAATCAGGTATGTTATCCCTTAATTTTTTTATTTGATGGTTTCTTCAATTTCTTTCTTAACTTTGTGGTTTCATTGATGATTGCTCATCTTTCTCATCCACATAGCAACCCACATCATCTACTGCATCACCATCGCAACAACTCAGTTCACAGGAATCCAGAAGGGTGAGTTATTTTTTTCTCTACCCTCTTATCTGCTAGTAATGCAATCCTACAACAAACTTATAGTCCAGCTTTTGATTGTTTTAGCTGTCACAGGTGCTTTCATTCACAACGCAGGGTTCACAAAATCCTTCACAGGTCACTCTAACCCCAACTGCACCTCTATCTTCTCAAGCATCACAGCCTCCTCAACCAGACTCAATCTGGGGTTCATTGAACCAGTAAAGCTGCTGCTGTTGTTTTTGTTAGTTAACTGTAAGGCCTTTGCTTGCTGCACAAGTTAGGTGTTTTTGGCTACTGCACAAACTTCTGTTTTTGGTTTTTTTTTTTTAGCAACTCGTGCACTGTTATGATTGAAGTTTGCTGCACAAGTTCTGCTTTTGATTTTTTTTGGCAACTTGTGTAGTTGTTTGCATGTTTTATCATGCACGTCTTTTATCATGCACAGCAGAAACAAAAAACTTATGCACTGATGTTATTTTGCATGTAGCAAAGGTTGTTTGCACAGTAGAAATTAACTTTGGTTACTAATGCACAATTTTGATTACTCAGTAATGAATATGATTTAAATTTCAGCATTACAATCATATTTACAACCTTTCTAATATCTCCCCATTATAACTTGTTATGGGTATTTTTTGGTGCAATAAGAAAAGGCCCAAAAATGGAGGCCCATTAAGAGCCAAGAAGACACTTGGTCAAATAGTCAAAGGAAAGTTAAAAGCACAAAGATAGCCTGCTCGGACATTCCTACTGACTGGAGATATGTTCGTCTGCTCGGCGGCCAAAAGGATAAATAAGTCTGCTCGTTTGTTCGGAGATATCTGCTCGCTCAATTTGCTGTCTGATCGTTGAACAGGCAAAACACTTAAATTGACCAGTTGACCTTCTGGAAGAAGAATCAATCCGAAACGGGAAAGGAGTCGAATTACCTATTTGCATGCAAATCGAATCTCTACATTCTGGGAAATTGCTATATACGAGAGATAATCTCAGAAGATATTATCTTAATTAATGTATATTATTTTTTGCCTTATCTGTAAGATTCTCAAGCCTATTCTGATTATAACATCTCCATTATAAATAGGAGATATAATTTAGGGTAAAGGACAGAGTGAAATAAAAAGACAATTACACCGAGAGAGGGTAATTGTCGTGGACGTAGGCCATCGTTTTTTGCCGAACCACGTAAAAGTCTTGCTGTGTCCTGTGTGTTTTGATCCTATATTGTTTGCATTGTATGAGGTTTGTTGTGTCACAGGTATTGGGCTTGAAGAACAGGGTTGACCAAAAATAAGTGTCAACATCTTTTGGCGCTAGAGGAAGGGCCCAGACTGTGATCTAATAAACTTGTTTTGGTTGTGATACGGCTGACATGGCTAGGGTCAAGACAACCAGGGTTGTAGCATCGGAAACCGATCAATTGGAAGAGCACCAAGGTCAAGGTCAGGCAGCAGGGACGTCTTCTGCCGCTTTGCCACCATTGCCTCCTCAACCAACTGATGGTGGCGGAGGTGTTATGCCAGCTTGGCAGCGTCGTCAGGAAGCGCGTCAGGAGGCTTTAGAAAATACGGTAGCACAATTGGCAGAAACCATCAGAGCCTTGACACAGGCCCGAGTTCAGGAAGTTCCAGGGAACGCAGACCACCAGCCCCGTTCTGTGAGTGCCGTTCCGGTTAGGAGAGGAGAGGCTGGCGGGGACAGACAGCAACCAGCAGTTTCTGTTCGTTCCTCAAATCTGCGCCCACAAGGGGAGAGGCATCCGGCTCATCAAGAAGTGGCTCCGCATCCTTCCAATCAGAGGATTAGAACAAGTCAGGGTAATAATCGCCGAGGGGAAAATAACTCTGATCATGGAAGGGGTCGACAGCGCGAAAGGGAACGTTCACATAGACAAGGGACACCCCATGCAGGAAGTTCTCGCAGGAGGAGTGGATCACGTGAAAGGATGTCGTTGGACCGAGGAAGGTCACAAACCCGTCTCTCAGCAGCAGGAGAAAGCCGGGGGAATCGACAAGTCCCTGCGAACGGGATTGAGCGGCAAGATCCCATGGTACAGGAACTAATGCAGAGGGTGCGACAGTTAGAAACTAGACCTGGACACCGTGACCAGGACAGAGAACAAGACAGAACCCCGTTTTCAAGAGAGATTGAAACGCAACTGCTGCCTCCAAGATTTAAACTCCCGAACATCCCAATTTATGATGGAGATAGTGACCCGTATGATCATCTGGACATTTTCAACGTTCAAATGGACCTGCAGACCTCTAATCCTCTGGTCAAGTGTAGGGTATTCCCAGCAACACTGGGGAATACTCCAAGGACGTGGCTAAGGAGTCTTCCGGCCCGAAGTATAAACAGCTGGGATGAGTGCCAGAGAAAGTTCGAGGACCAGTACAAAGCGCTGAGAAAGCAGCTCGCGCCGACTTGTCACTTAGCGACTATCTTTCAGAAGCGGGAGGAAACTTTAAGAGATTACATCGCCAGGTTTAGGCGCGAGGTAAACAATGTGCAAAATCCCTCTGATGAAAGTGTCTTAACTGCAATTTCTGCAGGACTGCGAAAAGATGGAAAGCTTTACAAAAGCATTTATCGTAATCCTGTGAAGAGTTTGGGAGAGTTCTATGACCGTGCAGCAAAAGAGATGTGCTGGGAAGACACATTCGGACAGAAAAAGCCTAGCAAACAAGAAAAAGGAGCGAACAGTTCGCGACCAGGAAAAAAGAGGGACCAGCGCGAAAATGAAGAGAGCGGTCACAAACATCGCTCCAGTAATCAGGTAGGGAAGCGGTCAAAAAATGAGTCTCGGAGGAAGGCATCTCCACCCAGAGATCGTTACCAGAATTACAGCGTCCTGACGGACAGACAAGATAGGATCTTTGAAACAGAAAAAAGACGGGAGAACTTCGGAAAGCCAAGTCCCACAAACATCCCGAGGAGGTTTCAAGACCCAAGGAAGTATTATGCTTACCATAGAGAAAACGGGCATTATACTTCTCAATGCAGAGAACTTAGGGATGCAATTGAAGAATTGATTAGACGGGGTCGTTTGAGGGAATATGTGGCGCAACCTGAAAGTCATCATCCTCTGCAGGGAAATCAGCCAGTACAAGAACATCCTAATATACCTCAGCAACTTCCTCAACAACAACCACAGCGCCTGATTGATCAAGGTCACCAGCCCGCTGTGAGGACTATCTTTACTATTCATGGAGGACCGCACATCGCAGGGACATCCAACCGATCACAGGAGCGCTATGTGCGGGAGGCTGGTCGAGTCTTGTTGACAGGTCAAAGTGGAAGAGAAGGGCCATGTAAGAAGGCCAGAGTTGCTGGAGGCGGGATGTTGTTTAATGAAGATGACGCTCAAGGCTTGCATTGGCCCCATAATGACGCACTGGTCATCAGAGCAAGGATTGGCGGTGCTGAGGTAAGAAGGATAATGATGGATACAGGCAGTTCAGTAAATGTGATGTACAAGGGCTGTCTCGAGCACATGGGTTTAACAATTGGGCAGTTAACTCCATCCCCAGAACCTCTTTTTGGCTTCACTGGGGATGCAATTGTACCGCTGGGGCAGATTAAACTTCCCCTCGCCATAGGAGACGTGAACAGACAAGCTCTTGCAATGGCTGACTTCCTAGTTATTGATTGTCCATCGGCATACAATGCCATCCTCGGGAGACCAGCTATGAAAGATCTTGATATAGCAATATCCACCCGAACACTCACCATTAAATTTCCCACTCCCAATGGAGTAGGGTGTGTTAGGGGCGAGCAAGAAGTGGCAAGGAAGTGCTATAAAAACGCTGTAAAGGCTGGGGTTAAAGGAAAAAATATCAGTATGGTGACCAAGGAGAAGAAACAACCTGCCAGTAGTACAGGAGTTAGTCAAGATCTGGATCCAAGAGAAGTGGATGAAGATCGAACGGCAGGCCCTGTAGAAGAATTGGAAGAAGTACAAGTTAGCGAGCAGGATACCAGACGGTGCCTGAAGATAGGGAGAGAGTTACCCTCAGACATCAGAGAGCAGCTCGTTCAGTTTCTAAAAGAAAATCTGGATGTCTTTGCGTGGACTTTTGAGGATATGGTGGGGATCAGTCCCGAAGTAATGTCGTATAGGCTAAATATTGATCCCCTTCATAGGCCGGTTCGTCAAAAGAGGAGACCTATGACAGAAGAGCGATATGAGGCGCTCAGGGAAGAAGTGGAAAAACTGCTAGCAAATAAATTTATCAGGGAGGTTCACTACCCTGTATGGGTAGCAAATCCTGTTCTGGTGAAAAAGAAAAACGGAAAATGGAGGACATGTATTGACTTCACCGATTTGAACAAGGCCTGTCCGAAGGACAGTTTTCCTTTGCCTCGGATCGATCAACTCGTTGACGGTACTGCTGGGCATCAGCTCCTTAGCTTCATGGACGCCTACTCAGGGTATAATCAGATCCCAATGGAACCGAGTGATGAGGAACACACGTCTTTCATTACTGATCGGGGACTTTATTGTTACAAGGTGATGCCATTCGGATTAAAGAATGCAGGAGCTACTTACCAACGGTTGGTGAACATGATGTTCGAACATCTCATCGGGGGGATAATGGAAGTGTATGTTGATGACATGTTGGTAAAGTCAAAACAGGCGTGTGGGCATGTGCAAGATTTAGGAGAGATGTTCCGAATCTTGCGTAAATTCCAAATGAAGTTAAATCCTCTGAAATGTGCGTTTGGAGTTGCTTCGGGCAAGTTTTTGGGGTTCATGGTCAACAGCAGAGGGATTGAGGCAAACCCTGAAAAAGTCAGGGCTCTTATTGACTTAAAGTCGCCTACTAAGATCAAGGAAGTGCAGAGCTTGAACGGCCAAGTCGCTGCCCTGAGCAGGTTTATCTCCAGGTCGACAGATAAATGCATTCCATTTTTTGATGCGTTGAAGAAGGCTAGGAACTTTCAATGGACTGCAGAATGTGAAGTAGCCTTTCAGCAACTAAAGGAATACATGGGCCGAGCTCCACTGTTATCCAAACCAGTAGAAGGGGAGAAACTGGTCGTTTATTTGGGTGTTTCCCAACACGCTCTCAGTGGGGCCTTGGTTCGCGAGGAGGATGGAAGGCAGCTTCCTGTGTATTATGTAAGCAAAAGGTTGATTGATGCAGAGACCAGATACACACCTATGGAGAAGCTCGCATACAGCCTGGTGGTAGCTTCCAGGAAGCTTCGTCCTTATTTTCAAGCCCACGCAATTGAAATCCCGACCAAATATCCTCTGAAACAGGTTTTGCAAAAACCTGATGCCTCTGGTCGTTTGCTGAAATGGGCTATTGAGCTCGCCCAGTTTGAAATAGAATTTAAGCCTCGAACGGCGATCAAGGGGCAGGTATTGGCCGATTTTGTTGCTGAGTTCACGGGGTCGAGTAATGATGAGCCCGAGTCTTCTGAAGGTCCATTTTGGGAATTATATGTCGATGGTTCTTCCAGCGAGCAGAAAGCAGGGGCTGGAATAATGTTGATCAGCCCGGAAGGACACAAAATCTTGTCTGCTTTAAGATTCGAGTTCAAAGCCACTAATAATGAAGCTGAGTATGAAGCGTTGCTGGCAGGATTGCGACTGGCCTTAGAAGTGCGAGCAGAACGAATAAGGATTTACAGTGATTCCCAGCTTGTTGTAGGTCAAGTCCGGGGAGAATATCAGGCCAAAGGATCAAAAATGACCATCTATCTACAGAAAGTAAGGGAACTCTTGACAAAGTTTGAGAAATATGAGCTGCAGCATGTCCCTCGATCGCAAAATTCTCACGCGGATGCTTTGGCTCGTTTAGCCACTGCAAAACATGCAGATTTCATGGGAGTTGTGCCAATAGAGGTATTGCCCATTCCTAGCACTGAATCGCAAGATGAGATAATGGCAATTGTGGTAGCACAGGACTCCTGGATGAGTCCTTTGGTAGAATATTTACAAGATGGGAAGCTACCTGAAGGAAAGCTAGAATCTCGCCGCCTTCGGACGCGAGCTGCTCGGTACTGCATCTATGATGATAAATTATATAAGAGGGGATTCTCAGCTCCGTTGCTTAGGTGCATTGACGGTCTAGATTGTCAAGTCGTGTTAAATGAGATACATGCTGGGCATTGTGGTAATCACGCCGGGGGGCTATCGTTGGCCCAGAAAGCCCTCCGACAGGGGTACTACTGGCCAACTATGAAAAAAGATTCAATTGAAATGGTCAAGAGGTGTGACAAGTGTCAGAGATTTGCCAAGATACCTCGAGCCCCTCCAACTTTTTTGCAGCAAATGATCAGTCCGTGGCCATTTGCCATATGGGGACTGGACCTGATTGGACCTCTTCCTACAGCCCGAGGAAGGTGTAGGCACGCTATTGTAGCAGTTGACTATTTCACAAAATGGGCAGAAGCAAAGGAGTTAGCTGAAATATCCACCACCAAGGTCGAAAAATTTGTTTGGGAAAATATTATCTGCAGGTTTGGAGTCCCCCAACAAATCGTAACAGATAATGGAACCCAGTTCAGTAGCGAACAGTTTCAAAGATTTTGCACGGATCTGGGAATTAAAAAGAGCTTCTCAGCGGTGGACCACCCTCAGGCCAATGGACAAGTAGAGGCCATTAATAAAATTATCAAGCAAAACCTGAAGACTAAGCTGGAAGCAAGAAAGGGGGCTTGGGTAGACGAGCTGCAAAAAGTGTTGTGGGCATACAGAACTACTGCTCGCAACACTACTGGGGAAACTCCCTTTTCATTGGTTTACGGCTCGGAGGCGATGATTCCAGCAGAATATGAAGTTGCCAGTCAGCGCCGAACAACATTCAACCCAGAAGATAATAGCAGTTTGCTCGTTGCTAGCCTGGACCTGGTGGAAGAGATGAGGGATGATGCTCAAATAAGGATTGCTGTCTATCAGAGGCGAGTGGCCAGATTTTACAATAGAAAAGTCCGTACCCGAAGGTTTAAGACGGGGGATTTAGTTCTGCGCCTTATTCTACCTGCTGCTCGGAAAGCTGGTGAGGGAACACTTGGTCCAAATTGGGAAGGGCCTTACATTGTGAAGGAAAGTTTGCAGAACGGAGCCTACCACTTGACTAGCATGGAAGGGGCGCTAGTTCCCAGAGCATGGAATGCTGAAAACCTACGACCATATTTTATTTAATTGGTTTAAGTTTTGTTTTAATTCGCTTCGATAATTTGTCAATTTTGTTTCAGTGCAGTAAAATCGGATCAGATTCTCCTTGAATGGCAATGCTTGATCGTTTTTTGTTATTACTGATGATCTACTCGCGTTTCGATTGAAGCAAATGCTCTGGAAGATGTGATTACCACCTGTGAGTAGCCGGGCTCTGGAAGGTGTAATCATTATCTGTGAGCTATATAAAAAAAAAAAAATGTCCTGGAAGACCTTAGCATAACCTGTGAGTACAAGGACTCTGGAAGGGATGCTTATGGCCTGTGGACTTAGTAAACCTTGGAAGATCCATGTAACTTAAGAACGAATAGTATCTTGAAGGAACATTGGATCTGTAGGTTCAAACGAGCAGAGGTAAGGGGCCTCAAAAATGGGTAATTTCAGCATGACTAGCTGTCCCCACACTTACTCTGCTCGAACAAAATTTAAAAAGCTGGGAGAAATTGGCCATTCAAGAAAGCTGGGAATTTGTTTTAATCAAGCAGAGGTAAGGGGCCTGAAAGGGTAATTTCAGCAAGTTGGCCGTCCCCACACCTACTCTGCTCAAATAAGTACTGGTCGAAAATCCAATTCACGAGTAAATAAAAATAACGAACATAAATACAAACAAAAAACGATGAATGAAGATTTATTTAAAAAATTGTTAAAAAATGTAATAAGTACAAAACAAAATATCATCGAACAGGAAAATTTTTCTGGTTGCTGTCATCAATATTGATTGGACAAGGAGAGCTGGGAGATTCTGAGCTGGGAATATCAGCAGAGGCAGCACCAGCAGAAGAAGCTGAAGGACCGGCTTTAAGTTTATCCTGCTGAGCGTACAGCTTTACTTCAGCCACGGCGTCTGGACCAAAGAATGAAACGTCCACATCTGGTCGCTTGAGCCACAGATTATACAAGAATAAACTTCCTGTTCTCTCTTCTGCCTCTCGAACCGCGGCTTCGATACGTCCCTTCTCCGAAGCAATGTGTTCCTTGAGAGAAACTGTTTCCTGCCTCATTGCTTCCATAACAATCTTAGCCTCCGCGGCTTCATGCTTATGCGAGGACAGTTCTCCCTTCAGTTCCTTATTCTCAGTTTTCAACTTCTCCTCCGATTCCCGAGCAAAGTGGAGATCATGCGTCAATGTCTCGATCTTTTTATCCCTAAAGGCAATCTGTATTTCCTGCCTCTCCAAGGACTCCCGCTGTTCGTTCTTCTGATTGTTCAGTTTCTCAATTTCCTGCTCCAGCTCACGGTGTGCCTCCTGCGCTTTTTTCAGCTCTAGTTCATGATCATCCTGCAGTTTAGCCTTCTCTTCCTCCAGAGAATTGATGGTGGTTGCCATGGCGGCCTTCTCCTCGGGCCAGTCCCCAATCTCCCGCAAAAGCTTCATGTACGCCATGGACGCCTGAAACAAAGCATTTGTTAGTACAGAAAAAATGGAAAGAGATACTATAGCAGCAAAAAAGTAAAACTTACAAGCGTACTGTGGAAGCCCAAATAGTTGATGAGCCGTTCGCCCGTTATTTCTTCCTTGTACAGGGCAGGCTTCCTCGCTCCCAGGAATTGGGGCGCGCGATCTAAAAGATCGCTGTAATATTCCCCGGCATCAAACTCCTGGGACTGCTCCTCAGCACCAGAACCGGCCGCGGCTGTTTTCTGGCGTTTACGAGGCGGTTCCGCAGTTTCTGAATCGGCGATCCCTTTGCCCTTGTCGACATTTTGAGTAGAGGCGGATGGGGAACTGCTGGGCGGAGCAGGCTGAGCTATATCCCCTCGACGAGCACTCTTGTTCGAAGATTTCCTCGCCACTGATTTATGCCTCACCGAGCGAGCAGGAGAACCGACAGAACCCTGTTGAGGAGGCGATTCTGGAGAGACTTCAGCAGCAGGGGGAGAGCCTGAACCTCCGGCCGCTTGAACAGGCTCTTTGGGAGCAGAAGACTGAGCAGGAGCCTGGTTGGGTAAAGGCTGCTCGAAATGAAGCCTCACCATTTCCGGAACTGAAGTATTCGCTGGAGGTGGAATTTCCTGTCCGGAAGCTTCGAAAGCAGAAGGAATTTCTTTCTCCTCGCGAGAGCCTAAATCAGAAGCAGGGTCCAATAATTCTTGGTCGGCAGGAGGAGCGAGACCATGAAATTGAAGCAGGTGCTCGGAAGGTGTCTGATCGTCGGATGGTGTCTTTACATCCGAAAATTTATCTAACAGAGAGAGCTCCTGATCGGATAGAGGAATCTCGCCCCTAGAGACATCTGCACAAAGAAAAATGTTAGCAACGAGCAGAAATACAAGATGGAAAACTGAGACAAATATACTTACTGGGCGAAAGGCAAAAAGAAAAATTCTTTAAATCCGACAATGATAAGCACGACGCGTAGAACCATCGTGACTTGTAATCTCCTACGTTGGATTTTCCAATCCCTTGAGGAAGGTTCACTTTGTAAGGAGATTTTCGGGCTGAAGTATAATAAAACCCATCCTTCTTATTAGCCTTCGGACCCGTAGTACTTCTAAACAAAAAGAGGTGATGGATCATCGCGGGGGTAGGAGGAGGAAGGTCGTTTTTAAGAAAGATAGAAGCCAAAGCGGTGAGATGAGCATAAGAGTTGGGGGTAAGTTGAAAAGGGGCTAAGTTAAGGTCGTTTAAAAGAGCGACCAGGTAAGGATGAACCGGAAACCTGAAACCGGCTTCTATGTGTTGATGACTAATGGCAAAGAAACCCTTGGGAGGAAAAGCTGCATGGTCAGAAGCCTTAGGCACCATAGCTCGGCAGCCCTTAGGCAAGGAGAAGCCCTCAGCGATGGTTTCAAGGTCGCTGAGGCCAAGGGAAGATTCATAATGAAAAAAGGGTGCGCGAGCAGAGGAGGAATGGTGTTCAGAAGGGACTGAAGTAGCCCCACCACCTTGAGAGGTAGCACTAAGATCCTCCTCGGAGGCAACATCAGTGGATCCCACCTTATGACTGCGACGACTACGACCAGACATCTACAAAATCAACAGGGGTGTCAGGTCGCAGAAAGCAGACCAGAACTCAGTACATACGGATACGATACTCCTATGAACACAAGGGGGGCTATTGGGGCGAAAAGTTGGATGGGCAAGAGATATTACAAACAGACAGCAACTCAAAGCAACAATACGAGTGTCTATTTAAAAAAAAAAAAAAAAAAAAAAAAATCATGCCCCAGATACGCAAATAGTAATCATGGAAGAAAATAATCGCAGAAGAAAAGAATAGAAGTTACCTTGAAGATGGCGTTGACAAAGAACCTTGAGGATGTAGGAGAATGGTAGCAGACAAAAATGTCAGGGTTTGCAAAGGCAGAAGAGAGAAGACGAAAAGAGAACGACAAAGGGTAATATATAGCTGACGCTTCGGAATCCCAATCGGCAAGTCAAGACATTTCAATCGTCGCCAAAGTTTGGCAATAGACGCAAAAACCGAAAGAGCCATCATGAGCAATTATTGAAAAGACGCGCATTTAATACATGCAGTAAGGAGCGCGACAGTTGAGTGACAAGTAGCCAACGCCTGGGGGACTGACACAGGGCAAAAAGGAAGAAAAGCAACGGTTCACATCTCACTAAAAGTTTTCTGGGCGCAAGTCTAGGCGCAAGAACATTGTTTCCAGTACAAAAAGTGTACTAGAAACAAGGGGGCTTGTGTTATGGGTATTTTTTGGTGCAATAAGAAAAGGCCCAAAAATGGAGGCCCATTAAGAGCCAAGAAGACACTTGGTCAAATAGTCAAAGGAAAGTTAAAAGCACAAAGATAGCCTGCTCGGACATTCCTACTGACTGGAGATATGTTCGTCTGCTCGGCGGCCAAAAGGATAAATAAGTCTGCTCGTTTGCTCGGAGATATCTGCTCGCTCAATTTGCTGTCTGATCGTTGAACAGGCAAAACACTTAAATTGACCAGTTGACCTTCTGGAAGAAGAATCAATCCGAAACGGGAAAGGAGTTGAATTACCTATTTGCATGCAAATCGAATCTCTACATTCTGGGAAATTGCTATATACGAGAGATAATCTCAGAAGATATTATCTTAATTAATGTATATTATTTTTTGCCTTATCTGTAAGATTCTCAAGCCTATTCTGATTATAACATCTCCATTATAAATAGGAGATATAATTTAGGGTAAAGGACAGAGTGAAATAAAAAGACAATTACACCGAGAGAGGGTAATTGTCGTGGACGTAGGCCATCGTTTTTTGCCGAACCACGTAAAAGTCTTGCTGTGTCCTGTGTGTTTTGATCCTATATTGTTTGCATTGTATGAGGTTTGTTGTGTCACAGGTATTGGGCTTGAAGAACAGGGTTGACCAAAAATAAGTGTCAACATAACTGCAAGCATAGTTACAAAACAGAAAATTAGAGTAGTGATGTTGATCAGTCTATGATTATGTAGTTGTGCTTCCAATTTCTCTATTTTTCTTTCCATCTCCCGGCATGTGCATCGTAACTCCTCTTGAAAGTGCATATAACCATAGGTTTGAGCCATATTTTGCGTCTCATTTTGTGCTTCATCCTCCCCTTGTGTCCTCATTTGATATTCTTCATTATCTGGTGTCCAAAATGAGTAGTAGTTGCATGTTCGATGCTCACAACTGAAATACAATTTGTTAGGATTTTTTGGTGATTCTGAAATTCTGACCATTGCCTTCCGTCCACAAAAACATCTTCTATTCTTGAACTTGATAATCCCTCCATTGACTGCACTACTACTCTCACAAGATGATGCCATCACTTTGTTGAATGATTGACAAACAAATTGATTTTGATGTATGAAGCAAATTTACGTTGATGATTCAACCATTATGAAGAGAAATAAAATCTGAAGCAAATTGTAGTTTAACAGCAGGCGAAAAAAAAAAAAAAAAAAACAAAGCAATTTTATGACTAAATCAAGAGTGGCAAACGGATGCAGCAAAGAAGGAAATTTTTTTCCACCACTTCAGTTCTTCATCAGGCTTTATATAAGCCATCATACCAACAATATGACCGTTGGCCATGCAACGGTCAGATGGCCAACGGCCATATCAAATGCCACAACTTTTTTTTACTTTATCTTTTTTATATATTTTTACAATCATTTCATCAATTAATAAGGGTAAAATTGTCATAAAAAATTTAAATAGTTTAGTACTGGAGTTGGTTACATCATCCATGTACTCCTCTTTTTTATAAAATTTTTTGTCTTTACTCAGGGGTAAAGTCGGTAATTTACGTTAATTAAAACTGATAAGGGTATTATAGTCTTCTTCATGTATCACACGGTCAATGGTTATAATTCATCTACTTTTGACTGTTAAATTGGGGGTTAACATGTTATTAAACCCAAACATTAATTTTATCTGATTAAGGGTTTACCTCAAGGGGGTTTTGTGTATTTTGCTCTTTTATATAAATTTATTTTTTTAAATCTTTTATATAATTCATTTTAAAATTTATTTCAAACGTAAAGTATAATATCATTTTTTTATCCATTTTTTTATTTGATTAGCTTGTCAACAGGTATTTTCATCTTTCTAGCACTTTAACACTATTTTTCGTCAACACTAACAGATTTGATGTAACGACGTGTGGACAATTTTTAATAAATACATAAAGTTTGTTTGTCTCACAATAAATTTGAACTGGTAGCTAATTTGTCATTTGTTATAAATTTTATAAAAAAAATAATACAAAAGTAGAAACGGTAGTGGGACATTCATGAAAGCAAAAGGCCAACCTGTGGAGGCTCCAGAGTTGTTCTTATCATATTTGTCAATCAACTAAAGTGATGCCTTGTTTAAAGTATGAAATAAAATTGCTAACCTTATTATCTTTTTGAAATCTTGGCTATTTAAACTTACTGATTGAATGTAGAAATCAAATTTATGACTGACAAAATGGGAAGCCACCTAATACCTATAAGGAATTAAAAGGAACACTTTTTTCTTCTATATTTAAATTGTTAATAATTAATGATTGGGCTTTGGCCTTCAATAGATTTTCAGCTTAGAGTTGTTGAACTTATAATACTTAAATTACGAAGACCAATCTTATTCTCCTGTTATATTGGCCTGAAAATAATTTTATTCTTGCTGATCTGTAGATTCTTTTCTTTCCTATCAACTCATTTTCTGCCTATTAGGTTATTCAAAAGTTTTTTTTTTTTTTTTTGAGGGATAGGTTATTCAAAAGTTGACGTGTTATAATATTTGAATATGATTAAATAATAGTGCTAATTATGAAATAATGACTGTTTTCACATTTGTTTTGACTGGTGGTCCTGTTATACATTTGATTGTTAATATTTTAATCGAAGGAATTGGCTTGTTGAGTAATTGTCCTTTTAGTTGAATGACATGGATCAGATTTATAAATGAATCTAATTATTTAAAACCAAATGATGGTTGTACTCAGCCGCCTCCTCTTATGTTTGTCTGATTATGTTTGTCTCAGCAGCTTATGTTTCTCTCTCTCTCTCTCATAAGCTTATGCTTGTCTGCTTAGCCGCCGGTGTTGCTGGTTGCTCATCGTTGGTCATCAGGTGCTGTTTGTTTGTTCTTATGCTGTTAAAATTACCAAAAAGTTGAAGATATTTTGGTCGTATTTTGTAAATAAATATGTAATTTGATTGAGCTTCTAACAGTTCCTCTCAATTCCTTATAAGCGTTGGGTGGTTTTATATGTGCTCCATATCAAACATAAAAAAAGAACTTCCATAGATGAAAAGTTAATATTTGTCTTATCTTCAGAACCCATTAATGTACACAATGCATTGATCATTTTATATTCATCTAAGTTTTTTAACGGATTAAGTTAAGGTTAGTTTGTGGTACCCCTTACACTCACATCAGTGAGCTTGTCGGTTCAACATAAATTTTTGTTATAATTTCGTAGTTAACAGTTTTAACTTCCTTGTGCATTCAATGTTGTTGAGTTCACCTCAGTTGTAAAGTGACAACTGAGATTTGACAACGAAAGTGTAAAAAAAAAAAAATTGGTATAACAATTTGTGTAAAATATTGGGTTACTGATCTTCTTGCCTCTTCACTGTAATTGATTGAAAATAACATTTCATGCTGCATGCTGTTAGCATATCATGAGACATCTTAGTCCTTCTACCTTGTCTCTCTTGCATCACAGCAAGTCAATCATTACTCGTTGATTATCTCGTAAATGTACTCTCAATCCAGAAACACCCTTTTCTTATTTTTGCAGTTTGATCTCATAAACTCTTTGATTATTTTATTTCGTCGTTATTTTGATTTGGTTCCTTGTTTCCCCGTTTGTATTCTCTGTTTTTATTTTCATTTTGGTTTGCCATTGATTTCTTGCCAAACTCAAAAACAAAGAAACAAAAAGATTCACGTTTTATTTCATACAGTTTGGAACTTTGATTTGAACAACATAATTGCTATTGTTTTATTCTCTACACTGTTGTTTCGGCTATTTAGTTTTGCTTCCTCGTTACCTGTTACATGTTGTGGTATATCTGCATTCGCAAAACTTTAAACTGGAAAAAAAAAAAATTGTTTTTCTATTTTCATAGTTTGATCTCGACAACAGTTTGATATTGATTTATCTATTCATTGTTGTTTCTGGTTTTAGTTCTGCTCCCTAGTTCTGTTTCATTTTTCTTTATTTTGCTTCACATCATCATTTTCAGAACTTAGAAGAGAAGGAAACATTCAAGACGGATTCAAAATGGTTGAAATTGCTGTTTCTGTCGCTGCAAAAGTTGCTGAATACTTGGTTGCTTCCATTGTTAGTCCGTTCCGTTTTACCTGGAACTATAAGAGCAACTTTGAGATTCTGGAGACTGAAGTTCGAAAGCTAAAGGGTAAAAGTGACATGATACAGCATTCAGTTGAGGATGCTAGAAGAAATGGGGAAGAGATTGAACAACATGTTGCAGATTGGCTGAATCGTGTAAGCAAGATTGTTGATGAGGCCTCAGAAGCTATTGAAGACAATAAGAAAGTAAGCAAGCAATGTTTCATGGGGTTGTGTCCTAATTTGAAGAAAAGCTATCAACATGGCAAGAATGCAGCGAACAAGGTGAAGATTGTTGTTGGACTTCAGGAAGAAGGGGAATTCAACAAAGTTTCCTATTGTACCATTCCAGAGGAGTCATGGTTTCCATTTGTCAAAGACTACAAGGCCTTTGAATCAAGAACAAATATTGGAAAAGATGTCCTAAATGCATTGATTGAGCCTGATGTCAACGTGGTTGGGGTCTATGGCATGGCTGGGATTGGAAAGACTACACTAGTAAGAAAAGTTGAAAGACTGTTAGAGGTTTTAAGTATTTTGTCGTGACTTTAAGAATTATGTCAAGAAAGAACAAAAATATTTGCTGGAACAAATCTACTTTTCATTAAACTGAAATACTGTTTAAATACAAAAAAAATTCAACAACTAAAACCGAGAATTAGGCAACTACTTAGCACATGTTTCCATGATCAACAAACTCCTAAAAAATAGCAACTAAATCAATGAAACAGTCAACAATACTGAATTAAAAAAATTAAAAAACATGAGAGAAAATCCAACAAAGTTCTTTGACTAATTCTTGCAGTAGCTAAAGCAATTCTTCAACAAAGACAAGCCAGGGAAGCTAAGCTCTTTGATGAGGTAATATTTGTAGAAGTATCTGATTTGCCTAACAATGAAAAGATTCAAGGTGTGATTGTGGATCAGTTGGGTTTGAAATTCAATAAGAATAGTGAATTTGGAAGAGCAAGGAGACTATGTGAACGGTTGAAGAAAGAGGATAGAGTTCTCATAATTTTAGATAGTATTTGGGGGAGACTTAACTTGGAGACAATTGGAGTTCCCTTTGGAGATATTCACAAAGGATGTAAGTTATTGTTGACTGCAAGAAGTCGAGATGTATTGTTAAACAAGATGAATTCTCAACAGAATTTTTGCATTGACATATTAAATAATGAAGATGCTTGGAGCCTGTTCAAGAAGACAGCAGGTGCTTGTATTGAATCACATGATTTGCAATCTGTAGCAATAGATATTGCCAAAGCATGTGGAGGTCTGCCCCTTGCCATTGTGACAACTGCTGGGGCATTAAGAAACAAGGGATTGTATGAATGGAAAAATGCATTGAGAGATTGAGGAGGCCTTCTTCAGAAAACTTTGAGGGAGTAACAGCCGAGGCATATTCAAGCATACAGTTGAGTTACAATCATTTAGAAAGTGACGAACTTAAGTCCACATTTTTGCTTTGTAGTGCAATGGAGTTCACCTACAATGCTTCTGTTGAAACTTTGTTTAGATATCGAATGGGTTTAGGTTTGTTTAAAAGAATCAATTAAATGGAAGAAGCACGAGATTGTTTAGATACACTGATTCAAAAACTTAAGGACTGTTCATTATTGCATTGTCACGATGACAGAATTACTATGCATGATGTCGTTCGAGATGTTGCTAGATTGATTGCATATAGAGATCAACATGTTTTTACAGTGATAGATGGAATCTTTCCACGTGATTGGATAGATGATGATACATTGAAATATTGCACTGCACTTTCCTTGCACGATATTGTTGAGCCTCCAAAGCAATTGAAATTTCCACAACTGAAATTTTTCTTTATGAAAACCAAGTATCCTCATAGGATTGCCAAAGCTTAGAGTATTACATTTGGTTGGAATGGATTTATTATCACTATCTACATCGCTTCGTCTCCTAGTGGATCTTAGAGCTTTAAGTCTAAATGAATGTGTAATCAGAAATGTAGCTATTATTGGGTGCTTGAATAAGCTCAAAATCCTTAGCTTCTGTGATTCTATTGTTGAGAAGTTGCCTGACGAATTACGTCAATTGACTATGCTAAGGTAGTTAGATTTGAGCAATTGTTTGAAACTTAAGTTATTCCACCAAATATCCTATCATGTTTAACCCAAATAGAGGCACTATATATGGGCAATACCCCTATCCAGTGGGAGCTTGAAGGACTCAACATTAATGAGAGAAGTCATGCCAGCCTTGATGAACTGAAGCATTTGTCTTACCTAACCACTTTAGAGTTACATGTTCCTGATGCTGTTGTTCTCCCAAAAGCTGGAAAACTACAAAATTTGCATAGGAGATAATTGGGACAAGTGGGATTGGTATAGACAATACAAGACTTCCAAAGCATTGAAACTCAAGCTTAATACCCGTGATTGTTTTTGTTGACGTTTAATTTTGGTCAACCTTGTTCTTCAAGCCCAATACGTGTGATCCAACAAATCTCTCACAATGCAAGTAATATAGAATCAAAACACACAGGACACAGCCAGATTTTTACGTGGTTCGGCAAAGATAATGGCCTACGTCCACGACAATTACCCTCCTTTTCTCTTGGAGTAATTGTATTTTTTATTTCACCTCTCCCTTTACCCTAAATTCTATCTCCTATTTATATTGGAGATGTTACAATCAGAATAGGCTTAAAAATCTTACAAATAAGGCAAAAAATAATATACATTAATTAAATTAATATCTTCTGAGATTATCTCTCATATATAGTAATTTCCAAGAATGTAGAGATTCGATTTGCATGCAAATAGGTAAGTCGACTCCTTTCCTAATTTGAATTGATTCCCCTTCCAGAAGGTCAACTGGTCAATTCCAATTAACGGCCTACTCAACGACCAGACAACACATTATTGTAAACGAGCAGACTACTTCACGAGCCATATGCTTCTATCACCGAACAGACGAGCAGACTTAATCATCCGTCTTACTATCGAGCAGACGAACAGATCTCCTGAGTGTAGAAACTATCAGACGCTCGAGCAGACTTTCAATTGCGAGCAGATTATCTTTGTGCCTTTGCCTATCGACCAAAACGTCATATGATCTCTTTATACTTGATATCTTAAGGTTATTAACCGTATAGTTAAATGTGCTCGGGTGCCTAGGCTGATAGATGGCCATCACCTTTTCTTTGACTTTTTGACCCAGTGCTTTATAGGCTTCTAAGACGACACAATGGGCCATCATTCTTGGGCTTTTTCATTACACCAAAATACCCATAACATTAGTCCCCTTGTTTCTTGTACACCTTTTGTACTGGAAACAATATTCTCGCGCTCAGAACACTTTTGGATGCGGATCGTTGTTCCTCCTCTTTTTTGCCACGTGTCATTTCCCCAAGTGTCGGCTACTTGTCAATCAAACGTCGCGCTCTTTATTGCATGCATTAAATGCGCGTCTTTTCGATGGTTGCTCATGATGGCTCTTTCAGTTTTTTCGCGCCTATTACTAAATTATTGGCGTCGATTGGAATGCTTTAGCTTGTCGATTGGGATTTCGGAGCGTCAGCTATATATTACCCTTTTGTCGTTCCATTTTCGCCTTCTCTCGTCTGCCTTTGCAAACAGTCACCCTGATATTTTTGTCTGCTATCGTCTTTCTGCACCCTCAAAGTTCTTCATCAACGAAACACGCCATACCCAAGGTAACTTCTAATCTTTCCTTCCATGATTACTGTTTATGCATACTCGGTGTCATGATTTCATTTAAACAATCACACTGATGCTTCAAGTTGCGTCCATATGCAACATTCCTCATTCGCTTAATTTCCTTATCATGGTAGGCTTAGTAGCCGATTAGCCTGTCCAACATTTCTTATAATCTGCTAGGTTTATAAAGTGGGTAGTTTTTATACCCAGTAGCCCCCTTCTGTACATAGGGGTACCCTGTGACTTACTGAGTTCTGGTCTGCTTTTTGCGACCTGATGTCCTTGTTGCTTTTGTAGATGTCTGGTCGTAGTCGTCGCGGTCATAAGGTGGGGTCCACTGATGCAGCCTCCGAGGAGGATCTTAATCGAGTCAGTGATACTAGTAGTGCTACCTCGCAGGGTGGTGGGGCTATTTCAGCCCCTTCTGAACACCACACTTCCTCTGCTCGCACTCCCTTTTTTCGATACGAATCTTCCCTTAGCCTCAGCGATCTTGAAACCATTGCTGAAGGCTTCTCCTTACCTAGAGGCTGCCGGGCTATGGTGCCGAAGGCTTCTGACCATGCAGCTTTCCCCCCTAAAGGTTTTTTCGCTATTAGCCACCAACACATAGAGGCCGGCTTCAGATTCCCGGTTCATCCTTACCTGGTCGCGCTCCTAAACGACCTTAACTTAGCCCCTTTTCAACTTACCCCTAACTCTTACGCTCATCTAACTGCTTTGGCTTCTATCTTTCTTAAAAACGGTCTACCTCCTCCTACCCCTGCGATGATCCATCACTTTTTTTTGTTTAAGAGCACTACGGGCCCAAAGTCTGATAAGAAGGATGGGTTTTACTATACTTCAGCCCGAAAATCTCCTTACAAAGTGAACCTTCCTCAAGGGGTTGGAAAATCAAACGTAGGAGACTACAAGTCACGATGGTTCTATGCATCGTGCTTATCTTTATCGAATTTAAAGAATTTTTCTTTTTGCCTTTCGCCCAGTAAGATCTCAATTTTTTTTTTATTTGCATTTTTGCTCGTTACTAACGTTTTCCTCGTGCAGACATCTCTAGGGGCGAAATTCCCCTATCTGACCAGGAGCTCTCTCTGCTGGATAAATTTTTGGATGTGAAAGCCCCATCAGACGATCAGACACCTTCCGAACATCTGCTTCAGCTTCATGGTCTCGTTCCCCCTGCTAATCAAGAATTATTGGACCAAGGTTCTGATTTAAGCTCTCGCGAGGAGAAAGAAATTCCTTCTGCTTTCGAGGCCTCCGGACAGGAAGTTCCACCTCCAGCAAATATATCCACCCCAGAAATGGTGAGGCTTCACTTCGAGCAACCTTTACCCGACCAAACTCCTGCCCAGACTTCTGCTCCTAAAGAACCCAACCAAGCAGCTGGAGGTTCAAACCCTCCCCCTACTGCCGAGACCTCTCAAGGATCGCCTCTTCAACAAGATTCTGATGGATCTCCTGCTCGTTCTATGAGGCAAAAATCAGTGGCGAGGAAATCTTCGAACAAAAATGTTCGCCGAGGTGCTACATCTCAGCCTGCTCCTTCCAGCAGTTCGCCAGCTGCCCATACCCAAAATGTCGACAAGGGCAAAGGAGTCGTTGATTCAGAAACAGCAGAACCACCTCACAAGCGCCAAAAAACAAACGAGACAGATTCTGGTGCTGAGGAGCAAACCCAGGAGTTTGATGCTGGGATATATTATAGCGATCTTTTAGATCGCGTGCCCCAATTTCTGGGAATGAAGAAGCCTGCTCTCTACAAAGAAGAGATAAAGGGCGAGAGGCTCATCAACTATTTGGGCTTCCACAATACGCTTGTAAGTTTTCTTTTTGTTGTGGTTGCTTCCTTCTTTGTTCTTATCATCTTGAGTATTACTTCGTTTCAGGCGTCCATGGCGTATATGAAGCTTCTGAGAGAGATCGCGGACTGGCCCGAGGAGAAAGCCACCATGGAGGCCACCATCAATTCTCTGGAGGACGAGAAGAATAGGATGCAGGGCGCTTATGAATTGGAGCTTGAAAAAGCAAGAGAGGCTCACCGCGAGCTGGAGCAGGAAAATGAAAAGATAACTAATCAGAAGTACGAGCAGCGGGAGACCATGCAGAAGCAAGAAAAGCAGATTGCTTTTAGGGACAATGAGATCGAACAATTGAAGCATGCTCTCCATTTTGCTGAAGAATCGGAGGAGAAGCTGCAAGCTGAAAATAAGGAACTAAAAGGGAAGCTGTCCTCACATGAGCATGAAGCCGCCGAAGCTAAGATTGTTCTAGAAGCGATGAGGCAAGAGACAATCTCTCTCAAGAAATAACTTGCTTCGGAAAAGGAACGTACTGAAATTGCGGTTCGAGAGGCAGAGGAGAAGACTGGAAGTTTATTCCTGTACAATCTGTGGCTCAAGCGACCAGATGTGGATGTCTCGTTCTTTGGTCTGGAAGCCGTGGCTGAAGTAAAGCTGTACGCTCAGCAGGCTCAACCTGAAGACAATCCTCCAGCTTCTTCCTCTGTTTATCCTCCTGCCAGTGCTGCCTCTGCTCCTGCAGGATCTCCCAGCTCTCCTCGTCCAATTAACATAGACGACAGCGACCAGCAAAATTTTCCTCCTATTTAAGAATTGTTTTTCTTTCCTGGCGTTTTTGTAATAGACTTTCATTGTTGATAATTTTAAATGAATTTTCCGTTATTATTCCTTGGTTGTATTTATGTTGATTGTTTTTTATTTAATCATGTAAGTTGGGTCAACGACCAAACTTATTCGAGCAGAGTAGGTGTGGGGACAGCCTTCTTACTGTAATTACCCCTTTAGGCCCCTTACCTCTGCTTGATAAGTGATTTAAGATAAACTACCTGTTTCTTTTAATTGGTTTGAAATGTCAATTTCTCCCAGCCTTTGAAATTTATTCGAGCAGAATATATGTGGGGACAGCTAATCGTGCTGACATTACCCTTTTTTAAGGCCTCTTGCCTCTTGCTCGTTTAAACCTACAGATCAAATGTTCCTTTGAGATATCGTTTGCTCTTAGGTTATATAGATTTTCCAAGGTTAAATAAGTCCACAGGCCATAAGCATCCCTTTCAGAGTCCGCTTACTCACAGGTTATGCTAAGGTCTTCCAGGACATTTTCAGCTCACAGATAATGATTACACCTTCCAGAGCCCGGCTACTCATAGGTGGTAATCATATCTTCCAGAGCATTTGCTTTAATTAAGCCTTCCAAAACATGAGTAGATGTCAGTAGCATGCAAAAAGCGATCAAGTATTGCCATTCGAAGAAAATCTTTTTCGTTTTTACTGCATTCATACAAAACAAAATTAACGAAGTTATTGAAACAAAAACTAAATCACTTAAACATAATATGGTCGCAGGTTCTCAGCATTCCATGCTCTGGGAACTTCTGCTCCTTGCAGGTTAGTCAGATGGTAGGCTCCATTCTGCAGACTTTCTTTCACAATGTAAGGTCCTTCCCAATTAGGTCCAAGCGTTCCTTCGCTAGCTTTCCGAGCAGCAGGTAGAATAAGGCGCAGGACCAAATCCCCTGTTTTAAATGTTCAGGTACGGACCTTCCTATTGTAAAACCTGACCACTCGTCTCTGGTAGACAGCAATCCTTACTTGAGCGTCATCCCTTGCCTCCTCCATCAAATCTAGATTAGCAGCGAGCAGACGGTTGTTATCATCCAGGTTGAACGTTGTTCTCCGTTGACTGGCAACCTCGTATTCTGCTGGAATCATCGCTTCTGAACCGTAGACCAATGAGAAAGAAGTTTCTCCAGTAGTGTTTCGAGCAGTGGTTCTGTACGCCCATAACACTTTTTGTAGCTCGTCTACCTATGCCCCTTTCCTTGCTTCCAGCTTAGTCTTCAAGTTTTGCTTGATGATTTTGTTAACAACTTCTACTTGTCCATTAGCTTGAGGGTGATCTACTGCTGAGAAGCTCTTTTTAATTCCAAGATCTGCGCAAAATTTTTGAAACTGTTTGCTGCTGAACTAGGTTCCATTGTCTGTTACGATCTGTTGGGGGACTCCGAACCTGCAAATAATGTTTTCCCAAACAAATTTTTCGACCTTGGCGGAGGATATTTCAGCTAACTCTTTTGCTTTTGCCCACTTTGTGAAATAGTCCACCGCTACGATGGCATGCCTACATTTTCCTCGAGCTACGGGAAGAGGTCCAATCAAGTCCATTCCCCATATAGCAAATGGCCATGGACTAATCATTTGCTGCAAAAAGGTTGGAGGGGCTCGAGGTATTTTGGCAAACCTCTGACACCTGTCACATTTCTTGACTACTTCAATCGAATCCTTCTTTATAGTCGGCTAATAATATCCCTGCCGAAGAGCCTTCTGGGCTAGTGATAGCCTCCCGGCATGATTACCACAATGCCCAGCATGTATCTCGTTCAACACGACCTGACAATCCAGACCGTCAATGCATCTAAGCAACGGAGCTGAGAATCCCCTCTTGTATAGTTTATCATCATAAATGCAATACCGGGCAGCTCGCGTTCGAAGACGACGAGATTCTAACTTTCCCTCGGGTAACTTTCCATTTTGCAAATATTCCACCAGAGGATTCATCCAGGAGTCCTGTGCCACCACAATCGCCATCATCTCATCTCGCGATTCCGTGCTAGGAATGGGCAACACCTCTATTGGTACAATTCCCATGAAATCTGCATGTTTGGCAGTGGCCAATCGAGCTAATGCATCCGCATGAGAGTTTTGCGATCGAGGAACATGCTGCAGCTCGTACTTATCAAACCCCACCAGGAGTTCTCGAACTTTCTGTAGATAAATGGCCATTTTTGGTCCTTTGGCCTGATACTCTTCTCGGACCTGGCCTACAACAAGTTGGGAATCGCTGTAAATCCTTATCCGTTCCGCTCGCACTTCTTTGGCCAATCGTAATCCTGCCAACAACGCATCATACTCGGCTTCATTGTTGGTAGCCTTGAATTCGAATCTCAAGGCAGACAAAATTCTGTGTCCTTCCGGGCTAATCAGCATTATACCAGCCTCAGCTTTCTGCTCGCTTGAGGAACCGTCGACATATAATTCCCAGAACGGACCTTCAGAAGACTCAGGTTCATCATTACTCGGCCCCGTGAACTCAGCCACAAAATCTGCTAGTACCTGCCCTTTGATTGCTGTTCGAGGTTTAAACTCTATTTCAAGCTGGGCGAGCTCAATGGCCCATTTCAGCAAACGACCAGAGGTATCAGGCTTTTGCAGAATCTGTTTTATGGGATATCTGGTAGGAACTTCAATGGTATGGGCTTGGAAGTAAGGGCGGAGCTTCCTCGATGCTATCACCAGACTATATGCGAGTTTCTCCATAGGTGTATATCTGGTTTCTGCATCAAGTAACCTTTTGCTCACATAGTAAACGGGGAGCTGGTTTCCACCTTCTTCACGAATCAGGGCCCCACTAAGAGCGTGCTGGGAAACTCCCAAATAAACGATCAGTTTCTCCCCCTCTAGTGGCTTGGATAATAAAGGTGCTCACCCCATGTATTCCTTCAGCTGCTGGAAAGCCGCCTTGCATTCTTCAGTCCATTGAAAGTTTTTAGCCTTCTTCAACGCATCAAAAAACGAAATGCATTTATCTGTCGACCTGGATATAAACCTGCTCAGGGCGGCTACTTGACCGTTTAGGCTCTGCACTTCTTTGATCTTAGTGGGTGAGTTTAGGTCAATGAGGGCTTTAACTTTCTTAGGGTTTGCTTCGATCCCTCTGTTATTGACCATGAATCCTAAGAACTTGCCCGATACTACTCCAAACGCGCATTTCAAAGGATTCAACTTCATCTGATATTTACGCAAGATCTGGAACATGTCCCCTAGGTCTCGGACATGTCTGCTCGCCTGTTTAGACTTTACCAACATATCATCGACATACACTTCCATTATCCCCCCAATAAGATGTTCGAACATCATATTTCCAAACGTTGGTAAGTGGCTCCTGCATTTTTCAACCCGAATGGCATTACCTTATAACAATACAGTCCCCGGTCAGTAATGAAGGAGGTGTGTTTCTCATCACTCGGGTCCATTGGGATTTGATTATACCCTGAGTAGGCATTCATGAAGCTAAGGAGCTGATGCCTAGCAGTACCATCAACAAGCTGATTGATCCGAGGCAGAGGAAAACTGTCTTTTGGACAGGCCTTGTTCAAATCGGTGAAGTCGATACACGTCCTCATTTTCCGTTTTTCTTCTTCACCAAAACAGGATTTGCTACCCAAACAGGGTAGTGAACTTCCCTAATAAATTTGTTTGCTAGCAGTTTTTCTACTTCCTCCCTGAGTGCCTCATATCGCTCCTTTGTCATAGGTCTCCTCTTTTGACGAACTGGCTTATGGAGAGGATTAATATTTACTTTATGCGACATTACTTCGGGGCTGATTCCCATCATGTCTCCGTGAGTCCATGCGAAGACATCCATATTTTCCTTCAAGAATTCAACTAACTGCTATCTAATATTTGGGGGTAGCTCTTTCCCTATCTTCAGACACCGCTTTGTATCCTATTCGCTGACTTGCACCTCCTCCAATTCATCCACAGGGCCTGTTGTTCGATCTTTATCTACTTCTCTTGGATCCAGGTCCTGACTGACCCCTGTCATGCTGATTGTTTGCTTCCTTTCCTCGGTCACTATGCTGATCTTTTTCCCTTTGACCTCATCTTTTACTGCGTTTTTATAGCACCTTCTTGCCACCTCCTGTTCCCCTCTAACACATCCTACCCCGTTCGGAGTGGGAAATTTAATGGTGAGTGTTCGAGTGGATATTGCTATATCAAGGTCATTCATAGCTGGTCTTCCGAGGATAGCATTGTATGCTGATGGACAATCAATAACTAGGAAATCAGCCATTGTAAGAGCTTGTCTATTCAAGTCCCCTATGGCGAGGGGAAGTTTAATCTGTCTCAGTGGTACTATTGCATCCCCTGTGAAGCCAAAAAGAGGTTCTGGTGATGGAATCAGCTGCTCAAGTGTTAAACCCATGTGTTCGAAGCAGCCTTTGTACATGACATTCACCGAACTGCCTGTATCCATCATTATCCTTCGTACTTCAGCACTGCCAATCCTCGTCCTGATGACCAGTGCGTCATTATGGGGCCAATGTACACCTTGAGCATCATCTTCATTAAACAACATTCCTCCTCCGACTACCCTGGCTTTCTTATACGGCCCTTCTCTTTCACTTTGACCCATCAACAAAACTCGACCGGCCTCCCGCACATAGCGCTCTTGCGATCTGTTAGATGTCCCTGCAATATGCGGTCCTCCATGAATAGTAAAGATAGTCCTTACAGCAGGTTGGTGACCTTGATCAGCCATACGCTGTGGTTGTTGCTGAGAAGGTCGCTGAGATATATCAGGGTGTTCTTGTGCATGCTGATGCCCCTGCTGAGGATGCTGGTTTTCAGGTTGCGCCACATATTCTCTCAAACGACCTCGTCTGATCAGTTCTTCGATCGCATCCCTGAGTTCCCTGCATTGAGAAGTATAGTGCCCGTTTTCTCTATGATAAGCACAATACTTTCTTGGGTCTTGAAACCTTCTCGGGATATTCGTGGGACTTGGCTTCCCGAAGTTCTCCCTTCTTTTTTCTGCTTCAAAGATTCTATCTTGTCTGTCCGTCAGGGCGCTGTAATTCTGGTAGGGATCTCTAGGTGGAGATATCTTTCTCCGGGATTCATTTTTTGATCGTTTTGCTACCTGATTACTGGAGCGATGTTTGTGACCACTCTCTTCACCTTCACGCTGATCCCTCTTTTTTCCGTGGCGCGAACTGCTCGCTTCTTTTTCCTACTTGCTAGGCTTCTTCTGTCCTAATGTGTCTTCCCAGCAAATCTCTTTTGCTGCACGGTCATAGAATTCCCCCAAACTTTTCACAGGATTACGATAGATGCTTTTATAAAGCTTTCCATCCTTTCGCAGCCCTGCAGAAATTGCGGTTAGGATACTTTCATCAGAGAGGTTTTGCACATTGTTTACTTCACGCCTAAACCTGGCGATATAATCTCTCAAGGTCTCCTCCCTCTTCTGAAAGATAGTCGCCAAATGGCAAGTTGGTGCAAGTTGTTTTCTCAATGCTTTGTACTGGTCCTCGAATTTCCTCTGACACTCATCCCAGCTGTTTATACTGCGAGCCGGAAGACTCTTCAGCCACGTCCTTGGCGCATTCCCCAGCGTCGTTGGGAACACCCTACATTTGACCAGAGGGTTAGAGGTCTGCAGATCCATCTGAACGTTGAAAGTGTCCAAATGGTCATACGAGTCACTATCCCCATCATAAAGTGGGATGTTCGGAAGTTTGAATCTTGGAGGCAGCAGTTGCGTTTCGATCTCTCTTGAGAACGGGGTTCTGTCTTCTTGCTCTCTTGCCTGGTCATGAAGTCCAGGTCTAGTCTCTAACTGCCGCACCCTCTGCATTAATTCCTGCACCATTGGATCCTGTCGTTCAATCCTGTTCGCTGGGGATTGTCGATTCCTCCGGCTTTCTCCTACTACTGAGAGGCGGGTTCGCGACCTTCCTCGATCCAGCGACATTCTTTCACGTGATCCATTCCTCCTGCGAGAACCCCCTGCATGGGGTGACTCTTGTCTATATGAATGCCCCCCGTCGTGCTGTCGACCTCTTCCATCCCCAGGGTTATTTTCCATTCGGCGATTGTCACCCTGACTTGTTCTAATTCTCCGATTAGAAGGACGTGGAGCCGCTTCTTCTTCACGAGCTGGGCGTCCTTCCCCTTGCCGGCGTAGATTCGAGGAACGAACAGAAACTGCCTGCTGTTCTCTTTCCCTGCTAACCTCTCTTCTCCTAACAGGCACGACGCCTACCGACCGGGGCTGGTGGTCTGCGTTTCTGGGAGCTTCCTGGGCTCGGGCTTGCGTCAAGGCTCTAATGGCTTCTGCCAGTTGTGCCACCGTATTTTCTAAAGCCTCCTGACGCGCTTCCTGACGCTGCTGCCAAGCCGGTATAACGCCTCCGCCACCATCAGCTGGTTGTGGGGGAAGTGGTGGCAAAGCGGCACTAGACGTCCTTGCCGCCTGACTTTGGCCTTGGTGCTCCTCCAATTGGTCGGCTTCCGTCGCAACAACCCTGGTTGTCTTGATCCTGACCATGTCAGCAAATCTCAACTAAAAAAGTAAAATTTTAAAGGAAAAGTTTGTCAAATCACAGTCTGGGCCCTTCCTCTAGCGCCAAAAGATGTTGACGTTTAATTTTGGTCAACCTTGTTCTTCAAGCCCAATACGTGTAATCCAACAAATCTCTCACAATGCAAGTAATATAGAATCAAAACACATAGGACACAGCCAGATTTTTACGTGGTTCGGCAAAGATAATGGCCTACGTCCACGACAATTACCCTCTTTTTCTCTTGGAGTAATTGTATTTTTTATTTCACCTCTCCCTTTACCCTAAATTTTATCTCCTATTTATATTGGAGATGTTACAATCAAAATATGCTTGAAAATCTTACAGATAAGGCAAAAAATAATATACATTAATTAAATTAATATCTTCTGAGATTATCTCTCATATATAGCAATTTCCAAGAATGTAGAGATTCGATTTGCATGCAAATAGGTAAGTCGACTCCTTTCCTAATTTGAGTTGATTCCCCTTCCATAAGGTCAACTGGTCAATTCCAATGAACGGCCTACTCAATTACCAAGCAACACATTATTGTAAACGAGCAGACTACTTCACGAGCCATATGTTTCTATCATCGAGCAGACGAGCAGACTTAATCATCCGTCTTACTATCGAGCAGACGAACAGATCTCCTGAGTGTGGAAACTATCAGACGCTCGAGCAGACTTTCAATTGCGAGCAGATTATCTTTGTGCCTTTGCCTATCGACCAAAACGTCATATGATCTCTTCATACTTGATATCTTAAGGTTATTAACCGCATAGTTAAATGTGCTCGGGCGCCTAGGCTGATAGATGGCCATCACCTTTTCTTTGACTTTTTGACCCAGCGCTTTATAGGCTTCTAAGACGACACAATGGGCCATCATTCTTGGGCTTTTTCATTACACCAAAATACCCATAACAGTTTTGAAGATGGGTTTTTCACACAATTGAAGGGAATTGAAGACCTCTGTTTGGATGAAATGCCGGTTGTTAGGAATATCCTTTATGAACTAGACAGAAAGGGTTTTCCAAAATTGAAACATCTCAAAGTCCAAAATAATCCCAACTTCCTGTGCATTGTAGATTCAATGCAGGCAGTATCTTGTGTTGCCTTCCCTATGTTGGAGTCATTGGCTCTTAGCAACTTGATCAACCTGGAGAAGATATGTAGCAGTCGACTGACGACAGACTCCTTTTGCAACTTAAGAATTATAAGAGTGGAAAGTTGTGATAAATTAAAGACGCTGTTTTCTGTTTCCATCATCAAAGGCCTTTTGCTGCTTGAAATAATTGATGTGATGGAATGCAAGAGCATGGAAGAGGTTTTCACCAGTGAAAGCGGAGATGATATCAACAAGAAGGAAGTGATCAAGAACATTCCGTTCAGTTGTTTACATTCCATTACTCTAAGATCTCTGCCACAGCTCAGAAGTTTCTGTTCGGAAGTAAAGACATCTTCATCATTGCAAGAGAGACAGAAGCCATTGACAACTGATAGAAGTTCCCAAGAAATTAATCTGGAGGATGAGCTTAATATTACTACATGGCTTTTCAATGGAAAGGTAGGTTAACTGTTAACAACTTGTTCTGCCATTTTACTTATCGTGCTTATTTTCATTTGGTAACAAGTTTAGGACAGGAACACTTAGAGAAAAGAAAACAAATGCCATGCAATCACTAAGCTCTTAGAAATTTAAGTTCCACTTACTGATATGCTTTGTTCATCACCTTGAATTTGAATGTATTTTGTGCATATTAATTGTGGTGTTTTTATAACTCAATGATTTACATTTTTTGATTCGATAGTTCTGTTTATATATTTTCTTTTGAATCTCAGGCAAGCAATTAGTCTTTATCTTTAATATGAAGCATCAATTTTAACTTGCAATTGTTATATGGAGAAATTAAGCGTTTGCTTATCCAGAGAGAGGGATTTCTAATTTTTTAGATGTGACATCTCTTAATCCCATTTACAGTTAAAGAAGATTGAAACAACTACTTTTTTTGCAGGTGTTGTTCCCCAACTTGAAGGTCTTGGCACTTTCTGCAATTAATGTTGAAAAGATTTGGTACAACCAACTTCCGGAAATATCTTCTGGCGTTCAAAATTTAACACGCTTGACTGTCATAATTTAAAGCAATTTTTTTCATCTTCTATTGTTAATAGCTTTGTGCAGCTTCAATTCCTTAGGATATGCAGGTGCCATGTCTTGGAAGAGATAGTAGTCATAGAAGATTCAAGAGAAGAAAGGAAGGATATAATTTTCCCACAATTAAACTGGCTAAGCATAGAAGATCTTGAAAACCTGAGAAGATTCGATGCTGGAAATTTTATTCAATTCCCATCCTTGGAACAACTGTACATAAAGAAGTGCCCTCAGTTGAAGGCATTCATCTTCAATGATAAGGTACATTATTTAAAATCTTCTCTTTCTTCTTTTCTTATTATCCCTGGGATTTATGATCCTCTGAATTCATATAATTCTCTCATGGTTTACACATTATTTTTTACTAGATTTTTGTGTTTTTCAAAAATATATTATCTTGTTAGTATAGAGAAAACCTAAGTACTTAATAGCATGAATACTGCAGATTGCATTCCCTAGCTTGGAGGTTCTGCATATTTCTGAAATGGATAATTTGAAGATGATATGGCATGACCAACTTTTTGAGGATTCTTTTTGCAAACTAAAATCAGTTGATGCTCGTGCTTGCCCAAAATTATTGACTGTATTTCGATCGAATATGTGTGGAAGAATTTTGAGGCTGGACTCGCTGTATGTTGATGGTTGTAGCTCATTAGAAGAAATATTTGATCTTCAGGGGTTAAATTTTGAAGAAACACATTCTATAGCAGCAACTCAGTTGAGACCATTAGATGTTAGTAATCTGCCAAAATTGAAGCACATATGGAACAAAGACCCCCAAGGATTGTTCTTCTTTGAAAGACTACACAAGATGATGGTTTTTAAGTGTGCAAATCTGACATATATTTTGCCAGCTTCGGTTGCAAAGAGTCTTTTGGAACTTAAATATTTTAAGGTATATGATTGTACAGTGAAGGAGATTGTTGCAAAGGAAAATGGAAAGCAAGAAGAAATTATTAGGTTTGTCTTTCCACAAATGACTGCTGTGAAATTCTGCCGCCTACCAGAACTACAAACATTTTATGCGGATAAACACACTGTAGAAGGGCCGGTCTTAAAAAAATTGGACCTATATCATTGTCACATAAAGTAAAGTTATTCACTAAAGAATTTCTTAGCTTCCTTGAAAATAATGAGCTAGACCAACTTGATATGCCAGTTGAACAACCCCTCTTCTTAGTTGAAAAGGTTTGAGAAACATATTTCCTTTTTGTTTTAAACGGTGGATAAATATAAAGTTTTTTGATTTGATTATCATAAAAAATTTATGATCATTTATAAGACGCTGAGCTTCCCTCCATTTGTTAACAACATTAACAAATACCATTTTCCCTTTTTTTTTTTTTTCTCTTCTTTTTGGTGCAAACAGATTTTGATGTTATAACTTGGTGTTTATCTGATTGGTTGCCAGGCCTTCCCCATCCTAGAGAAATTGGGATTAAGTGGAAAGGACATCACAACAGTATGCCAGGGCCAAGTTCGGGAACGTCTCTTTCGCAAGCTTAAGTTTCTTATGCTCAATCATGATAATAGTTCAGAAGTTCTACCAGTTGATATCCTTCAGAAGTTTAAGAATCTGGAAACGCTTGAACTGCTTGGTTGCTCATACAAAGAGGTATTCTATGGAGAGGGTGGCACATTTGGAGGGACATTTGCACAATTGAAATATTTAGATCTCCGTGCACTTCGTAATTTGAAGTACGTGTGGACACATAAACAAGACTGTGAACTAAAAGTAATTCTTCAGAATCTTGAAAGTCTAGCATTATTCAATTGTCCTAATTTGGTTAACCTGACACGAGCTTCAATATCTTTCCAAAATCTTACATGTCTGCGAGTAGGGAAGTGCCATAGTTTGATAAACTTATTGACATCCTCAACTGCAAAAAGTTTGGTGCAGCTCATTGAAATGAAAATCCATTTATGCAAAATGATGACAGAAGTAGTAGCAAATGATGGAGATACAAGTGAAGATGAGATTATTTTTCGCAAATTGAAGAGTTTGTTACTTGATGATCTATTGAGCCTAACATGCTTCTGCTCTGGAAATTATAATTTTAAATTTCCATTATTAGAAGAATTATCGGTGGACAGATGCCCCAAGTTGCAGATTTTTTCTCAAAATGTCTTAAGCACCCGAAGGTTCTGCATAAGACAAGGATTGAAGGGGATAGGAGGATCATTTGGAGAGGAAATTAATTCAGCCATCCAAAAGTCACACAAGGATTTGGTATGTTCTAACTACAGTTTCTAACTTGTATTTCAGCCTGTTATGTGTTTAATTCAATTGATACATGACAAGTGAAATGATGTCATATATAATGTGTATCCACATGTTATTTGACTCAAACTTACACATGCGTCTCACAGGTCATGGATTTAAGTCATGTCTTCCTGATCCCTTATTTAATTGTAATATATATATATATATTTGTTTATTTATTTAAAAAAAGAATCCATGAAAAAAAAAAATTAAACTTACAAATTACAAGTTGCAATACACATGATTTAAGTTCTACTGTTGTTCTTTTGGTTATATGGTTTTCCTCTCTCCTTTGCATGTTTTGTGGATTTGTTGTACTTTTCTTGACACTCCCGTAAATTGTAGAATAGGCAATTATTGAACATTTACTACTTGGAGTCATTAATGTGTCAGTAATATAAATTTGTTAGCGAATGTTGATATATTATGCATATTATATGCTTTTATTTCTAATTGACTGTGTTTGATTTGTTACCGGTTAAGCAATCTGATATCTTATTTTACCATATGTTTCAATAATATGGTTGGACACTCTTTATGTATTGTAATTAACAAGATGATCAATATAATAATTAAAATCTTTTTCTCAGTTTCTCACATATAAATGCAACTTTTGTTCCATATGCACGACTTTTATTGATATACCATTTGAGCTGCATTTGTAAATTCTCCACTTCCTCAAAATATTAATCAATCTAATTGTCATGCCAATTTCCCTTTTATCATCTTTCCAGAACTGATCATCTGTGACCATAATGCTCCACCTTCCACCTACTATTAGTTGTAGAACTATGAAGTATTTATTCATCAAAATAGCGATATATCATACTTTTTTAAAACTAATTTAATCAAAAAATAATAATAATAAAATGATATATAAACAAAATATCAGGAAAGCTACTTTGAAGCACCTTGTAAGAGAAGTATACGAAATAATGCTTCTGTCAAGTTCCTGCTTTGACCTTCGTTACACTATGCAAGGTTTGTAAATACGTGGTACGGTAAGATACGAGTACCCCAAAATGGTACGGTACGGTCGGTAAGCATTATACGGGCATATTATATGATAAATAATAAAAAAAAAAAGAGTAGGAAATATCATAAATTTCTAGAATAATAGTGTATTTAAATATCAAATCAAACCAAAAATAATACAAAAGTCATAAAAACCAAATATGAACAACAATGTATCGCTAGTACGTACTACATAGTAACAATACGACAATATCAATCCAAAAACAACACAAAAGTCATAAAAACAAGAAATGATCT
The DNA here is from genome assembly GCA_022984855.1 of Dimocarpus longan. Lineage (NCBI taxonomy): Eukaryota > Viridiplantae > Streptophyta > Magnoliopsida > Sapindales > Sapindaceae > Dimocarpus > Dimocarpus longan. The sequence continues at coordinate 15,880,817 of CM041013.1, forward strand.
CATCATCTGATTCCGGTAAAGTCTCTGGTCAGAAATAAGAATTGAAATAAAAACGAAATATGTCATGATTGTCATCTTCCCCATCATCATCATCACAATCATTCTCCTTCTCATTAGGGATGTCATCCCACTCCGTTTCATTATCCACTGATTGAACATCATTTTCTCTCCCTACGTCAAAAGAATTTAAAGTAATATAATTAAAATTTTCAATGTATATTCAAATTACTTAATTTACTTAATGATAAAACTTCATTTATTTAATGATAAACTTACGTGTCTCTCTAATCCTCTTTTATCGTTGTGGCATACTTCCACTGGGTTCTATAACATCTTCTCCTGTGACCCACTCATTATCGGAAGACAAGTCGGTAGAAACTAAGGGGTCAACATCATCAGGTAAACATTGGAGTTTTTCATATTTCTACCGCAATTTTCTATTGTACATTATGTATACTAATGAGTTCAACTTTTCGTGGCCAACCGATTTCTTTTTTTAGTATAGATCTACAATAATTAATAATGAAAAAATCAGTATCAACGAAAAAATAATTTTATAATATATTCTAACTAGACTCATACTATATTAAATGCACTCTAATTCCACTCACAAGCGAAGGATGGGCAAGTGAGGCTTAAAATCTTCACTACAAAGGATCTCAAGTCTGGGGTGTGATCTCCAAATTGTATCCACCATTCAGCTACAATGCCAATTAGAATCCCTTCAATAAGAAAATACATATGATTGAATAACACTAAAAGAAAACTCCACATACCAAGGGTACGTTTGGTGATAAAAGTTTTTGCCTAGGTTATGCCAAACATCTTTTTCGCCTGTTTGAAATCTTTAAGTTGTAAATCTACCTTCTCTCGCTCTCTATTATCTGCAATAAGCCTATCCATGCACTTGTACAACCCCCACTTAATCTCATGATCTGTCATTTCTTGTGAATATTGATATTGAGGATTCAGAAAGTAAATAGTTGCATGCAAATGATGGTGCATCTGAAACTCCCATTTGACATTAATTATGTTCCAAATCTCACTATAAGCTGCAACATCACCTCCCAAGTTTTTGGCTATCTCCTCCTTAGCCGTATCCATTGCTCCATAAATAAATCTTATTGCGGGCACTTTTTCTGAATCCACTATTCTCAACACATGAATAAGATGTCTAGTTGTTTTCAATGCATAAGAGATACCTTCCCAGAAAGTCAAATCCGACAATATGATTTTCTTGACTTCCTTCTCCTCTGGTTTTTTTGCATATGAACATTCTTCCCACTCCACTTAAGTAAATATATGCTGCAAAGGTTGCCGCAGTTCAGATATACCTTGCAATGTCAAATACGCAGTAGCAAACCTTATAGGAGCAGGTCGGACCAATTCTTTGTTTGTAAACTTTCTCATCAACGCCAACACCCATCCATGATTGTAAATGAAGTTAGTCATCTATTATAGGACATAAATTTTTTAATTAAAATATGAGTTAAGTTGAAAAAATATATAATAGTAATATTATGACTATTATAGTACCTTCTTCGTCTTTCTCGATGCATTTCTTTGTTGGGGTAGTTCTCCAAGTTTTTCAAGCATCAAATCTATACAATGAGCTGCACACGGTGTCCACCACGGTCGTTTCCTCTTCTTCATCAACATTTCCCCAACCTTCTTGTAATTGAAGGCATTATCTATCACTACTTGAACAATAATATTCTCTCCAATCTCTTCAACCACATCATCAAGTAAACTGAACAACAACGCTGCATCCTTCACCACATCACTAACATCAATCGAATGAAGGAAAACTGTGCCATATGGATTGTTTACAAGAAAGTTGATCAACTGTTTACCCCTCATATCTTTCCACCTATCTGATAATATCGACACTCATGTTTTCAATCATGTCTTCTTCACTTCAACAACAATAGTTTCAGTGTTTTGTTCCTCCCTCCTCAATATGGAAGTCCTCAACTCATAGCTATTTGGTGGTTTGAAACCTGTCCCATAATGCCTAACTGCCTACATCATTGCCACAAAAGATGGACTATCAGTAACATTAAAGGCGATGCCATTCTCAAAGAAGAATCGACCTACCTTATCGCATGTTCGGTCACATAACACCTTATCAATTCCTCCCTTTTCTGGTTCCCCCCAATTCTTCAATTTAATCATCTTCCACACTATTGAGAAACCTATCCATAAGTCCCCTGATCTCTCTCTGACTTTTAGTTACACTATCACTACCCGACTGTTTCATAGACTTAGATCGACTATTCAATGTCATATATTTATTAATTATTTCCTCCCTAATTAACTGATTAAATCTTTTCACTTTCTCCGAATTCTCCATATAACTTTTGATGTTATCCCTAACGTCCGATAGAACACTTGTACATGGGGCAACATTCCTTTTAATACCTGCAAGGTGTTTTTTCATCCTATACACCCATTCCCTCATTATTTTATCACATAAAGTGCACCTCATATGTTTTTTTCCATCAACAATCTCAATCCCATATTTCCACGCCGAATCATTTTTATTACTAGCCATCATAAATTTATAATTTACAAATCACAATTTACAATCACAAAACACAACCAAGATCACAAATCACAACCACAAATCACGATCACAACTAGTCCACAAATCAAGCCACAAATCAATGAAATCACAACAACAATGCTTAAAATTTCACAAAAAGAGGATGAAAGTGAGAGAACAGTTCAAAACACACACGAAAAAAAAAAAAAAAAAAAGGCCGAAAAAAAGAGGGAGACAGCTACGTGTGTCGTCGAAAATGGATGACTTTGGCACCAGTGATGACAGAGGCTATGGGGAAGGGATGTCACCAGAAATGGGCTATTTTGGCGGTTGAAATGGAAGCTTTTTTGGCATCAGTGAGGACAGAGGTTGAGAAGGAGGGATTGTCGCCGAAAAAGGTGGTTTTTGCACCGAAAATGATGGGTTTTACACCGAAAATGGTGGTTTTTGCATCGAATATGATGGGTTTTGAGCTGGAAGTGGTGATTTGGTCGTTCTTGCTCCAAAAAATGTCGTTATTGGGCCAAAAATGGTGGTTTTTCTTCTCGGTGAATTGGATGGGGGTGGGAGGCAACCGATCGGGCAAAGTTGAAGGAAAAAATAGGGTAGACAGCCTTATATACCCTGTGTTTCTTGACGATTTTGCCTCTCAGACTATATACGGTCGTATATTGCCAGATACAACCATATGTACTGTACGGTCGTAGTGCGCTAAAAAAGGAAAAAAAAAAAGACCAAATACGAGTGAGATATGCCCGTATCTGTTCAGTGATCGTCCGATACAGTCGTATCGCCGTATATACGGCTTCATACGACCGTATTTACAAACAATGAATTACTATGTTATGTTACAGAATGCCCAAATTTTCACAGAAGATTGTCCTGGCCTTCGATGCAACGTCTAGAGTAAGGAGATTACTTTTTGTGGTTCAATTAAAAGACACAAATTATGCATAAGCTTCAGGTCTTTTATCGTCCTACTAAAGCTTCGTGCATTCTTGAGGTCATTTGGGTCTCATCCTTCTCTGAGTTGGTTCAAGATAATTACTGATAGTGCAGCTTTTGGTAATCCAAGCCTTGTTGGTAGTGGTGGGGTTTTTTGAAATTGACGTGGTTTTATTAAAGATTTTTTTTGCAATCCCCCATGGTATTGCCTTTACTTTTGAGGCGGAGTTGGTAGTTGCTATTCATGCTATATTTTATGCTTGAGAGTTTAATTGGAATAAGATTTGGCTTGAGAGTGATTCTGTTTCTTTGGTAGCCCCCCTTCCATTGTGGTATCGTATGGTTCCTTGGTGTTGGAGGCCTATTTGCTTTCGTTGCTTAGATTTGATTCCGAATATGGAGTTTTTTTATCACCCATATTCATTGTGAGGGTAATTGTGTAGCAGATTCACTAGCTTCTTGGGCTCCTAGCATCGTTTCTTCTACTTGGAGGTGGAGCATCATTTGACTTTTTGTAGTGCTTTAGTTTTTGATGATATTTGTCAAAAGCTCAGTTTTTTTTTTTTTCTTCTGATCTCTGTTTTCTTTTATTAAACATTTGTGTATTCTTTTCTTTTCTATAATTTATGGCAGGGAGGGGTAGATGATGAGAGTGCTAAGGAGGTGTCAACTTATTTGGGATGTCCCGATGCACCTATTGATTCCTATCACCCGCAACATATTAAAAAAAAATGCAGCTTATGATTTGTATGCTTAAGCAGATGGTGGAAAGGTGGCACATTGTTTCCATCTTCATTGTGTAACTTTTATCTTTTCCTTCAAATAATGTTGCTGCTACTGAAGTGTGTAACTGCTTGTGTTTCCCTTGATCATTTTGAGGTTAAATGGTGGACTGGTCCTACTGCTTTCCTTTTGCTAGCTATGTTGCAGTGCCCTGGACATGTAGACACTTGGGGATGGATCTTCCAAACTGCCATATTTGTTATAGGTCAAACAATTAATTAGGCACCTATTTACATTTGTCTGATGAAATTATTTTGTATCTCAATATCCTCTAATCTTTCTCATCGATCTTCATTGCATTTCTGTGGTCACAAAATTGTCACACATGCACACATTATCATGTACAAATCCTTAAAAGACTTTTTCCCTGCTGCCACCACTGTTATTTTATTATGCTGTTGTTGCACCCTCCTTGTGCTCTCTGTTATGTCACACTTGGTATGCAAGACACTCCAACCTACAGAGTAAGAAAAAACAGTTTCACTTTGCAACACATCCAATTGTTATACCTGCAACATAATAAATTAAAAAAATGTTTTACTAGTTATTATCGTCCATGGGAATTAAAAAAAAAAAAATTTCCATCCATTTTATATTATTGGAAAGAGCAAATTACAATTTGACTACCCATTTGAAACATAATTACAGCCGGATCAACATTCTTAGTTTTATTACAATCAAACCCCTTCCGTTAGAGAATTTCTGTCAAACTTAACGGTCAACCATATGAATATTATTAAAAGACCAAAATACCCCCATGGTAAAAAGTAAAAGACGAAAATGCCCCCATAATCACCAGCAAAAATCACCTCCCTCTCTCTTCTTTTTCTTTTCTTTCTTCTCTCCTTTTCTTTCGTCTTCTTCACCGGAACCCGATCGACGTCACCTCCCTCTCTCTTTTTTTCTTCTCCTTCTTCTCTCCTTTTCCTTCGTCTTCTTCACCGGAACTCGATCGACGTCTGGAACCCAGACTTCCGGTCTCTCACCTCTCTCTCTCTTCTCCTTCTTCTGTTCATCTTCTTCACCAGTCGATCTGGGTATGGAAACCCAGATCGGCGTCTGGGTTTCCATCCCAGATCGGCGTCTGGCAAACCCAGACGTCTGGATCTGGGTTTCCAACCCAGACACCGATCTGGGTTTGGAAACCCAGAGCGACGTCTGGGTTTCGTTCCCGAAACCCAAACGTCGCTCTGGGTTTCCAAACCCAGATCGGTGTCTGGGTTGGAAACCCAGATCCAGACGTCTGGGTTTCCATCCAAACCCAGACGTCTGGGTTTGCCAGACGCCCAGATCTGGGTTTGGAAACCCAGATCGGTGTCTGGGTTTGCCAGACGCTGATCTGGGATGGAAACCCAGATGCCGATCTGGGTTTCCAGATGATGTAGGTCTGGAACCAGGCCGTGAGCCGACGTGGATCTGGGTTTCCAACCCAGATTCGCATCAGTGTTTGGGTTTCCAGATCGGAGCCCAGATTGCATCAGTGTGTTTGATGATGATGGTAATGGTTTTTGTTTGAAAATGGCAGTGGTTTTGATTTGTGTTGATTATTGATGATGTTGGACCCTTATTTGTGTTATTTGTGTTGATGATTGTTTGTGTTAATGGATCATTGTTGATGATTTTGATGTGTTGATGAATCTGGATTCATTGTTGATGATTTTGATGTGTTGATGAATCTGATGTGTTGACGAATCTGGATTCATTGTTGATGATTTTGATGTGTTGATGAATCTGGATTCGGAGGAGAAGAAGAAGAAGAAAATGAGAAGTGAATAAGAAGGAGTAGAAGAAAGATGAAGCACAAGAGAGACGGTGACCGGCCGGTGGGGTTAAACCAATTAATTTGAAATGAAAATATAAATTAACATTAAAAAGACAATTTTACCCTTAAGCCGTTATCTCTGACCAAAATAAAGTAACGGCGGGTGGGTTTATTGTAATTAAAGTTAAAAGTTAATTCCGCTTGTAATTATGTTTTATCTGGGTAGCCAAATAGTAATTTACTCTATTGGAAATTGCACAAATATTCTCCCTATGTTTGTCAAATTGACATAAAGTACGGTGATTTAATCCATAATGACTAAGGATGGCAAAATGCGGGTGTGAACCCGCACCAGGCCCAGACCCGCATTGGACCCTCAAATTTATTTGAGGGTCCATGTCCTACCCAGACCCGACCCACATATTTTACGGGTATATTATATACCCGTATTAGATCCTATTTCACTGGGTCAGACACAGATTGACTGGGTCAGACCCGATGTTGATCGGGTCAACCCAATAAAAATTCGGGCTGACTCGAATTTTTTTTTTTAAAAAAAAATCCAAAAATTTTTCAAATTTTTTACAAACCTACCAAAACAAATGGATCTAAGATTTCAATATGATTTTTTAAAAAATATATAAAAATTAATTTTTTCTCTTAAAACAGATTAAACTAGTTTAACTTCACATAATTCATTATATAATCATTCTTGTCAATTTTTACATAAAAAATGACACAATTAAAATTAAACAAAAAATAACATTAAAAGTTTAAATTTATCTTTAATTTACATCCCAAAATAACAAAAAAATTTATGAATATAAATATAAAAAATAAAATCAAGATGATGATGACTCTTCTTCTTCTTGCTTATGATATATTTCTTCTTCCGGAATGCCACCTAATAAAACAAATCAAGTTAAAAATTAAAAATTAAACTAAAGATTAAGAATAATATGTATGATATAATTAAATTTATAACCATTTTTATACCTCGAAATGAAGCCTGTATCCAATTTTGCGCACACATCAATGCTTCCAACGTGTCCGGATGCAATCTCCTACAATGTGGACTCAAAAATTTACCCCCAGTACTAAATGCGGACTCAGAAGCCATCGTAAACACCTACCTGCATGTACACAATAGCAAACCGAAACCAAAATGCATTCACCAAAGGATAAAACATGATAAAAATAAAAATACAACTAGGCACAAATCCCCACAACACAGAAGCAATAAAAAAATCTTATGTCAAAAAACACTGCAAGACTAACAAGTCAAATAATGGCAGTCTCTGAACAATCAAAACACCATGAGAATAGAGAACAAAGAACTATAATCAAATACCAGACAAAAAAGTGATACACACACACGCATACACGTTCATATACACATATATGATGCCATTGAAAATCAAACAATAGACTTAAGTATAACACACAGATGACTCAAAACACACGGTTTGTTTCCTTTAAAATCTAATGGCTGCCAGCCTACTATTACGACGGCACAGTCCCATCTGAAGCCATTAATTATATCTTACACCAAACAAATCCAACCATAATTACAGAGGAACTCGCATGTGATATTATCAGAACATTGCACACTTGTTTGCATTAAATAAATAGTAAGCAATCGTAGTTCTCATTCCCTTCCAATTGGTACTAGAGTTTTCATCTTCAAATGTTATCATAACCAGCAAGCATCAAAAGATCACATGAGACAAATATCCACATTTTCACAAATCACAAGGTGGCAACGCTGGCAGCTTCTACAACATGCATAGAGTCCTATCATTCTCTTTTCACTTGTTTTATGTGCAGTTGTCTGCGTAATGCAGTAAAAAAAAAATTGAATATCACCAATTGACTCAGCAATGAGACCAAAAAGCTATTCATTTGGCTAAGAGATTTAAGTATAACACACAGATGACTCAAAATTAACCAAACAGATTGTAACAGAGACCACATTCTCATACTCTCACTTCCAAAAATGGAAACAGACATTGAAAATCTTCCTAGAATATCTCAGACAACTTATTAGACAGTCTCATAATTCACTTGAAAAGAGAACAGATTGTTAAAAAGAACAATAATTAGAAAAAGAAAACAGAATCTAAATTTGAATATCAAACAAAAAAACCTGAACCAAGTGTCGTATGAATTATTTAACTTTTAGGAAACCAAAACACCAAACATGAGAAGGAACTTTTCTCAGCAACCAAACACAAGAATCAACTTTTTTGAAGGGAAAAAAAAAAAGCAAGTGAATACCTTAGAGAAGAGAACACCAATTCTATGCCTTAAACCTTGCCTGTACTGGCCCCTGTAACGGCTTCCTCAAGCCCAAGTCTTAACACCATATCCATCATATTTGCCATCAATCCAATCCCCCACAAACCTGCCCTTCTTGTAATAATAATAAACCCCACTTCCTGAACACTTGCCTCTATGAAACTCCCCCTCATACACATCGCCATTGCTGTAAACTTTCACCCAATAACCCGAATTCAAACAACAATAACACGCAAATAATCAGATAATATATCATAGAAAATGCAAAAGGCACAAAACCCAAATGCAAAACAACAAGCTATGAAGGATTTGGGAGGCATAGATGAATCGAAGCAAAACCCAGATGCGAAAGACCAAGAAAAATTTAAAAGACCTCCAGTTTTTTGAAAACAGACCTCGGTTTCGTTGGTCGGCGATGGAGAGAGAGAGAGACGGAGATGTTCTGGAGGTCGACGATAACACGGTGGCGATGGAGAGAGGGAGGCATAGTCGAGCAGAGGAACGGCGGCTATGGAGATTGGAGAGACAGAGTTGAGAGAGTTAAAAGGGTTGAGAGGCTAGGGTTTTTTCAAAAAGGAGCCGGGTAGGACACATATAAACAACGGGTATTTTGCGGGTCTCTATGAGACCCGCAATTAGAACCATATCCTACCCGCAATATGCGGTTTTTTTCAGACCCGGTTCTTTTAAGAGTCTTTAAAAAAAGGGTTCGGGTCTACACCCGAACCATTTTATGAAGGGTACGGATCGGGTCTATAGACCCTACCCATTTTGCCAACCTTAAATTAATACATAATTTCACCTTACGTTTCAAAAGTTGTGATCTACCAGAGGTGGAGAGAGAGGGGACCATAAAGGCCATAGCTACCCTCAACCAATGAGAGGTTTTTGTTTATGTTTTTTTTTTTTAATAATTTAATTATATATTAATTATATTTTTTTAATTAATTTTAGGATACCTAAATTATCTAGACTTTAATTTCAGTTAATTATACATTCTTTTTTGAAATTGGTATTTCATTCAAACGATAGGAACAGTACAACCAGTGCAGAGACAGCTACTAATAGACAACTATACCATCTCTATTCCAGAGCTGATCTCTGTTAGAAACATAAGTCAAAACTGCAAGATTGAGAGTCAAACCATTCGTTTCACGTAGAATGGTTTGAATGTTATGAACCCCAACCTCAGCTACTAAAAATCTAGTGTCATCAACTATATTGTTAACTTCATTCCCCCAACACTCTTCCATGCAAACTGCAGCCACTGCATTACTGGCATCAGCTTCAATTTGAAAGTCCTTCGCTCTTATCAACTTTGCTAGCAACAATCCTTCCCTCAAGGCTAACAGTTCTACCATTAGAGGGGAGAATGATCCCTATATTGGCCTTGATAAAGCAGCTATCAGGTTGTTGTTTTCATTGCAAATCACCGCCTCTGCTCCCATCCTGCTATTTTCTTTGTGCACGACAGCATCAGTCTTTGAAATGTCACTCTTCTGGGTTGGGAAGATTGTGAAGTTAAGAGGAAAGAAGTTTGGGAGATTGCAGCAGCCTGGAACTCTTCCAACATGTTGAGAACCCAGCTTAACAGTTCTTCTGGTTCTCGAATCCTGCCCTGGTGAATGGCACTATTTCTGTTATTTATTTCAGATTCCCCACCTCACCATACACATTCTTTCCAGGACAATTTTGGGCATTCACACAAAAAGCTTTCCCAGAATTTCAGAGACTGGAAGTTTGGTTTGTTCTCTAAGTTTAGCCCAGACCTCTGATACTTTCCACACTGCTGCAGCCTTTTCACATCCAAACAATGCATACTCCGTGGATTCACTCTCCTCTCCACAAAGTGAGCAGCAAAGATTGACAGGTATATATTTGCCTGGCAAACAAGTTTGAATAAGTGGGTAAGGAAGGCTACATGCCATGCTCTCCATGTAAAGACTTTGGCTTTCGAAGGAATGTGAAGATTCCACGTCATCTTCCAGCACCTCGTCGTTGCTTCCGGATTACAACTTCCCCCTTGAGAACCATGTTCCAAAGCAAGGCCATACCCCACTCTTTACAGTGTTATTACCTCTTTTGTCAAAGTGCCAAGTTAACGAATCTTATTATTGAATACTAAAGATTTAATGACAAAATTGTTCATGCATTTTTGTGCCACATCAATTTAGAGTATTGAACACTTAAATTACACAATTGTTGTTTTCAATGTGAATAAAGAGAGATTTTGTTCTCGTTAAAAATTAAAAATAAATTTTAGTGTCACATGGAAATCGACATAAAACATTATAAATAGATTTGATTTTTATTTTAAATATTTTCACTTTTTTTTTTCTCATTTTCTTTTTATTCATATTTATTCCCAAATATTTTCAAATAGAGCCACCCAAAAAAATTTCTTGCTACGCCTTTTTTTAATAAAATATTTTATTGTTATTATATCCTTATACACAACTACTTAAAAGTACATGTTTATATAATTAAAATTTTCAATTTGCTTTCTCCACCCAATTTAGCATAAATCCTAATAATATATACAAAATCAAAAGTAATATGATGTGAGAAACTATAATTTTCACAAGTCAATAAGAAATGGATGAACAAAGAATTGATTTGATGAATTCTAAATGTATATAGGTATGTTTATTTTAACTTCTAATGCGTTTGATAGTGTTACTTTTTATAATTATTTTTAGTGGAAATTACAGGAAATACCCGATTGAAAAACCTCAATTTTGTTTTTACCCCCTAAAATTATAAAAATTGTTTTTAACCCCTCAAACAAACTAATTACATGCTATACCCAAAATACCCACAATACCCCTAAGTATATAAGTGGCAAAAAGCGATGGAAAACAATTTTCCATCACCAACCAAGCGGAAAACCGATCTAGAGGCGACGCACAACCATTTTTTCCGGCCACAACGGCGACGATTCCGACTTGACCAGAGGAGGATAGAGCTCGGGGGACGTGAGTGCTTTTGCCAAGGTTAGTTTTCGGTTGGGTTGTTGAGTTTTTTTATTTTCATTTGTGATTTGGACATGTTTGTGTAATATGGATGTTGGGTATTGCTTTTTTGGTTTAGAATAGGTTGGTATTGACTGGGTTTGGCCTGATTTGTGGCTGATATGGCCGATTCCGACCATATCAGCGTCGTCGGGAACGCATCGATTTTCCATACCTGTGGAAAACCGATAGTGGAAAACCGATGCGTTTGGAAAATCGATTTTCAAAGTTTGTTGGTTGAATAGTGAAAAATCGATGCGGAAAACCGATGTTACATATGAAACACCGATTCGGTGATGCACTTTGACATCGGTTTTTCGAAATGTGATGAATCATATAGGTTTTGTAAGTTCGGTTTTTGAGATCTGCTCATTTCAGGTGAAAAACAGAAGTGAAAAATCGAATCGGTTTTCCACATGTATGAAAAACCGAATCGATTTTCCACATCGGTTTTTCACAGGTGTGGAAAACCGATTCGGTTTTTCACACCTGTGGAAAACCGAATCAGTTTTTCACACTGTGAAAAACCGATTGTTTATGTAGTGGCAGAATGGCTTTTAATCCTGATACTGATCTTTTTGTCACTGTTTTTGTGTCCTACAGATGGAGTTCAATTATAAATATAGTTTGCAAACACTTCCAAAGGAAACGAAAGGGATTACACACATTGGTCAGAAGATAGTGAAGAAAATACTTGATATTCTGACTGGAAGGAAGTTGTATGATCGGTTCATAAGAGAGTGCCCATTCGGATATATGTTGAGGAATACCAAACATACGGCTGCCGGCTCCGTTCTATTATGGGTTCTCACTAGAGAAGTGGAGGTAAATGGACGTGAAGATGAAATGTGGTTTGAAATGGGTGGGAGAATATATAGGTTTGGGAAACAGGAGTTTTTATTGATTACAGGACTTCATTTTGGAGGCATAGACCGTGAAATCTTCAATGCAAGCCAAAATGACCCGAACAGTCTCCTACAGCGATGGTTCAATGGAGTATTACCGAATATATCCGATTTTGCTACATTTGTTGAGGCAAGAAGTGACTTGGACCGTGAAGGCGAGGATGTATTAAATGATGAAGATCTTTTGAAGTCAGCGAATATAGGGATCGCTTTTCATCTGTTTATGGGGCAGGATGACAGGGCGAAGATTTCGCTATTTTTGTGGATCATAATTGAGGATATGGAGAGGTGGAACTCGTTCCCTTGGGGCACATTATGTTATAGTGTCCTATTCCACTGCCTCCACATGACATTAACTGAAGAGCGGATCAGAAAGCCACCGTGTAACATCAATATTTATGGCTATGTTTATGCGTTTCAGGTATAACCACTACCGTTAATATTTATTGTTTGTTTTAGTAGTTAAATTAAGTATATGTAATTTTTTATTTTTGTTGGCATTATAGTGGTGGTTGGTAGAAGTGTTCCCGGTGTTGGCAGAGAGAATATCAAACAGTGTCCTTAATTTGGAAAATGATTTGCCAAGATGCATGCGAAGGTCACTTAAAAGGACATCGACGATTATGAAGAGTCTTGATGATTTACCTCCCGTAAGTGGCAAACGTAAACTAAATTGGTTTAGTAAATTTATTGTTTGTTTTAATTATCCTTATTTATATGAAGTATAACATTATAATGTACCTATATACATGTATATGATGCAGATAGTCGGCTTTGGGCAAACCCTTGAGCCTACCGACACCGAAAGACAAACGGCTTATTGGAAATCCTTCAACCCTAAATATTTGGTAACGGCTGAAGTACATAAATCTGGCGGGGGAGGGAGTGATGGCGATGATGATGATGATGATGCGGATGATGGCGATGATGGTGATGATGATGGTACTGGTGATGGTGCTGGTGATGGTGCTGGTGATGGTGATGATGATGATGATGATGATGATGCTGACCAGGTTGATGATGTCAGGGTTGAGGGTGATGATGTGGTGGAGGGTGATGATGTGATGGAGGGTGATGATGTGGTGGAGGGTGTCTCTGTCGCAAATGAAGACGTTCAAAGCATGCAATCAGACTCAGAGGATTCCCTTTCAGAGCTTCGAACCAAAAAGGTGCACGATGTGCCAAACGTCTATCCTGAGGTACAAATCAACTATTTATATGATTATCTACTGAATATTCATTGTATTTAATATAAAAGATATGAACATTATTGTGTGGTAGTATGGTGTTTGACAAAGAGACGGAGTCTCTAAACATGATAGACGAAGTGTAATTGATTATAAGCAGGTTGTGTTTTTTTGGATACTTAAAAATACTGGGGAGACTCTGTCAAATTTATTTTAAATGTGTTAACTGTGTCGAAATTTTTGTACAGGTGAAGCAGTTGTTTGAGTATATTGTACATTTACAGAAGACAAATAATAAGAAGTTAAGTAGGATGGAGAAGAGGCAGAAGGCAACTGTAAAGATCGTTGAGGACATTGAGAAGAGAATGAGACGGGTGGAACAGTTTTTCGTCAATTTTAAGAGGTTTCTCAGCAGTAGCGATGATTCAGATGATGACGACGGTGACGACGACGATCATCGCAGTGGGAGCTTTGTCCTAGAGGAGCCCATTTCTGTCCCGACTACAGTTCAGCCAGCACCATCAGCGCTGCATCAGGACGAGGGGGTCAGGCAGTCACCTATTGAGGCGGGCCAGTCAGTCATCCATCAGGAGATTCAGGATGTCCTTCTGGCACAGGGGGATCACTAGTCACCCAATCAGCGGGAGGAGCAGGAGCAGGAGATCAGCGGTGTAGCCGCTGCAGAGGCTGGGCCGGATGATGACCAGGTAGCCATAATTTAAATAATGTGTTTAACGTTGACGATTGAATTATAAATATTCTTTTGTGTCTTTGAATTTGAGTGCAGTTGCAGGGAGAAGACGGTCACGAACGAGCCAAACGAAAGATCAAGCCAGCAGCACCTCTACGGACTCCATACACCGATCCTGGGCCGGCGAAAAAGAAAAAAAAAATTGTCGAACAACAGGTGGAAGAGGTTGCACAGCCGATAGATCCGATAGAGGCCGTCTATAATGAATATAAAGCTTCACCACATTTGGACCTTAGGTATGGAAAACAAAATAATAATTTCCTACAATCGTTGTTGTTGCCGTAACATTTAATTTTTACCACTTTTTTAAAATTTTTTATTTTAGACGTGCGGTTGAGCGTTGCGGGTGGTGCGTGATACCGACCACATTGGTGACCTTGGAGGACGGAAATAGTTGGTTGACTAGTGAGCACATCGATGCGTATTTGATGTGCATACGAAACGGATAGTGGAATGAGGATGAGGATAGAAGATATGCCTTTCATGGCACTTCTTTATTTGTAAGTTATTGGTTGATATTTTCTTCTAATGTATCATCGAAATCAAATAACATTATAAAATTTTATTCTACAGGGCATTATGACAATGGAGTATAAAAATCAATATGTCAAGCAAGGAAGAAGATTTGATCCGGCTACAGCCACTATACCCCCAGAATGGCTGCCATTCGGATGTGGAAAGATAGATGCATCGGTCCCGTGGTGGTGTGTTGACAATGTAAGTGTTGTTTTAAAATATATATTTTTTATTTGATCATTGGAACTAGTCCTCCAACACTTACATTGAGAGAAACTGTAGGTGCTATTGCCGTGTAGCTTGGACCAAGTACACTGGGTCCTCTGTCGAGTGTGCTTCAAAGAGAAGAAAATATATGTATATGATTCCCAGGCGTCCACTGACATAGAGGTACGACTCCGAGCACTGGAGCCGTTGGTGTGTTTTATGCCCATTATGCTTCGCTTTATTGGGTTTTATGAGAGGACTCAATTACATATGCCAGCTGTAGATGAGCGATAGGAGGTTGAGCGTTTTGATGAGTCAGCTGTGCCACAGCAACCCGATGGGTGAGTTGTTAATTAATATTTAGTTATTAATTAATATTTAGTTATTATTAGTTAATTAATATTTAGTTAATATTTAGTTATTAATTAATATTTAGTTATTATTAGTTAATTAATATTTAGTTATTATTAGTTAATTGACATATATTTATGAAACAGGACGAGTTGTGGAGCATATGTCGTCATGTACGTACGGGACCTTTTGCAGTCCAGGGAAAGTACATGGGAATCAAGACCACGTGATACACCTGCAGACGCCCTCACACTGAGGGCTTCGCTTGCACGAGATATTTATTCATTTTCGCGTCCTTTGTATAAAGTAAATAACTTTGGAAAATGGACGATTGATTCTTACGGGGAAGTTGTACTTAAGGGACATCAATAAACAGTTAATTTTCTATATACTATTCAATTTGTTACTTCAATTATTTATGTCAATCAATGAAAACAATAATTTAATTTTTTATAATTCCAGTTAATGAAATCATGAAATCAGTCGCACTAAATATTTCAGGAATTGAAACCAATTTAAGTTAATTGAAACACACGAATAATAAATACTGAAATTATGAAATAATATATTAGAGTTTTTATTATGGTTAGGATATGTTAATTTGAAATTTCGAAATCATGAAATCAGTCGCACTAAATATTTCAGGAATTGAAACCAATTTAAGTTAATTGAAACACACGAATAATAAATACTGAAATCATGAAATAATATATTAGAGTTTTTATTATGGTTAGGATATGTTAATTTGAAATTTCGAAATCATGAAATCAGTCGCACTAAATATTTCAGGAATTGAAACCAATTTAAGTTAATTGAAACACATGAATAATAAATACTGAAATCATGAAATAATATATTAGAGTTTTTATTATGGTTAGGATATGTTAATTTGAAATTTCGAAATCATGAAATCAGTCGCACTAAATATTTCAGGAATTGAAACCAATTTAAGTTAATTGAAACACACGAATAATAAATACTGAAATCATGAAATAATATATTAGAGTTTTTATTATGGTTAGAATATGTTAATTAAAAATTTGAAATCATGAAATCATAAAATTTAAAATTATGGTTAACATTGGCCTTTAGTTAATCAGAAGAAATATGTAATCAATTGGTTTGCATGATTTAGTTTTTTAAATATTATTGTGTAATATTGTGTAATGTAAAATATTATTGTGTATTAACATCAATAATAACATCAATAATATTATATTATTGTGTAATTTTGAAACCAAAGTCTGAAAACCGAATCGGGTTTTGAGATTGCTCTGGAAACCCGATTCGGTTTTCAGACGATCTGGAAAACCGATTCCATCATTCAGATGCCCTGGACAACCAGTTCGGTTTTTCAGGCCACCCAAAAACCGATTCGGTTTTTCAGGGCACCCAAAAACCGATCAATTTTTGGATAACCCTGAAAAACCGAATCGGTTTTTGGGTGGCCTGAAAAACCGAACCGGTTTTCCAGAGTTACCAAAAACCGATTCGATTTTTCTTTGCATGGAAAAGCAATTCCGCTAAAGCAATTATAACAGATGAATGTGGTGTGCTGACACAGTCAAGCAACTGTAACAGATACTAATCTATTAATCCGTTTAACAAAACTAAAAGAAAGACCAATACGAAACGAAATAAGGTAACTTATACATGCTTCAGAGAGTTCATACGCGATTCCTACTCATTGTTTTCATCATTATCCATTTCTTGATTGGTAGCAGGAAATCGCAGAGGACATCGACGTTGGTTGTGTCCAGTCTCATGACACAAGCGGCATCTGCGGGATGGTGGGCCGTTGTCGACTACAGTTGTGCTTGGGCCAGCTTCCGCATCCGCAGAACCTGAACTCATCCCACCCCTGGCAGAAATCGGGGGGTTAGGGCAACGAAGACGGTTGTGCCCCCTCTCGCCACATCTTCCACACTTTTTTCTACGACGATCTTCTCCAGCTGAAGGAATCCGAACTTCTTTCGACCTACCTGGTTGTCTTTTTTCTATGGGTGGTAGTACAACCATACTTCTAACTTCCCCAGAAACATTCCAACTGGCTAATTTAGGGACTGGATTGATCGGACTTGCATATGCAGCTTTCAACCATTCTGTGCTGTAATACTGACTAGACAGTGTATCACAACTGACGCCCTTGAACCTATCAAATTATCAGAAAACCCAAGTTCAAGTGTATAGACATAACATGAAAAGCCAAAAGCAACAACGTTGAAATATCATACCTGGCCACAGCACATGCATGAACACATGGCAACTGATCTAAGTTCCACTGCTTACATGTACATGTGTGCTCTTCAATATTAACCACCGCATCTCCTTTACTAGGATGCATGACACTGTACGTTACCGGTTCTGTAATGGGATATACACAACCTTCCGTTGCTAGATTTTTTGCCAACATGATGCGATCGTATGCAGCGGTGGTAACATAAGTTGTCAATTGAGCAGCAGCAATACGTCTATTATTAAACCATCTCTGCAGCACATTTCTTATATATTCATGTGCAGTTGTTACTAGCAAACGGCGTGCTTGCATCATACATTTGTTGAGCGACTCTGCAATATTGGTGGTCATCATTTCATATCTTCTTTTAGGACAATGTGATCGTGACCACCTGCTCACCCCAGCTTTAACCAAAGTTCCATGTGTCCTCGGATGTAACACTCACATTTCTTCCAAAATCCTATTGCATTCCTCAGTCACATAACAGTATGCTGCATTGTAAAATGCATTTTCCACATCCGAACGCTTTTTACAATGCTGCTTTAGGTTTTGCCATAAGTGAAAAAAACATAACACGTGTGGAACTTCTGGAAAAGCTTCTTTCATCCCATTCGATATGCTTTTATGACGATCGGATACAATAAGCAAATCGTCCGACACGCCGATCGCCAATCGTAATTTTCTTAAAAACCACGTCCATGAACAGTCTGACTCTCCGTCAGCAAATCCATAAGCGATGGGATAAATCATCTCTTCTCCATCTTTGCATGCAGCAAAAAAAATCACCCCTTTATATTCACCTTTCAAATGAGTTGCATCAACAGCAACAACCGGTCTCATATAAGATCGGAAACCCTCAATCGAAACTCCAAGTGCAACGAAAGAATACAAGAACCGGTCGTTTTCATCTCTCTCAATTGCTGTTATTGTGCCCGGGTTTGCTAACTTTAACATCTCGAAGTAGGACGGAAGCTGTTGATATGACTCATCCGCTTGTCCATATGCAAGTTTCTTTACATATTGTAAAGCCTTCCAAGCTTTGCTATACAAGATTTGAACTCCATACTGCTCTAGCATTTCTCCAATCAATCGATTAGGTGTATACATATCTCTCCCCACCTTTCCCGCATACAACTTTCCGATGACAATGGCCTTCACACTCTTCATATGTGATTCCATGGCTGTCTGACGACACGTGTGCTCCGCCTCATACTTCAACACAAACCACATCGAGCAACCCTTTCTGCATCTGGCACGAACTATAAAGCTACAAGTTTTGTCCTTGCAACTAGCCTCAAATCGCTCCGTGTCTGAACGTCTAACCCGATATTCAAATTTCGCTTTCAGAGCATATTCTCCAATAGCTATACTCATTTCTTCTTTACTATTAAAAAATGCTCCCTTGTATAATGAACCAAGTTGGTAGACGGTTGACATAGCACTTGAAGCAAGCTCAATGTCGCCCAGTTCAACACCAGGAACAATCCAGTGTGGTTGTAAATGATTGTTTTGAAATTGTAAACCTAAAAATCTTATTTCTGGAAACCCTTCTTCTTCAGACACATCATCAACTCGAGTTCCTTCGTTATCACTATCTCCATTTTCCTCAGAATCACTATCCCGTATCTCACCACCATTATCATTTATGTCCCAATCTTCATCATCAGTACCATAATTCATATAGTCATTGTTAACATCGCAAATTGGACTTTCTGTACATGTAAATTGGGTGCCAGCAGCATCAAGCGGATTATTGCTCCTAATTCCTGAAGTTCGATGAAAATGACTTTCAACCATTTGAGGATTAACAGGTCTTGACGTATCTCCCTCGTTGTATCGTCTTCCTGGTATTGAGTTGGTGGCAATCGAAAAACCGATACGCTTGCTAACCTCAGCTCCACAATCTTTCACAATCTTATCCACATAAATCTCTTTAACATCAATATTTTTAATTGCCATCAAACCAACAACACCAAGATCGGACATGATACGTATCTTTTTAATTTTACCACTTGTCGCACTTTGTAGTAAATAATGTATACGGATATCCCACATTCTCCTATCAATACCAGCCTCTCTGTACACAATATCCACTAATGATGAAAAACTATTATTACTGTGAACCCCACACATGATCGACTCCCCTCCTACGTAATTACATCCATTCCACTCTCCGTCAAAATTGATTACAATTGTTTCTTGAGTCATTCCTGTAACGTTCAAATAAAATAATAAATTAATCTCATTTCAATCGGGCAACATTACAAAATACAATCTTATATAATCAAATTAATTTATTAGAAATCGGTTTTTCAGCCGCTGATCGGTTTTTCAGTCACTGATCGGTTTTTCACTGAAACCCGATCAGTTTTTCAGATCGGTTAATGAAAAACCGATCGGTTTTTCACTGAAAACCAATCGGTTTTCAGTGACTGAAAAACCGATCGGTTTTTCAAGTCACTGAAATCGAAAACCGATCGGTTTTCCAGGGACTGAAAAACCGATTTCGTCGCAGCTTGTGCAGTTTCCGTCGCATTTTCAGATTTCCATATCCATCAAAACCAATACAATCTTACAGCCCTAAACCATGCAAATATGAACTAAATAACCCAAAAACTAACAAATTAACATATACATTACCTTTGATCACCAATTTCTTCAACAATCAAATCCTTCAATGGATGCCACTAATGTTCAAAATCCTTCAATGGATATTGTGAGGAAGAAGATGAAGAGAAAATATAGACACTCAAAATCAAATCTTAGAAATCATCAATGCAAAAGTAGGTAGAGGAGAAATATGGAGGTTTTAGGAGGAAGATGAAGGTTAGTTTGATAATTTTGAGTGGAAGATGAAGGTTAATTTGGTAATTTCAATATTGGGCATTTGGGTAATATAATCTTAAGGGTAATTTCGTAATATTGGGTATATAATAGGAATAATTTGTTTGAGAGGTCAAAAACAAATTTTATTAAGATTTGGGGTAAAAACAAAACTTCTCTTTATATTTGGGTAAAATTCATAAATTTCCCTTATTTTTATGGAAAATAAAATTACATATTTTTGTTTAACAAAAATAATTAGTTTCTATTTGAAGAAAAAAAAATTCAAAGAAAATGATTTTATTTCATAAGTTTTCATACACATAATGTTCACAAAAATAGCAAAAAGAAAAAAAAAATGTATGAATAATAAAAGAAAGAATGTTTGCATAAGTTTTCTTTTGGGGTGAAATGCATATGTAGTAGACAGTAAAACCAGGAGCCACTATGTTGCTTGATTTTTTCTTTAAGGCATTTCATCAAACAAATATGTAATTTTTTATAATTTAAGATGAAATCAAGAGAGCATAACAATTAACGTATCAAAAAACTATTTATGTAGTTCCATTTCTCTATTTATTTTTTTTAAAAATTTAGTCCCATCTTTATAATCATTATAATAAATAAATTATATAAAGGGAAAACTAAATGAACATGACAAAAAAAAAAAAAAAAAGTGAACAAGAGATAAGGAATAAGAAAAAACAATGAAAAAACTATGAAAAAGAACATAGATAAAAGTCCCAATCAAATCCAAATTAAAATAAAAGAAAAAAAAAACTTGAATTGTGTTTTAAATAAGTGTAAAATGAGGAAAAAATACATTATTTAAATTATTATTAATGTTGAAGAATAGTTTTGGTATTTTAAATGGTGTAGGAAATGAAAATTTAATTTTAACTTTTTAATATGGGTTTATTAAGTAATTGGGTGTAGCAAGGAAATTTTTGGGTGGGAATAGAGCCACCCTTTCAAATACGAGAATTCCGTTATTGGTAAGAGGTGAAAATACGTTGAATCTCTATAAATCTATGATTTCCAAAGACATCTTGTGTTTTTTTTTTTTTTTTTTAATTATCTTATGCCAAAAAAAAAAACCAACTTTTGGCTTGAAATTTTCCCCTTTTTTATTGAAAATATGCAATTTTTGGTTCTCATCTTTTGAATTTAAGATTAAAATCAAACATAGCTAGTTTGAGATTTTTTTTTTTTTTTTTTAATGTAGTTTGAAATTAAAAAAAAAAAAAAAAGAATAGATGTGATCGATCTCTAACGCCTCATTTGGGACATGAGATTATATTGGATTATTAAAAAAAAAAATGCTCGAGATAGTTGAAGAAACCCAGTTTGTCACCACTGGTCCACTGCAACTGCCATCGCCACGTCTCACCAGCGCCGCCGTCTATCGATTTTTCTTCATCAATGCCGCTGATTTGTTCTGCTTCATTAGCGCCGATTGATACTCCAGTGTCGTCGATCGTCTAGTGCTGTTGATGGATTCTTCTTCCTTAGTGTCGATCAATTCTTTAGCCCGTTGATCGTCCAGCGCCGCCAATCGATTTTTTTTATTAGCGTCGACCAATGTTGACTGCACACACTGCCTCCAGTCTCCCCTGATTCTTTTTCTTCTTCTTCTTCCAGTTCTCCTTCCATGGCTGCAAAAATAGGTTTCAAAAATTTTTAAAAAAAAAAATAGTTAAGGAAGATGGGATTCACTTATCTCGACTGTGTGGGTGGGTTTCATTTAACCCACCAGAGTGGGTTAAAAAATTCAAATAGGATTGGTTTTTCCAATCCCAAGCCCTTACCAAACATGGCTTTGGACTGAATTTTATCAAAACCCAATCCAAACCCAGATAACAAACATGACCTAAAGGATCAGATTTATCCCTTATCAAAGCATATATGCTCCTTGCTAAAGGAGTTATATTTGCTCCAATAAGAAGTAGATAACATGCTTTTCTTAAAGTTAAATTTGCTTCAGCTTTCTAAGGAGTTTGCTGGTTTTCAATTTTGATGTGGTTGTTTGTTAGTAAAAGAATGCCAAAATAATTAAAATGAAATTATTTTCTTTATAGTTTTGTTAAATATATGTATAAAAAAAAAAACTATAAAGTTTAAGTGAGGTGTTTGTGTGATGAGAATGAAGTTAGGTGTTTGGACTTGAAGCGATGAAGAAGAATGTTTGACTAAAGAAAGTGAATGCTAAATGCAGAAGATGAAAAATGATGAAGATAAAACATTAAAGAGTCTTTTCAAAGGCTCGCTGTTTAGAGAGAGAAAAAACTCTTCAATCCTTGGAGAGAGAAAGCTTTATGGAAGCTTTTTCTAGTTAGATCCAAATAATTTTTTAGCATTCTCTTACTTCTCCCTTTCTCTAATCGTCACTTATTTCTTCTTCTTCTATTTTCTCGTTGGTGTCCTATTGGTTTGAGGGGTTTTTAGGGCTAGATCCAATTGATAACTAGATTCAGCTCTTAAAACTCAACTACTCTAGTTTTGTTTGTGTATTTTTTAGCTGGTGGGTGACAATCAGTGGTAGCGTACCTCCTTGGTGATTCAAGGTAGTGATGGTTCGTAAAGATCTTCAATCGAATTTCGCCACTGCAATCAAAGACCTCATAGTGTTTCAAGGAAGATTAATTCAAGCTCAGAAAAAAGATCTGATTAACATAACGACTCCTCATCTATAGCGCCATGCTTTATCTCCGGATAGTCATCCTTTGTTGCTGCCTTTTAGGATATGAAGGTTATTCTATATAATTTATTTTGAGTGCTACTAGTTTTCATTAGTGTTCCTAGTCTTTGTTTAAATTGTGATTAGTTGTTTATGGTTGGTTGGATTCAATGTTGCTTTGTCATTCCAATATATGGGAACCTCCTGGTATTCTAACTGGCCTTCCCTGCTTGATCCTATGATGGGGACAAGCTCTGGTTCGATTGTGCTTTTATGAGAGCCTCAAATTTGGCTAGTTTTAGGGATGTAATCTTCTAATTCTCAAATTTGAGATAGTTGTTATAAATTTCTAATATTTCCAAAAATAAAAAAATAAAAAATGATGGCGAAGATTATCAAGTGAAGATTTTGACAATTCAAACTAATCACATCATTTATTTCACCTTCTAGGACCATTTTAGTCTTTTCAACAAGTTTGATTGTTGACCTTGTCAAATTAACAACATAACTCAATCTAATGCTAGGGAATATCTCAGAAGGGTGGAGCAAGGATTTTAATTTTGGTGGGTTGAAAGGAAAATTCATTTTTAAGTTAATCTAAATCTAATATTTAAAAAATAAGTTATCAAAATCAAACTTAAAATATACGAGGAAATTACTCAAAACCCTCAAGACATTTGTCTTATTATAATCAGAAACCATTTTTACCTTTTGTAATAATGACCTCCTCTATACTAACGGTTTGATCATAGTTGACAATGAGAGTTAATTATAATAAGGGTATTTTGGTCAAATTCTTTTATTTTTATTTTTATTTTAAAAATTATATTAATTAATAAATAATTTAAAATTTTTAAACTTAAAAATATTTAAAAATATAATAATTATAAAATTTAAAAAAATTAAATTTAAACTTTAAAAAATAATTTAAAAAATTTTTCAAATGGATCTGAACCGTCCATCTCAAAGATAGACGACCTAGATCAATTTGAAAAAAAAAATAATATTTCAAAAAAAATAGAAAAATGATAAAAAAAAAAAATTGATGATGGTTCAGTTCATCAACTTTTCATTCATGAGTGGGTTTCTATGTTCATCTAGGTTCATTAACATAGGCATGGTTCATCAAGAATAATCCAACATCATCAATCATCTACATAAACAAAAACCACTATCATGTTCAAATAAAAACCACTACCATTATCATTAAACAGACCGAAGAACATCATTATCAACACTGTCTACAAATCGATTTGGGTTTCCAATTGGGTTTTCAAATCGAAAACCTAGATTGATTTGGGTTTCTGTTCTGAAAATCCAGATTGATCTGGGTTTTTGAGTTTTCGTCTGGAAACCCAGATCGAGTTAGGTTTTTCGTTTGAAAACTCAGATCGAGTTAGGTTTCTAGATCGAAAACCCAGCTAGATCTGGATTTCCAAATGAAAACCTAGAAACCCAGATCAATTTAAGTTTTCGATCTGAAAACCTATACGTCGATCCGAGTTTCCAAACTGAAAACCCAAATTGATGTTTGGGTTTCAGTATAGGAACCCAGACGCCTGATACCCAAACGTCGATCTGGGTATCTGAGCAATAGAAGAATATGAAAATGAAGAGATGAAGGAGAAGAAAGAGAAGAGAGGGAGAGAGAGGGATATCGACTAGTGAAGAAGATGAAGAAAAAAAAGAGAAGAAGGATAAGAGAGACAGAGACAGAGGGAGGAGAAAGACAAGAGGGTCGGTAGTTTTTATAAACAGGGATCCAATCTATAGATTGGGTCTCCACCGTCCATTTGAGATGGACGGTGGAGATCCAATTTGGATCTCCATCCTTTTTTTTTTTTTTAATTTTAAAAATATTAAAGATTTTTTTTTTTTAATTTTTGTGTTTGAAAATTAATCACCACCATTCATCAACATGATGGACGGTACAGATCTCATTTCATTATTTTATTTTTTAAATTTTAATTATTTTATAATTTAAAAATTATAAAATTAATTAGTCATGAGTATTCTTGTCTTTTTGTTCTATTTTGTCATTTTCCAGTTATCTCAAACGGTCAACTATGGTCAAACCGTTAGTACAAGAGAGGTCATTATTACAAAAGGTAAAAGTGATTTTCGATTGTAATAAGATAAATGTTTGGAGGGTTTTGAGTAATTTCCTCTAAAATATACTATAATGGTATTAAAATTTAATGTATAAATACACCCTAGTTTTATAAATCGAATAAAATGACAAATATATATATAATCTATTTCTTTAAATATATATATATATATATATCTATCAATATTTATTAAGTTATCAATTCAAAGAAAATTTAGTTCCATATTGACCAAAATAATTCAACTGAAAGAAATAATATTCAATAGACTATTCATACTAAAATTATAAAAGAGTTGTGGGAACAATAATAATAAAGCAGAGTAAAAATGTTTTTGCTAGAATATTAATATTTATAAAGGTATTTTATATTTTTTTAATTATGTCATTTTAAGTAATTTAAAATATAGATATTTGAATTATTAAAAAAAAGTTGTAGAGAGAACTTTTTTCGGCGAAAATAAATCACCCTACTTTGTAATTCTCATAAAATAAAAACTTAACGCAATATATGTAAAAATATATATAAAATTATGACTAGACAATTAACAATAACTTTAAAACCATATATCGACATACAGTACAAGTGATCGAACATTTCTTTTAATCTTAAGAGGTTAAAAGTTTAAATTTCATTTTTATCTTAAAGTATAAAATATAGATAGTTTTCTACCCCTTCCCCACCCTAAAAGATAAATAAATAAAATATAGATTAAAAAAATGTCTCCTAAAACTATTAAAAATATATGTAATGAATTTATAATTAAATTATTGAAATTAAAGTTTAGATAATATAGGTGTCCTAATATTAATAAAAATATATGTAATTAATATATAATAAATTATTAAAAAAAAAAAAAATCCCCATTAGTTGAGGAGAGCCATGGCCCTTGTGGCCCCCTTTCTCCCTGTCTTTGTTATCTCATCCTCACTTTTTTTTTTTAAATAAAGTATCTTATCATTACTTTTGAAACATGAGGCAAAATTTATGTTATTATGGGTTAAATTACCATCCTTGTGTCAATTCGACAGACATGGGGATGTTTGTGCAATTTCCCGTAACATAAATGGATGGAAATTTCTTTCTTCCTTCCCATCATCCCATGGATGGTAATAACGCAAAACATTTTTGTCTGTTCCAACTATACTTTATTCAAACTCCAACCAACGACTTGGGTAACGTTAAAATTTTGTAATTCTGGAAGTATAAATCAAACAATACTTATTCAAAAACATTGCATATTATAAAAGTATTAAAAATGTATAAAAGAAAGTGAATTACAAAAATGCCCTTTAAAGTTTGACTATTTTTCATGATAATTTTTTTAAGTATTGTTCATAATAATTTTTTTAGTGAAATTTTTTTCTTAAAAAAAAAAAAAAAAAAATCTCACAACCCCACATTTGTATAACTAGTGAAGAGCCCAAATGGTATGAAAAACAACTATTATATGATTAGCGATATCTACATCCCGTATGGTTTGTATATACACTCCTTTCATAAGCACACCTCATTAAAGATTTTTTTTTTTTTTTTTAAATCTCTAATTTTTACATAAATCCCACTTAATGCCAAAATTACCTTCTCTTTAATTTTGTTGTACTATATTTTTACAATACACCCTACTTTATTATCAAATTAACTTTGTTATTATTTAAAATTTTGATTTTTTTTTTCTTGTAGATAAAACAAGTAGATAATGACATTGTTCTTTTAATAATAAATAAACTTATCTTTCGATAATGAACTTCTTCAAATGAGTCTAGAAGAATACCTTCCCTGTAAAGATAAGTTTCGACACAATTGATGTAGTGGTCATTCTATCCAAAATTATACTTGACACAGAATAAGAAATGTGCAGAACTTCAAAACCCAAAAAAAAAAAAAAAAAGAAAGGAACAAGAAATGTGACGTAATCCTATCTCTTTTTATTGATATCCAATTTATTATGTGGCATGTATAATTATTAGATGTGTTGCAAAGTGAAATTGTTTTTTCTTACTCTGTAGGTTGGAGTGTCTGGCAGCTAATGGGAGAAGCGGTAACAGTTTAATTTAGTATGTAAAATGAGGCTTAATTAATGAATACCCCTTCGTGTTGGTTAGACACAATTTTTTTTTTTTTTTTCGATATTTGCAACAAACTACTCACAAGTAATGCAACAACTTCAAGCAAACCAAGTTTGACATAACAGAGACAGCCGCAACAAGGGTGCAACAACTACATAATAAAATAACAGTGGTGGTTAAAGGGAAAAAGTCATTAAGGTTTTGTATGTATATATGATAATGTGTGCATATATGTGTGACAATTTTGTGATCACAGAAATGCAATGAAGATCAATGAGAAAGACTAGAGGATATTGAGATACAAAATAACTTCATCAGACAAATCTAATTAGGTGCCTAATTAATTGTCTGACCTATAACAAATATGGCAACTTGGAAGATCCATCCCCAAGTAGATAACAAATCCAGGGCACTGCAACACAGCTAGCAAATGGAAAGCCGTAGGACCAGCCCACTATTTAACCTCAAAATGATCAAACAAGGGAAACACAAGCAATTACACTTCAGCAGCAGCAACATTATTGAGAAGGAAAAGATAAAGGAATAATCCCAATTTCTCTCCAATGCTGAAATAGCCAAAACGACCCCTTGCTATAAGAAATCATTAATATTAACCCTTGTGATTTACAAAATTGATAGAAAAAACCCCAGTAGTTTATTAAAATAACCAAAACACCCCTATCGTCAATTTGAACATTAAAAGTCAATGGTTGACTGTTATGTAGAAGGGTAAAACTATCAAAATAAAATAAAATATAAAAAATATTAATATTTAACAAAATGATAATTTAATATTTAAAAAAATTGAAAAAAAAAAATGTTCACGGTTCATCTCTAAAATGAATGATAATGATCAAAACTATTAAAATAATTAAAAATATTAATAATTTTTTCAAAAATTATGTCACCGTCCATCATATTGATGGACGGTGGATATAATCCAAAAAAATAAAAAAATAAAAAAATGAAAAAGAAAAAACTTAATACTTAAATGTAACATTCTCTCCCTTTACTTTTCACTCTCTTTTTCCTCTCTGTCTCTATTCTTCTTTTTCTACTTCCTATTCTTCTCTGTCTCTTATTCTGCTTCTTCTCTCAGCGTGTATAGACTTTCTTCTCTTCTTCTTCTTCTCCTTTCTTTTTCTTCTTCTTCCTTTTTTATTCTCTCGACGATTGTCTTCGTCGATGGAAACTCTCCATCGACGAAGACCAAAACTGGGGTTCCATCGAAAAACTAGTGATCTTTGGGTTTCCAATGCAG
Organism: Dimocarpus longan; assembly: GCA_022984855.1. Taxonomy (NCBI): domain Eukaryota; kingdom Viridiplantae; phylum Streptophyta; class Magnoliopsida; order Sapindales; family Sapindaceae; genus Dimocarpus; species Dimocarpus longan. The sequence continues at coordinate 15,909,252 of CM041013.1, forward strand.
AAACTTATAGATCTTTGGGTATCATATGCAGGAACCCAGAAATCTTTGGGTTTCCAACGTCGAAAACCAAATGATTTCTAGGTTTCCAACGCGAAAACCCAGAAATCCTTGGGTTTCCTATCCGAAAACTTCTGGGTTTCAAGCATTGAAAACCGATAAAGTTGTGTTTTTTTTTTATTTGTTTCCAAAAAGTTGTGTTTTTTGTTTTTGTTTTTAGAATATTGCTATTGTATTTGATGTTATTGTTACAGTGTTGAAGAGTTTGTTGATGATGTTGTTTGTTGTTGATGATGGTTCGGTTGAATAAAGATGAGTGAAGTTGTCTGGGTTGGTTAATGGATGATGATGGTGTTCTTCATGCTAAAAAGAATATAAAGAGATCCAATCTCTAGATTGAATCTCCACTTTTTTTATATTTATTTTAATTTTATTGTATAAAAAAATTTAATTTTTTTATTTTTAATTGAAGTACAGTTTAGTCTTTTCAGATACAGTGACTATCAGAATCTATCTCTTATTAACATAGTTAACAAAATGGGTAAAATGGGATTTCAAAAAACTATAGAGAGGTAATTAACGATTACTTTAAACTATAAGGAGAAAATTGGGATTATCCCAAAGATAAACAAAATGAAGATGGAAACAATATGCCACCTTCCCACCACCTGCTTAAGCATAAATATCATGACCTGCATTGTCTTTTTTTTTTAATTGTTAAGTTGGGGTGATGGGAAGCAGTAGGTGCATCGGGACGTCCCAAATATGTTGGCACCTCCTTAGCACTCTTATCATCTACCTATCCGTGCCATAAAATTATGGAAAAGAAAAGAATACAAAAATATTCAAAACATTAAAAAGGAAAACAAAGATCAACAAAACAAAGAATTCTGCTTTTGACAAACATCATTAGAAACTAAAGTACTATAAAAACTCAAATGATGCTCCACCAAAAAGTAGAAGAAACGATACTAGAAGCCTGAGAAGCTAGTGAATCCACCACACGATTACTCTCACGATAAATATGGGTGACAAAAAACTCCATTTGTGAAATTAAATCTAAGCAACAAAATCAAACAGGCCTCCAACCCTAAGGAACCATACGATACTCTGATGAAGAAAGCTACCAAAAAAAGGGAGTCACTCTCAAGCCAAATCTTATTCCAATTAAACTCCCGAGCAAAAAATATAGCATAAATAGCAACTTCCAACTCCACCTCAAAATCAAAGGCAATATCAATTGGGATTGCAAAAAAATCTTTAATAAAACTGCACCAATTTGAAAAAACCCTACTATAGCCAACAAGGCCAGGACTACCAAAAGTTACACTATTTGTATTTATCTTGATCCAAATCGAAGAAGAAAGAGACCCAAATGACCTCAAGAATGCATGGAGTTTTAGCAAGACAATCAAGGACCTAAAGCTTACATAGAATTTGTCTTTGAATTGAACAACAAAAGGTAATCTCTTTACTGTGGATCTTGACAATTCACAATGTAGGTCTCAATGCAATTTTTTTTTTTTTTTTGAATAATTTCAAAAGTACTTTGTTCACATTTTTATGATACTTATTTGACATATTGAGTGATTTTATGATAATTCAATATTATTATTGCCATGAATAAAGTGCATGATTTCTTTATAGCTTTGTTTTAAATGAAATATCTTTTTGTAAGGAAATTTTCTTATTGTTGACTTGTAAACTTGGAAAATATCTTTCCATGGTTATAAAAAGTATTTTATCTGTCAACTAGTCTTTTGTCTTGTAGGAAACTTTATATATTTCATATATTTCTAGGAATAGACGTGCAAGAACAATGGGAATCAAAGATTCGGTCAATAGAGACAAAATAGGGAAGCTTTTTTCTTTAGTTTGATTCTCATTAATGCAGATTTTATTATTTGTTATTCATTTTCTAAAATTAACTTTTAGGTTATTTTCTTGACAGCAAAGATGCGACGCATATGGATATAAATAGATCGAGAATAAAAGTTGGGATGTGGATTTTTTAGAGAAGTAAGTCACGTAATATAGTTGCAGAACTGTGAAGGTGCTTGCACTATTTTGTATGTAGTTTTTCAATGTAGAACATAAAAGAGTTTATCTTATCAAACTATATATATATACATATATATATATATATATATATATATGTGACTTGAAGTTTTCTTGACTCTAGGTAGTTGTTTATATGGGTGAGAGCTATAGAAAATAGTCTATACATATTGAGATATTGAGAGATATTGTTTGTAACACTTAGAAAGGCCTGTTCTCTAAGTTTGTGTGCTAGATTTAAGCTTGTGGGGCTGTAGAGAATAAAGTAAGTGCTTGTTAGGATAACATGACATTTGACCATAAAGAGAGGAGACAGGTTCATAGGTTGAAAGGATTTCAAGTTATTGTCAGCTATGAAGGCAATGAGAGCTTGCTGAAATAATGCCAATAAATGTGTACTCCATTTTGCGTCGATTCTAAGAGAGAATCTTAGGTTGAATAAGATAAGTAGATAGTTCATTAATAGTTGATCTCTCTAGGCAAGACCTTGTGAATGTAGGGTAAAACCAAACAACCTTAAAAATGTTTTTGTGTTGATTTACTTTACTGTTGTTTATTATTTCAACATTAAATTTTTTACAACACGCAGTTTGTATGTTATGATATATAACTTAAGTTACAACAAAACATATTAAGTTATAACATCAATTAATCCCAACATTAGCAAAAATTAGGTAGTTTACAACAAACATACATTTTTAAAGCACTGATGATATGTCTTTTCACACTTTTGCTTGCAAAATTCCTTTACCCTTGCTCTTCTAATTATTATTTTTTTTCTTTTCAAACACTACATTTTTTTTTTTCACATTAAAGCCCCAAATTTCATTCATTAAATTCTACATCATTCCCACCTTTAATTGCCTAAATTTAGTGTCATTTATGATTTCAAGCTCCACAAGGTAAGGTTAATTTTTATTTTCGACTTGGTTTTGGATTTCTTGTAGGTTAGAACAAAAATTTAGGCTTTCATTAAAGTGTTTGCCTTCAAAGTAGCTTATGGTGCGCATAACACAAGGTAGGGAAAATGTTTTGGCTATTGACTGGTCAAGCACATATAGCCTAGTTTCATTTCTCTAGATTTATCAAACTTTTCATTCAAGAATAAATGGTTTATGGATACCTAATAAGCTATTTCCTTCCAATGCAAAACTTATAGAGGTCTATCTAATCAAAGAAAAACAACTGAAAAAGTGTTTAAGAATTAAAATGAAAACAACCCTCTAAATAGAAATGCTTTTTAAGGCTCGAATTCTCACGTAAATAGTCTTCACTAATAGACCATAACTATGCACACCCGAAAATTCTCTACTCTCAAACTAAGATCCAAGTCTTCAAATTCCTCTAGTCATGCTAAAATGTTCATGGTTACATCTTAGTCCCAATAACCAATCATGGAATGTATTAATTCTCTCTTAATCACACTAACACAATTTATTAACAAACTTGAGCATTTTTTTTTAATTTTTTTTTTCTCGACACTAAAATTTAACCCCCAAGCCTAATTCAAACATTGTCCCCAATGTTTAAAATTAAATTCCAAGGTAGAAAAACTAAAACGAAAAAGAAAATGGATGCAACAAACAAACAAATAACGAAAAGAAAACAAAATAAAAAAAAGAACGACCAACAAGAACAAAAAATTAAAATTAAAACAACAAAAAATTAAAACCTAAGCTAGACTCGAAATTCCAACTAAAAATTGAAGAGGAGTTAGATACGAAACCTCCTTCGAAAAGCATCAATGTCATCCAAAATATATTGTTCAGTGATGCATTGACGCCTTTGTTGCTCCTCCACATGAGATACAACATCTTCCAGGGACGAAACTTATCTAAGAATACGATTAGCAAGTCCCTTCAATTCCTCAATTTCCATCCTAAACTCGTGAATATCACAAGCCAACGCAAATTCCGATAAAGGTTCATACTCCGGTATCTCCTTGAGTTCCATGTCTTGTTCAGCATCCACAAATTCATCCTCCTCAATTACTGGTGCATTCTCCTCAGGTATTGGTTCTTTGGGCACAGCTTCCTCAGGCATTCTAACCGGTTGGTCAACGTCATTCTCATCTTGAGATTCTGCAGGAAGCTCCTCCATTGGCTGACTCTCAAAAAGTTCTCCATTAGCTACCACAGGTTCGGCAGGAGCAATTTCCCGAGGAACATTACCAACAGCACACCCCCGTTGAGCCCTATTGGTGAAAATTATATGCGCCATGATTTTAGTTGGAAAAGAAGAAAAGAAAAGCAAACAATAGAATGCCAAGAAGAAATAGCAAAAATTTTTTATCACACTGCTGGAACTCTCAAAATTCGTATGAGTGGTGAGAAGAGAATAATGCCAGACACTCATATTTATAGCTTACTAATCTAAATGGAACAAGGAAATCCAAAAGGAAATAAAAGAAATTAAACCATATAGAAAACAGGCAATTCTCAGGTTCCCAACACCAAAAAGGAAATTATAAAATCTTGCAAAATATCAGTCAAATCCAACATGGGTTTGTCGGCAATTTTCCTGTCCTTGGGATATTGTAATTCGCCACCCAAACATTTTCTTTGTCAGCTACACATGCACGTGGACTGAATTCTTGGATTTTTTTTTGCATCCCTGTTTTGTCTTGTCTGATTTTCAAATAAAAACAAAAATTAAAGAAATCTAAAACCCAACAACAACAAATGCAACAATGCATGTAACATAATGCACCAAAAATTAAAACCAGAAGAGTTACAAATACTTAATTAGACAGGCCAAAATAAATATAAATCCATGCAAAAATAAACACACAACACTGCAAAATAAAAAAAATAAAATAATAAAAATAAAAATAAAAATGAAAGAAAATAATACACCTGACTCCTCATAACTGTCCATCCGCTGTTGAAGGTCATCCAACCTCTGTAAGATAGTCTACTGACCTGCAAGTAGGCTTTGCTGATTATTGAGGATGTTTAGCTGAACCTGTGCCTGTTGACACTAGGTCTCCATCAAAGCTGCCGCCCATGGTGGCATATCCTGCTGTGCCGCTGACTGTCCAACACCGAAATCCAGAGGCTGAGATTCACTGTGCTCTGGCATATCAAAGTCCATGTCAAAGAAATCATCATGCTGAGGTGGAACCTCCTCATCCTGCTGTGCCCTCTGAGCCTGCCGAGCTTTCCGTTCCTGGCTTCTGATCTCAGCTTTCGTAGATAGCCTCTTGTAACCTCTGTTTTTGCAGAGCGCATTATAGGTCTTGACATTTTAAAGCATCATGGTCCCCGCGCACCTATCCCTGATTAAAATACACATCCAAGCCATCATCATCACAAAATTTGGATATAATACCTGCAAAAGGAAGAATACACTTGGGATTGTTGTCAACAGTTGTCTGGCCTATCGCGTATTGGATACATCTCCCCAAATCCATAGGCATCTCATTAACCAAGCAGTAAATGATCTGGGCAACACGCTGTGGTATAGTGTTGTAATGCTTAGAGGGATTCGACGAATAAGTCGTGAATAGATTGAAGAAGCCTCCCTCCATTGTCAATTGTGAATGCTTGAGAGTATCAGCCCATGCATCCCAATCTAGTCGTCCGTCTCTGTGCAATGCACCATAAAGTTTTGGCATCGGTCCTCTCATTACTAGGTCATCTGATATAACATCAACAAATCCGATATTTTGAACTTCATAATGGGCATTGATTCTTTCTGCAGTTATGGTCACCTCGACTCCTCGGACAGTCACCTTTCCGTTCTCCTTAGAGATTGAGGGTATCAACTCATAGGAAAAATCTCGGACAACACTGGGATTGTATCTAAATCTCTTAGTTGCCAACCCCTCCGAGTAATGAACCCAGACATGAAAGCACTCTCTAGGCCTAGTAAATCAATCCCATGCTCAGCTATAATGGATTTATTTTGGATTATTCGCCACCACTCTCGTCGCTCATCCTCAATTGTGGGCTCCTGATCCCTAGCATTAGAACTGCTGGCTGGATTACCCCTCGTCCGTGCCATCGCTAACTGCCACTCAGAACTTACTCAACGTTCGCTCACTGCACCCTAGCGAAGCACACACACCAGACAGCCCACACACTACTCTTGTGTTTTATCAAACACCTAGTATGCAGTGTGTAAGCCACCAAACCAACATTACTTTGTACTACAAATTAGCCCCCACAGTACGTCTCACAATAATTCCACACAACCAGACTCAAACTCCACTCGAAATAACTCCAAATCAAACCAACCTAAGCTTGCCCTAAAATGCGACTTTAAGGTCAAACCCGAGATGAACAATGAGCAAAATGCATGCCATGAGTCGATTGGTGCTAAAAAAACGTCTGTACTCATTGTTGAGCATGCAAGGTTGAAAATGGTGGTGTCACGAGATGTGGAGAGGAAAATGATGACACAGAGCCTGCGACGATTTCTGGCTATCAAGGTTCGTCGCAGGTTGGTGTCGCGACTTGCAACCTACGACACCATCATGCAACAAGTCATCAGGTGCGAAACACACCATTTCACAAAATGGCCTTTTTTTTTTTTTTTTACAACATTGATTCTCATCAATTTCTGAGATTGACAGAATTTTTCTGCCGATCATACCCTCCTCTGAAGTAATGCTTGATCCACTAACCATTTACCTTAAACTACTCTTGTTCCTCATTTTCCAGCAACACAGCTCCATATGGCTAAACGGATTTAATAGTGAACGGACCTGACCATCTCGATCGTAACTTCTCTGGAAATAGTCTAAGTCTGGAATTGAATAACAACACTCGTTGACCAAGTTCAAAATGCTTCCTTGAGATTTTCTTCTCATGCTATCTCTTAGTCTTCTCCTTGTAAATCCGAGCATTCTCATACGATTCTAGTAAATTTCTTTGAGCTAGTCCAATTGCAACAGTCATTTCTCACCGGCCTTCTTCAGATCCAAATTCAGAGTTTTAATTGCCCAATATGCTCGGTGCTCCAACTCCATTAGCAAATGACAAGATTTTCCATACAGTAGGCCCATAATGCGTCATCCAATTTAATACTCTAATCCTTGAATTGTTCACAGATTTCTCAAGAATACCCTTCAGCTCTTTATTGGACATCTCAACTTGCCCACTATCTTAAGGGTGATATAGAGTTATTATCTTGTGAGTCACCCCATATTTCTTGAGAAGTGCTTCAAATTGACGATTGCAAAAATGGGATCCTTCATCACTGATGATTGCCCTAGGCGTCCCGAACCTCAAAAAGATGTTTCTCTTCAGAAATTTCGTGACAACTTTCGCATCACTCGTTGGAGTAGCGACAACTTCGACCCATTTTGAAACGTAATCAACAGCTAGCAAGATGTATTGATTCTTAAATGATGATAGGAATGGTCCTATGAAATCCATGCCTCAAACATCGAAAGGCTTGACTTCCAAGATATTCTGCAACGACATTTCATGTCTCTTCTAAATGTTTCCCATTCTTTGACACTGATCACATGTTTGCACAAATCCTCATGCATTTTTTTTAAAGACAGTTGACTAGTAAAATCTTGCTTGCAGAATTCTTATTGTCGTTCTTTCTCCACCAAAGTGACCTCCACAATCCGAAGAATGGCAATGCCATAAGATATCCGCAGTTTCTTCATAAAGCACACAATGCCTCAACATTTTGTCCATGCATTACTTGAACAGTATGGGTCATCTCATATATATCTTTTCACATTGTACAAAAACTTCTTCTTCTGCTGAAAGGTCAACTCTAAAGGCAATAAATTGCATGCAATGTAGTTCATATAATCTGTATACCATAGCTCTGCATTATCCTCATAGGAGAAGAGTTGCTCATCTGAGAATGTTTCGTTGATCTTTGTCTTGTTGTTAGTGCTAATTTTCTCCAATCTTAACAAGTGATCTGTAACTTAATTCTCTGTCCCTTTCTTGTCTCTTATCTCCATATCAAACTTCTACAACAATAGTATCCACCTAATTAAATGCAACTTTGCATCTTTTTTAGCCACCAGATACTTAATTACAAAATGGTCAGTGTATACAACAACTTTAGACCTAATCGAGATGGTCTAAACTTATCAAACGCAAACACCATTGCTAACAGCTCATTCTTTGTTGTTGTTAGTTGACTTGAGGTTCATTCAACGTTTTACTAGCATAGTAAATAGTGTGAAAGACCTTATCCTTTCTTTGGTCGAAAATTGCTCCCACAACATAATTGCTTGCATCACACATCAGCTCGAAAGGGTAATTTCAGTTTGGGGTTATGGTCATTAGAGCAGAGATCAGTCTTTCCTTAAGCACTTCAAAAGCTTTTAAACATTCATCATCAAATTTAAATCGTATATCCTTCTCTAGCAGATTGCACAATGGTTTGATGTATTGGAGAAGTCTTTGATGAAGCGTTTGTAAAAACTTGTATGCCCTATAAAGCTTCGAATGCTCTTCACTGATGATGGTGGTGGATGCTTCTCAATAACCTTAACTTTAGTCCTGTCCACTTCAATTCCTTTGGAAAAAATCCGATAGCCTAACACGACCCCTTCTTGAACCATAAAGTGTCATTTTTGCTAGTTAAGTATCAGATTGGTCTCTTCGTACCTTTTCAAGACCTTGGCTAAGTTGTGGGAACATTGATTGAATGAGTCCCCAAATATTGAAAAGTCATTCATGAAAACTTCAAGAAACCATTTAACCATGTTAGAAAAAATTGCCATCATACACCTCTGAAAGGTTGTAGGTGCATTACAAAGTCGAAAAGGCATCCCTTTGTAAGCATAGGTGCTATAAGGACAAGTGAAGATTGCTTTCTCTTGATCTTCTGGAGCAATGACAATTTGGTTGTAATTGAAATAACCATCCAAGAATAGTATAATGTATATCCAGCTAACCTATCTAACATCTAGTCAATGAACGGTAAAGGAAAATGATTTTGCCATATGGCTTAATTAAGTTTTCTATAATCTATGCATACTCTCCAACCATTGACCACCCTTATTGGGATAAGCTCATTCTAATTATTAGTCACAACCATCATCCCTCTTTTCTTTGGAACGCACTAGACAGGACTTACCCAAGTGCTATACGAACTCGGATGAATAATCCCAACATCTAAGAGCTTAATGATCTCCTTCTTCACCACCTTCTTCATATTTGGATTCAAGCGACGCTTTGGTCGAATGCTAGGCTTGCAATCATCTTCTAAAAGAATCTTATGCATGCAAAACAATGGACTTATACCTTTTATATCTATAATAGTCCAACCCAATGCCGACTTGTTCCCCTTCAACACTCTCAACTTCTCTTCTTGAACTTCACTCAACTCAGTGGAATAATGATTGGTAAGATGTCATTCTCACTCAAGTAGGCATATCTTGAGTGCTTAGGTTAGGGGTTTTAACACTAGAACTGGTGTTTCTTTTATTGATGACTTCAAAACCTTTATTGATATGACAGGCTGAACTTCTGTGGACTTAAATGTTGAAGCGACTCCAATTCTCTCACACACTTTTCCACTTTCTCTATACTTTCCACCCCTACATTCATCAAAGCTAATTCTAATGAATCCTTGAGTAGTAACTCCTTAGTTGTCTCTCACATGCAATCTCTCAATGTTTTTATGTGGAAGCACTTCTCCTCATCAGTTGAAAATTTCATTGCCTTAAAAACGTTAATGGTCATTGCTTCATTTTGAACTCTCATCGTGAGCCCTTTTAAACACCTATCACTATGCATTCAATAGCTAAAAATGGTCTTCCAAGGATAATAGGTATCTCTTTATCTTCTATCATATCCAAAATGACAAAATCTACAGGAAAGATAAGTGTCTTCACCTTTAATAAAGCATCTTTGATCATACCCCTCAGTCTTTTGAGAGATCTATCAATAAGTTACAGTGTGGCTGATGTAGGTTTTGCCTCCTCTAAAACCTAACCTTGAAGGGACCCGACCTAGATTTCCCTTTTAAGGACCCAAGATGAGCCCTTCTGGCACCCCAATGAGAGTTCTTACAATCTTTATACTGGTGACTATAAAGAACTCCATGAAGTGAACCCCTGATACATTTCTATTTCATAATCATTTAGAAATTAGAGTGAAAAAAAAAAAAATTGATAGTCCAACGACTGTTTTCCGACATTTTCGATCTTATCAAATCACCTAAAATCAAGTTATAAACACTTCAAAATTCATACATTTTTCTCTACTTCTAATTTGGACCTCAAGTTCGTTTCACGATCAAAACTTAACTACAATTAAAAATATTTCAACTAAAAACCATTTCAAATTCTAAAAATATTTTATCATGCATAAAATCAAAAGTATTTACATATAATCAAAAGTATTTACATTATGCATATTTACTAGATATCAAAATATATACAATATTTTCATAGTTGTAATCGTTGAAAATGCCCACCTAATTCTGCGTCGGAGATCGTTCGTTTTGTGAACCTATCTCTGTACTTAAGGAGGTTTCATAAAATATATAGAAAATAGTAAGTTAAGGGAGCTCAATGAATGTTATGAAAAAAAAAATACATATTTCTAACAAAGATACCTCCTAAAATATTGAGAAATCTAAAATTCTTAATGATTTATCCAAATTATAAATCTCACAGTTTTACATATACATTGATAAATCTACTTGAAAACATAAATGCATACATCATTAAAATTCATTCAAAACATGAACATAGGTATATAAAAGAATAGTATCATTCATGTAACATGTATCTAATGGAACCCAGGAAAATCATATCACACCGACCGGTCTTAGGTCATCGATGGTGGGGATGATCCACCTCAGTCATAAACCACTACGTAATATCACATCGCCTTGTGTAGGCTATCAGTCATGGTATTTTAAAAACACGTAAGGAGCGACACGACAGACTCAATTCTCTTACAGTTAGTGACACGCCCCCTCTTGACGTATCATGCGCACGTAAGGTACTTCGACCGGTTCTCAGTCATGTCATGGGGATTAGGGTAACCATTGGTATTAAAAATTTTCTTCAATTATATTTTAAAAATGTAGTTCTCATACTAAAAAAAATCAAACGTAAAGGTATATTGCTTCGAATTGTTGTTAAAAATGTAAAAATATATTGCTTTAATAATTTATGCTACAAACATTTTCTTTAGATAAATATATAAAAATATTTATAAACTAACATCTTTAATAAAACTCATTTAAACTTCAAGACACTTTAACATTCATAAAAGCACTTTAAAGTATACTAAAAATGCATTTAACATTTTATAAAATAATTTTACGCTCACTTTGCCTAAAATTAACTAGAATGACCTTCAATATTCTCCATTGATTCCCTTACTTCCTTCTCACCTACAAGGCACATTCTAATTTAGAATCCATCACTTTAATAATAAGAAATCAATGTCAATTACCGTTATTCATCCAAATTGAATTTAAAATATTATGTATATCATAATTCACATACTTGGTATACACTTATACTAACATTATGACATTCTTTTCTTTTTATTTTCTTTGTGTAAACTTGTTTAACTATATGCATAACCTCATGAAAACGCATCAAAGTGATTGAATTTCCACTATGAACACTAAAATATCATCTTGACCAAAATTGCACATGAGGGCATCCAACCTAATTCTTTCATTTTCATGACCACTAAAGGTATTAAAATCACACCAATATTCATCTAATGTCCTAATACCAATTCAATTTAAATTTCTTTGCAAAATTGCATAAAACCCTAAAATACATACCTTGATCACTTCCCTACCTAATTGTTTCCTTTGAGTTTTCTTTTAATTTCACACTTGAATATAAGATAATCTACTTCCAAACATATCATAAATTATATAATTCATGAAGTTGTTATATATCCAAGAAATCATCAAAACACCATAGAAGATCAACTTACTTACCACTATCTCTTCACTTTCTTTACTCAAGTTTTGCCCTAACACCCATTTAGTGAAGATCAATGGAGTTTGGCATCTAAAAGTGGTCAAACTTTTCTTGTTCTTCTTCTCATTCTCTTGGTCGAGCCTACTCTTCCCTCTCTCTCAATTTTCTTCCAATGTTTCTTATCATTTCATGCACAATTCACTTTATATAAGTCTCTAATTAATTGACCAAAATACCCTTGAACTATTTCCATAATGTGAAACAAGTCCTTAATTACAAATAATGACATGTGATTAGTTCATATGCTAACTAGTCATTAAACTAATTAAATCTCACAAATTTTAGTTGCATGACAACTAATTAGTCAATTTCAGTGCTTTCCATGTGACATTCTCTCATTGTTTCATTTTGTTTCACATGGATTGTGCTTTTGCTAGATTTTATTCCATGCAATACTTGCATATAATCTATGAGTGCTTGAATTTGAAAATATCTATTTTACCCTTTAATGAATTTAACCTTGTAACATTCCGTTATTATGCCTCATAATTTATTTGATAGTGATTTTATATTATAGGACGATGTGAATAATTTCCCGTTCTGATCCGGAGGAGTGACGGAATTTTTATAAAATTTTCCAGACGGATCCGGGGATAATTATTTAATCGAATCTCGTAAAATAAATTAGCGTATTCGGATTTAAATATTTATTCGGAACCTAATGAAGTTTCCGTTTGTGAAATTGGATTTTATTTAAATTTCCAGGATTGTCTTGAATCGAATCCAAGCGGAAAGCGGAATCCTAAAGCGAGAATTGTCGAAATGAGAGGATTAAATAAAGAGTGGGGCCATGTGGGACACATGGCATGCATGCAAAGGAAAATAATGACAAGTGGCATGAAATATCATGTGATGGGTGATGATTGTTGGACATGTGTCATGAAACAAAAATAAACAAATGAAATAAATGAATGATGGAAAAAGAAATGATATAAAAATGAAATTATTAAATGATAAAAGAAAAGAGTGGTGTTCGGCCTCCTCATCAGCTCAAAACCGAAATCAAATCAAAAAGGAGAGAGTGAGCTTGTGAGTTCGTAGAACCGAGAGAGAAAGAGAGATTCGCTCTTAGTGAAACGGTGAGTGCAGCTCGTGGAAGAAGAAACCAGCAAGAAGGAGCTGCTCGTGAAGCCGTGAGGTGTGAGCTGGCCGTGAATGGGTATCCAGATCTGAACGTGAGCAGGTGCAGCAACGAAGGAGAAGAAGTGCTGTTTGGCCAAGGACTGTGTAGCAACCAGATCTGATCGTGCACTGCTACCGTGCTATCGTCGCAGCTGCCGTGAAGAGCAAAGGAGGAAGCAACTGTTCGTGCATGCAAGGGCTGAGCCGTGAAGGAGCTGCTGTTCGGTGAAGCTGGAAGCAACCAGATCTGCCGTGACTAGCTGCTGGTGCCTAAGTAGTGTCCAAGCTCCTCCAATGGTGAGTCTGATCTTGCATGCAGCCCAAGACTGAGGATCCGTCGCTGTCATTGCACGAGAGTTGCTGCTGGAGACGTGAGCTTGCTGCCGGAGACGTGAGATTGCAAGCTGACCGTAAGCTTGCTGGCAGTTTCAAGGTTGGTTGTGTTGTTGTTATTGCTGGAATTTTCGTTGTTGTTGTGTTGTCGTTGTTGTCGAAGTGCTGTCGAGCTTGTTGTTGAGCTGTCGTGATTGTTGCTTGCTGTCATGGTTACGATTGTGCTGTAGTTGCTGTAATTGTTGTGCTGTCGTGCTGTCGATAACGTGCTGTTTTTGCTGCTGTCGCGAAGCTGTTTGCGTCGCGAAGTGCTGCCATTGTTGTCGCGCTGTTGTGCTGTTTTTGCTGTGCGCTGTGGTGCTGTGTGCTGTCATCGCTGCCTTGCTGCTGGCGTGAGCTGCTGGTGGCTGAAATCGACGACGCTGCTGCGAGCTGTCAAGCTGAAGTCATGCCGCTGCTGTGTCGTGTGCTGTCATCGAAAACAAGTTGCTGTTTTTGTGCGAACCACTGCCGAGTTGCTGTCATTGTCATCAAAATCGTTCGCAAGCTGTTTCGAAACGAAAAACAGCTCAAGCGAAGGTAAGTCGCTGCCCCGCTAATATTGTAATCATGATTTGAACGACATTTGGACGTTAATGATGCCCGTTTGGATTGAAGGAAGCTCGTTAATAAAAGGAGTTAATTGGGACAGCTTTTCGTGCTAGTTTCGGAACTTTCAAAGTAAGCTTCGAAAGGTACGTTACGAGTTATTTGATTTCCGTTTCAATTAAATAATGATTGAGCTTGAGTTGAGGATAAAAGTGTGACGATAATATGTTTGGGAAATAGGATTTTAGAACCTCGTTAGTGCGGAGGTTCATTTGATTGAGCTTTGACGTGTTTGCGAATGATCTTGCAATGTTGAAAATTGTGTTGTGAAGCCGTATAGGGGCTGTTATGTTAGGAAGGATAAGTTGTGATGTTTTGCTTCTCGTTTTGAAATGGTTGACATGAAAAATTTGGTTGGAAATAATTCACGTAAAGGAAAGACGATACGATTAAGTTTATAAGCTATTAAAGTGTGATTATATTCGCCGTAAATGCGCTGTTTCGAGATGATAACCATTGGAAGTTTTTAGGTTTCATAATAGAAAAGCATATAATTATAGCACATTTTTGTAACGCTAGAAACTTGCTAAATAGATTTTGCTATGTTTGTTTAATGAAAGGTCAAGGAGAACTCGACAAACCGGATTCTCGACCCGAAAGTAAGAGTAAGGCTTAGGAGGAGCATTCGATTCAAGGATTGAATTATTTTGAGGTCGGTATACACATTATCTTTAAAGTTTATTTGAAATTGTTTTTATTATGAAATAAATTTCTGAAATGAGATTATTATGCGAATATTTTTAAATGATATTGTTATATCTTTTCAACATGATACATTACAAACGTATTTTACTATACTTGAAATGAGATACGAAATTGATTCGTTAAAAAAAATCTTGTTACTAAAATCAAAGTGAAAAATATGTGATACAAACGTTGTGTATAAATACCCCTTGTAAACATAGATATCGATAAATGGAAATTGGTAATTGACATGTTAATAGGAAACTTAGCAGCTGCACCGTTTATTTATATTGATTCGTTATGGATTATGAGAGGCACTATGTGTCCGATCCTGAACGATTATATGTGTTATGATATACGACCCGGTGGATAATCACCGAGCGGCCGTTGCCGGGGTCGACCGTTATTTCGACGGATACTACCACGTGTCCGATGCCGGAAACCCATATGCCAATACATGAGTATCAAATATATGTTTACTAAGGGGCACTGAGAAAAATGTGATAAGCGATGAAATGAAATTGTTACATGATATGAAATGTTAAATGTTTTGAAATATGTTAAACTCGAAAAAGAGTGAATCATATGTTTAAATATTTTTATGTAGTATATATATATATATATCTATGTTTATGAATGGTAAAGTTATAATGTTTTTAGTTACGAATGAAATTATATTTGAAATTTGAGAAATTAGATTATGTGTATACCACTAAGCAAATATGCTTAGCATGTTAATATACTGCGCGCAGGTTGAACATTTTGATTCCTTTCCCAGACAGGGAAGTAGCTGATACGCGGAAGTTCAGTCAGTCACCATCCATCCTACACTTTTGGTAGTTATATATATATTGCGTAGGATCATATATTTTGAAACATATGTATAAATATGTAAATTATCATATTTCACTTATGTAAAAAGCTTATGTATATTTCTTTAAGCTTACTTTTGAATATATATGCATATAAATGTTTATGATATAATTGAGTAATGTAATGTTTGAAAAACGGACTG
The DNA here is from genome assembly GCA_022984855.1 of Dimocarpus longan. Taxonomy (NCBI): domain Eukaryota; kingdom Viridiplantae; phylum Streptophyta; class Magnoliopsida; order Sapindales; family Sapindaceae; genus Dimocarpus; species Dimocarpus longan. Next base: position 15,925,052 of record CM041013.1, read on the forward strand.
GAGGTCCGAGATGGAAATTCTGAAATTTATGTTTTAGAAACGTTAGAGTTTTATTTACAGGAAATGAATTTTGGATTTCAGAAAAACAGAGGAAACTCTGCCGAAATTATTTCAAAAAAATATATATATATATTTCCGTTATCTTGGTAATGAGTTTTATAATTTTGATAATAAGTTTTTAAAAAGGTAACATAAACGGATTTATAAAGGAAAGTAACGTTCTCCGTTCTGGATTTCCGACCGTAACAAAAGTCGGGCGAAAGGCGTTACAAACCTTCATTCATGCCTAAATAATTTTCAAAAGTATTCCATGGTCATTCCATCATCTAATTGAATATATAATACTCTAATTGAGTATTTTATCTCTCAATTTCATACTTAAAAAAAATTCAAATGGATGTAAAATTATCAATACCCATTATTCTTTAAAAAGGGTATTTTCGTCTAAAAATCTTTAGAGCTCTTAAAATCTACTTAAACGGACTCATTTTTGATCCATTTCAGTTTCTTTAGACTCTAATACCAATTCTAGAAATTATCAAATTTCGAGGTCCATTTCCCAAAAATCATTATTCACCTGATTACTATTCACTCAAAAACATTATTCATCAGAAAAATTTTATTTATCATAAAAAGAGGAAATTCTGGGATTTACAAATCTTTAATATATTGATAAAGGCATAAGGATTATACTAGCACCAAGATCACATAGAGCTTTACCTGAAAAATTTGTCCCAATTGTACAACGAATAGTAAAGCTTCTAGGGGGTCCTCGAGCTTTGGAGGTAACTTTACCGAATTATCACACTGCATTCTTTTATTGGGACAATTGTCTGGAAGTCCCCTAATATGATCTTTTTTGACTTGATCTTCTTCATGATTGACATAACTAAGCATTTGTTTTAATGCCTTTGTAAAAGGGATGTCGATATGAAGTTTCTTAAACACCTTCAAGAATTTAGAGAGTTGTTTATCCACCTTTTACTTGAGAAACCTTTGTCGAAATGGTAATGGTGGTGTATAACCTCTTCATCTTCCAAAGGTACGGGTACGACATAAGGTTCTTTGATCTTCTAAGTCAATTCTTTACCACTCCTAAGAGTGATAGCTTTACACTGCTCTCTTCCTTCCTTCCTTCGATTTTTTTCAGTGTTGCCAGGAAGCTGTCCTAACTATCTATTGTGAAAGGCACTAGCTAATTGACCAATTTGTACCTCTAAATTAGGGATGGAAGCATCCTGATTTTGCATTTACATTTGTTGACTTTGCAACATCTTCTATTGAATTTGCAGCAAAGAATCACTTCTTGAAGTAGATTGTAGGAACATGTTGTCCACTGCTACCTTCTTTTCTTGAGGTTGGTTTTGGTGTTGTCCATTACTACTTTATTTTCTTAAGGTTGGTTTTGGTGTTAAGTAACCTGAAACCCTAGTAAAGATATTGATTTTGCTTGTGGTGCCTGATCCTGATTCCTCGAAGAAAATTTTGGATGATTTCTCCACCTTGGATTGTATGTATTAGAGTAAGGATTGTTATGCTGCTTGTTGAAGTTAGGGATAAATTACACCGATTTTGGATTGCTCACACATTCTTCCGTATCATGGGCTCTTCCACAACTTTCATAGATAACACATGAGCTTTCAATAACATTCATCCCCACTATATTTTTGCTTATTGCTTTCACTAAGGCATCCAACTTAGCATTCATAAAGGTGATAGCTTCTGTTAACTTCGGAGAATGGTTCCCTTAGTCAACAAGGTTATTTTAGGGCCCAAGCTACAGTTTCGAACGGTCAATGGAATGCATACAAAGCAGTAAAAATGAGAAGGAGAGGTTAGAGGCGAGGAGAAGAGACACAGAAGGTTTTTAGAGTGGTTCGACCCAAAAAGATGCATACATCCACTGTTTACTCTCTCACTATTTTGGCAGAGTAACGACACTTAGAAATTGGATCCTTTTTTACAGTGAAATTCGTCCCTTGTTTATAGAGAAATGGGACATGCTACAGTGAAACAGAATAAGATAAAAATAAACAGTTAGCTATAGTTACAATGATGGACAACATTTAATACACTGGGATCTTAATTAATGCGATTGATAGTGCATTAAATGTGGTCGAACCCGTCGCATCTGAGGTCTGCCCGAGGGAGATTTCTGGTGACTGGGTCGGCTATGTCATGATGGCCTATCGAGGCCACGATCACAGCTTCTGATGGATATAGCGTGCATGGCACGTCTTGGAACTGTACTCTGCATGACATCATTGACTTCTGTTGACTCGGATCCCTTAGGAGCAAGGCGGGGATGGATCTTCCAGCAAACGGAGTTCCAAGCCGGTTGGGAAAATAAATGAGTCTCTAATAGGTCTGGTTACCTAGAGGGTCGAGGAGGCGGATTATGAGTTAGCACGTCCGTATCTGGTCATGGCATTGAGGCGAGCAATATCACGAGTGAAGGAGTCGGTACACGACCATGCTCAGAAATAAGCTATTAGCTCAGTCGGACCATCTTAGACAGATAGGACTTGCTGAGTTGTTTCTGACGGATGGCTCTTCCTGGTGGATATCTCAATCGGACAGGATTGGCGAATAGGTAGATAGTCAATCATAGCGGATAATCTGGCAAGCAGACTTGGTAGTCGCGGCTGGGGGCCAGGAATCAGTCTGAGTGATGATAGCCAACGGTCAACGATCAAAGCCAACGGTCAAAGATCAGAGATAGCGGTCAGACTGAGCAAACGAAGCTGACGGAGAGATCGACAATCTGAATGGCGGATGGAGATAGCGGTCAAAGCCCACTTTCAGAATAAGTGCCTTCGGTCAGAATCAACTGTCAGGCTGAGCGTGGGGGATCAGCGGTCACAAGAGGGCCCTCCGTCAGGGAGGCAGATTGGAAGAGATTACGGGTAATTAGGCCTCTTAGCCACTGGGTCTGCACTGTAGACCCTTCTGGGCCTGATTATTCTGATCGCTAAATTATCCATAACATTAAGCCCCCAGGCTCTTAGTGCTTCAAAGAGGATCAGGACCCATAGATTCCAATGCGAGCAAAATAGGTGGGAACAGTTACAAATAAGAACAGTCACAATACCTTTTTAAATTTAACTTTATTAATAAGCCACGTGGAACTTCCCCAGTCAGCGATTACGGGTTATTCCACGCGTCGTGCGCATTTAATGCACGTCTCTCAACTGACATGCTGCATGATGACAAAATCCCGGGAATTACGCCACGTCATTAGATTGGGGGCAGTTACACAGCTGTCTTGATCCAACGGCTGAGGCTAAATTATTTTAAAAAGAAAAACGATCCCCATTTTCTTCTTCTTCAGGTTTCTTCAAGACTCACAGACGCCTTCATCATTTTCTTCCTCCGCTTCTATTTTTCATCTCTGTTTAACACTCGTCATCTATAACTACCGGTCATCACCATATTCCAAGTAAGGCTTTTTCTCTCTGTTCACATTGCTTTCATTCTTGTTATTTTCCATTCTCTGCATAGTACCTGCTTCCCTTAGGATCTGGACTAACCGGTGCGGACAGTCTCCGTACTGCTTTTGGTCTGGAGGAGTCCGATAACAGTATGGAGTAGTCTGCTCGCTTCTTTTCCATTCTTTTCTCAATCCTTAGGGGGAACCTTTACTGAATGAGACCCTTATCTCCCCCCCTTCCACGGCTTCCTAGGCGCACGGCTTGACGCTTAGGCTTAGTAGACTTAGGTTTCTTTTGTTCTTTGAGTCTGGTTGGCTGTCAGTGGCCTCACTGGCTGTTTCTTTTGTAGATGTCAAGTCGTGGGCTCCGATATCGTCGAGTCATGTCTAGTGAAGAAAGCTCTGGGGGGAGGTCTCCTCAACATGACAGGGACTCCTCAAGCGCAGCCGCTCAGGGCAGTGGGGATGTGTCGAGTTCCTCTGGGCGAGGGGAGACCTTTGCTTATCAAACTTTCTACCAACATGATTCCCATATGACCCTTGACGAGCTTAAGACCGTGGCCGACGCATACTATTTCTCTTCCAGGTATCGTGTCATGGTTCCTACTTACCGCGACCATGCGGCTAATCCTCCTGACGAATTCATAGCGATCAGCCACCAACATGTGAAATCAGGGTTTAGGTTCTCGGTTCCCCCATATTTAATAAACCTGCTAAATAACTTGGAAATAGCCCCCTTCCAGTTGACACCAAACTATTACGCACAGATTACCACCCTGGCCTACATTTTTCTCAAAAACGACATTTCGCCACCAACTCCAAATATAATTCAGAACCTTTTCTTCTTTAAATCCACTACTAACCCTCACGCCACTAAACGAGACGGCATTTATTATATAACCGCTCGTAACTCCCCCTATAAGGCATTTCTGCCACAGAAGGCTGGCAAGTCAAACGTAGGGGATTATAAGTCCCGGTGGTTTTATGCTTCTTGTATGTCCCTACTGAAACTTGTCCATTTTGATTTCAACAACGGTTCTGGTAAGCATATTTCTACTCGTTGCTGGAGCGCGTACATACACATCCCCATGCCCCATTATTACTGACGTTCTTTCTTCCTATATGCAACCTTCATCAAAGGATCGGTCAACCTCTCAGACGAAGAGACAAGGGTGATTAAAAGGTTCACCGAGGTGACGGACCCCGAGGACGACTATCTTCTAACCAACTTCTTCCTAGGGAAATACGGGCTCGCACCCGGAACCGAAACCGCGCCTCTGAAGTTGGCCTTCGAAGTTGGCGTGCGAAAAGGTCAAGAAGTTAAATCTATCTTTGTAGGACCCGGAGAAGACACTTCTGCCCAAGCCCCCAAGAAACCCAAAACAATGGTGGAACTCGAAATGCTCTCTCCTCCATCCTCGCTAGTAGCTGGGACAGAGGAGCCTGAGGTGGAAATAACGGGCTCGAAGGAGCCCCCAGCTCCGCCAGTGGATCCGTCAGTCACAGCTGTTGCTCCGTCCGGCACAAAGCTTGTGATGAAGTTCAATAGTGTGGCGAAGAAGACCGTGAAACAGATACCTCCACCAAGGGGTTCCGTTGGGATGGGAATTTCAACTTCAGAGGTCGAAGATGAGGACGAGGAGATCATAGAGCCCCTTGCTAAGCGCTTGAGATCCAAAGGCAAGGGCAAAGCGGCCATAACAGGAGGGACTAATGAGGGGCCAACCCCTGAGGCCAATGTAGGAGAATACTTCGATGACTTACTGGACCGGCTACCAGCATTGTTGGGTCCTAACAAGCTGGACGCCTACCAGAAGCACATTCGTGATGACCAGCTGGTTGACTATGCTGCACGCTGCAATGTGCTTGTAAGTTTTGTTCCTTGCTTTGTAATCATACCTCATGCCCATTCATATTGCTAATATGTTCTCTTTTCAGGCTTCGCTAGCTATGATGAAGATACATCGGGACTTCCCCGACCTAATAGGAGAAAAGGCCGCTTTTGAGGAGACGAATAGGAATCTGGAGGCAGAGAAACAGAAACTCAAGGAGGAGTCTGACACTGATGAGAAGACCATTCACAAGCTCGAGCAGAAACTTAAGGATGCAGAGAAGACCGTAGAGATTGAAAAAAAGCTTCGATTTGCTGCTTCCTTCTCGCTCGCGAAAGCTACTGAGGATGTGGACAAGATCACCCACGAGGTCCTCCTTCAGAAGAAACGGGCTGATGATGCCGAGAAAACTAACTAGGTGACGCTGACAGACCTAACCGCGACGAGGGATGAACTTGCTAAGGTACGGGAGGCGTATCGCAAAGCAGACCTCCGGGCCAAACAAGCTTGGAAGGAGGCCACTGAAAAGACGAGCAGCAAGTTCCTGTATACTTCGTGGTTGCATCACCCGAAGCTAGACTTCTCGTACCTTGGGAAGGAAGCAGTGGTGGAAGTGAAGCAGCACGAGGCTCGTGCTGCCAAAGATGCCCAGATGAAGGCCGTGCAAGCTACTCAGAAGGGGACAATTCCTCCAACCCCGCAGAAGGTTTTCGACCCGCCACTTGCTCAAACTGGTGCCCCATCAACCCAAGGCAGTTCCTCCTCAGCTCCTCAAGGATTGGCAAAGGACGGGGGGCAAGGCTCATCTTTTTAAGGAGCCCCCAATAAGAAAGATCCGAAGGACATCCCCTCCAGCTCTTCAAAGGATCCTACGGATACTCCTGCCAGCTCCTCCAAAGCCCTTTCAGATAAATGATTTTTATATTCTCCTTTGTCGCCAATAAGACTCATTTTTGAACACTGATATGGTTGTAGTTATTATTTCTATTCTGTTTTTGGAACATTTTGTAGTTATTATTCGATCATTATCTCAGTGGGATTTCTCTCAATTTGCTCTGTTACCTTCTTATTTTCATACATGTGCGAGTAGAGTAGATTGTGAACAGGTTTACCCTGCAAGATTAACATCAAATAAGAATAATAAAGAGGCTGACTGCCCTTGTATGTACCTTTGGAGAGGTATAATAAGGATGATTTCCAACAGATGACCCTCAATACGGTTAATAACCTGAGGGGCAGAAAAGAATCCCCGAAGATGGACAGATAACTTGGCCTTCACTGTCAAATAAGTACTACCAGATTAGGAGTAATAGGCCGATTGGCTTTCTTACAGATTAATTCAACCAATGAGTAAGCAGATCCGCCTTGCATCGTCAAGCGGTCGTAACACATTCAATGTATACATATGCACGGTATGAAGCAGTATGGATAATGAGAAACGTGCCGATGACGAGAAGAAATCAGACGGAGAATAAGAGGACTGTTAACCGGTGCTTTTCTAACCGCTATTGGAGTTGATAAAGGGTTGCGCTTAGAAGGTAGGGGTCTGAGTTATACGGTGCGATGATCCTCTCCAACTGCGCTCACAAGGTTAAAACTCTCGCTGTGCTCACAAGGTTAAACCTAAGCATCTACAGCATAATGGAGTGAACCTCTCCAGCTGTGCTCACAAGGCTAAACCTGAGCATCTACAGCGAGAGTTGGGCTGAGTGTTACTTCGATCGAGCCCTTTTATTTTTTATTCACGTGCGAATGTAGAGGGGGAGGCCAGTTAGCTAGCGGTGATTAGATGCGCGGGCTCGTGGTCGTTTTAACCCCTCCTGTCCCTTAGGGCGATCACATACTGGAGCTTTAATGCTGACGCTTTGCCATTTATGATGTTGTACCTTCCACATAAGAACACACATGAGCATATTATATCAGCAATAATTTACTATAATTGATAGATAATTCTTATTACGTCTGCACATGATTTCTTTTACATATATGACAGAACAGCGACAGTAAATGAAAATACAATATTCAGGTGTAGTATGTCCTCAGATGGATGGCATTCCAAGCCCTTGACAGAATCACCCCGTTCATGACTGCCAAGTGGTAGGCTCCGTTCTTCAGGCTTTCGTGGATCACGTAAGGTCCTTCCTAGTTTGGTCCCAATACTCCTTCACTTGCTTTGCGAGCACCAGATAGGATTTCTCGTAGGACAAGGTCACCTGGTTTGAATTGACGTACCCGGACCCTTTTGTCGTAATGCCTGGCCATCCTCTACTAGTAGACGGCCATCCTGAGGAGAGCTGCTTCCCTCGACTCCTCAAGTAAGTCTGAGTTGGCGGCCAAGAGCTGGTTGTTGTCATCAAGGTTGAAACTTGCCCTTCGGTGACTGTAGACTTCAAATTCTGCTGGAATCATGGCTTCAGACCCGTAGACCATTGAGAAAGGAATCTCTCCGGTAGTGCTGCGAGCGGTAGTGTGGTAGGCCCACAACACCTTCTGCAACTCGTCAACCCATGCTCCCTTTCTAGCCTCCAACTTGGTCTTCAAGATCTGTTTAATGATTTTGTTAACTGTTTCCACCTGACCGTTAGCTTAAGGGTGGTCGACTGTTGAGAAGCTTTTAATGATGCCAAGACTACTACAAAACTCTTGGAATTGTTCACTTGTGAACTGGGTCCTATTATCCGTTACTAGCTGCTGGGGAATACCGAACCTACAGATTATGTTATCCCATACAAACTTCTCAATCTTCGTCGTGGAGATCTCGGCTAGTTCTTTTACCTCTGCCCATTTAGTGAAGTAGTCGACGGCCACGACGACATATTTGCACCTTGCTCGGCCCACTAAAAGGGGTCCAATCAGGTCCATGCCCTAGATGGCGAAGGGCCACGGACTGATCATCTATCGGAGATAAGCAGGAGGTGCTCAGGGGATCTTGGAAAATCTCTGGCACTTATCACACTTCCTTACCAGGTTAATTGCGTCCTGCTTCATGGTCGACCAGTAGAACCCCTATCTAAGCGCTTTCTGGGCTAAAGAGAGCCTTCCAACATGGTTGCCGCAATGCCCCTCATGTATGTCCGTCATCAATGCGGTGCACTCCGGCTCATCAATACACCTGAGCAGGGAAGTGGAGAGGACCCTCTTATAAAGAACATCATCGTATATACAGTACCTGGTTGCACTTATACACAGACGGCGCGCTTCTAGCTTGTCTTCTAGCAGTATCCCTTCTTGCAAGTAATTGACCAGTGGGCTCATCCATGATCCGATCGTCACTGTCATGGCCATCACTTCCACGTCGGATTTGGTACTTGGTTCAGGTAAGAACTCCACGGGTATGTTTTTGGTGCAGTCCGTATCTTGAGCGGTTGCTAGACGAGCCAGTGCGTCTACATGAGAGTTCTGGGCGCGCGGGATCTGGTTCAACTCGAATGTCTCGAAAGCCCCCAGTAACCTTTGAACCTCCTGTAGATAAGCTGCCATTTTCGATCCCTTGGCTTGATATTCACCTTTTATCTGATAGACCACCAGCTGCAAATCGCTGAAAATTCTAAGCCGCTCAACCTGCATCCTTCTGGCTAGGCGGAGTCCTACCAACAGTGCTTCATACTCTACCTTATTGTTAGTCGCCCTGAAGCCAAATTTAAGGGCGCAGAGAAACTTACCCCTATCAGGATTGATCAACAGAATTTCGGCTCCCGCGCTCCTTTCGCAAAAGGATCCGTCCATAAAGAGCTCCCAGTTTGGTCCTTCAGAAGTTTTAGTTTGATCGTCCACAGGTCCGATAAATTCAGCTATAAAATCCGCTAGTGCTTGCCCCTTAATCACCGGTCTTGGCTTGAATTCAATGTCATACTGGGCGATCTCGATGGCCTATTTGCTGAGTCGGCTGGAGGTGTCTGGTTTCTGAAGGATTTGCTTCAATGGATACCTGGTTAGGACTTCAATTTTATACGCCTAGAAGTAAGGACGTAGTTTTCTGGACGCCATCACCAGACAGTAGGCGAGTAGCTCCATTGGGGTGTATTTGGTTTCCGCCTTGACCAACTTCTTACTCACATAATATACCGGGACCTGTGCTCTATTTCCTTCTTGCCTTACCAGGGCTGTGCTCAGGGCATGCTGGGATACCCTCAGGTAGATGGTCAGAGTTTCCCCTTCTTTTGGTTTGGTCAGCAGCGGGGCGTGCCCTATGTACTCTTTCAGTTGTATGAAGGCAGCTTCACACTCATCAGTCCACTTGAAATTCCTAGCTTTCTTCAGCACCTCAAAGAATGGAGCACACCTATCAAAGGCTTTAGATATGAATCTGCTCAAGGCCGCTATCTGGCCGTTTAGACTTTAAATCTCCTTCACACTGTTTGGCGACCTCATGTCCAGCAGAGCTTGAATTTTCTTTGGGTTGGCTTCTATTCCCCTGTTGTTCACAATAAAACCCAGAAATTTACCTGAGGAGACCCCAAAGGCGCACTTGAGGGGGTTGAGCTTCATCTGATACTTCCTCAAGATCGAGAATATTCTTTCAAGGTCCTGGATATGATTAGCAGCTTTCTCGGATTTGATAAGCATGTCATCCACGTATACCTCCATGCTCTTCCCAATTAATTCCTCAAACATCTTGTTCACTAATCTCTGGTAGGTAGCCCCTGCATTTTTTAGGCCAAATGGCATTACCTTGTAGCAGTACAGCCCCCGGTCGGTTGTAAAAGATGTACATTCCTCGTCGTTAGGGTCCATGGGGTTCTGGTTGTAGCCTGAGTAAGCATCCATGAAGCTAAGGAGTTCATGCCCTGCTGTCGCGTCCACCAGCTGGTCGATTCTAGGCAGGGGAAAACTGTCTTTCGGGCAGGCCTTGTTTAGATCGGTAAAGTCTATGCAAATCCTCCATTTCCCATTCTTCTTTTTTACCAGCACAGGGTTAGCTACCCATTCTAGGTATTGGACCTCTCGGATGAACTTGTTAACCGGGAGCTTGTCCATTTCCTCTTTCAGAGCCTGGCTACGTTCCTGGTTCATTTGCCTCCTTTTCTAGCGGAGTGGCCGATGGCGAGGATCAACATTTAGCTTATAGATCATCACATTCAGATCAATTCTTACCATGTCCCCATGGCTCCAAGCAAACACATCTGCGTTTCTCTTAAGGCAGTTTGTCAATTGAGACTTTACCTCCAAGGTCAGGCTTCTGCCCAGCTTGAGACATCTTGTCACATCCGCTTCACTGATCTGGACGTCCTCAAGTTCTTCTACAGAACCGGTATTCTGACTTGCATCGAGTTCCCTAGGGTCCAAGTCATGGCTGATTCCTGACAAAGTGATCGCTTACAACTCCCGCTCCGGGATTATCTCTGCATTCTTCCCCTAGACCCCCTTTCTGATCGCGTTTACATAACAGCGACGAGCCAGAGATTGCTCGCCCTGTACACATTCTACCCCACTGGGAGTTGGGAATTTCACCGCGAGGGCCTTGGTAGAGACGACCATGTCGAGGTTATTCATTGCAGGTCTCCCCATTACCACATTGTATGTCGAGAGGGAGTTGATGATAAGGAAGTCTGCCAGCACCGTAGACTGTCGTGCGACATCACCGAGGGTTAAGGACAATCTAATATGTCCAGCAGGAATGATCGAATCTCTAGTGAAGCCGTAAAGGGGTTCAGGGGATGGTTTTAACTGATCGTCACCAACCCCCATCTGATCATAGCAGTCCTTGTACATCACGTTCACAGAATTTCCAGTATCAATCATGATTCTTTTGACCACTGAGTTACCGATTCACACTCTGATTATCAGGGCATCATTATGAGGGAGACAGACATCTTGTGCGTCTACATCAGTAAAGACGATGTCTTCTAATATCCTTTTGGTTTTCTTGGTAGGTCCTTCCGACTCCTTTTGTCTTACCAGTTGGACGCGTCTGGCTTCACGCACAAACCGGTCCTAAGACCTATTAGACTCTCCGGCTCCCGGGGTCCTTCATGGATGGTATGGATAGTTCTAACTGAAGGCCCTTGGGTAGGATCCAGTTCTGGCTGATTTTGGGCTGGCGGATCTTCTGAACGCTGATGGAGGCATCGTTGCTAGGATAGTCGCCCCGGGGGCCTCATAACGTAATCTCTCAAACGACTATTTCTGATCATCTCCTCAATAGCATCCTTGAGCGCCCAGCAATCTGAGGTGTTGTGCCCTATATCATTGTGGTAGGCACAGAACTTATTCTTGTCTCTCCGACCTTCGGGACCTTGTAAGGGGGTAGGCAGCTCGAAATTCTCCTTATTCTTCTCAGTCACATAGATTCGGTCCTAGGTATCCGACAGGGCACTGTATGTGTTGTAACGGCTTTGGTATCGAGGTCGCTCCTGTCCCCGACTGCACCCCGGTCTTCACCACTCTTTGGCATTCTTGGTAACCTGATGGCTTTCTCTTCGTCCCGCAGGGTTGCTTCCTCTATTGCTCCTCTTTCTTCCATGACTGGAACTACCAGCTTCGTCCTTTTGAGAACTGGTCTTCCTAGGATTAGTTACTTCCTCCCATCGGATTTCCTTCTCGGTCCGCTTGTAAAATTCTCCCAGGTCTTTCATAGGGGACCTATATATGCTCTCGTATATCTTCCCGTCTATCCTTGATCCTGACGAGATGGCTGATAATACCCCTTCATCCATAGGGTTCTCCACATTCATTACCTCGCGTCTGAACCTATTAATATATTCTTTAAGAGGCTCACCTGGGCGTTGACAGACGGTAGAGAGGTGACAGGGTGGCGTAAGCTGCCTCTTCAACGCATTGTATTGGTTTAGGAACTTCTGCTGACATTCCTCCCAGTTGTTGATGCTGCGAAGGGGGGGGGGGGGACTTCTGAACCACGTTCGTAGAATATCTCCGAGAGTAGCAGGGAACACACGACACTTCACGAGCGAAGTCGTTGTCTGGAGGTCCATCTAAATATTGAAAGCGTCCAGATGATCATAGGGATCGGAGTTTCCTTTATATTGGGGGATGTTGGAAACTTTGAACCTCGGAGGGAGCGGCTCCAACTCAATCTCGAAAGTGAACGGGGTCCTTTCTCCAGTCTGGCCCCTTTGTTCCTGCACCACGGGCCGTGCTTCTAGCTGACGGACCCTTTAGAAGAGCTCTGCAACTAATGTGCCCAGCGTCTCAGTTCCTCCAATAGCGGAATGTCTGTCCCTTCTGCTCGGGGATTGGTTGTCTTTACCCCCTTGCCTTTCAGCATTAGGCCTCGGCCCCGTCCTGTCTGTACGGGCTCGGATTTGATCATGATTATAGCCAGCTTGCTCCGATTGATGCTCGTTGCGGACCTATGGAAGCTGAGCACTAGAATGCACACTGGAGGAATGGACAGACCCTTCTCGCTCGAACTCTTTGACACCCCTTCTGTTCACACCAAGGTTTTCTATGCACGTCCTACGGGGAATATCTCTTCTTGGAATGACCTGAGGAGGAATTTGAGGAGATCGGGCTTGATTCCGAAACAGAGTCCTGACCTCACCGATAAACTCCGTGACAATATTCTCTAGCCTCTTTTGTCATCGTTGTAACGCCTACATTGTATCTTCCCCTACAGTATTAAGCGTTGGTTGGCGAGTCGGAAGAGGAGGTATACTTTGAGCGTCTCCCATCATAGGCACGTTCGATGTCCCTGCACCAGTATTGGATACCTCTCCAATAGACATAGCCTGCTATTAGTCTGAAGCTTCTTGGCGGTTTTCTATTGCGTTGATATCTCTAGGGATCCTCCCTCTAACCATGGCAAGTGAAGAAAAAGCTATGAAAGCTAACGGACAGAATGGTGACGAAACTGAAGATGAGCCCCTCCTTCTAGCGCCAAAAATGTTAACGTCGAAAAATGGTTCTCTTGGTCAACGAGGTTATTTTAGGGCCCAAGCTACAGTTTTGAACAGTCAATAGAATGCATACAACACAGTCAAAATAAGAATGAGAGGTTAGAGGTGAGAAGAAGAGACACAAAAGGTTTTTAGAGTGGTTCGGCCCAAAAAGATGCCTACGTCCACTGTTCACTCTCTCACTATTTTGGTAGAGTAACGACACTCAGAAATTGAATCCTTTTTTACAGTGAAATTCGTCCCCTATTTATAAAGAAATGGGACATGCTACAGTGAAACAGAATAAGATAAAAATAAATAGTTAGCTACAATTACAATGATGGACAACATTTAATGCGCCGAGATCTTAATTAATGCAGCTGACAGTGCATTAAATGCTGTCAAAAATACATTAAATGCGATCGAACCCGTCACATCTGAGGTCTGTCCGAGGGAGATTTCTGGTGACTGGGTCGGATATATCATGATAGCCTATCGAGGCCACGATCACAGCTTCTGGTGGATATAACGTGCATGGCATGTCTTAGAACTGTACTTTGTATGGCATCGTTGACTTCTGTTGACTCGGGACCCTTAGGAGCAAGGTGGGGATGGATCTTCCAGCAGACGGAGTTCCAAGTCGGTTGGGAAAATAAATAAGTCTCTGACAGGTCTGGTTACCTGGAGGGTCGAGGAGGTGGATTATGAGTTAGCACGTCCGCAGCTAGTCATGGCATTGAGGCGGGCAATATCACGAGTGAAGGAGCCGGTATGCGGCCACGCTAAAAAATCAGCTATTACCTCAGTCGGACCATCTTGGATGGAAAGGACTTACTGAGTCGTTTCTGACGGATGGCTCTTCCTGGTGGATGTCTCAATCGAATAGGATTGGCAAATAGGTAGACAGTCAATCATAGTGGATAATCTAGTGAGCAGACTTAATAGTCGCGATTGGGGGCCAGCGGTCAGTCTGAGTGATGATAGCCAACGGTCAACGATCAGAGCCAGTGGTCTGACTGAGCAAACGAAGCTGACGAAGAGATCGACAATTTGAATGGCTGATGGAGATAGCGGTCAAAGCCTACTTTCAGAATAAGTGTCTTCGGTCAAAATCAACTGTCAGGCTGAGCGTGGGCGATCAACGGTCACAAGAGGGCCCTCCGTTAGGGAGGCGGATTAGAAGAGATTGCAGGTAATTGAGCCTCTTAGCCATTGGGCCTGCACTGTAAACCCTTCTGGGCCCGATTATTCTGATCGCTAAATTATCCATAACAGCTTCTAACTCATACACTCCTATTGATGTTGCTTTTTTAGGCTTTAATCTACCTGCTAGCCATTGGTAATTATTGATGTCATTTCTTCAAGTAGTGAATAGGCATATCCTAGCGTTTTGCCTATTATTGCCCCTCTAACTACTGCATCTACGTTAGATCTAGTTTCCTCCATTGCTCTTTGGTAAAAAGTCTGAAGTTACATCCATTGCAGAACTCTGTGATGAGGACATTTCCTGAGTAGCTCCTTAAATCGTTTCCAAGCCTTATATAATGTCTCTCCTTCCATTTGAGTAAATGAGGTAATATGATTAATCATTTTTGCTGTTTTTTCTTGGTGGGAAATAGTTGTCCATAAACTTCTCTGTAAAGTCATCCCAAGTAGTGGTGGATAGTTGAGGCAAGGAATTCAACCAGCTTCTTACCTTATCCCTTAATGTAAAATGGAAAAGTCTGAGTTCGATAGCATCATTAGTCACCCCATTTTGCTTAAATGTGTCACAAATTTGCAGAAAATTTGGTATGTGCTCATTTGGATCATCATTTGGTGCACCAGTAAATTGAACGAAGGATTGAACCATTTGAATAATGGTCGGCTTGAGTTCAAAGTTGTTTGCTTGGATTATCGATAAGATTATGCTTTGATGAAGGTCTGCGATTTTTGGCTGAATAGTCCTTCAGAGTCTTTAGACTTGCAGCCATTGCTTAGTTCCCAGCTTTTGCTTAGTTCTTAGCCATCTCAATTGCTCTTTCAGCTATAGTTCAATTGTTAACCATGTTGCTAGTTGCTACTTCACGTCTCCTAGCTCTCCTGATGTTCTTGATTGTCTTTTCAATCTCACTATCAAAAGGCAACAACTCTATACTTTTCAATATTCCCATACAAAGAGCGAAGGTACCTTAAAAGTAAAAGAAAAATTGTTTGAATTAAAATTGCTTTAACTAGTATTGATATTAATACTATAATTTGATAGACCATCTTCGACAGCAACGTCAAAAACTTGACTAGAAATTTTATTAATACTCAATTTACGTGCAAGTATACAAGTCTAATTATATTAAGTAGTAAGTCATGGTTGAATCTCATTGGGATGAATGCAAACTATGTATTAAGTACCAAAATCGATTAAAGTGAACTTTATCCAAACTACCAAATATTGATTGATTGAATAAATTAGAAAATTAAACTAACAATTAAAATTAAGGAAAATCAGTAGTTGTAAAGCATCTAGGCATACAACTTCACCTAACCAATCCTTTGATTTATTCTCCTCTTCCTAAGCTTAATTCATCTTACATTTAATCGGATAATTCTAATGTAGTAACTAGTCTATCTCGATGGTCAAACACACTAATTAACCTGACTATATCTCTATGTAAGTTAGCTAACCTAAGTTCATTAAGTTTAAATTATCCACACATGATTACATAATCATATAAATATATCTCTATCTCATATGAATTATGTTATCTTATTAGGTTCTGATAGTTTAATACTTCTCTCAATAGTATTAGATTCCTATGTTCTAATTAATTAATAGGCCCAAATTAATTGACTAGCATAAATCACCAATAAAATAAAATGCAAGAACTAAAACAGTTAATTAATTAAAACCGAATCATTGATTAAATCAAAATCAAAGTCAAACTACATTGCAGTCTAAATAAGAGGAAATTAACTACTTAAAGTAAAGTTAAGAGCAACAAGGGAAAAGGAACAAACTAATTATTCCCGTCCCGATTGAAGCTCCTTGGACAGTCATCAGCCTCTGCTCTGACTTTGACTGTTATTACTTCCTCTACTGCTAATGCCAAAATATTGAGAAGTGGGTATAGAGGACGAGCTAGGCTGGACTGGTAATTTTATTAGGGATCAAACACAGATTTGGCACCAGCCATCAAAGCCGAGATTCTGCACATTTAATACGTCGTAGCTTCCTATTGCAGGTTCGTTACCTGCAACACCATTTGGCGATAGCGTTGCAGGTTGCTTCCGCAAGTTCTGATCTAGCAACTCCTTTCTACGACCTAGTTGCAGCTTGTTGTCTCAGCCTGTGATCTTGCAAGTCTTCCCTGTGCCTTATCTGTTGTGGCTTCTAATCGTAGGATGCAATTTGTGACAGATAAAATTTCACTTTTGTCAGTTTCCTCTACCAGCTGCTTCGAAATCTCCCCATTTATTGCACGATTTTTTACTAATGTTCTTCTAGACTATTTTCTTGAACCAGTTGGATCATTTTCTTGTGTGTAAAGTTTTCTAACTCCGCTCCGAATCCTTCCACAATTTTTTGACTTTCTCATAAATTACCAAATTGCCTCCGCTTAACATTTCTGCGCACAATTCTCATATTTTATTAAATACACCATTAATTACTCGGATTTTCAATACAAAAGCCTCATTTAATAATATTAAATAATGATATATTTTTTCCGTTATTAGAAAACTTCTAATCAAATAAGAGCTTCCTTTTATAAAATGATTTTCTTTTGAGATAAAAATTCTTAAAAAATATTTTTAGAAATTATCTCTAGTGGTTTTAAAGTTATTTTTTTTTTTTTTTTTTTTTGAAGATATTCATTGATCAAACGATTATAATTGGATTTTATGATGAATCTAGTCAAGTTTATGACCAGATTCGATCATAGCTATTAAACAGAAATAAAACTCATATTTCAAAAATGAATTTATTTGAGCTATTTTATCTCTAACCAATATTTTCATTTTGCAAGTTTTTGAAGAAAAAGATTATTGCACATTAGTTCTATAAAACATGAAGATCGGGGTGCAGAATGTGTGAGAAAAATATTTTATGAGAGTTGCATGTATTTTGTAAAACTTAGAATTTTTTTTTAAGTACTTTAAGTCTCAGGGAGCGATCAACTTTTTAGGATATTTTAACCAACATACACTCTTTAGGATTAAAGGTTGTTTGTCTTTGGGAGGGAAATAATATCAAGCCATTAGAGGGAATCCAAGTAGGTAGAGATCTTAAAAGTCGAGGGAGCTCGCTATCTGGATTACTGAAGAGAGTAATACACTTTGCGTCTACTGTAAAGAGGTAGTCTTTATTTGAGTGAGTCAAATTATGTATGTATTGTTTGAATCTTTATTAATCAGTATAGTCATCCAGGCGCAGCCTCATGGTTTACGTGAAAATCGAACCACTTTAAAAGTGTTTATGTCTTTTTGTTTTCTATTACAACATTTGCTGGTCAACTATTACAACAATGTTTTCCATTTTGTTACAATAACTGACTGTTAATTATTACAACAACTAGGCAAATTTAATTTGATCCAAAAAATTTGATAACTTCAAAGAAAACTAGATCTTTCAATTGGTATCATAGCGCAGTCACTATTATTTACTTAATGAGATTCTTGGGAGTTTTCGATCTATTTTCTTTGTAGTATGTTTGCTTTACCAGAAGATGTTTCAATTACTTAACCACCATTCCTCGATGGGTCAAAGTATCCACATTGGAAAGTCTGGATGAGAGCATTTATCAAGTTCATTGATGAAAGAACATGACAATCTATTTATCCAATGATTACAGATGAGGAACAAAAGACAATTATGAAACCAGAAGTGATGTGGACAACTGAAGAAGATCGTTTTTTTTTTTTTTAATGGGGTGAATGTGATCAGATTAAATCAATGTTTCAAAACTCACTAGTGTCACTAGTTGATTGGCAACCTAGCCATGACAAGTACCCGACTACTTAATGAGTACTTGGTTTGACTGTCAATCAACAATTAACCCGTTGATCGACAGTCAAAGTTGGTCAAACCTATAAAAAATATAAAAATTTCCAGCGGACCAAAATACAATCATATGTAAAACATCATAAAACATGTCTTATATAATTTCAAAAGCAACTTTAACACAAACAATTAACATAATAATATGTTCATTTAATGTCTTATACAATTTCAAAAGCCACTTAAGTACAAACAATTAACACAATAATATGTTATATATATATAGCACCGAAGAACTAGTGACTTGTTTGACTAATACCAAGGAATTAAAATGAGTTTTAATAGCATCATTTCACTATTTCACAAATTTCAGTTGTCTTTAAAAAAAATTCTATTGGACCAAAACATCATAAAACCTATTTTATACAATCTTAAAAATCACTTAAGCAAAATCGTATAACCACACTATACTAGATGCTTTAAAAATGAGAATTCAAATGTCTTATTTTATATAATGAAATGCAATCAAAATACCTCATCCAATCTCAAAAAAGTCAAAAAAGCATAAGAATATGGCCACATAATCAGAAAGTAAGTGCCAAGTAGCAACTAAAAAATAAAAATAATAATACAATCATAATAATTAACATAAAAGATGGAGGGTTTGTCTAGGGTTTTCCCATTATCAGTTTCCAATCACTCACACGCTTCACTTGCTCTCTCTTTGTGTTAGATGTGCATATGCTGCGATTGTGAGCAGCCCACGTTAGCTAGTTAACAGGGTCCAAACTAGTCTTGACTCTTAATTAACGTACAAACAAGCATACGATTGTCACGTGCTGAAGTTAACCTACACTAACTTCTGTTTTCAGTTGTTTTAAGGCTCCTTTAAAATAACTTTCCTTTTGTCTTTTGATAGTAAAAAAAGAAAAGTAAAAGTTTTAACTTTTCAATTGCTGTTTAGATAGTAATTCACGTAATAGCCTTTGTATTCATGATAGTTTTTTAAAACTGTTTAGTTGAAATATTTTAGAATTTTTAGTAACTATGAAATGACTTTCTTGGTATTGCAAAAGAACTTTTAAACATGTTTATTAAATATTTTTAAAATACCTTGTGATCTTAATATTACTTTTGTATCTTAGCAGGAGTAAATTTTATTATTTTCTTCTTTAAAATTTTAGTCAAATAATATTATACAAGATTTTTCTATTAGATTTTAAAGTAATATAAATTCATTGCAAATTGCAAGTTAGATTACTTACTGCAACAATTACAAAATTACAGATTTTCACTAACAAATTATATAAATATAAATTAGAAAACAGGAACCAAATTCTTTAGGCCCTCCTCTACATTGTTTTGCGTTTTGTTTTCTGTTATCCTGCTCCCATTTGAAAACGAAAAACTAATTTTCATATTTTTTAGATTCAAAAACATGTTTGGTAATAATTATTGAAAACGATATTTTGATAATGAAATCATAAAAACATATTTGGTAACAATATTTTGAAATAAAATATTATTTAGTTGCAATAAATATAACAAAAATAATTTAAAAAAATTAAACTTTTATATCCAGATGTAATCCACTCCTCTTTTTTATATATATTTTTCACCAATTATATATAAAATTGATAAATAAAACACTTAAAAAATTGTTTAACAAGCAATCAGACATCAGTTTCCTTATTTCTCTCACTTTAATTCCACCATTCTCCATTTACCCTGCAAACAGGCATCTAATAATTCTCATTACTTATTCAAAATCTTACTTCTATCTTGATCCTTCTACTTGTTTTCTACTTATTAATGGTCGTCTTTCGCCACCACAATCAACGTCTACAAGGAGGAGAAGAGGAGAGGAGCGACGCGGTGTCGAAGATGGAGGGGAAGATGGAGATGAATAGGAAGAGGACAGAGAGGAGGCAGGAGAAACGGTGATGGGTTTCTGAGTTAGGGGAGATGAATTTTTGGTAAGCAAGAAGATGGGATGATGTTTGAGTTGTGGTGCCTAAAAATATCTCTATCAGAGCAGATAAGAGATGAATGATACAAGTGAAATTGTTGTGTTGTTGTTTGTGTACAATGGGTAAAACTGGTAAAATGAAAAATTCATTAAACCAAAATTTTTAGCTTCTCATGTTTTGTAAAAAGCTCATTTGGTGAAAATAGGTTGGAGTAGCTTTGGGTGGAAGAGCTTTCAAAAGGTCTTAAGCTCTTTCGCCAAATCCATCCAAACAACAGATCAATCAGACAAGACTACTTACCACAGATGGAAGAATGCAGAAATCTTTTGGGGATGAAACTGGGATGTTTCTAAAAGCCTTCTGCGCAAACAATCGAACAGTAGCAAGAAGCAAGTGGCAGCAGCAGCGAACAAGCAACAGTGAAAGAAAAAATTGACAGAGAAAATAGATAGCAATAGAAGAAGAAAACTCTTGAGAATGAAAAGTGAATGAAAGTTACTTGAGGCGCGGGTTATATAGGCAGGCATGAGCGGGAACTGAAATTTTCAACATTTAAGACCTAGGAGGCCACGTGTCATGCATGTGTAAATTTGAAATCGTTGAGGCAACTGAAAGGGCGTCTTTATTAGAGATTTCACACGCCTCCCAAGCGGTTAATAAGTACGCTCATTAACTCCTAATTGGAGTAACTGATAGACGTGCTCCCTATTCGAAGGGAACGATTACTCAAGTCATACATCCAATCGACATGAAAGAGCCCTTAATCAAGATACACAAAATAGAAGATATCAGTCGACCAAAAAGTGTCGAGCAACGTATTAGATACATGGAGTTGTTATTTGAAGGAATTAGGTTTTCGATCATTAAGCACTCCTCTGATTGATAATATTGACCAAAGGAGTGAGGGATAAACTGTAGTGGTAAAAATCATCCTTATATAAGACCAATTAATTGATAGATAGGTGGAATGGCCCAATCTGGCTCATACTTAATCCAACCCAATTGAGGCCCAAAATCGCAGAAGTCACATCCAACAATAACTCCCAAATAGCTCATAGGGTATTAATGAAGGTTGATCAACTTGAATGCAAGATTTGCTGATTAAGTGTGGAGGTGTAGATAAAAAAAGAAAAGGATCCCTTGATCTCAGCTATCGTTGCACCTTTACAATGGTTCTCTCCCCACTGATAAGAGGAGCAACCAAAAAGGTAACGAGACCTCTTTTCCCCAGATTGTTAATCTAGCAAAATGTCTCTAGACACTCAGCCAACATCACAGACTACACTGTCACACGACAAACACTCTTAGCCTACTCAAATCTCAACTATCGTCTTCCTTACTTGTCGTATGCCAGCATTGCAACTATTAGTTGTACGCTTCCTTTTACTTTATTTTATCTTCAAACATCTATTATTCTAACTTGAGCATTGAAGTTTGTTTAGCTGGCATCACTCCCGTGTCAAGGTAACCCATCATCTTCTTTTGACTTTTTACAGATTACTAGATTCCAAAAATCTAATTGTAGAGCCAAACCTTCATGTCAACAACTGTAAGAAACCACCCACTACAACTTATGAATAGCATTTTCAACTAGCTCACTAGATTTACTCACCATCTATTAGTATGAGTAGTTGAATTAATACTTTCCTTCACCTAATCATATCAATGGTCAAATGCTATCCTTGCTTTATTAAAATACAAAGTGTGGTGCATTCCTCATTTTGGTAGGAGTTGTCATCTTTCAATTGTGGAAGTAATTATCTTAATCACGTTATGAGGGCATGTTTGTTACCTAAGATTGGATGATTGGACAAAATATAATTCCACCTTCTCTTTTATCCTATTTGATGGGGATAAATTAGTCCCACCAAAAAATGGTGGGACTAATTTATCCCCTATGATTTTTTTTTTTTTAAATTCTTTTCTTTCATTTTTATTTATTTATTTATTTTGTTAATAATTTATATTTTAGTAAATCCCAAGCAAGGCTAAGGCCTCTCCAAATTGGCCACAACGTAGCTTCTAGAACTATGCAAACACCAAGAGATCTCATAAAGCCCCCCCTTAAATAAACCTTTCTCGTTACGGATTAAACCCCAATCGTAGCTCTTCTTGTAACTCTATCCAAGACACCATTCGTATTTAACTTGAACCATCCAACAGGAGGCGGACTACAAAATCTTGTAAAATAAGGAGCTATTAGAGTAGGGAACTTACTATGACAATTTTTCCATGCAGCAGAAATAATTGAAGCTTGTTTATTAATAAAATAAACTCCATTCAAAGGCCTTATAAAATCCAGATCATGAACTGCTTGGTTTCTCCAAAACCAAAGGAAATATCAGGTGATCATAAAGGTAGATGGCCAAGTCCCTTTCCTAAATAGGTTATTCCTAGATAGTGGGTGATAGAATTCATCCTTAATAGGTCTTTATACTCACACTAGGCCCATAAGTTAAAATGGGGCGTTCCATGGGAGGCCTACAAAATATTATTTGGCTTGTGCACTCATTTGAGGTCAATTCTATTAACTGGTTTTGGGTTAGATAGTTTTCTTTATACTGGAATATATCCATGAAATTTTTTCTGGTTTTGAGCCTAATATTTTTAAAAATGTAGTATTCAGCAGGATCACATGTTGATTTCATATTGTTACAAATGCTATTGTTAAATGCAATTAAATTGATTTCTAACAACACAAAATCAGGGTTATACACGAAATTTTGCACCAGAAGCCTTACCTTAAACATATATCAAAATTTTTATGTATTTTCTTCTCACTTTTAGATACAATTTGTTTTCTCACAATAATTTGTTTCTTCTTCATCTTTCCACAATATAAATCAAATGATACCACAATGACAAAGTGTTTGAACAAAGAATCAAATAGGGGATTCACTTTATCTTATTTTGATCATCAAATTATTAAAGACTGGAAAGCACTGCATACTTAAAGCAGCATCAAAGCAAATTAAACTTTAAGAATTTAAGAATGCATGGTGTGACATGACTTCATATGGTCTTGTGTAATTAATGCATGCAATTGTTGTTACTTTTTTCCTACTCAAATGTGTAGTTGTCATTAATTATGTCCAAAAATAAAGATGGATGGTAGAATTCTCAAAAGGAAATGTAATAATTGAAAGATGATTTGAAATTAAACAACATGACTAGATTGAAGCACTTTAACAACCACAACATCAGTATTGTTGTTGATCATTCACATTAAGGATATTAATGTACAGGGTCATAGTGCTAGCTTGTTAATTTGGGAAACGCCTGCTACTTGAACCCCATTGTACAATCCTCGCATCCTGTTCGAGAGTTGAAGTGTGCCTTAGTCAAGTGAGTACTTCGTTTTCAAAGGGAACACAGAGGACATACCCTATAGAACACATATGTACTCCATGTTGTGTGTGTGTGTGTGTGAAATCAGGCACTTTTCCATGCTATTGTTTTTGTACATCTCATAAGATTTCTTGTGTTTTCATGCTTTTAATAACTTAACAATTATGCCTAAGAAGGGACCTACTTTTATGGAAGATCTTCTAGAAGATGAACAAGTGGTAGAACTGGCAAAGACATATATATCTAATATCCTTCCAATATTTTTCTGATAAGAAATGTTTTTTTTTTTTTTTACCTTGTATTGTTGTTCCTGTTGCTGGTTGGGGGCTTATCAAGCACATGTTTTAGTCCACTTGTGCAAATAATTAAACTACATCGATGTCATAATTTATTTCATAGTTTGGCACTATATATTGTTTTATTGATGTCATTGGACTTCTTTCTTTAAGTTTACAATATAGAATCAATCTTGGTCCAAAAGCTAGTGAAAAGAGCTCTAGTTCAAAAGATAAAGACATCAAAATGATGGATGCAGAGGTGATATGATGATTGAACTGCACATTATTTGATTGAATCATGTGGACAAGTTTCTTATATGTATAAGTCATTTTGTTGTTGCAGGGATCAACATCAAATGGAAGTGGAAAATCATTGGTAGCTACATCTCACGATGGTCAAAAATTGTATAGTGCTCTTAATATAATTTTCTGCATTTCCTAACATTTGGAGTTTCTTCCTATTTCCGCTGAATCCATCAATGAAAGTGCTTATTACTATTCAACATTCCTTTTTCTTTTCACTTGTATGTATCAACCATTATTATATTTGCAGGGAAATGGACTGAATATGATGACGATAATCCTATTCCACAACAAGAGGAAGATATCACTAAATTGTCCAGAGGAGGTAAGATTAACTTCAATTTAATTCTAGTATTTAAATTATCTATTCCCAAATACGAAATTGTTTACTTCAGATTTAAGCATGCATGGGCTTATTCTTAAATTTCTACCCGAAAAGGACCTATAATGTTTGGAGGAGGAAGTTTATATCTAAGGTCCAAAAACCAGAACATTATGACTGCATTTTATCCATTTTAGCTTTAGCGCTTCAGAAGTTTTGGATTTTTAATTTGGATCATTATGGGCATGATACTGAAATATAAGCTTACTTTTGGCCTGAAAAGTGTACATAGGCAAAACAATCATAGTTCATGTTGTAAATAGGATGTGTTTTACAAGAGATAGTCTCATTTTTTCTATTACCAAATTGATATTGTTACCAAGCAAACTTCTTGTGCACCATTATATTTTCTTTCACTTTTTTCTTGAACCTTTTTTCTTGAAACTGTTTCTTTCCATTTTTGTTTCAGGTGACTGGCATATGACATACATTTGTATGCATAAGACTCGTGCAGTATTGATGTAATTCTACTGTAGTTTTTCAAGTTAATGTAGTTAATCTTTTGATTTTAAATCCCTACTGGAACCTTGGTAGTTTGAGTTTGAGAATTGAACAAGGTGAAAGGAAAAAACAATAATTATTTTTATAAAAAATAAGAATTTACCGGAACACTGAGTTTTTAAAAATTTTTGAAAACTCAAGAACTCTAAATCTATAAAACAATGAAATAAAATAATATAAAGAAATGAAAATTAGATTTTTACCTTATGTATTGATCTCCGTGAATTGATCATCACCTAGCCATCCTTGATATGTTTCTACATCAAGAAACAAGTGAGTGGACACAATTATATAGAATTATACTCACTTTTTATTGATTTCTTTTCTAAAAATAATAAACAATATATATTTAAGAGGTGAGTATTTGATTTTGGTTATACAAAGAAGAATTTTTTCTTTATATTATGTTGTAGAAAAAAAACTTTTTTTTTTCTTTTGTTTCAAAGAACAAACAGCAAAACAAAAAAAAAAATAACTTCTATTTGAAAAAGAAGACTATTTCTTTTCTATTTATAGGCAACCACTTAGAGTTTTAATTAATTAAAATTAATCTTAACACAATTGCTTCACAAGCTGTTACATATTTGGCTTCCATAGTAGAGTCAGCAATGTACGATTGCTTAATACAACCCCACACAATTGCTCCACCACCAAGAGTGAATACTGATCTAGATGTGGATTTTCTAAAATCCTTATCCAACTGAAAATCAAAATTTGTATATCCTAATGGGATCAAATCCTCTCTAGAATATACTGACATATAGTTTCTCGTTCTCCAAAGATACTTGAGAATATGTTTTACTGCCACCCAATGATCAAATCCTGGATTGGATTGATAACGACTAACTATTCCCACCGAATAGCATATATCCAATCTCATGCATAACATAGCATACATGAGGACTATTTACTGCAGATGCATAGGGAATTCGTCTCATATCCTCAATTTCTTAAAGTGCCTTAGGACACTATTTTTTAGACAAATGAACTCCATGACGAAAAGATAAATTATTTTTCTTGGAGTTCTGCATCGAAAATTACATAAGAATCTTATCGATATAAGATGTTTGAGATAGCACTAATAGTTTGTTCTTACGATCCTATATTATTTGAATCCCAAGAACATAACCGATCTCTCCCAAATCTTTCATTTGAAATTGGCTAATGAGCTCGCTCCTTACGTCTGACAATACTCCAATATCATTCCCAATGAGTAGAATATCATCAACGTAAAGTACAAAGAAAACCACTTTCTTATCGATAATATGTTTATATACACTAGGTTCATCGATATTTTATTCAAAATCATAAAACTTGATCGAAGTATCAAACCTTATATTACAAGATCGAGATACTTACTTAAGCTCATAAATGGACCTTTGCAATTTACAAATTTTTTGCTTTTGACATTGAGATAATAATCCCTCTAGTTGTATCATATAGATACTTTTATCAAGATTACAATTTAAAAATGTAGGCTTGACGTCCATTTGCCAAATCTTATAATCGAGAGATGCGGCAATGGAAAGAAGAATCCGAATAGACTTAAGCATAGCTACTGGCGAGAAAGTTTTTTCATAGTCAACTCTTTCTTTCTAGGTATAACCTTTTGCCACTAATCCAGCTTTAAAGGTCTCTATCTTTCCATCCACTTTTCTCTCCCTCTTATAAATCCACTTGCAACCTATGGGTTTTATTTCATCTGGTTGATCCATAAGTTCTCAGACTGAGTTAGAGTACATAGATTGCATCTCGAGATTCATGGCTTTAAGTCGTTTCCCTTTATCAGTATCCTCCATTGCATCATGATATGTCAATGGATGATTTACGCTCTCATCATATATAGCAATTTGTGCCTCTCTGATGTCTCTGTAGCGGACTGGTGATCTAATAACCTTCCCAGTACAACGAGGGGGTAAATGATTCTGATGAGAAAATATTTGATGTTTAGATGTGGTCTATATTATGTCATTGTCAATAATTATTACTGACGGGGTACTATTCGACCCAAGAAGTAACTCCTCGAATACAAATTTACTTCAAGGTTTATAATCTCTCATATAGTTCTCTTCAAGAAAAGTAACATTTGTCGATAGAAACACTTTGTTTTCTTCAGAATTATAAAAGAGTCCACCCCTAGTCTCTAAATAAGCTATAAATAGGCAAAGTTTTGAACTTGATTCCAGCTTCCCAATCTTGTTCTTCAGCATATGTGCTGGACACCTCCACATGTGAAAATATCGTAAACTAGTTTTACAACCTTTCCACAACTTTAAAAGTGTCTTTAGAACTGACTTAGATGGCACAACATTCAAAATATACATTACAGATTGCAATGTATATCCTTATAATGAACTAGGTAATGATGAAAAACTAAACATAAATCTCATCATGTCCAAAAGGGTCCAATTTCTGCTTTCTGCAACACCGTTCTGCTGAGATGTTCCAGGAATAGTCAGTTGGGATAAAATCTCATGCTCAAGCAAGTAATCCTTAAACTCTGTATCGAGATACTCGCCTCCATGATCTGATTGTAAAGTTTTCAATGTTTTACCCAATTGATTTTCAACTTCAGCTTGAAACTCTTTGAACTTTTCAAAAATTTCTGACTTCTGTTGTATTAGTTAAACATACTCATATATTGAATAATCATCAATAAATCTGACGAAATATTCATAACCGTCTCTAACTTTAACATTCTTAGGACCATAAACATCCGAATGTATAAGCTCTAATAGTTCTTTAACTCTAAGTTCTTTTCTAGTAAAAAGTCTTTTGATCATTTTACTTTCTAGGTATAATTCACAAACAGGTAAAGTACCGATCTTTAACTTACTTACATGTCCACTCTTTACAAATCTATTTAATCTATCAATGTTAACATGATCAAGTCTTAGATGCTAAAGATATATGTCATCATTTTGAGAAATCTTTTGTCATTTTGTTTGTGATTTTTAAACCTTAAACTTTTCAGTATTAAACAGTTGGTTATGCATTAACGGTTTTAACACATATAAATCGTTTTCTTGTATCCTTGAACACATTTTGAAATCATTTCTTGAAATAATAACTGATTTATTATAAAAATAAGGGTTATTATTAATTTACCCCCTGAAAGCAAAAATAATCTCAAACCACCACTGGTTTTGAAAATATTAGCTAAGATGGTCCGACCGTTAATTGGAATAGTAAAACTATCAAAAAAGTGACGATTCTGTTAATTTTGAGGGTAAAATGGTCATTGAGAAAAAACAATGAAAACAAATTAAAAGAAGGAAAAAACAAAAACTGTCTCTTTCTCTCTCCAGCTCATTCACCCTGTCTCTTTCTCTCTCCAGCTCACTTACCCTCTCTTTTTCTCTCTGTCACTCGCCGTCTCTCTTCCTCTCTCTCTGTCACTTCATCTTAGCCGGTTCCATTTCTCTGTCGTCGGTGAGCAAACAGCGATCGACCAGTGCGACATGGAAGCGAAAGAAGAGGAGATTGATCAGAGGAGTGACAATACGAACCAGTACGGACCAATCGACGATGGAAGTCACTCCATCTCAGCCAGTTCACCCCATTTTCCCCTTTTGACCGTCCATCTCTCTGCCTCATCTCTCTCTGTCATTACTCTCCCCACCATCGTTGTTTGTCATCTCACCCAACGACTAGATCACCGTTCAACCAGCTCGTCTTCTTCTTTTCCTCCTCCACTGACAACAAGTTGCTCCCTCAATATCTCCGATAGATCTAGCTCATTCAATGCGACTCATCCATAACCGCACTGGGACAAAGAGTCTCTTCTTCGTCATCTGTTGAATCGAAGTAGATCTGGCTCACTGTCATTCTATCCAGCTTCCAAAGCGGCTCCGTCTTCGCTTCTGCATCCTCCTTTGACACTTCCAGATTGATTCTAAAACTGCATCAGATTGGTAGACTCTTCTTTGCTGCCCCTAGTTCCTGTTCTCCTCCGTTGACACTTGGTTTTTGAAAAGTGAAGTCGTTGGAGTGTTTGATGTTCCAGACCGATTCCAAAACCGCATCAGATAAGGAAACTCTTCTTCACCGCCACTGGTTCCAGTTCTCCTCCTCTGACGTTCTGTTTTGGAAAAGATAGTGCCATTAGAGTGTTTGATGTTTGATTTACTACTAATGCTTGGATAAAAGAATGTATTTTTCTTGACTTGGTATTGAGTTGGGCAGTCCATGATTAATAAAGTTGCAAGCTTCCTCTTGAAGGGTCCTAACCCAATTCTCAAGTTCTTCAACTCCTTCGAAATCTGTTCTCCGAAGGTTGTAGTCTTGGTTGCCATAAATCCGTATGAGGGGGTGGTTCATTCGACCTCTATTAGGGAAGTTCTCGTCCGCTCATCGAAAAGATTATCTGAACCTGGAACATTGATCAAAGAAAACTTAATGGTGATCAGTCAATTTGAGTGAATCCCTTTTTCATCTTCGCATTGCTGCCAGCCAGTCTCAGTATGTCAAACGAGACGGTGTGTATAGGTCCAGGACTCTCATATGATCGATCCAAAAGGATTTAAGAAGCCAAGTCGAAGATCCTCATCTGCGCAATGCAAAACCATGAAAAGGGAACAAGATGCATCAAACAGGTTCAACCGGGGCTAGTTATGGAACAGGCTTTTGAACTAGGGACCCCGCTTCGGGATCTTCATCGACTGGATAAAGAGTTTCAACTGATGGGGTTGGAACGGGTTTTTTATTTGTTATTTTTTAATTTTTTAATATGGTAAGGGTATTTTGGTCTTTTAATGTTTTTGTTATAAAACCGCTAAAAATTTAGATGAAAATCGCTCTTGACTGACGATAAGGGGTTTTTTAGTTAATATTTATAAAAGTTGAGGTAAATTGATATTATTTTTATTTCAGGGGGTTTTTTAGGATTATCCCTAAAAATAAACAGAATATTTAAATTCAAAAGGTTTAGATACAGAAATCAAATTTTTCTTAAAATCTGGAATAAAATAAATATTGTTCAATGCAATAAAACAATTATTATTGAAACGAAGTCTAACTTCTCCCACCGCCTTTGTTGAAACGATTTCTCTAGTCTCAACTTGTATGTTCAACTCACCCTCATCAAGCTGCCTATATGAATCAATCAACCACAAATAAGAACAAACATAATTAGTGGCTCCAGAATCAATTATCCAAGGAGATGAATCATCCTCCACGAAACAAGATTCAACAACTTGTAAATCACATTTATCTTTCATCTTCTTCTCTTCAAGCTCCTTGAGGTACTTAGAACAGTTCCTCTTCTAATGTCCATCAACACCACAATTGAAACATTTTCCTTTGGGCTTTAATGCCTTGGAGCCCATTTTACTCCTCTCCTGAATAACTTGCTTCTTGGGCTTAACTTTAGCCTTAACTGTTCCGGTGTTTCTCTTCCTCTTGTTTTTACCAGAAAAAGAAGTCTCAATAACGTTTGCTTCATCGGACTTATTTTTGTTCTTATCCATAGACTCATAAGTAGTGAGCTCATTGAGCAATTGCGTAAGTAAGTAAGTCAACTTGTCCATAACATAGTTACTCTTAAATTGCATGAAACTCTTCGAAAGAGTTTCTAGTATCATACTCACTTGACTACGCTCATTTATAGTCCCACCATGGCTTTTAACTGTGTTGAAGTGGGTCTTCATTTTTAAGACATGTTCTTGAACAGATGTACCCTCCTTCATCCAAGCAGTCATAACAACATGAACAACTTCGTGTTGTTGCTGCTTAGATGATTGCCCAAACATACCCTATAATGACTCCAGTAGTTGAGTTGTTGTTGTCATTGTCGACATCCCTACTAACAAATAGTAGCGGGTCTTCTCATCGGCTTTGATCTATTTCTGATAGGTCTCCCGCACAGCACATCCAACATTTTCTACTGATTGAGGAGGACAAGACTGAGTTGTGACAAACTTAAAGTCTTCACAGACCAGAACTGCGTTCATGTTACTTTTCCATTTGATATAATTTTTCCCGTTTAGTTTATCATTAGCAAGTATAGAAATTAACGGAGATACCATTGTTGAAAATAAACAAAATAAAAACATTTAATATCAATTTATAAAAATTAATATCATGTTATTTTGGCATAAAATTAAACGTGATGCATGATACACGAATAATAAATTAAAAAAATACACTATAAAATAATTACTATGCCACGATAATCTAACATTCCACAAATAAGTGCTGCCGTATGGTAGGTCAAATATTTGTATGTTAGACTAAGACTTTCTCAATTAAATAATATAAGAAAATAAGTCTTACTTCTATATTATTTAACTACCGTTTTTTCGGTCAGGAAAATAATTAAAATTATTATTTTCTTTATGAGTGTAATTTATCATTTTGGATTCCTTGGACTTAACTTGAGAATTACTGTCGTAGGGTAGGTCAATCCCAAAATACATCTAGGAATTCTATCCCTTAGGAAGTCAACCTTGATCAACTTAAATGGACACCACTCGTAGGGGGATGATAACAAATCCGTCTTGAGACACCATTTAAGTTTCACGGTGTTGAACTAATGATGGAGACCGTGGGATATATTATCATATATTCCTCTCCCACTCACTATTTTAGGGTTAGGGTTTTCTATTTAATATTCCTGGTCATCGTCTTAGATTATTAACGGGTAAGAAGATAATCTAAGTTACTAAGAATTTGTATGTTACTAAAGTCTGAAACTTATTAACACTTAATGAATTACCAGATTTTTAACACTTAAAAATCCAATTCAATTTATAAATTTAATCTAAATAATCAAAATTATAGAGACTAGATTTAATATGAAGTTACCCAATTTTAACTAATTAAAATCTAATCCACATTATAAATGTCAATTATTGAAATTAAGTTTCTAATTTAAAACCTATGATTTTCTACTAGAATCAATTCAAATTATTAAAAGACATTCTATGTATTATTCTTCTATTTATACTAATAAATAATTTAATAGTAAAATAAAATAATACATATAATGCATGTTATGTTATAATGCAATAAGTAGACACCTCATAATTCTAGATGACATATTTTGATGTACGTACATGTTATATAATTATCTATTCATCCTATGAAAATAATTAAATAGATAACATGTGTACGACCGGGTTATTTCGTTTTGATAATCTAAATCTAATTTTAAGATTATATAAATTTATTAAGGTATTTCTTGATCTTCACTTATAATTTTCATGGTCTTTGTGGGCTTTAAAAGTTTTTATGGATTCTCTTGGGCTCAAAATTAAATTCGATTTAATTATTAAAAATTTTCATCAAATGGATTGGGTTTTAAGCGTAATTCTTGATTTTCGAATCCAATAATTATTTTTCAATCTAATTAACAATTTAATAAAAAATTATGAAAGAAATAAAAACTTTTAATCCTCCAAAATATGATAAAATAGAAATCTAGGTGTGTTTATAAAAAGCAAAAATTAAAAAGATAAAAATAAATTAAATAAATTGCCAAGTGGCAGCACGTGAGCAAATCTGGTCCAATTAATTGTGCACCAGGCTTGCTCACGTCACACAAAAACCCCAACATATATATATATATATATATATATATATATACATATATATATTTATATATATAAAAGCTGATTTCATTGAGTTTATAGTGTGATGTCACCTCGGCACGGGAATGGCTATGGTACAAACAATTTTGTTGTTTGTACCATACAAACAGATTTGGCTGCCAACTGGCAGCCAAAAGCAAAATTTTGAACTTGCAGCAACCGGTTTCAACCGGTTGCTG
The DNA here is from genome assembly GCA_022984855.1 of Dimocarpus longan. Classification (NCBI taxonomy): domain Eukaryota; kingdom Viridiplantae; phylum Streptophyta; class Magnoliopsida; order Sapindales; family Sapindaceae; genus Dimocarpus; species Dimocarpus longan. The sequence continues at coordinate 15,957,671 of CM041013.1, forward strand.
CAAATTTAAAAAATTAATATTATAATAAAAAATATTAAAATAATATTTTAATAATAAAATAATACATAAATATAATAATTTATTAGATTATAATAAAAATAAAATATTTAATATTATAATAAAAATAATATAATATAATATAAATATTATATTAGTTTAATATTTTTTTATTGCTAAAAAAGAATTTTAACGTGAAAGTTGTTGATATAACAACTTCAACGTTGTACTTAACAAGTGCGAAAACGTCAACTTGTTAACAAGAACGTCAAAGTTGTTATATTAACAACTTGGACGTTAAGGCAACGTCCAAAGTTGTTAACTTTCAACAACTTCGGACGTATGACATCATCATACGTCCAAGTTGTTAGTTTAACAATTCCAACGTTACTCTTAACAACTTGGGTGACGTCAACTTGTTGACATCAACGTCGAAGTTGTTAGATTAACAACTTCGACGTTAAACCAACGTCCGAAGTTGTTAACTTTCAACAACTTCGACGTATGACGTCAGCATACGTCCGAGTTGTTGGTTTAACAATTCCAACGTTGGTCTTAACAACTTCGATAACGTCAACTTGTTGACATCAACGTCGAAGTTGTTAGATTAACAACTTCGACGTTAAACCAACGTCCGAAGTTGTTAACTTTCAACAACTTTGACGTATGACGTCAGCAAACGTCCGAGTTGTTGGTTCAACAATTCCAACGTTGCTCTTAACAACTTGGGTGACGTCAACTTGTTGACATCAACGTCGAAGTTGTTAAGCTAACAACTTCGACGTTAAACCAACGTCCGAAGTTGTTAACTTTCAACAACTTCGACGTATGACGTCAGCAAACGTCCGAGTTGTTGGTTTAACAATTCCAACGTTGCTCTTAACAACTTGGGTGACGTCAACTTGTTGACATCAACGTCGAAGTTGTTAGATTAACAACTTCGACGTTAAACCAACGTCCGAAGTTGTTAACTTTCAACAACTTCGACGTATGACGTCAGCAAACATCCGAGTTGTTGGTTTAACAATTCCAACGTTGCTCTTAACAACTTGGGTGACGTCAACTTGTTGACATCAACGTCGAAGTTGTTAGATTAACAACTTCGACGTTAAACCAACGTCCGAAGTTGTTAACTTTCAACAACTTCGACGTATGACGTCAGCATACGTCCGAGTTGTTGGCTCAACAATTCCAACGTTGCTCTTAACAACTTGGGTGACGTCAACTTGTTCACATCAACGTCGAAGTTGTTAGATTAACAACTTCGACGTTAAACCAACGTCCGAAGTTGTTAACTTTCAACAACTTCGACGTATGACGTCAGCATACGTCCGAGTTGTTGGTTCAACAATTCCAACGTTGCTCTTAACAACTTGGGTGACGTCAACTTGTTCACATCAACGTCGAAGTTGTTAGATTAACAACTTCGACGTTAAACCAACGTCCGAAGTTGTTAACTTTCAACAACTTCGACGTATGACCTCAGCATACGTCCGAGTTGTTGGTTTAACAATTCCAACGTTGGTCTTAACAACTTGGATAACGTCAACTTGTTGACTTGAACGTCGAAGTTGTTAGATTAACAACTTCGACGTTAAACCAACGTCCGAAGTTGTTAACTCTCAACAACTTCGACGTATGACCTCAGCATACGTCCGAGTTGTTGGTTTAACAATTCCAACGTTACTCTTAACAACTTGGGTGACGTCAACTTGTTGACTTGAACGTCGAAGTTGTTAAGCTAACAAGTTCGACGTTAAACCAACGTCCGAAGTTGTTAACTTTCAACAACTTTGAACGTATGACGTCAGCATACGTATAGTTGTTGGTTTAACAATTTCAACGTTACTCTTAACAACTTCAACTTAAATTTATTTTTTTTAATATTATAAAATATTTTAAAATTGTATGGAATTTTTTAAAAAATATTACTTAAATTGGACTAAAAGTTTATATATTTATATTATTAAAGAAAATAAGTTTATTAAATTTATATCTTGCAAATGCGTAAAAATATTTACACGTAATTTTAATATAATTTCATGGAATTTTTTTTTCTATTAGGATTTAATTTTACAATTATATCTTTACCGTTATGATGTTGAATAAACACATAAAACATTTAGTTCGTACAACACTACAAAGGGATTGAGTGCTTCATCCCAATCATATCTTACTTATCCAATCTTGTTTGCGGGGTTATAACACTATATTCATGTGAAAAATGTTGTGAGTTTATTCCTTCGCTTACTTTTTAAGTAAACTTAACTATCAAAACATTATCATCTCCCAATATTCTATATATTTGTATTTTTGAAGAAAATAAGTTTATTTACTATATATCTTGCAAATGCGTAAAAATATGTACACGTAATTTTAATATAATTTAAAGGAATTTCTTTTTTTTGAGGCATGTATATAATTTCTCAATTTTATCTTTACCGTTATAATGTTGAATAAATACATAAAATATTTAGTTCGTAGAACACTACAAAAGGATTGAGTTCTTCGTCGCAATCATATCTTACTTATCCAATCATATTTGTGGGGTTATGACACTATATTTATGTGAAAAATGTAGTGAGTTTATTCATTCACTTACTTTTTAAGTAAACTTAACCAGCAAAACATTATCATCTCTCAATACTCTTTATAGATGAGTTTTTGCCTATCTGATTACGTAACGACCCGCAAATTCAGGTTATTATTCATAAGTTACAGCTTTCAAATTATTTTAGGTTGGATGTTTATAGTAATGATGTGATTTTCAAATTTGTTATGTAAGGTAATGTTTTTAAATTTAAAAAAACACGATATTTTTAGCTTTTTTAATATAAAATGGTCATGGGTGCGCGCCGCACAACATGATAGGTGCAGCCATGCACCATCATTGCATTACCAAAACTGTGTGGCCGCACCTATTATGTGGTGCGGCCGCATAGTTTTGGCAGTGCTGGTGCGCGGCTGCACCTATCATGTGGTGCAGCCGCGCACCGCCACTGTCAAAACTGCGCGGCCGCACCACATGATAGGTGCAGCCGCGCACCAGCACTACCAAAATTATGCGGCCGCACCTATCATGTGGTGCAGCCGTGCACCGCCACTGTCAAAATTGCGCGGCCGCACCACATGATAGGTGCAGTTGTGCACCAGCACTGTTAAAACTATGCGGCCGCACTTATTATGTGGTGCAGCCGTGCACCGCCACTGTCAAAACTGCGCGGCCGCACCACATGATTGGTGCAGCCTCGCACCAGCACTGCCAAAACTGTGCGGCCGCACCTATCATGTGGTGCAGCAGCGCACCACCACTGCCACAACTACGTAGTATTTTTAAAATTTTGGTAATTCAAACACAGTATTTGTAATTGAATTGTAAATTAATTAAAAATCACTTTTGAATGCAATTGGAAATGTAATTGAATTATATTTTATTTTTCAAAAAACTTAAAATTTGTGATACTAGTTCTTACATTAATTATATTTTATGTCATTATTAAATAACATAAAATAATAAAATACAATTAGACACCAAGTATGCATAATTTAACAATCTTTTTAATATCTAATATCCTAACTTAAGATTTTAATAAGTATACCGCAACTAAATCTACTTTAGTCAAACACCCTCAAATTATATTTCACACAAATATAAGACTAAATTTAAACATAAATCAATTATATAGACTGAATTTTGTACTTGAATATTAGTTTTTACGCAATGACACAACATAAAAGTAGAAGTGAAATTCTTAAGCATTAGAATACACCTTATTTCACTTATTAGTACCAGTTTACACATATAAATATAGCTTATTAAACTTGATAAAATTAACTAAAATATTTAAAAATAAGTCTTAAATCCTATCCATTTCATTTGTAATTAAACTACAAAACATGATCGGCAATATATAATTTATTTTTGAATAAATTAAAATATTTATTTATAACAGACTTGTAAATTTTTTGAGATCCAATTTCAAGTGTAAAATTTGGATTATTATCCAATTTAATTTTTCATGAATAATTAAAACATTCATTATAATTTGGATAAACCAAAATGGATATTGTGAGTTTCTACTGCCTGAATGGATGAATCAATTCTAGTTTGTGTTTTGCTTTTTTCGTTCTTGGTGCATTAAAAAATGATGAGTTATGGAGTAATATAAGTCCAGACAACTAATAAAGAACAATTCCCCAATACTGAGACCATAACATGGTAAGGTAAATTTAAATTACAACAGTATCAAAGTCTACAATGAAAATAAATTGCCCCTCGATTGGGTAAATAAGAAGTTTGGGGAAAAGAACAAGAAACTTTCATGATGATGGTGTTAACTACTCTTTAGAGGCCAAGAGCCCCAAGTCATACAGAGGAAAAGTGCATACAATGGCATGAAAATTGAACCAAAGATTTTCTATCCAAGAATCTATAATATACAAACATTTTATGTAAGTAACCAAATCTCAACATCTAAAAAATCAATTATCTCATAAATGTCTCCACTGTGATACAGTTGATAAACATGTATAATCAGCCTGTTATGATACTTGCCAAAACATCAACCTTACTTCGTGCATAGATTGTGTAAACTAAACGGATTGCATCAACCCATCCATCTAGGGATTCCCATGAGTCAGCAACCTGAAGCAGCAACAAGCAGAATTGACTCATCAAACATAAGTCCTTAGAAAACTTGGAACCTAAGGCATTCAAGTTAATAGATCCAGTGCAAAAGTGTAATCTGTATATACATGAATTTCTTACATTAGGATATTTATTGATTTTAATTCACAAATGAAATAATGGATTAGACCAACATTGAGGGGAGGGCAAGTAATTTCTTAGAGAAAGTGAAAAGGTCAAAGAAAATAAGAGAGAAAATTTGAAAAAAATACAAGAGTGATTCGTGTAAGTCTCTATACTTGTAAAAGATAAAAGATTGACATCTTATATCAATAGACATGACAATTAACTATCATAATACACTTGGACACAGGGTATTGGACATGACAACTCCCAAAATTCTTATCAAAAGATCACAATTATGCAAGGCTATGTTTATACATTTTAATAGACCAAATATATTCAACGAAAAAAATTACAATACTTACCAAGAAAACTGATCCATGAACTGTGTCAATGCAGAGTCCTGCGCCTGGTGGTAATGTCAGATCAGCACAAGCTGATACAGAAACAATATCTAGAACATCAACTGTAATAGCCTTTTTGTCACCAAATTCTCCCAATCTGCCAGAGAGGCTTCCAGGCACCAGTTTCTGGTCAACTTTGCTAACCTGCATGCGCATGGACAGGACGATTTAAAAGAAGAACGAGAAACTAGTAAAGGAATGTCTAATCAATACAAGATGTGGTTTTCCTCTAATTCACTTTTAATTATATGACTGCCAAACATTTGCACACAAATAATATTCATACAAACCACCAAGCCTTTTGGCGGAGTGGTACCTTTTGCCTTGCACAGACAAGAGTTGAGATTCAGAACCACGCATAAATGAGGTGGAGATGTGGCTTAAGGGGTAGGTGAAGGGAAGTTTGTTGGTGATGATGAAATACATTATGAAAAAATGGTAATACATACTTGTCCTATTAATTTGATTAAGTTTCTATTGTTTCTATAATATTCTTTAGGCTCGAGATGGCAAATATTAGCAATCTGAAATGAATAAAATTTAATTGTAAAGTGATGATACTCCTATAATTACCATCAAAGATTTGAACAGCTTAGTATTTCAAGGCACATAACAAGAATAACATTTTTCAAAGGAAATAAAATTTCATTTTAATTTTTGGCATGCAAACCTATAGAGCGGAGATACATCTGCTAGTTTATCATATACAAAAGAGAACATGTCAAAAATTTACCTGTTGAAGCCCTTCATGATTTAAAACAAACTGTGATCTTTTCCAATCACTATGAGGTGCAACTAGGTTCCCCACAGGTGGTGCCATCAAATATCCAACTTTAAGATATGGTAAAGGTAGCTGTTGACATTAAAGGCAGTCAGATCCATAGAAAAAGAACAAATCCATGAATTTATCAGAACGAAGTATACACGAAATCATTACAGACTTCCCTCTTTTGGACTGACAAACTCATTCAAAATTCTACTTCAGTTAGGTGAAACTACTGAGAACTTACTATTAAATTTTTTTAGTTTTGCATGTTAGATGCACGTCGCATAACCAAGATTGGCTTTCAAGTTCCCTAGGTAAGTTGAGGAACATATTGCGAACTCAAGGATGTGGCCTCAAAAATTCAATTGCTACAATGTTAAATCACACAACCAAATCTAGTTTTTACTTTCTGTTGCTAGCCAAGAGAAAGCATTTACGGAAGTCATTTTACAGAATGCCACACACTCTAGAGATTGATCATGAATGACTGATTCAATAACATATAGAACTACAGGTTTATACAGAGAAACATAATTGAGGATAACTCCAAAAACAATGCGTAGAAACATAAACACTGACCATGGAGCGCACAAGTCATAAGGCACTGCTGTAAACCTACAAATAAGAACAAATAAAAGCTTATCTAATAAGTCCACTAAACGAAATGGAAGATGAACAGATTTCTCCCTGCCTCTCTCTGTGCAATAATGGCCATGGACTTGACAGAGTACATCAATTCCAGTAGCCTTCCAAATTGACACGATTAATATGATAACATTGGGCTGGATTGTTGCATTTATACAATCAAAGATTAAATTGGCAGTAAATCATAAAGAGAGAGTAGAACGCTGTGTCAAATACACCAAGTAGGTTTAAATAGGTAACAGAAAGAATTTATCAAAAAACATGATTGAGTGCTTACTGAGTAACTAGGTTTCAATGCATGGGCAACTGCAATGTGGATAGCAAATTGACTGTATAACTCATTAGGGGAAACCTCTTTAGCATTTCCAGTTCCTCCAGTTCTTAATGTGTCCTCTGCTAATGCATACTGCAAAATTAATAAATCATGAGATCAGACTTAAAACTCACGTGCTATACACAAAATAACTTGAGATTGAAGTATTTCAAGTTATCCAGTCCATCTAACATAATGAAGTTACAAGTAATAGTTTCATTCATTTAGAGATGGATAAACAACTGACCAACACAGTTCCAAGGTTGTATATTGCTCGATGGAAGTCAAACTGCAATTGTATTGCTGCACGGAACTGTATATGAAGATGATGGAAAGGTAGAATAAGAATTGAAGATAGCAGTGTAACTTGTTATCTAGAAAATCAAATGCCAAATTACTTTGCTTCTTGTCCCTATACATTCATCCAAGCACCCTGATGTCTTCAAATGACTTTTGTACCTTACTAATAGCAGTTCTCACTATTGTTTGCTTTTCTCTGGCGTGAACAATTGCACTTAGTTCCTGAAAAATGAACATTAAAAGAAACAAAACAAATTAAACTTCACAGCATTATAGCAATTACCAAAAACTTATAGATCTTTCGATTTTTTTTTTCTTTTCCTTTTTTTTTTTTTTTTTGGTTAATAAAAAGTCAAGAAGAGTTGTAACTTATAAGATAAAAGTCGTATGGAAATAATATCAAAATATAACAAAGGGAATGAAACAACTAACACATATGAGGAACATTAAAGAAAATAAGGATTTCCCAGAAACTCAAATCACAAAAATACATCTCAAGTTCAAAATTTTAACACATAATCATCAACATTCTCATGATAGTTGCTCCTGCATTATCACATCAACCAACCAAACAAACAAAAAACACAAGACAAAGAAACTGAACTGAACAACTTACCAACTTATTTGAAACAATGCCAGATCCAGTTCACAAAGATTTAACAGACAAACAAGAGATTTACTACAAGACAACTGATCTAACAAGCTCACTTGCAGATCTAAACCAAACCCAAAAAATGAAAACAATAAAAAATCCCACACCTAAAAAGACTTATAAAACAAAACACTAAAAAACAAAATCCCACACCCAGAAAATTAAATCGAAAAAACAGTTGGAGAACCACACATACCAGGAGAAAGAACGTGACGAAGAGGCACAAAAAGTAGTATTGGTGAGAGTTTTTCGGGATCAAAACTAAACAAATGTTGTTGTTGTATAGTTTTAGGTTTGTTACAAAAGTCAAATCGAAGAGAAGAGAAGAGAGGAGAAGAGTGAGGTTGCAAAAGAACCTCCATGGAAGAGAAAAGAAGAGAAGAGACCTACATTTTCTCTTTGTTTTTGTTACACTAGCTGATGTGGTTGCGAATCAGATAGAGCAGCTGGTTAGATCTAGGGTTTCTTTTCATCTTCTGGTGAGAGAGGAGAGGAAAGTGAGAGAGAGTAACCTTTTTACCCGGTTCCCCTTTTCTCATCTTTTTTTATTTTTCCTTCCTTTCTCACCGTTGGATAATTTTTTTCATCATCCAACGGTTCATCTCTCTTCTTTTCTCTAGTTCGTATGATACGAACGCTTTTTGCGTACGTATCATAGCCGTTTCCCACAGCCAGATGCTAATCTGGATGCCATTTCACGCATCAATACTTTAACCCACGCATCTCATACGCCGACTATACCACACTGATTCAAAACATATTTTCCGATATTAATCAAATTCTTTCGCAATTTTCACCCATAACAGCGGCAAATTTTTAGCCCAAAATCAGCAGCTAATTTACAGATAATTGAACTCCTAAAACTATGAATTACAGTAGAAAAAAAAAATTACCACAAACTACCACAAACGATTTACAATATTAATCGAATTAAATAACCAAAAGATCATATAATTAATAATCATACCATACAATCACATTTCATCAAATATAAATAAAAATACATCACATCATAATCAAATAAAAAAAAAACATTGTTTACTCAATGATATACAAATCAATACAAAACATATTATTTCTAAAATCATTGTTTTATTAGAACCTGACTCTAATATTAATTGAAGGAAAAAAACAACAATTATTTTTATAAAAAATAAAAATTTGCGAAACACTAATTTTTTTAAAATTTTTAAAAACTCAAGAACCCTATATTCATAAAATAATGAAATAAAATAATATAAAGAAATAAAAATTATATTTTTATCTTATGTATTGATATCTGTGGATTGCTCACCACCTAACATTCTTTGATATATCACTACACTAAGAAACAAATGAGTGAGCCCAATTATATATAATTGTGCTCATTTTTATTGATTTTTTTTTTAAATGAATAAATAATATTTATTTAAGAGGTGTTAGTTATACGGAGAAGAGTTTTTTTTTTTTTTTTTTTTTTTTTGTTTCAAATAACGTATAGCAAAACCAAAAATAACTTCTATTTGAAACAGAAGACTATTTCTTTTCTATTTATAGGCAACCACTTAGAGTTTTGATTAATCAAAACTAATATCAAACCCCATGTTTATTAAAATTAAACTTTTATTCCATATAACATAATTAATTTAAAATTAATTCATGTTATATTTTGAAATTAAACTTGTGACCTCTAATTAATTCATAATTAATTTATACCCGATCACTGCTAAGAATCGAGTGCAAAATCTCTTATAAATTAATTAAATAATTATTAATTCATAATTAATAATTAACTAATTAATGATTAAATAATTTGAATAATTAATATTATTCAAATACCAAGTGAACACAAATTTTGCTACTTACTTAACAATTGTAATTGGACTGTCAAATTACAATATTCTATATAAACGTTTTTTATAGTGAAACTAACTATCAAGGGGACCCGATGGACCAACAGTTTTGAGTTCCAGTAATATCGAAATTATTAATTAAACTCTTTAATTAGTAATTCACTATTATTAATCTTAGAATTAGTTCATTAAAAACCTAAGATTTCACTCTCAAAACTGTAGATGTTTTTATACAATCTGAAATTTTCAGTGTCAATTAATTTAATCCTAACATATGATTTGATTATTCACAAATAGTTCATAATTAGAGTTAGGTCAAAATGTCCGTTTTACTCCTCTAATTATTTTTTGATCCTTAAGTACCATTGATTCTCTAACGAACAATATATCCATAGCGACTTATAAATTTATCTTTCCATTTTCATATAAACGAAAAGTTGAGCGCTCATATTATTCAAAACCTAAATCAACCCTTAAGGGAACTACTTCTTTACTTCTCGTAAGAAGGAGTAGATTCCACTATCATGTAAAATGTTCCTAATTGCTTGTTAAATCATATCCCCAAAGTACGAAATTATTGACCGTGCATCTATACTAACCTTACCCATATAAATTAAAGGATATAACTCGATAAGTAGTAGTTTATAATATACTCAGAATTAATATCAATTAATATATAATCATCTGGTTGATAAATGTAAATCTCTAAGTTTAACGGATATTAATAAGAGACTTATATTTATCGTGGTCCAGTCCTATATAATCTTTCTTATATAAGGTGTCTCCATTTTTATGTCACTACATGAATAGTCTTAAATAAAACTATTGTACCGAATACAAAATGGACCGTAACAGTAGATTTACTACAAATAAAGTACCCAGTTTTATTTGCTTTTTACAGACTCTTTAGATTACTTATCTCAAACTAAATTTGTTTGCATATAATATTTATATACTTAATATTAAATTACATCAATAATCAAGACTGTTTCTCATGATATATAATATTTTTACAAAATATATAAATTGAATAAAATAAATACTTTATTATTTATAAAACCATTTACATTATTACAAGCTCTTAAGGCACAAAACCCAATAATCTCCCACTTGCCCTAGGCAGATGAGACATATTTTGTAATTCTAAACCCTCTAGATGACCTTCAAATACTTTAGCCGTTAAGGTCTTCGTAAACGGATCAACAAGATTATCTTGTGATGCAATTTTCCTCACGTTGGCATCTTCCCTTTGTACGATCTCTCTAATGAGATGATATTTCCTCTCTATATGCTTCACTCATTTATGGCTTCTTGGTTTCTTGGAATTGGCCACTGCACCATTATTATCACAATAAAGAGTAAGTGGTTTATCCATATCCGGAACAACTTCTAGATCAGTCAAGAATTTATGTACCCATATCGCTTCTTTAGCCGCTTTACAAGTTGTTACATATTCGGCTTCCATAGTAGAGTCAGCAATGCATGATTATTTCACTCCTCTATACAATTGCTCCACCACTGAGAGTGAATACTAATCCAGATGTGGATTTTCTAAAATCCTTATGCTGAAAATCAAAATCTGTATATTCTAATGGGATCAAATCCTCTCTAGAATATATTATCATATAGTTTCTCGTTCTCTGAAGATAATTGAGAATATGTTTTACTGCCACCCAATGATCAAATCCTGGATTGGATTGATAACGACTAAGTATTCCCACTGAATAACATATATCCAATCTTATGAATAACATAGCATAAATGAAACAATCTACTGCAGATGCATAGAGAATCCTTCTCATATCCTAAATTTCTTGAGATGTCTTAGGATACTATTCCTTAGACAAATGAACTTCATAACGAAAAGGTAAATTACCTTTCTCGGAGTTCTGTATCAAAAATCACATAAGAATCTTATCGATATATGATACTTAAGACAACACTAATAGTTAGTTCGTACGATCCTATATTATTTGGATCCCAAAAACATAACTGGTCTCTCCCAAATATTTCATTTGAAATTGGCAAGGGAGCCCGCTTTTTACGTCTAACAATACTCCAATAACATTCCCAATGAGTAGAATATCATCAACATAAAGTACAAGGAAAACTACTTTCTTATCGATAATGCGCTTGTATACACAAGGTTCATCGATATTTTGTTTAAAACCACGACTTGATCGAAGTATTAAAGCTTATATTACAAGAGATGCTTGTTTAAGCCTATAAATGGACTATTGCATTTTGCAAACTTTTTGCTCTTGACCTTGAGACACGAATCTCTCCGGTTGTACCATATAGATACTTTCATCAAGATTATCATTAAAAAACGCAGGCTTGACGTCCATTTGCTAAATCTCATAGTCAAGATATGCGGCAATGACAAGAAGAATCTGAATGGACTTAAGCATAGCTACTGGCGAGAAAATTTTCTCATAGTCAATTCTCTCTTTCTAGATATAACCCTTTACCACTAATTTAGCTTTAAAGGTCTCTATCTTTCCATCCACTCCTCTCTTTCCCTTATAGATCCACTTGCACCCTATGAGTTTTATTCCATCTGGTTCATCCACAAGTTCCCAGACTGAGTTAGAGTCCATAAACTCCATCTCGAGATTCATGGCTTTAAGTCATTTCCTTTTATCAGAATCCTCTATTGCATTATGATATGTCAATGGATCATTTACGCTCTCATCATATATAATATTTGTGCCTCTCCAATCTCTTTGTAGCAGACTGGTAGTCTAATAACCCTTCCAATACGACGAGGGGGTAGATGATTCTGATGAGAATATGTTTGACGTTCAGACGTGGTCTATATTATGTCATTGTCAACAACTATTGCTGACGGGGTACTATTCGACCCAATAAATAACTCATCGAGTACAACTTTACTTCAAGGTTTGTAATCTCTTATATAGTTTTCTTCAAGAAAAGTAACGTTTGTCGATATAAACATTCTATTTTCTTTAGAACTATAAAAGAGTCCACCCCTAGTCTCTCCGAGATAACCTATAATAGGCAAACTTTTAAACGTTGTTTCAGCTTCCCAATCTTATTCTTCAGCACATGTGCTGGACACCTCCACATGCGAAAATGTCGTAAACTAGCTTTACAACATTTCCACAACTATAACTGCGTCTTTGGAACTGACTTATATGGCACAACATTCAAAATATACATTGCAGATTGCAATGCATATCCCCATAATGAACTAGGTAATGATGAAAAACTAAATATAGATCTTATCATGTCCAAAAGGGTCCAATTTCTGCTTTCTGCAACACCATTCAGCTGGGGTGTTCCAGGTGCAATTGCGTAAGTAAGTAAGTCAATTGTTCATAACATAGTTACTCTTAAATTGCATGAAACCTTTTAGAAGAGTTACTAGTATCATACTCACTTGACTACGCTCATCTATAGCTCCATCATGGCTTTCAACTGTGTTGAAGTGGGTCATTATTTTTAAGACATGCTCTCGAACAGATGTACCCTCCTTCATCCTAGCAGTCATAATAGCATGAATAGCTTCGTATCGTTACTGCTTAGATGGTTGCCCAAACATGCCCTGCAATGACTCCAGTATTTGAGTTGCTATTGTCATTGTCTCGTGCTTGGTAGCAAGTACATGGACATCCTTGCTAACAAATAACAGCGGATCTTTTCATCGGCTGTGATCCATTTCTAATAGGCCTCGCGCACAGCACATCCAGCATTTTCTGCTGGCTGAGAAGAACAAGACAGAGTTATGACAAACTTAAGGTCTTCACAGATCAAGACTGCATTCATATTATTTTTCCATTTGACATAATTTTTCTCATTTAGTTTATCATTAGCAAGTATAGAAACAAAATAAAAACATTTAATATCAATTTGCAAAAATTAATATCATGTTATTTTGACATAAAATTAGACGTGACACATGATAAATGAATAATGAATTAGAAAATACCCTATAAAATAATTACTATGTCATGATAATATAACATTCCACAAATAAATGCCACCGAAGGGTAGGTCAAATATTTATATGTTAGACTGACACATTCTCAATTAAATAATATAACAAAAGAACTCTTATTTCTATATTATTTAACTACTGTTTTTTCGATTAGGAAAATAATTAACAATTAATTATTCCCTTTATGAGTGTAATCTATCATTTCGAATTCCTTGGATTTAACTTGATAATTGTCACCGTAGGGTAGGTCAATCCTAAAATACATCTAGGAATCATATCCATTAGGAAGTCAAACTTGATCAACTTAAATAGACACCACCCGTAGGGGGATGATAACAAAGTCGTCTCAAAGCGTCATTTAAGTTTCACGGTATTAAACTAATGATGGAGACTACGAGATATATTGTCATATATCCCTCTCCCACTCACTATTTTAGGGTTAGGGCTTTCTATTTTAATATTCCTAGTCATTGTCTTAAATTATTAACGGGCAAGAAGATAATCTAAGTTACTAAAAATTTGTGTGTTACTAAAGTCCGAAACTTATTAATACTTAATGAATTACCGGATTTTTAACACTTAAAAATCTAATTCAATTTATAAATCTAATCTAAATAATCAAAATTATAGAGACTAGATTTAATATAAAGTTTCCCGATTTTAACTAATTAAAATCTAATCCACATTATGAATGTCAATTATTAAAATCAAGTTTCTAATTTGAAACCTGTGATTTTCTACTAAAATCAATTGAAATTATTAAAAGACATTCTATGTATTATTCTTCTATTTATACTAATAAACAATTTAATAGTAAAATAAAATAATACTGTTATGGGTGTTTGAAGGCTATCATGGATGCACTGGCAAAAACCCAATACGGTCGCTAGAGGTACTAGACAGTTTGAAACCAGAAGACCATTCAAGAAGAAAAGACTGTACATTTGACTAAGGCACAACCCGCTAAAGGGTCCAGGCCATTGTCTATCCAGCTTATCAGATAACCGACATACCAGATGCCCAGCCTATCAGACGATTCAGCTCATCAGTAATACTGCATATCCAGATATAACAGAATCCAGCTCATCCGTCATGTGGTTCATCAAACATACAGCTCGCTAGATATCTAGCTCGCAAACTCGGAATACATGATTAGTACACAGAGGCAGGACTCAGTCAGACTTCGGTATATTCCTGCTCGTTCTAACGAGCTCTCAGCTACCATAGCTCATTGATAGACAATCAACTTCAATCAGAACCGTCAAGCCAATCACAGTTTAAAACATGTCGTATGCGCCAATTCCTTCAAAGATTACGATAATTACAACAAATATTATAGCCTGAATTATAAAAAGCTTATCCGGTCAACTTGATCAAACCACTTGGATTAGCCACCTAAGCAACTTGTTTTGACAACTGTCAGGAGCATCTAATGCAGTCCAGGTGCATTAAATGCAAATCAGGCACATTAAATGTAATTTTGAAGTATTAATTGTAATCATCATTGTATTTTAACTTATTAGGCACCACTATAGCACCTCTCCTCCTATAAATAGGGAGGAATTCTCATTACAGAGGAGGGCACTTCATACACATCACACCATATAATAGTAAGAGAACAGTGGACGTAGGCAAATTTTAAGCCGAACCACTTTAAAATTCCTGAGTGTCCTATATTCTTCCTTTAACTCATTTCTTTACTTGCAGCTACAAATTACACCATTCCTAATATCTTTTGCAGTTTGGGCCTACACGAATCTCGTCGGCTAATTCATAACGTCGATATTTTGGTGCTAGAATGAGGGCCATTCCTACAGTTCCATTCTTTCAAACCTTAATCTTTAAAGTCTGTATACTGGAAACATTGGTTAGAGGAAGAATCACCCGAAGCTCAGATGTGATCGCTGACCAGTTTGATCACCCAAATCATCAGGTAGGCGTCCAGCCCGCTAGAGCTCAAGCTGACTTGGGGGCTAGAACCTTAAATACGCCTTTACTCAGAAATATTCAAGGTATGCCTCCAGTTCCTTCTCCCCAATCTATGCCTGATGTCATTAGAGAGAACACTGTCCAGATGTTGCAATGGCATCTAGAAGTGTTGGAGAACGCTGTGTTATAAATAGCTGACGTCGTCAAGACGCTAACCTAAGTTCAAACCCATGCAGCCCGAAGGCTTGACGAAATCGTAGAAATTTCACAACGGCATCACGATGGAATCCCAGTTACCGATGGAAGGGCAACTAAAGAAGCACCAGTGCCAAAGGGATCGGCCCATTCCTCTAACGTACAATCTAGAGCTCGGGTTCGGCGAGCTCTCAATGACTAGAATGCAGCTCATCCGTTAGGATTGAGAGCTAACCAGAACAAACCCTAGCAAGTTGAACCAAGCCAGGAATATACATGAGTTCCAGTTTGAGAAAACGAGAATAGACCACGGTGTCGACCTAGAACTTCGTATAGAGAAGATGGGCCATACAGGCCCCACCGGAGAAATAAACCTGTGTGTCACTCCCCTGAGCTCCAACGTGAAAAAAGGTATGGAACTTGAAACTAGAATTCGTCCAACAGGGATAGCAGAAGAAGTCGGCCGTCAATTGTCAACCAGTCTAGAACCCAAGACCAGGTCGTTGAAGAACTCCTTCAGAGGGTTCGACAGTTAGAAGCTCGACCTGGGGTTCTAAAAAGAAGGGAGCAGTATAGTGAAAGAACCCCATTCACCCCTAAAATTGAGCTAGAGCTGCTTCCTATAAGGTTCAAAGTCCCTAGCATCCTGCAATATAATGGGGACTCAGATCCTTATGACTATTTGGACGCATTCAATATCCAGATAGATCTGCAAACAACCAGTTCGCTGGTCAAATGCCTTGTCTTTCCCGTGATGCTCGGAGATGTTCCCCGAATGTGGCTGAGAAATCTCCCACCTCGCAACATCAAAAGTTGGGAGGACTACCAGCAAAAGTTTGTTGATCAGTATACAGCGCTGAAAAGACAGCTCACTCCCCCTTATCACCTCGCTACCATTTTTCAACGCTCTGACAAGTAGTTGAAGGACTATATCACTAGGTTCAGTCACGGGGTAAACAATATGGAAAACCCTACTGACGAAAGGATTTTGCCAGCTATCTCAATGAGATTAAGAAAGGGTAGGAAGTTGTATAAGAGCATATATAAGTCCCCAGTAAAAACCCTGGGGGAATTCTATGAGCGAGCTTCCAAAGAGATACGATGAGAGGAAGCCTTCGGGTCAAAGAAACAGAATAGTCCAAAGGATTAAGCTGGTAGCTCCAACCATGGTAAGAATAAAAGCAATGGTGGAGGCAATAACGAGGGTCAAAGAAATAACAATCAAGTCGCAAAAAAAGCCAAGGATAGGTCCAAACCAAGAAGCAACCAGAGGTGTGAATGCCCTCTTTGCTCAAACCACTATGAAAATTATGCGGACCTATCAGACTCCAGAGATAGGATCTTTACAACTGAAAGAAACAGGGAGAACTTTGAAAGACTACCTCCCATTTAGACTTCCGAGAAACATAGGGACAGGAGCAAATTCTGTGCCTATCATAATGAAGTAGGGCACAACACTTCTGACTATTGGGAACTAAAAGATGCCATTGAAGAGATTATTAAAAATGGCCGTCTGAGGGATTATGTAGTGCAACCTGCAAATCAGCGATCCCAGCATTAACCTCATCGAAGGCAACAAGAGCAACCAACCTAAGCCCAACAAGTGCTTGATCCTCAGCATGAACCTACCGTCAGGACGATCTTTACAATCCATGGGGAACCCCACTTAGCAGGTACCTCGAACAGGTTATAAGAGCATTACATACGTGAAGCTAATCATGTACAGCTCGCCGGTCTAAACGAGTTAGAAGGACCAGCTAAAAGACTGAGGATGGCATCAGAGGAGATAATTTTTACAGAGGAAAACACCAGGGGTGTTCATTGGCCCCACAATGATGCCTTAGTAATTCGAACTCATATTGGGAATGTAGAAGTTAGACAAATAATGATCGATACAGAAAGCTCGATAAACGTGATGTACAAGAAGTGCTACAACTAGATAGGTATTGGAGATGAACAGCTAAAATCTTCTTCAGAACCTCTGTATGGATTCACAGGAGACTCAATCACTCTAGTTGGGCAAATCAGATTGCCCTTCACTATTAGAAATATAGGTCGTCAATCAACAGTACTGGCGGATTTCCTAATAATAAACTTCTCTTCCATTTATAATGTGGTAATAAGAAGGCCCAAGATAAACGATCTAGATATGGTCACCTCAATGAGAGCCCTCACCGTCAAATTCCCAACTCCCAATAGAATAGGCTGTATATGAGGTGAGCAACAAATTGCTCGTCGTTGCTATAAAGATGTAGTGAACATAGGGGCTAAAGGGAAAAAGGCAAGTGAAACTTTGATTCGCGAGCTATAGACAGTCAGTATTTTAAGGGTCAGTCATGACCTGGATCCTAGGAAATTAGATGCAGATCAAACCACTGGACCAGTCGAGGGGTTGGAAAATATTCAGGTTAGTGAGGGAGATGCCGAAAGATGCCTCAAGCTAGGAAGAGACCTAGCCCCAAAAGCCAAAACTCAACTAACCAAATTCCTTAGGGCAAATTTAGATGTCTTTGCTTGGAATTATGAGGACATGGTGGAAATCAATCTTGAGGTAATGACACACGAGCTCAACATAAATCCCTACCATAGACCAATTTGTCAAAAAATGAGACTAATGACTAAAGAAAGTTACAACGCCCTGAAAGACGAAGTAGATAAACTCCTAGCAAACGAGTTTATTCGTGAAGCTCACTACCCAATCTAGGTGGCCAATCCCGTGTTAGTAAAAAAGAAGAATGGGAAATAGAGAACCTGCATAGACTTCACAGATCTAAATAAGGCCTGCCCTAAAGATAGCTTCCCACTACCCAGAATCGACCAGCTCGTAGATGCAACTGTCGGTCATGAACTCCTCAACTTCATGGATACTTATTCAGGGTATATTCAAATTCCAATGCACCCTGCTAACGAAGAATATACTCGTTCACCACAGACCGCAGCTTACTACAAGATTATGCCCTTCGGATAGAAAAATATTAGGGCAACCTACCAGAGGCTAGTGAACATGATGTTCAAAGATCAAATTGGGAAGACTATGGAGGTCTATGTTGATGATATGTTAGTGAAATCAAAGGAAGTCACCGACCATGTTCACGACCTTAAGGGAATGTTTCGAATTTTGAGGAGGTACTAGTAACCCCCTCAAATGTGCGTTCGAAGTAGCTTTAGGGAAATTTCTGCGATCCATGGTGAACAATAGAAGAATTGAGGCTAACCTAGAGAAGATAAAGGCCTTGCTTGATATGAGATCACCAACGATGCTGAAGGAGGTGTAGAGCCTCAATGGTAAGGTTACCGCCCTAAGCAGATTTATCTCAAAGGCCACAGAAAAATGTGTCTCATTATTTACAGCCTTAAAGAAAGCCAAAAACTTTGAGTGGACAAAAGAATACGATGCCGCCTTCTAGCAACTCAAAGAATACATGAGGCGAGCTCCGTTACTATCGAAACCAAACGAAGGGGATACTTTGGTAATTTACCTTGGGGTGTCCCAGTACGCATTGAGTGCAGCTCTAATAAAAGAAGAAGGAAATGGAGCCCAGTACCCCATCTACTACATTAGTAAAAAGTTGGTTACTGTAGAGACAAGATACGCTCCAATCGACAAACTTGTCTATTGCTTGGTAGTAGCATCCAAAAAGTTGTGTCCTTATTTCTAAGCATATAAAATTGAAGTATTGACTAGGTATCCTCTTAAGCAAATCCTTCAGAAACCCGACACTTTAGTTCATCTCTTGAAATGGGCTATCGAGGTCACTCAATTCGACAGCAAGTTCAAATCAAGGTTGGCGATTAAGGGGCAGACACTGGTTGACTTCACTGCTGAATTTATAGGACTAACGGATGAAGTAACTGAGTCTCCAGAAGGTTCATTCTGGTAGTTATTCGTCGATGGATCCATCAATGAGTAGAGAGTAAGGGCTACAGTTTTGTTGATCAGCCCAGAAGGGCATAAACTCTTCTATACTCTCCAGTTTGGATTTCAGGCCACAAATAACGAAGCAAAGTATGAAGCCTGGCTGGCGGGACTCCGTTTAGCCCAAAAGATGCAAGCTAAACAACTCAAGATTTTCAGTGACTCCTAGCTTATGATATGTTAGATCAGGGGAGAGTACTAAGCCAAGGGTATAAGGATGACCATCTATCTTCAAAAAGTCCAAGAATTGTTGAAAATATTCAAAAAATATGAAATAAACCAAATCCTGCGAGCTCAAAATTCTCATGCAGATGCATTAACTCGCCAGACAATGGCTCAAGACACGGATTTCTGTGGTGGTATACCAGTAAAAGTCTTGCCTAAGCTAAGTACCGAACCCAATGATGAAATAATGATCCTAACTGTAGCAACGGACTCATCGATGAGTCTTTTGGTTAATTATTTATAGGAAGGTAAAGCATTAGATGATAAGTTGGAAGTACGTCGTCTACGTACTCGAGCTACTAGGTACTACATCTACGACAATAAACTCTATAAAAAAAGTTTTTCTGCCTCGCTTTTACGATGCATTGATGAGCCAGACTATACCGCCATCCTTAAAGACATTCATGAAGGACATTATGCTAATCATGGTGGGGGACTGTCCCTAGCCCAGAAGGCGCTCCGCCAAGGATTCTATTGGCCAACGATGAAACAAGATGCAATCGATCTAGTAAAGAAATGTGATAAATGGCAGAGGTTTGCAAAAGTTCCACGAGCTCTACCAGCTTATCTGCAACAAATGATCAGTCCATGGCCTACAGGTCGAAGCAGATGCAAGTACGCTATTGTTGCAGTGGATTACTTTACGAAGTGGGCAGAAGCAAAAGAACTTGTTGAGATCTCTCCAAAGAAGGTGGAAAAATTCGTATGGGAATATATCATTTGTAGATTTGGAGTCCCTTAGCAGCTCGTCACAGACAATGAGACTCAGTTCATAAGCGAACGGTTCCTTGAGTTCTGCAGCAACCTTAGCATAACAAAAAGCTTCTCGATAGTGGATAATCATTCCCCGGCTAATGGCCGAGTCGAGGCCATCAACAAGATCGTTACATATACCGTGAAGACCAAACTTGAATAGAGGAAGGGAGCATAGGTTGACGAGCTTCAAAAGGTACTTTGGGCATACAGAACAACATCCCATAGTACCACTAAAGAAACTCCCTTCTCAATGGTCTATAGATCCGAAGCTATGATCCCTGCGGAGTTCGAAATAACCAACCAGCGAAGAGCAAACTTCAACCCTGAAGAGAATTACCAATTGCTGGCAACGAATTTGGACCTTATCGAAGAAATAAAAAAGGTAGCTCTCATAAAAGTAGCTGCCTATCAACAAAAGGTGGCTAGATATTACAACAGAAGGGTCCAAATCCAAGGATTCAATCTAGGCGACCTGGTGTTGAGATAGATTCTTCTAGGAGCACGAAATCCTAGTGATGACACTCTAGGGCCTAACTGGGAAGGACCTTACGTCATGCACGAAGACCTTAGGAATGGAGCATACCACTTGACAGATATGAGCGGAGTAATATTTTCTAGGGCTTGGAACGCAATACATCTAAGGTCTTATTATAGATAACTCTCTCTCTCGCTTGTATCTTTGTTGAAAATTCATAACATTTAATATAAGCTCTAGATCCCTCATCACCATTACTAACACAAATTGATTAAGTGTTTTTGTGTGAAAATTATGAAGAGCATGAAGCGACCTACAGATTCAAAGCATTTACCATAAACGGATAAGGGGCTTAATATCAGCACAATGGCCAACCCCAGACCTGCCCTATAGGATCTAAAGGTTTATAAGGCCGTGAGCTCGCTCACCTAATCAAAGCTCGTTGATAGGTCTGCCTCGTCCAAAACGCTCCACCTCCTAGTCACTAAGTGACGAAAACGCGGCTTAACATCAGAATATCCATTCACATCGGCTTAAACACCCACATGCTCCCTAATTGGTAAAGTTACGCTATAAATGCTGAGGTTCCAACCTTGTGAGCGCAGCAAAGAATACAATCTCCCTAACTCTTGCTACAGATGCTCGGGTTACAACCCTTTGAATATAGCCTTAGAAGTTCCTTACACTAAAGAGCTCAGGTTTTAACCTTTCGAGCACAGCACGCTGTAAAGCTCAGGTTTCAATTTATGAACTCAGCCGAGGTTCCGATCTTCATAACTTTAGCTGTAAATACTCGAGTACGCCTTGTGAGCGCAGTCTACTGTAGATACTCAGGTTTTAACCTTGTGAGCGCAACCCACTATACAGCTCAGGTTACAACCCTTTGAGCACAACTAGCTGTAGATGCTCAAGTTTCAACCTTATGTGACAAGACCCGAACCAGATTCTCTCATATCCCTTATCTAGAAGATCTCACTAGGCACTCCAACGGACATCTCGTAACCAGACTTGTCGGGTAAAAGAAAATCCGCGAAGCGAACCCCTTAATCTTGTCCATTTAATTTTTTTTTTTTCGTATTTTCTTAAAACAGATTTTACAAAAATTTGACAACATGACAGCTGTATTTTTTTTTTTATCGTTTCCAAAATTTGTCTATAAAGAAAACAAACTTCGTACTAAGTCAAATCACCACCCAACTTCGTTTGACCACAACCATGCATTTTCTTAAGCTATTTCATAACATACATTATTCGCAAATATATAATTTCCATAACATAAAATTCTTTGCAAGCTTATACTACAACAATCTTCAAGAAAGTAATTCATGTGCATTTATATGTATATAGAAATACCACATATTCAATGTGTCATGTGCAAGTGTTTCGACTATACGTTAATAGCAAAATATGAATTTACAAGTTTCTAAATGTCTATCAGTCAAAGAAATAATCATTTAATCATGTTAATTACAACAACAAAATATGTGATTTTTTTGATGCATTCTTCGATTTGTTCCACCTATTTATATTGTGTGAGTCTTTTCGAACACCCAGTCACTTGTAACGATCCCAAAAATAACATACAAGCTACACAACAAGTAAACGTGTTAGCGCATATTACAAGGCAATATAATCATATAATTGTAATTCAACTCATAATTTATTCGTATGTTATAATTTCTCGATTTTTTTTTTTTAAAACTTTTCTATCTACAACCACATGTATAACTCTAATATACTCGAACCATCATATGGCGGTTTTCACAATACGCCAAACGTGAAGCTAGTAAAATATCTCGATCACTACGATGCGGAATTTACTACTCGCAATCGTAGTGTGAAACCATCTTAATTTGAACAACTAAAATACGGAATTTCTTCATCGCATATTGTATTGTTCAATTCTATAATTCTGATAACTACATGCAGAATTTTTTCATCGCAGCCATAATGCCCATAAACCAAACCTTGGCGACTACGTGCAGTATTTCTTCATTGTAACATAGCGCTAGCTAATAAGAAAATTGAAGGTATACATATGGTTCTTCAAACTATTTTCTCTAAGCACAAAAAGCATACAACCTCTTATTTTCCTAACTCTTAAAAATTTTCTTGATTCAAACATTTTAAAATTGACTTATTTTAATTCCTTCACTTTATGATTTCCATATGGAAGTTACATATTCAAAACATAGTTTTAGAATTTCCAAAATCATTTTTGATTTCATTTAATTACAATTCGCAAAGTTAAAAAAAAAAAAAAACAAATCTAAATGGATGTAAGTGATAAGGCACTTACCTGATACCTTTTTGCAAAGCTCACAAATCAAACTATTCGATATTTCCTTCGCATTACCTAGACATTGACGTTAACTATTTAGGTAACGTCATATACAATTCAATCGCATAATCAATCATATATAAACACATTTGCACAATGCATTCGTTTTCGAATTTCAATGACTATATAAAATATTACAAAACAATTTTGAACATCACTGGATGATACTCAAATAGCTCGCACATCACAGTGCGTACTACTCATTCGAAACCATAATTAACACTAAAACATTAAAACAGCACATGCCATTCATATAAGTAGTTTCGATGCAAAACGACGCATAATATTTCTTTGAAACAACTTATAATTGACGACATAGCCTACGAAATCAATTCGAAATTGCTTAACACGAAACAGCCCTTATTACGTAAACAAGATAGCTCTTATAATGTCAAAACAGCTCACGAAATCACCCAAGACGGCCTTGACATCAAAACAACCCATGAGACACGATGGAAATAACTTTTACAGCACCTTAATAGCTCCTAGAACAGCATCATAACAGCCCTAATAAACAGCACGTTAACAACTCGTAATACATCACTCATAACAGCTTCAAAACAGCCCATAATTCAACACGTTAACAACCCATGATTTTTACACCAAAACAGTATGTTAACAGCCCATAAAAATAATTTACAGCAACCCCTAAAAACAGCATAATGACAGCATCATAACTGCACGATGACAGCACAATGACAGCATCGTAACACAGCATGATGACAGCACTATAACGACACACGATGACAGCATCGTAACAGCTCATAAAAACAACATATTATAGTAGCTTGACGGCTCATAAAACAGCTCGTACTACAGCACTCATAACAACATCAAAACAGCACCTATGACAGCATACTAACAGCCCATAAAAACTGCATATTACAACTCATAAAACAGCATATATATCAGTTCAGAAAACAGCACATATATCAGTTCAGAAAACAACACACAACATATCGTTTTGGACAGCCCCTTAACGCATGCTTTAACAGCCCATTAAGCGATGTTTTGACAGTCCATTAAAATGCACTTTAACAGCCCATTTGATAGATTTTCGCAACCAAATCAACATTCAAATACACCCAATATTGAATCAAAATCACAAGCGAATGAACCTCAGCACTAACGAGGTTCTAATCCTAAATCCCAAGCATATTATCATCAAATTTTTTCCCTAATAACAATTAAATTATTCCAACAAAATGACGCTAAAAAATCACAACTTACCTCACACTTTTTCAACTTGAAAACTGCACCATAATAACCCACACATCACATGTAGTGGCTGTCCATACAATCCTCTTTAACCGAGCCTATACAAACCCCCAACCATCAAACTTTTCATTAATGCAAGCATCAACACCACACAAAACTCCACATTAGCAGCAGTTTACCTTATGGCTATCCAAATCTCGAAAACAGTCCTTAAACTAACATGTATGCAAGCTGTTTTTGATTCTTCTGTATAACTGAGTTTCCTTCAATCCAAACAATGACATATAAGCTTTAAAATCACATTAAAACATCACTCTAATTCACATGCAAGCTGCCGAAATTAGAAAACTCACCCTCAAGCTTGTTGAAAACTGAATGGGAAGGATAAGTCAGGGTGATTCATGCTCAGATCTGTTTGGATGAGCTTTCGGGCAGCTTACACACCGAACTGCTCCTTTTTGCTGCTCGAGCTTCACTTTTTCGCAATGTGATGGTCTCGGGTTTGACTTTCCTTCTCTCAATCTCACGGGTTCTCTCTTCCTTTCTCAAACTTCTCTCAAGCTCTCTTTTTCTCACGCTAACTCTCTCTCAACTTCTCACACTCGGTTTTTGTTTTAAATGGAGAAGTGACCGACTTTGGCTTTTAAAACAATTGAGACCGTGACTTCTTGTTTGACTTCACTTATGGCTTCTCACAGTTTCAATTTCTTCCTTTGTTTGTTTTGTTTCACTTTGGTTTTTATGTTTGACTTTTCTAATCTTTGTGTTTTCCAACACAAATGATGACTGTTGTCATCTTTTTACTTCGTTTATTTGCTTTGCACACATATCACGCCCACATCATCATCCATCATCCACTTATCAATTTATTTAATTCTTTGCTCACCACTTGTCCATCATGCATTGGTCCACCTTTAATTTTATGACACTTGTCTTGCATCTGTTCACTCATTCTCTCATTCCTTGACACGTGTCCCATTAGGCATAATCTCCTATGCACATTCTTTTAAGCTTTCATTTCATACTTTTCGATTTTCGTTTTCCGTTTTAAAATCACTTCGGGTCCACCTGAAAATTTTATTATAATTCATTTTCACATTCGAAAACTTCAATCATATTCGAATAATTATTTGAAACTGATCATTCTAAATTTATTTTATGATTTCGAATTTCAAACTTATCCCCGGATCTGTCCGAAAATTTCATAAAAATTCATTTACGTTTCCAGGTCAGAACAGATAATAAATTTTATCAGTAATCAACGTTGAATAAATTACCTAGACATTAGGATAGCATGTTACAATTTCTCCCCTCCTTAGAAAATTTTGTCCTCGAAATTCATCATATCTAATTACTCAAAAAGTTAAGGATATTGGTGGTGCATCTGATCCTTACGCTTCCCGGTGGCCTCTTCTACTTTTGATTCCTCCATAAGACCCTCACTAAGGGAATTACTTTATTACGAAGGACCTGATCCCTACGATCTAGAATCTAAACTAGTTCCTCTCCATATGATAAATTTTCCCTTAGTTCCGTAGGTTGATCATCGAGTACATGAGATGGATCAGGAATATACTTCTGAAGCATAGATACATTAAATACATTATGAATCCTGTTCAACGGTGGTGGCAACTTTAACTTGTACACCATTGGTTCAACTCGATCCGTGATCTCATAAGATCTAATATAGCGCGGACTCAACTTACCATGCTTCCTAAACCTAAGTACATCTTTCCAATGAGAGATCTTAAGAAATACTTGATCACCAATTTCAAAGTGAAGCTCTCTACGATGCTTGTCTACATAACCCTATTGTCTGTCTCTTGCTGTCTTTAACTTATCTCTAATAATCTGAATCTTATCTAAGGTGATTTGGACTAGCTCTAGACCAACTAATTTCCTCTCACCTATCTCATCCCAATATACTGGAATCCTGCACTTCCTTTCATAACGTGCCTTGTATGGTACCATATCACTATAAGTCTAATAACTGTTATTGTACACAAACTCCGTAAGTGGTAGGAGTGTATCCCAATTGCCTTTAAATTTCATGACACAAGCCCTGAGCATATCCTCTAGTGTTTGAATCGTCCTTTTAGACTGATCATCTGTCTGAGGATGAAATGTTGTGCTGAAATTCAACTTCGTACCCAAAGCTTCTTGTAAGCTAGGCCAAAACTTGGAGGCGAATTTAAAATCACGATTTGAAATTATGGAAACCGGTGTGCCATAAAGTCTCACAATTTCATCAATGTTCAACTGGGCCAATCTACTTAAGGGATAATAATTTTTTATCAGTAAAAAGTGCACGGACTTTGTCAACCTATCTACAATAACTCTTATAGCATCATGACCTTTTTAATGATGAGGTAGTCCTACAATAAAATCCATAGTAATCTTCTCTCATTCCCATGTCGAATTAGGAAGAGGCTGTAATAACCCTGCAGGTCTCTGATGCTCTACTTTACCTGTTGACATGTTAAACGTTTGGAAACAAAATCCGCTATCTCTTTCTTCATTGTGGATCTTCCGTTAGTGATACCCTGATCTTAGGTCAATATTTGAGTACACTCTAGATCCCTGTAACTGATCGAACAAGTCGGCAATTCTTTGGCCGGGGGGGGGAGGGATGCTGATTCCTGATCTTAGCTCGATTCCGCCATCGGTAATCAATACATAGCCTTAAACTATCATCTTTCTTTTTGACTAATAGAACTAGAACTCCCCACAGAGAGATACTCGATCTCACAAAACCCTTGTCTAATAAATTTTATTTTATTTTTACCATCTAAACTTTTAATTCTCTCAACTCAACTAGCGCAATCCTTTAAAGAGTGATTGAGATTGGTTTAGCTCTCGGAGTCAGATATCTCTCAAACTTTATCTCTCGATCTAGGGGTAAATCTGAAAAATCATCTGGATACACATCTAGGAACTCTTTGACCACTGGAGTAACTTCCAATCGACTCTCATCCCCTAACTGATCAATCATATATACTAGATATCTCTGACACCCTTTGCGAAGCATCCTACTAGCTGATATAGCAGTCACAATATTGTTGGTAAGCACTTTCCGTATTCCTTGGAACACCACCTCTAATTCCCCTGATCCAACTAATTTGACCTCCTTTTATAGCAATCAACTGAGACTCGATGTCTAGACAACCAATCCATCCCTAAAATTACATCAAAGTCTCTAATGGCTAACATAATCAAATCTACTGGAAACTCCTTGTCCTCTGTCTTAATCTTACAATCAGGAAACACCTTATTAGCTAATAGCGAGTCTCTAGTGGGGATGGAAACTATCATTTTACAATCTAATGCCTGAACTTCCACATTTGTCTTAGCAGAATAATGCATAGATATAAATGAATGCGTAATTCCAGGGTCTATCTATACGTATGCATCAATATCGATCATCTACACTTTGGTTCGAACTTCTTTGGTTGAGTAACGAGTTCCACATTTCTTTTGACTCTAGTGGCGACCTCCACTAACTGCCCATATCTAGTATGCATTACTGAAGTCACATATGCTTTGATCCTCGGACTCAACCCAACTATGAATCCGTTAATCTTCTATTCTTCATTTTCATATATGAAGGGGATCAGACGAACTAGTTTAAAAAATCTCTCTTTATACTCTATCACTGTTGAGTTCCCCTACTCTAGTCGAAGGAATTATTCTATATTTGCATCCTTATAACTCTTGGGGAAAAACTTGTCAGTGAATTCCTTCTTGTAATCCGTCTAGGATACCCTATTTGGATGAGCTCTCTGGTAGGCTTTCCACCAATCATTTGCTCAATCCTTAAGAAGGAGAGTTGAAAATGTCACCCTATGCTCCTCTATGCATCCCATGGCCGGAAATTCTCCTAATTGGTCTCTAACCAGGATAAGGCGCGCTCAAACTCGCCAGTCCCATAATACGGCTTGGCATCTAGTTTGCGGGCGTGCTCTATCGATATGCCTATCTCTCGCGACTGTTGAAGTGCCGCTGCTAGCATCTATACCATCTGCTCCATATGTCCTGGAGTAAGCTCTGATCTGAGTGGCTCTGATGGCTCTAGGTGTGAGAAACTAGCCGGCACATTGACAAACTTGTCAATATGCTCTCCCTTTGGAATGGGTGCCTTTGCGGCAGGTCTCCTTGTCTGAGGATGAGTACATCGCTACATAGCTCTATATTGCACCAAATAGGTACGATAATCGTTGACATGTGTCAGGTTTATAATTTGGCATGAAATAGCTCTATAATTTCATGCAATAATTTAAACTTAAATCTTGCAAGACCATGTTTATCTTATGCAATCTAAGAAAGCATACTGATGTAATCTTAAGAAGACTCAATACATACAATGGTCTCATGCATGTATCATGCATAAATTCATGTATAATAGACTCAATTTAATATAGGAAATAGTATCAAACTTTCTTTTAAAACTCAATCTCAAATCTTTCAAAAACCGGGCTCTGATACCAATTTGACAAGATCCGAACCAGATTCTCTCATATCCCTTATCTGGAAGATCTTAGCGGGCACTCCAACGGACTTCTCGTAACCAGACTTGTCGGGTAAAAGAAAAGTCGCGGAGCTAACCCCTTAGTCTTGCCCATTTCTTCTTCACTTTTTTTTTTTTTTTTCGCATTTTCTTAAAACAAATTTTACAAAAATTTGACAATATGATAGCTGCATTTATTTTTATCGTTTCCAAAATTTGTCTATAAAGAAAACAAACTTCGTACTAAATCAAATCACCACCCAACTTCGTTTGGCTACAACCATGCATTTTCTCAAGCTATTTCACAACATACATTATTTGCAAACATATAATTTCCATAACAAAAAATTCTTTGCAAGCTTATACTACAACAATCTTCAAGAAAGTAATTCATGTGCATTTATATGTATATAGAAATACCACATATTCAATGTGTCATGTGCAAGTGTTTCAACTATACACTAATAGCAAAATATGAATTTACAAGTTTCTAAATGTCTATGAGTCAAACAAACAATCATTTAATCATGTTAATTACAACAACAAAATATGTGATTTTTTTTATGCATTCTTCCATTTGTCCCACCTATTTATATTGTGTGAGTCTTTTCGAACACCCAATCAGTCACTTGTAACAATCCCAAAAATAATATACAAGCTACACAACAAGTAAACGTGTTAGTGCATATTACGAGGCAATATAATCATATAATTGTAATTCAACTCATAATTTATTCGTATGTTATAATTTCTCGATTTTTTTTTTAAACTTTTCTATCTACAACTACATGTATACCTCTAATATACTCGAACCATCACATGGCGGTTTTCACAATACGCCAAACATAAAGCTAGTAAAATATCTCGATCACTACGATGCGGAATTTACTACTTCGCAACCGTAGTGTGAAACTATCTTAATTTGAACAACTAAAATGCAGAATTTCTTCATTGCATGTTATATTGCTCAATTCTATAATTCTGACAACTACGTGCGGAATTTCTTCATCGCAGTCATAATGCCCATAAACCAAACTTTGACGACTACATGCGTAATTTCTTCATTGCAATATAGCGCTAGATAATAAGAAAACTGAAGGTATACATATGGTTCTTGAAACTATTTTCTCTAAGTACAAAAAGCATACAACCTCTTATTTTTCGAACTCTTAAAATTTTTCTCAATTCAAACATTTTGAAATTGACTTTATTTTAATTCCTTCACTTTGTGATTTCCATATCGAAGTTACATATTCAAAACTTAGTTTTAGAATTTCAAAAATCATTTTTGATTTCATTTAATTACAATTCGCGAAGTTAAAAATACAAATCTAAATGGATGTAAGTGATAAGACACTTACCTGATACATTTTTGCAAAGCTTACAAATTAAACTATTCGATATTTCCTCCGCATTACCTAGACATTGAACGTTAACTCTTTAGGTAACGTCACATATAATTCAATCGCATAATCAATCATATATAAACACATTTGCACAATGCATTCGTTTTCGAATTTCAATGACTATATAAAATATTACAAAACGGTTTCGAACATCATTGGATGATACTCAAACAGCTCGCACATCACAGTGCGTACTACTCATTTGAAACCATAATTAACACTAAAACATTAAAATAGCACATGCTATTCATACCAATAGTTTCGACGCAAAACGACGCATAATATTTCTTTGAAACAGCTTATAATTGACAACATAGCCTACGAAATCAATTCGAAATATCTTAACACAAAACAGCCATTGTTACGTAATCAAGATAGCTCTTATAATGTCAAAACAACTCAAGAAATCACCTAAGATAGCCTTGTCATCAAAACAACCCATGAGACACGATGAAAACAGCTTTCGCAGCACCTTATCAGCTCCTAGAACAGCATCATAACAGCCCCAATAAACAGCACGTTAACAGCTCGTAATACATCACTCATAACTGCATCAAAACAGCCCATAATTCAACACGTTAACAGCCCATGATTTTTAAACCAAAACAGTATGTTAATAGCCCATAAAAACAGCTTACAGCAGCCCCTAAAAACAGTATAACGACAACATCATAATTGCACGATGACAGCACAACGACAGCATCGTAACACAGCACGATGACAGCACTATAATGGCACACGATGACAGCATCTTAACAGCTCATAAAAACAGCATATTATAGTAGCTTGACGGCTCATAAAACAGCTCATAATACAACACTCAAAACAACATCAAAACAACACCTATGACAGCATACTAACATCCCACAAAAACTGCATATTACAACTCACTAAACACCATATATATCAGTCCAGAAAATAGCACACAATGTATCGTTTTGGACAGCCCCTTAACGCATGCTTTAATAGCCCATTAAGCGATGTTTTGACAGCCTATTAAAATGCACTTTAACAGCCCATTTGACAGATTTTTCACAACCAAATCAACATTCAAATACACCTAATATTGAATCAAAATCGCAAGCAAATGAACCTCCGCACTAACAAGGTTTTAATCCTAAATCCCAAGCATATTATCATCAAATTTCTTCCCTAATTACAATCAAATTATTCCAACGAAATGACGCTCGAAAAACACAATTTACCTCACCTTTTCAACTCAAAAACTGCACCATAACAGCCCATACATCACATGTAGTGACTGTCCATGCAATCCTCTTTAATCGAGCCTATACAAACCTCTAACCATCAAAATTTTCATTAACTCAAGCATCAACACTACACAAAACTCCACATTAGCAGCAATTTACTTTATGGCTGTCCAAATCTCAAAAATAGTCCTTAAACTAACATGTGTGCAAGTTGTTTTTTATTCTTCCGTATAACTGAGCTTCCTTCAATCCAAACAACGACATACAAGCTTTAAAATCACATTAAAACATCACTCTAATTCACATACAAGCTGCTGAAATTCGAAAACTCACCCTCAAGCTTGTTAAAAGCCAAATGGGAAGGAGAAGTGAGGGTGATTCATGCTCAGGTATGTTTGGATGAGCTTTCGAGCAGCTTGCACACCGAACTGCTCCTTCTTGCTGCTCAAGCTTCACTTCTTCACAACGTGATGGTCTCGGGTTTGACTTTGCTTCTTTCAATCTCACGGGTTCTCTCTTCCTTTCTCAAACTTCTCTCAAGCTCTCTCTTTCTCATGCTAACTCTCTCTCAACTTCTCACACTCGGTTTTTGTTTTAAATGGAGAAGTGACCGACTTTGGCTTTTAAAACAATTGAGACCGTGACTTCTTGTTTGACTTCACTTAGGCTTTTCACAGTTTCAATTTCTTCCTTTGTTTATTTTGTTTCACTTTGGCTTTTATGTTTGACTTTTCTAATCTTTGTGTTTTCCGACACAAATGATGACCGTGTGTCATCTTTTTACTTCATTTATTTGCTTTTCACACATATCACGCCCACATCATCATCTATCATCCATTTATCAATTTATTTAATTCTTTGCTCACCACTTGTCCATCATGCATTGGTCCACCTTTAATTTTATGACACTTCTCTTGCATCCATTCACTCATTCTCTCATTCCTTGACACGTGTCCCATTAGGCATAATCTCCTATATACATTCTTTTAAGCTTTCATTTCACGTTTTTCAATTTTCGTTTTTCGTTTTAAAATCACTTTGGCTCCACCTGAAAATTTTATTATAATCTATTTTCACATTCGGAAACTTCAATCGTATTCGAATAATTATTCGAAACCGATCATTCTAAATTTATTTTATGATTTCAAATTTCAAACTTATCCCCGGATCCATCCTGGAATTTTATAAAAATTCATTTACGTTTTCAGATCCGAACAGATAATTAATTCTATCATTAATCAACATTGAATAAATTACCTAGATGTTAGGATAGCATGTTACATTATGAGCACAGCTTGTTGTACCAACTCAAGTTTTTTACTTTTTGAGCATAGCTGATAAACATCCATATTTACAAAAAAATTATTAATCTACCTATCGATTGATATTACTACGAATTATTATTTGATGCGCAGATTATTTAACAACATATATATTGCAACTCAATAGCAAGCTCGCAAGGTATGAATAATATTTCATTCACAAAGTGTTAAATGTTTTATCAAGTTATTTTGCAGGAAATATAGATTATCAAGCCAACATATTACATTTGGAATCATAAAAATTTTATAAAAAGCCCCAAAACAAGGTCCAATTGTGCATTACAAATAATACGAAAGAAATAAAAAATTTTCCTAATAGTCAGCTCAAGGACACCTTACTCTATGCCTCTGCCTTTAGAATAAGAAAGATCATCAGTTGCATCACACGGGGTTAATTCTGGAAGGACCTTGGCCTGAGTTGCCTCCGAGGTCGTGGCCTGAGGACTCCTGGTAGGAGTTGCTGAATCTAAAGCGGCCTCCTCATTGAACTTCTCTACCTCAGCAAGCCCTCCCTTATCGAAGTAGGTGAAGTCTGTCTCAGGATAATTTTTCCAAAGGGTATAGAGGAAGTTAGCCGCTGTCTCATCCGCAACCTCTTCTTTGACCCTGATTAGCTCCGTCTTAAGATCATCAACCTCATTTTCAGTGACTTCATGACAGACCCCGTTTCTGCACGTCCATTTTCGTACAGACGGCAGCCTGCCGACAACCCCACGGTAATCCTCCAGCCTATATTTAATCCGACTGAAAGATTCCCGTGAAGCTAAGCCGTTTTTCCCTATTGAAAACTTTTTTTTTTATTTTAATTTTTTTTTCTTTAGCACATTTATATAATAAACTTAGTAAAAATTTGGGCAGCATAACAACTATTTTTCTAAGATTACCACCCTGCGAATTTGGTAAAAACTTTAAACACTTCTAAAATCAATTGGTTTTTCCCAAACTTCTGGGCCTCAGGCCTTCAATTTATCAATTCACAAGCAACCACAAGCATGTCATCAATTTTCAAAATAATTTAAAACACAAAACAGTACGTCATGCATTTATATTTATTTATACATGTTCAAATATAAGAAAAACTTATATATTATGTCATATACAATTAAGTATTTCCCAAAATAAGATATATACAATCACAGCAGTACAAAGCACTTTCGACCCAATCTGTCTAGTTCTGGACTGGAGTCTCTGAGCCTGATGTACCTGTACCTGTACCTGCATCTGCCCCTGGGGAGGTTTTGTTTGTAAAACATAAAACAGTATAAGCTAAACGAGCTCAGTGAGTGTTGTAAGTTTTTATTTTCATTTTATCTTTATAAAAATTCCTCCCTTAGTTTTAAAATACTTTATAAACCTCTCATCGCTGTAATATGAAAAATCAATTTTTCTCTCAAAACCATTTTTCAGATAAATGCACGAATAACTTATGTATGTAAATATCATTCAATTCCATTATAAAACTAAAAAAAATACGATAAATTATCATATAATTTCAGTTTTCTGCATAAAATATAAATAGTGGTGGCATTATTATTTTTGAAAAGTCTCTAAATAAAACAAGCCAACCACTAATGGTCCGTACCATATGGTATCCTAGGTATGGAGCGGAATTTTGCCTCGCTCCGGCCTTCCCGGAATTTTTCCTCGTTCAGACCATCTAACCGGTATTACGTAGCGGAATTTTTCCCTCGCTACGGAGCGGCATTTTTCCTCGCTCAGGTGGAAGCTAGCTAATAATATACCCTATACGTGCATTAGGCGACACACTAAAC
This sequence comes from Dimocarpus longan, assembly GCA_022984855.1. Lineage (NCBI taxonomy): Eukaryota > Viridiplantae > Streptophyta > Magnoliopsida > Sapindales > Sapindaceae > Dimocarpus > Dimocarpus longan. The sequence goes on from CM041013.1 coordinate 15,992,561, forward strand.
TGAACAATTAACTCGATACAATCCCCCCCTTGCGGGTTTTCTCCCGCTGTTAGTGACAGACACTCCCAACACTGCCAATGCACGCTTCGGGTACTCAACCTCAACCGGAAATATCTGTAAGATCTACCAAGCATACCATATGTTCAATATATATATTTCCATCAAATAATTTTTCACCATAAATACTTATCTCGTATAAACTTTTCAAATTTAAGAAATCCACATCTCATATAATCATTTATAGTCCATGCAAAATATTTTTCATATAATTTCATTTATTTCAAAATCAAAATATAACATATCATAACATAAACTTTATATCCAAAATATTTTGAATAACACTCACCTATTATTGATTCACAAAATCACACGCTTTCGGGTTCCCTCGATTCCCAATATAATTATCGCCGTCCTAATTTAAATCTACAAAGTAATATAATATATAAAAAAATTTTAGTACGGCTGCCATATTGGAAAAATAACCCTAAAAATGAATTCTACACTTAAAAACGAGTCCGTAGACACGTCAGGAGCTAAATTTCGAGTTCGGGAGGTCGAAAATCTTACCTCCGCCGTACGTGGTGGCCGACGGCGACTTTCCGGCGTCGGATTCCGGCGACCTCGGTGGTGGGAGGTATGGTTAGGTGGGTTTTGTTGTCCTCGACACACTGATCACGAAAACGAGGTCGATCGGCGTCGAAATCGCTTTGTTTCGCCGGAATCTAGAAAATAAAAGTTGGTTAACCGCCTTACTTTATCTACTGAAACGAAGACCCAAACGGTGATAAAAATTGATAAAATTGGTACCTATAGAATCTACGTCGCACAAGCTTTCCAACGGTACCAAGATCGGCCAAAACGGAGCTCGGATGAGGTCGGAACGAGAGATTGAAGTTGGGCTCGCGAAACTGAAATTTCTGGAAATCCGAGGAGAGAGAAAGGAGTGAGTCGGCCGAAGGAAGAAGATGATGATATAATCCGGCCGAATTGCAATTTGCCCCCTCAACTTTGTAAAAATTACGATTTCAACCTAAACTTTTAAAAACATAACTTTTTAGTCCTTGCACTATTGCCCAATTTTTATAATATTTTTCAATTTCACCCTTTTCTTCAATATTTCTTTTCATACTATTTTCATACCTCTAAATCAATTATTTTACCATTTCTTGAGCTCGAAATCACATCCATAAATTTCATCATAATCCAATTTTATATTTGGGCACTCTAAATTTTAGTTCATAAATGAGACATACGTATTATTTTATATTTGTGTATAATACGTATATAATACTAAAATAGGGATGGCATATTACACTTCAGCCCGTCGAGTGACCTCACCAACCTTTTTCTCTATAGCCTCCAGGTCATGCTTCACCTTATCATGCTCCTCTTCAGTATTAAGGAACTAAACAGTAAGCATTGACCTCGAGGCTCGATACTCATTCTCTTGGCAGACTAAAGTCTTTTCAGCTTCGATCTGAGCAGCTTGGGCATTCCTCAATTGGGTGTCCAACATGGATTTCGCCATCTTGACTTTGGAGGCTTCCTTATACATGAAAGCAAGCTCATCCTTCATGTTGTCTTTCTCTATTCTGAGCTTCTCCTCCTTGACCTCGAGTTTATGGTTGTCAACCTCGAGCCTATGAAGTTCAGTTTGGAGCTACTCCTTCTCCTTCCTCAAGACCAGTGACTTCTGCATTTGCTTTCTGATCCCTATTACAGACTGATGCATGGCAAGTTAGTGTTAAGAAAGTGTCAAAAAATAAGAAAGTAAGGAAAAGAGACTAAGTATCAGAAGTTACCATGATGAAGTGACGAAGAGACTAGAAGAACAAGTTATCTTTAGTCAGCTCATCTGTGTCCAGTTTCTTGGCATGACCTTTAAGGAATTCTAACAGGAGTTCCAGAACCCCTTCAAGATAGAGCGCCCCAAGGATATGCTCAAGTTCACCCTCGGACCTTGATCCTTGGCTTTTCTCCGAGGTCGTGAGTTGCTTGCCCTTTTCAACCCGGGAGTGTTTTTATGGAGCTCGCTTGGCTACTGTCTTTCTCTTCGTGCTTTTGCTTGGAGCGATTAGAGCACCACCTATTGTAGTCCCTTCGACTGGGACTTGATCCGAGGGAGTCTCGCTTGTAGAAATTCCTCTAGTTAGGGCATCACCCTCTGTAGCAACTCCTTCAGCAGCCTGTTCCTGATCACTCTCAATCTCGATAGGCTCCGGCTATGAAACAAGAGGCTGAGATTCAGTGGGCGTTGTAGCTTGTTCGGACGTAGCTGCTCTGGTAGAAGCGGAGGCTGTAAGAGCAGCAGTTTGAGCGATACGGTGTTTAGGACGCTTCTCAAGGAAAATTCTCGATATCTGAGGAGCTTTTAAGAGAGTTGGGTCGACGATTCCTTGAGCAGCTTGATGTACAGAGATGAGCTCACATTATCCTCGAAAGCCTATGTCTTTCTTGCTATCTATCAGCTCGTTGTTTGGTGCTAAAGCTAGCTAAAACTGTACGAGAAGATTATCGTCGAACGCTTGTGAAGCACTCCCCTCTCCCGAATCCACTAGCGTCCTAAGGTGATCCTTCTCCTCCACAGATATTTCCCTTTTATTCCCTTCTAAAAAAAAGAAACAAGAAGTGTTAAAAGAAAGAAAGAAGAAAAAACATAAGTTAGCTCGCTGATACAACCCTATGGCTACTTGGAGTAAAAGCAAAGCTATGATATTGAAGGTAGGTAAGAGAAGGGCAGGAGAAATAAAACCATTTTGACTTGTAATCTCCTACGTTAGAATTGCCCTTTGCTTTTTCCTTCGGCAGCAAACCCTTGAAATCTGACTGATGGGCTGTCAGATAATATATCGCCTTGCGAGGTCTCCCCTTCGAGCTAGCTACTCCTTTTATGTTATACAGGTAGGAGCAAATGCATGGATTGGGAGCCTCCAGTCCGTTCCTTAAGAAAATCAGAGCCAGCGAGGTGAGCTGGGAGTAGGAGTTAGGGGTAAGCTGGAATGGGCTGAGTTTCAACCGATTTAGAAGATCGACAAGATAGTTGGGAATCGAAAATCTGAGCCTGTGTCTCAAATAAAGGATGTTGATGGCGACATATCAGTTAGGAGGGAAGGCCACGTGGCCAGAAGAAAATGGGAGCATAATGTGACAACCCGGGGGAGGCATTACTCTAAAGCTATTCTCCCCAGCTCGTCTAGTTGTAGACTAGAGGGATGATGTGCGAATACTTCGCGACCAGACCGACCAGGAGGCGGCACTGTCATTATTGGATCTACCTGAGCCGCGAACTCCTCAGTGGTATCTCCACTGCTGGAAGTCGCTCCTTCGACCTCGCGAGCTATTCCTATGTCACTCTCTTCCATACTAGTACTAGTGCTAGGGAGGTCATTTATTCTATGCTCTCGACAACTGCGACCTGAAGACATCTACACACAGAACGGGAATAATTAGGTCTCTGTCTACAAACCATCCCTACTATACTAAAGTCTCTTGTTTCCTAATGAGTTTCCTAAGTCTACAGGTCACAAGCACAACACATATCACTAAATGTGTAAAGACTTAACCTATAGCCTAGACGAGCTAACGACCTATCTAAGTCTCAGCCTATAATCCGCTTACTCGGTATCACAAACAACAAAATCATATGCGAAACCCGATCAACAAGATCAAAACAACAAAAAATGAAGTGTTACAACAAAGAACAAGTTCTCAGAAACAAGAACACATGATAAATAACTTGAAACCAAGCCAGAAAATGCACCATGTAAGCAAATTAGGAATGAAAAACATAAATCAAGAAAAGCGTGAAAAGTTTACTCTGCAGCAATCCCAAAGTCTAAATGATGATCTTCAAGCTCCAAAAACTACAATGTCGGAAACTGAAGCTAAACGAAGTCGAAGAAGAAGGGAAGACAAAGCGTTCAAAACTTCGAAAATGACAAGAGAAAGTTGGAAATGATAAGAAATCTGCTTTATATAGGGGCGCGTGACTGGAACCCCAACCATAAGATCTGGTGGCTCTTCAACCGCTTCAGATCTAATAGTCCAGCATAATCCATGGGATATGATCATCATGTGCCGTCAGTTGAAAGATGTGCATAAAATGCACTCAAAGAAAGACGTGCCCTGCACGACAACCAGAATGATCGCCAGGTGTCCCAAGACAGGTTAGAATTTGAAAAGACAATGAAATCATTCCCTCCAAATCAGTCTCACCAAAATCAAAATCAATTAGCTTTTATCAGCGGTCTATAAACTTTCAGCCCGTATAATGGACTGAAAACTGGGGGGCTAATGTTATGGTTGTTTTTAGGTTACCATAGATAGGCTGGCAAAAACCCAATACGGTCACTAGAGGTTCAGGACAGTTTGAAACCAGAAAACCCTCCAAGAAGAAAAGACTGCACATTTGACTAAGGCACAGCCCGTTGAAGGGTCCAGCCCATCATCTATCTAGCTTATCAGATAACCGGCATACGTCCGCCTAGCCTATCAGATGATTCAGCTCATCAACCATACAGCTTATCCAGATACAGCAGAATCTAGCTCATCCGTCATGTGGTTCATCAAACATACAGCTCGTCAGATAGCTAGCTCGCAAACTCGGAATACATGATTAGTACACAGAGGCAAGACTCAGTCAGACTTTGACACATTCTTGCTCATTCTAACGAGCCCCCAGCTACCATAGCTCGTTGATAGACAATCAACTACAGTCAGGACCGCCAAGCCAATAACAGTTTAAAACATGTCGTATGCGCCAATTCCGTCAAAGATTACGGCAATTACAACCAAGATTATAACTTGATTATAAAAAGCTTATCTAGCCCACTTGATCAAACCACTTGAATTAGCCACCTAAGCAACTTGCTTTGACAACTATTAGACGCATTTAATGCAGCCCATACGCTTTAAATGCAAATCAGGCACATTAAATGTAACCTTGAAGCATGAACTGTAATCATCATTGTATTTTAATTTATTAGGCACCACTGTAGCACCTCCCCTCTTATAAATAGGGAGGGATCTTTATTACAAAGGAGAGCACTTCATACACATCACACCACATAATAGCAAGAGAACAATAGACATAGACAAATTTTGAGCCGAACCACTTAAAAATTCCTGAGTGTCCTATATTCTTCCTTTAACTCATTTCTTTGCTTGTAGCTACAAATTACACCATTTCTAATATCTTCTGCAGTTTGGGCCTACATGAACCTCGTCGACTAATTCATAACGTCGATAAATACATATGATGCATGTCATGTTATAATGTAATAAGTGGACACCTCATGATTCTAGATGACATATTTTGATATATGTACATGTTATATAATTATTCATTAATCTTATGAAAATAATTAAATTGAGAATATGTGTATAATCGGGTTCTTTAATTTTGACAACTTAAATCTAATTTTAAGATTATATAAATTTATCAAGGTATTTATTGACCCTCACTTGTAATCTTTACGGTCTTTGTGGGCTTTAAAGATGTTTATGGGCTTTTTTGGGCTCAAAATTAAATCCGATTTAATTATCAAGAACCTTCATCAAATCAATTGGGTTTTAAGTGCAATTCTTGACTTTCTAACCTAATAATTATTTTCCAATCTAATTAACAATTTAATAAAAAAAATATGAAAGAAATAAAAACTTTAAATCCTCCATAATATGATAAAATAGAAATCTAGGTGTGTTTATAAAAAACAAAAATTAAAAAGATAAAAATAAGTTAAATAAATTGCCAAGTGGCAACACGTGAGCAAACCTGGTGCAATTAATTGTGCACCAGGCTTGCTCACGTCATACAGAAATACCAAAATATATATATATATATTTATATATATAAAAGCTTATTTCATTGAGTTTATAGTGTGATGCCACCTCTGCACAACCTTTTTGCATAGGTTTGCACCACACTGCCGTGTGCGGCATGTGCACCCAGTACACATGTGTTGGCTCACAGCCAGATGCTAATCTTGATGCCATTTCACGCATCAATTCGAAGTGGCTTTTCTTTTTTTATTTTGAAAATTTTGCAGTGACTTTTCACCCAGTACACATGTGTTGGCTCACAGCCAGATGCTAATCTGGATGCGACTTCACGCATCAATTCGCAGTGACTTCTCACCCACGCATCGAATTTCTCACCCACGCATCTAACACGCTGACGTCACTTACGCATGGATACCAGTGCTTGCTAGTCACGCATCTCATACGCCGACTACACTACACTGATTCAAAACATATTTTCCGATATTAATCAAATTCTTTCGCAATTTTCACCCATAACAGCGGCAAATTAATTATGTTCTAAATTGTCTCTTTGGTTTCTCTCTTGGTTTCTCGATAATCAAGGTGAAGCTTCTGGAGTAGCAGCCACGTACAGGCGTGCAGCCCCACCTGTACTGGGTGTCTTTTCCTCTCTTAGTAGAGGTTTTCTAGTTCGGAGAAAGGCTCGTTAATATGACTTCAGAGGATTTAGTTAACCATTGTGCGAAACTCACTCTCACTGACGAAGATGGTCCGATAGTTACAGTGGGTGATATAGCCCAAAATGCAGGTTTGAAAACAGTTTCTAAATGCCTCTTGGGTAAGGTGATTGCAAATAAGGAGGTGAATAAAGAGGCGATTCGAACCACTATTCCAAAAATATGGCGAACCAAAAATGAGGTAGGGATTGAGACAGTCGGATCGAATGTGTTTGTGTTCCGATTCGGCAGTGAATGAGACAAGAAAAGGGTGTTAGAAGGCAGACCTTGGCATTTTGACAAAAGCTTAATAGTACTCACAGAAGCTCAAGGCCTAGGGAAAGTGAAAAAAAAAAAAAATTCTCATCCTCACCAATAGGGGTTCAGTTACATGAGCTTCCCCTTGCTTGCATGAACAAAGAAATGGGTAAGGTGTTAGGCGATATGTTAGGGAAAATAATTGAGATGGACCCAGGTGCTAATAGAGACTATATGGGTAAGTATCTACGGGTTAAAATAGAGATGGATATTACAAAGCCCTTGAAATGTGGCTTGAGAATTCTTATGGGCGTCTCAAAAGAGCTCTGCTCCATTGAAATAAGGTATGAACGTTTACCAAACTTTTGTTACTTCTGTGGAAGATTGGGCCATTTGTTAAAAGAATGTGTAGACAATGTTGATGGTATCGATGAAGAAGATAAGCTACGGTTTGGTCCGTGGCTGCGTGCGGCAGGGCCTTCTCAACCTAGGAATAATCCTAGACATGTGATGAGGTCTTCTGACCAACCTTCTGTTCCTCGAGCTCATGTAGAAGATCAAAGGAAGGAATTTTCAAAAGCTAGGATGGGGGGGTCAACGTCTAGCCCAATTTGCGAATCTCAACAATCTCAGCCTGGAGAGGTGGCCCAAGTGTTTGACAAAAGTCCAAAGGGTTCAGAACTCAATGTCTTGTTGGAATCGGAGATGGACCCCAATGCCCCTATGAAATCTCAACGTGACACGTTAGAATCGACCCTCGTGACAGCTCATTTTGTTCAATTGAAGGAGGGACCAGGAAGTGTAATGACAAGGGACCACTTTGATGCACCCATTGATAATTCAACTTCTCCTCAGACAGGTTTTTTATCTCATCTTGAGACGGGGGTGAAAACTCAAACAAAAAATATAGTATCTAAGCACTCAGAGGCTTCCATTTCAGGAGGGAAGAAATGGAAGAGACTAGCTAGGAAGGAAAAGTCCAAGATTATTTTTGAAAGGGTTAAATCTCTTGACGGGAAAAGGTTAGCAGAAGTGCCTCTTGAAGACAAGATTAACTCTAAAAAGGGACGATATGATATTTCAGATTCTCCAACGGCGGTGGCTGGAGTCCAACACCGCCTATCATTATGAAAATCCTATGTTGGAATGTTCGGGGGCTGGGGAATCCTCGAACATTTCGAGCCCTGCGTGAGATTATCCGTAGGGAAAGCCCCGAAATAGTCTTCTTAGCAGAAACTAGATTAGAGAAGAATAATTCTTTTGTTCCTCTATGTGTTGAAGCTTATGCTTTAAGAGTGGTTAAGTTGTCTAACGGGATAGATTTGTCCAGGCTTGATATTGGGAGTGTTATTCATGATATTAAGCATCTTATGTGTGTAAATAATACTGGTCCCTTGAGTTTTATGTACAGGAAGGGTAATCAAGTGGCTCATGGTTTAGCTAAATGGGCTCTTGGTTATAATTGTCCTACTGTTTGGAAACATTCTTTTCCAGACTGGCTGCTTCAGCTTGCTCATGCTGATGTCTTGTTGTCTGCTGCTTCGTCTGCCTCTGTTCGGGGTGGCTGTTAATGAAATCTTTTATTCTCAAAAAAAAAAAAAAATAGCGACAAATTTTTACCCCAAAATCAGCAGCTAATTTATAGAAAATTGAAATCCTAAAACTATGAATTACAGTAGAAAAAAAAATTATCACAAACAACTTATAATATTAATCGAATTAAATAATTAAAAGATCATATAATTAATGATCATACCATACAATCACAATTCATCAAATATAAATAAAAATACATCACATCATAATCAAATAAAAAAATAACAGTGTTCACTCAATAACATACAAATCAATAGAAAAAATATTATTTCTAAAATAATTGTTTTATTGGAACCTGACTCTGATATCAATTGAAGAAAAAAAAAACAATAATTATTTTTATAAAAAATAAAAATTTACGGAATACTGAACTTTTAAAAATTTTTGAAAACTCAAGAACCCCAGATTCATAAAACAATGAAATAAAAAAATATAAAGAAATAAAAATTAGATTTTTACTTTATGTATTGATATCTGTGGATTGCTCACCACCTAGCCTTCTTTGATATGTCTCTACACCAAGAAACAAGTGAATAGACATAATTATATAGAATTGTGGTAACTTTTTATTGATTTTTTTTTTTTTTCTAAAATGAATGAACAATATATATTTAAGATGTGAGTATTTGATTATGCTTATACAGAGAATAATTTCTTCTCTATATTATGCTGTAGAAAATTTTTATTTATTTATTTTGTTTGTTTCAAATAACGTATAGCAAAACCAAAAATAACTTCTATTTGAAACAAAAGACTATTTTTTTTCTATTTATAGGCAACCACTTAAAGTTTTAATTAATCAAAATTAATATTAAACCCCATGTTTATTAAAATTAAATTTTTGCTTCATATAACATAATTAATTTAAAATTAATTCATGTTATATTTTGAAATTAAACTTGTGACCTCTAATTAATTCATAATTAATTTATACCCAGTTACTGCTGAGAATCGAATGCAAAATCTCTTATAAATTAATTAAATAATTATTAATTCATATGTAATAATTAACTAATTAATTATTAAATATTTTAAATAATCAATATAATTCAAATACCAAGTGAACACAAATTTTGCTACTTACGTAACAATTGTAATCGAACTGTCCAATTACAATATTCTATTTACATTTTTTTTTATAGTGAAATGAGCTATCAAGGGAACCCGATAGATTAACAGTTTTGAGCTCCAATAATATCGAAATTATTAATTAAACTCTTTAATTAATAATTCACTATTATTAATTTTAGAATTGCTTCACTAAAAACCTAAGATTTCACTCTCAAAACTGTAGATATTTTTATACAATATAAACTTTTTAGCGTTCATTAATTTAATCACTACATATGATTTAACTCTCCACAAATAGTTCATAATTAGAACTAGGTCAAAATGTTCGTTTTACCCCTCTAATTATTTCTTGATTCTTAAGTATCATTTATTCTCTAATGAACAATGTATTCATAACAACTTATGAATTTATCTTTCTGTTTTCAAATAAACGAGAAGTTGAGCGCTTATGTTGTTCAAGACATGAAACAACCCTTAAAGGAACTACTTCTCTACTTCTCGCAAGGAGTGGATTTCATTATCGTGTAGAATGTTCCCAACTACTTACTAAATCATATATTCAAAGTACGAAGTTATTGACCGGGCATCTACACTGATATCACTTATGTAAATTGAATGATATAACTCAACAAGTAGGAGTCCATAATGCACTCAGGATTAAGATCAATTCGTATATGATCATCTAATCGATAAATATAAATCTCTAACTTTAACGAATATTAATAAGATATTTATGTTTATTGTGGTCCAGTTATATATAATCTTTATTATATAAGGTGCCTCTATTTTCATATCTTTACATGAATAGTATCGAATAAAACCATTGTACCGAATACAAAATGGACTGTAATTGTAGATTTACCACAAATAAAGTACCTAACTTTTTTTGCTTTCTACAGACTTTTAGATTACTTATCTCAAACTAAATCCGCTTGCATATAACACTCATATATTTAGTTTGAAATTACATCAGTAATTAAGGATGTTTCTCATAATATATGCAATTTTTACAAAATATATAAATTGAATAAAATAAATATTTTATTATTTATAAAATCGATTACGTTATTACAAGTTTTTAGAGCACAAAACCCAACACAAGAATGGTCAATAGAATTTTACATAATTGTGTTGTATTGGTTAATTATATATGTCATATTATCTTGTTGTATATCTTTGTTGAATCTTTATTCTATTAGGATTTTTTTTAATTAATTTATTTTAAAACAATATGATATTTCTAAAACTGCTTATTCTCTAAGTTTAAATTTTTATCTTGTTATATTATTTGGGTTGAAAGCTTAATAATTTTAGGGTTTCTTTTTTAATTGATTTACTTTCAAATATTATGATAGTTCTTAATATTTATTATTTGTATTAATTTCTGAGTTCAAACTTATTATTATTAATAATTTGATAAGAAATTTCAACACTATATTCTATTGGTAGAAGTAAATCCTTGATATTTTAATTAACAGTAATATATTTTAGTTAGAGTACAATTTTGGCTTTGCACAAATGTTATGTTGATAGACTAAAAATCAATTACAAGAGATAAATGTATTTAGTGGAAGTTAATATTACTGTAACTAAATGTGTTTGGTGAAAGTTGAAGTTAATGTCACCTAGGATCATTATATGTTGAAACTTGAGCTGATGTGATAATTTAATTTTATCTTTGGCTAGGACCCTACATTATAACTTGAATTAAAATTTACATCAAAATGAATTTTCATTTCAAAATTTGACATAACTAATTGTACAAGGAAACAATGAACTAGACCATAAATATTCTTTGAAGTAAATGTTAATGGACCATGTCTTTTTTTTTTTTTTTTTAAGGAAAACCATGTCCTCTTTTTGTTTACTTCATCTGAGATAATGTTGCCATCCTTTATTTATTTATTTATTTTTCAATTGTTTGTCACTTACAATTTGAATTAGATTCTTGCTTTAGCCAGCACTGTAAAATTGTGCTCGACTTTGACAGAATCAATAATTTATATTGGAAGAATGTTGGTGTATCTGAAATTTTTATTTCGGTATGAAATTTTATAAAATTCATTAAATATTTTGTGTCATTTTCAAAAGAAACTGATAAATTCATGTTTAGTAGAAGTTTAATGCAAACGTATGCTGCACTCATATGGAATATTTTGTAATGGTGATATTTTTACTTTTGACTGAAAGTTATAATAATTAAATTATACAAATAATTCAATGGATTACATGATTGAAGAATTCTCGACCTCGCTGTGATCATCATGCATACAATTAAGTTAAAATAGAAGCATTAGGGATTGAAGACATGAAAGGAAAAGAACAATGAGAAAAGAATATGAGAATTGCTTGGACAGCACTTTATACTTGAACCCGAATCAAAGCAAATTAAACTTTGCTTGGCTCCATTATAAAGCGAACCATTCCTTGATTCCTTCCATGCATTATAAATATTAGTTGAGTGGAAGGTAGCATTATCACAACATCTGATTTACCAGATATTTTCGATTCCTCATCTATCAGTAATCAAACACCTTCTCTCAATATGGCAGAAGCTGTTGTTTCAACAATTCTGGAGCAGTTGGCTTTAGTCCTTCGGCAACAGGTTGAACAAAAAGTAAGACTAGTTGTGGGTGTTGATGAAGAAGTGAATAAGCTCAGAAGTAATTTTCAGGCCATACAATTTGTGCTTGAAGATGCAGAGTGCAAACAAGTCAAGGAGAAAGCTGTTGGAGCCTGGTTAGAGAAGCTTAAAGAGGTGTCCTGCAACATGGAGGATGTGTTGGATGAGTGGAACACAGCCATTCAGAAACGACAAATTATGGAAGCTGATGAAAATGTTTCCAAGCTTGTGAGAAAGGTATGTTCACTCATCACCTGCTATGGCTTTTGTAGTAGGCAAGTTGTTACACGTCATGACATTGCTTTGAAGATAAAAGATTTAAATAAAGCATTAGAGGATATTGCTGTGGAAAGAAATATGTTTCACTTTAGCTCAAACAAGACCTCAAGAGAAGTAGAACGACTAATAACTAGCTCTGTTGTAGACATCACAAAAATTCATGGCAGAGATCATGTCAAGAAGGAAATAAAAAACTTGTTGCTGAGTGAGAGTAGTGAGGGACCGACATCCCTTCCTATCATTTCCATTGTTGGGATGGGAGGGATAGGCAAGACTACTCTTGCTCGACTAGTTTTTAATGATGATGAGGTTAAGGCTTGTTTTGACAAAAAAATATGGGTGTGTGTGTCAGAACCTGTTGAGAAAATTAGGATTGCAGAAGCAATTCTTGAATCTCTGAAAAATGGCAAGTCAGATGTAAATGAATATGAAACTTTGTTGCAAAATATAAAAAATTTAATTAAAAAAAAGAAGGTTCTTCTTGTCCTTGATGATGTTTGGACAGGAGAATCTGAAAAGTGGGAAGAATTGATAGACTCCCTTAAGCATGGTTCTAGCGAAAGTAGAATTTTAGTGACCACGCGCAATGAGAATGTTGCAAACTTGATGGGAAGCTATTGCACGATTCCATTAGAGATATTGCCCAACCAAGGAAGTTGGTCTTTGTTTAGTCAAATTGCATTTAGGACCAATGAAGAATGTCAAAAGTTTGAAGAAATAGGTTGGAAAATTGTAAAAAAGTGTAAGGGCTTGCCTCTAGCTATCAAGGCCCTAGGGAGCCTCTTACGCTTTAAGAAAACAATTGAAGAGTGGCAAAGTGTCTTAGATAGTGAGTTGTGGGAATTAGAAGATGTAGAAAAGGGGATTTTTGCACCATTGTTATTAAGCTATTTTGATTTGCCCTCAGAATTAAAAAGATGTTTCTTATATTGTGCCATCTTTCCTAAGGATCATGAAATAAAAAAAGGTCAATTGATCAAGTTATGGATGGCTCAAGATTATCTTAGGCCAAAACAAAATATAGATTTGGAATTAGTTGGTGAAGAGTATTTTGAAAAGTTAGCAATGCACTCATTCTTTCAAGATTTTGATAGAGATGATAGTGATGATGAAATAACTTGCAAGATGCATGACATGGTGCATGACTTGGCTCAATATCTTACAAAGAATGAACGTAACAGTGTAAAGGTTGACAATACAGAAGAGTTTTTGTTGAGCTCTAAGTATAGAAAAACTCGTCATGCAATGGTAGTGTTGGAAAGAAAAACCTCACTTCCTATCTCCATATTTGATAAAAGGAGATTGCACAGCCTTTTATTAGATGGTGGGAATTGGCCATTAGACGAATTATTTGATCATTGCACAAGTCTAAGGACATTAGCTCTTAGAAACATACAGGTTAATGATGCTCTAAGGGGCATAAATAAATTGATACATCTAAGGTACCTTGACATATCAGAAAATGATGATATAAAAGAAATACCTAAAGAAGTATGTGAATTATATAATTTACAGACCTTAGAGATTCATGAATGTGAAAATCTCGAAAAACTACCAGAAGGGATAGGAAACTTAGTCAACTTGAGGTATTTAATAAACGGTTGGAGTTCTAGCAAGTGTAGATATATGCCAAAGGGAATTAAAACATTAACCAGTTTGAGGAACTTGAAGGGAGTTGTTGTGAGTGGGGATAAGAAAGCATGCACGTTTGAATGTCTAAGAAACTTGAATCACCTTGTGTGTCTTCGCATTAAATGCGTTGAGGTGAATATAGGCGAGATTAATAAGGCAGAATTGAAGAATAAGACAAAACTCAATAGGTTGGTTCTATGGTTGTCATCAAATGTGAGTAATGAAGAAGCTCTTGAAGACTTCCAACCTCCTCCAAATTTAGAGAAATTAGGCCTAGCGGGCTACGGCGGTGACAATCGTTTATCCCTCAATTGGTTGATGTCTTTAACAAAACTAAAGTCGTTAACTCTCTCTTCTTGGTCTGGTTCCGAGAGTTTGTGTTTGGGGAAACTGCCATGTCTTGAAACACTCGTGATTCGGGAGCTAAAGAGTTTAAAAAGGTTGGGTGATGAATTTTTGGGAATGAGAAGTGATAATATGACGTCGTCATCTTCATCATCATCAGTTGTTGCTTTTCCCAAATTGCAATCTCTTGTGTTTGATGAGCTGGAAGAATGGAAAGAGTGGGATAGTGGGAGTTGTGGGAGAGGGAAAGAAGACATCAAAATCATGCCATCTCTTCGTTCTTTATGTATTTTTGGGTGTTATGAATTACGGACATTGCCAGACTATCTTCTACAATTAACAACACTAGAGGAATTTGACATGGTTGGTTGTCCTATTTTGGAAATACGTTACCGAATTGACGAAGCGGCGAATTGGGTCAGAGATTTTGGCATGCCAAGAATCAAAATATATAAAAATTCTCTGCCAAGAATCAAAACATATAAAAATTCTCTCTACTCTCGCTCCTTCGGTTTGTGACAATTATTAACTGGTAATTACTTCCTTCATAATGATAATATTTCAACTAACAGTTTCACTTTTCATTATCATAATCTTAATCCTTTGAAAAATAGGATGAGGATGATGCAAAGCAAGACGAGGATGAGCAAGATGAGGATGAGGATGAGGATGAGTAAGTAAAATGTTTGAGAGCAATCAAACATTTTACTTACTCAGCAAGGGTGGAATTATATGTGGAATTTTGGTCTGCTTCAAAAAGTTTGTTCTTTGATCAGCAGATGCATAGCAGGTGCTTGAAACATTTAATTTAATTGAAGGGTGGGTGCTATTCTTCAAGACACACTACTGTAAGCTCGAAATTGATTTTTGATCAGCATTATCCTTTATTTCTTAAATTAGAATAATACAAATTATGTTTGACGTGTGAAGGTCTAATTCTAACATTATGTTAGATGAGGGGTATATCTGATATAGTGCGTACATTAATTTCTTGTTGCAGTGTTATATTGGTTTTTGGGAATCAAGAGCAACCATTAGCAGAACGGAGACCTTCAGCTATGCAGGAGGAGAAAACTTCACAGGTAATGATTTTCACTTTGTTACCAGTCTTAATTGTGGTTTCATCTCCCATTTTAGACTTAAGATTCGGTTTTTCCGTTGGCAACTAAACTATGCGGTGCTTTTGGCAACTAAACTATGCAGTGCTTATATTTGAGTTGATACAAAATTTAAGTTCTAGTTAAAGATTGACTTTCTAATGTAATGTTCATGATTATAGTACACAATTCTTTCCTGATTCTGATATGCTGGCTTTAGATAAGTGAACTTTTGAAATGTTTGTGTGGAAGCATTTCACATTTCAATCATATATAAGTATATGTTTTGATAAACATAATGAATTTGGTTCCTTGATGTACTGCACAGGGCAGGATGAAGGGGGTTAGGCAGCCATAAGTGAGGACAACAAAAATCTTTAAGATTTCAAGCACCTAGGGTAGCAATAAGAATGTGAAGAGCATGAACATGGGTGCAAAATCTTACGATTTCAAGAATGTTCCCGTTGATATGAGAACCGGTGAACATAAGTCCGAAGCCTTCATCGAAAAGAATGTAAGTACAGTGTACATAACCTGTAATTGGG
This sequence comes from Dimocarpus longan, assembly GCA_022984855.1. Lineage (NCBI taxonomy): Eukaryota > Viridiplantae > Streptophyta > Magnoliopsida > Sapindales > Sapindaceae > Dimocarpus > Dimocarpus longan. The sequence goes on from CM041013.1 coordinate 16,008,483, forward strand.
TATCAAAAACATTTTATTCTTGATATAATACTCAATATTTTAGTTCAAATTAGTAGATGTGGAGTTTCTTGTTAAATCTAATGCAAATTTTTTGGTCGATGCAGCCATTGGGACAAGTTCAAGCTTCTGAACAATTTGATTGGCAGCTGTTTGTTTAGATTCAAACGTACTGAATGTGTACTAGTATGATTAATTATCTCTTATGCTATGAGTGTTTTGGTATGCAGAATTACCCAATACATCGCTGAACAATTTGCTGTAGGGAGCAGCACTAACATGCCCAGGCAAGCCAATGCCACAGCTATTGGTATGGAAGGAGGTTGAGGCACATCAATTCGACCCTGTTGCTTCAAAGTTGAACTGGGAGATTGTGTTTAAGCCAACGTTTGGCATGACTACCAGTGCGGCTGCAGTCAAGGAGCTTGAAGCTAAGCTTGGCAAGGTCTTGGAGTGTATGAGGCTCGTTTGGCTATGTCAAAATTCTTAGCTTGTGACTGCTGCACTTTGGCAGATATCATTACCTCCCTAATGTTCAGTTGTTGTGGGGAACTCCGATGAAGAAGCACTTTGATTCCTGCCCCATGTTAGTACTTGGAATGCAAATATCATAGCTAGATCACCAGCTTGGCTAAGGTTCTGGCCATGGCAGGCAACCAGTAAAAGTTGAAGTCAACACCAGCTACCTCAAATCAAAGTAATATTAACCTTCGCATGCATGTATATAAAGGCAAGCCTATTAATTATTCTTCTCATTTGATAGAGGCTCCTATTAACAATTATAAAGTGCTTTATGCTTCAAGTTACTGTGATAATGAATCCAATTCTGTTGCAGGGAAATTGTATATATCCTCCATTGCCAAGTCCCTAACCAGGTAGTTGTTTGTCTTTTGCTTTAATGATTTTCTTTCCAAATTGCAATTCAATACATCATTTTTTAAGGGATTGAGAGGATTGGTCTAAAAGCTAGTGAGAATGATCTACTTTGAAAGATAATAATGTCAAATGACAGAAGACTAGGTAATGGGAGATTGAATTGTACAAGAACAAATGAGCTCATAAATCTGTATGTGCTGACAAGGAAACTCTTGGGAAGAGTGGAATTGTCGGACTACTCGAAGAGAAACAAAAATCATGTCGTGTCTACGTTCTTTGGAAGTTGATTGTTGTTATAAGTGAAAAACATTGTCAAACTACCTTCAACAATTGACAACCTTGGAAGGGAAGTCAAGATCTATAGTTTCCTATTTTAAAAAGACATTATCAAGTGGAGAAAGTAGAGAACTTGGTCAAACA